>JAOQGH010000012.1:92961414-93046265 GCA_025769975.1 Gallinago jamesoni | reverse complement strand
CAACAACTTATTTTGCTGCTAATGCTAAGCAAGATCTCTTTCTTAAGGCTCTTTATCTCCTAGACATGTGTTTTCTCAGGAGATGTCACCTCCCTCGTGAGGGAAGAGGTACCCTCCTTGATGTACAACTTTCTGAGGGATGTTACTCTTTCCCCATACTCAGGCTTACTCTTTCCCCTCTACATCTGCATCTCTTTGTTCAAACTTTATATGGAGTCCTCTGCTTTTGCTGCTACATGGTTTAAAAAAATTGGGATTTTGATATAGCCATAAATAGAAAGGAGTTGAGAAAGATCAATTTGTATACCCTTTATTTCAAATTCAACCCACTGAAGTCAATGGGCAAAAATGAATGGTTAATTCTGATCCATCTTGTAGCTCTTTACTAAATCCTGCCTTTTGGGCAAGCAGGGACATTCCTTTGAATTCCCAGTGACTATTACAGTGATAGGAAACTGTAAATGTCTACCATGAATGGATATATTCAAGACAAAATGTCAGAGCAGTGAAGAGAAGCAGATGTCTTCTTATCAGGGATTGCTTCAGAAAGATTAAATTAAATATGCCAACACATGGATGACTCATCAGTGGTCATTTGCAACTCTAAATACACAATAAAGTACTAAATTATTTTTGTATAACTTCCTTGCGTTCCCACAGTTCTCTTTTTATTTAATTGGCTTTTCCAGACTAAGAAAGATAACAAACAAACCAAACCTCAGAAGATTATCCTTTTTCTTCATTATTAAATTATTTTCTCAAGAAGCAAAAAGTCTTGTGGGTTGAGGAATGTTTCACTTGCTTGAAAATGGATCATTAATACTGTTCAGAGGAGTATAGTGCAGAGTAAGTTGAGGAGAAACACAAGCAACCCAACCAAAGCCTTTGAACCATTAAATTGCAATGGTGCAATTGATACCAAGATTTGGCTAATAGTTTTCTGGTATGTATATCTGATTTCCACACCTACATAATATCTATCAGCGAATAAAAATAGGGCTAGGGATACCGCTACCTAATTGTCAGAACTCGTTATCTATTACATAGTGTGGTTTAATATCTCTCTAATTATGCTACACTTTTCACTCTCTAATCACAGACCCAACTTCTGTAAATAGTGCAGGTATATTATTTCCCATTGTCAAAATTATTTAGAAGAGAATTTAGCTTAAAGAATTCCACACAACTCACCTAGAGAGATAGAAAGACAGTTTTTATAAGGCATTTTTCCTTTGAAAAATACATCTGAGCTACACAAAATGTAGAAAACACATACGATAGCTGACCTATAGCTATCGTATATATAGTCTGCTTTGTGTTCTAGACTTTAAAAGTACAGACAAATTAGGTTCTAGGTAAATGAGATAAGATGCTTTTTCTCTGGTAATTTTTGACAGTGCTCCTTCTTACCCTGAGGAAAAAGAGGCATGCTTTCCTAAAAAAAGGCATGCTTTCCTAAACCTTGCCCTCAAATAAACCTTGGGTTCTACCCTCCTATCACAACTATTCTATTTATATATAAACAGAGCACATACAAAGTAGGAAAGAAGGTATTTAGCAACATTAAGAATATTTAAAAGCGATGATTTCCACTCTTTTATTCATATTTGTCCAAAGGAAAAATAAACTTTCTAGTCCTGCTGCACAAATTGTGAAGGAAGACAAGGCATGTCCTCTTGTGCTCCTCTGAGCTCTAGCTGAGTGGAACCAGTACAATATAGGGCAGTATGTCCTCCCCACCAAATATGATTGAGCAGCCAAGAGCATGTTGAAACTGTAGTAGTGTTTCTGAGCTACTAGACCCATGTACGCCTCTTGACAAAGTATGAACCACATACTGTGGTGAGACATACACAACTCAGACTCTCCTGTCTTGGTTTCTGGTGCAAAACTCATGTGTCTGGGCCAGAGGTTTGGAGAATCATATAATCACAGAATCAAATAATATTTTGGGTTGGAAGAGACCTTTAAAGGTCATCTAGACCAACTTCTCCTGCGATGAGCAGGGACCTCTTTTAACTAGATCAGGTTGATCAGAGCTCTGTCCAACCTGACATTGAATGGTTCCAGGGATGGGACATCTACCACCTCTCTAGGCAACATGTGCCAGTGTTTCACAACTCTCATTGTAAAAAATGTCTTCCTTGGGTCTAGTCTAAATCTTCCCTCTTTTAGTTCAAATCCATTACCCTATCGCAACAGGCCCTGCTAAAAAGTTTGTCCCCATCTTTCCTGTCGGCCACCTTTAAGTACTGAAAAGCTGCTACAGGGTCTCCCTGGAGCCTTCTTTTGTCCAGGCTGAACAAGTCCAACTCTCTTAGCCAGTCCTCATAGGGCATCATCATGTTCCTTCCCTTTCATCATTTTTGTGGCCCTCCTCTGAATGCGCTCCAACAGGTTCATGTCTTTCCTGTGCTGAGGACTCCAGAGCAGGACGCAGTACTCCAGGTGGGGTCTCACCGGAGCAGAGTAGAAGGGGAGAATTACCTCCCTTGACTTCTTGGCCACGTTTCTTTTGATAGAGCCCAGGATATGGTTGTCTTTCTGGGCTGCAAGCACAAATTGTCGTCTCATGTCCAGCTTTTCATCCACCAGTATTCTGACGTCCTTCTTGGCAGGGCTGCTCTCAATCCCTTCGTACCTCAGCCTGTATTCATACCAGGGGTTGCCCCCACTCTGGGTACAGGACGCTGCACTCGGCCTTGTTGAACCTCATTATGTTCAGAGAGGCCTGTTTTTTTGAGCCTGTCCAGGTACCTCTGGATGACACCCTGTCCCTCAGGCCTGTCAACTGCACCACTCACCTGCATCTTAAGGGTCTTTTCCGGCAGTAAGTCCCCGTTGCTTCAGCTCAGGGCAGCCCAGTTCTCTCTGCTTTCCCCAAAGTTCACGTGGAGAAAGCAGATCGCAATTCTTCATGCTTTTGTAGCAAATTCCATTAAGAAGGTGGTGAGGTGAATTGCATGAATTTAACAGCTCCTGTGCTGTAAAGGAATTTTTGATAGAAGGTAGCTTCTAATTTAGGGAAAAGAACCCCAAATAAGCAGCAAACCAAAGGGCATAAACTCCAGTAGATATAAACAGACATTAAACAAATGCTCACTAGGAACACAACGCACATTATGACTACTGAGGTTAATTAATTACTCAAATGACTTGTATAGGGAGGGCTAAAGTCAGAACTGGGTCTTCCTTGAAAAACCCACGCCAACTCAAACAGATATTAGGTGCTTGGTGTGCAAATTACTGAATGAGGTACTTTGTCCTTTGTTATGCAGAATATGTTACCATAACCTATTAATTGCCAAGCAGATCCCAGAAGGCAATATGGGCTGCTCCTTCCTACTTTGCAGTGGAACAACACTGCATGTGCATCTATATAATTTTAGCTATGCAGATATACTGAATCCGGAATAATTCAAGTAGTGACATCTATCATTTTAGACAGCTTATAAATATGTAGGAGAGATTCAGTAGCATCAACTGGTTCAAGTTATCTGTGACTACACTGATGTTGCTCATATTGTAACTCTATATTCTGCTAATCTTAGGGTGGCAAATGTGAATCGTATATTTTAGTGTTTTAGGAAGATGTGATGCTTTTGCTCACTTGGGCAAGTAGTTACTCACCTATGTAATCCTAGTCTGGTCCTAACAAGGCTGAGGTAGGATATGGTTTTATTCTCTTCTGTGAATGTATCTAGAGCATCAGCCCAAAGGGACATACTTCAAACATTTGATTTCAAGCACTTCTTTCCACTATGGTGACTTCTCTGTACACAGTTTTCTTTCTTCTGTATGCCTGGTGCCATCTCTTATTTGGTCCTGAGGATAATGAGCTGAATGCAACATGGATGACTCACATGGAGCGCCAATCAAGATGAAGTCTGAATGAAAAAAAAGCCTTGAAATAGGAAACCTGAAAATAAATCTGGATGTTTATATTCAGCAAATGTGTATGTTTGCTGCCTTGTGTGATAGCGGGAAAGGGGGTGAGGATCCTTTAAATATACTCATGGTAATAGTCAAGACATGAAGCCTAAGACAAAGAGCTACATGATTTAGCTCAGGTGCTATTTAATCAGGGGAAGCCAAACAACGTACACTGTAGGCCGTCTGAATTGAAATCACTGGTCTCAAATCTCTGTGAGACAGTTTGTCTCAGAAGAGCACTCACTGCCCGAGGCATCTGAGTCCTTGCAAAACAGCTCTAGGGCTTCTCCTTTCTGCTCTCCCCTCTGTCCTTGTTAGTAAAGAGCAATGACAGGACCTAATCCAGACATACACACCCGATTGTTGACTGTGGGCCTTCAAATGGCCTTGGTCAAGGGTCCTGTTGCACGGGAACAGCTGAATAGCAAGTGCCAAGTATGATCCTGGCACAATACAGGGAATTCTGGCTACTTCTGTCCCCAAACCCCAAGGTACCTGTCAGCAATGCCAACTGTAAGGGTGGGAGGGGAAAGGAAACAGCATGTCTCATTCCTTCCTACTGTGACTCTTTGCTTTGGTTTTTATTACCAGACTTTTCTGTTAAAATTAAGCCAGGAATAAGTAGAAAGGTTTTACAAACATTTAAAAGCTCCTTTTAAAAGCTTTCCCTCCTCTTTGTTTGAACTCTCCTATATTTTCAGTATTTTTACTGGGGATCTAAAAATGCTTTTTCAAAAACTAGTTTATTTAGCCTCAGTATATCCTTCTGAAATAAATAAGAATTGTTTTACAAATAATAAAACTGAAGCACATAACGGTTTAGTGACCTACACAGGCAGAGAAGTGCCTGTCAGAACCATAAAGAGTATCTTTCCTGATTTCTAGTACTCTATCCTAACCAGATACTCAAGCTCCAACAGGGTAGGTTTAGACTGAACATTAGGAAAGAATTTTTCACCAAAAGAGTGGTCGGGCATTGGAATAGGCTGCCCAGGGAGGTGGTTGAGTCACCATCCCTGGACGTGTTTAAGAGTCATTTAGATGTGGTGTTGGAGGATATGGTGTAGGGGAGAACTTTGTAGAGTAGGGTAGATGGTGGGCTTGATGATCCCAAGGGTCTTTTCCAACCGAAATGATTCTATGATTCTCTCTGGATCAAACAAAGAGCAGAAATGGGTTTGTTTCAGCTGAAAATGTGCTTATATCCACAGAGAGCAGACATCATTTTTCTCTCTGTTTGACTGATCAAACTCTATGTTATACACGTCCTATCTTTTCTTTTTCTTCTGATAGATTTCACAGGAGAGACCAAAACAAATACGTTAAACATTGAAGGCTTTAGAGAAACATTGTCCCGTTTCTTGTGGGAATATTCTGTAACAATCATATATACTGGCAGAATCTTCTGTATGCCTTAAAAGCCAGGAATGAAAAATCCTTAGTTGTTTAAAGTTTTTCAGGTTTTTTTTTTTAATTTAAAAAAAAAAAGAGAGAAAGAAAAAGAGTATTATTGAGGTAAAACCAACCACAAATGTGACTCACCTACTCACTGTCACATCTGTATTCATACTCCATACTGTCCCCAAAAAGCTTCCTGAGCAAGAATAAGGTCATCCATGTGAGTACAGTAGCTGCTAATCAAGCTGATACTACACAGAGAAGCCTGTTTATCAATTTTACTGGAATAACAATATTACTGAAAAATGTGACTTTTTATTGAAAAAGGAGAAGGAGTAGAACACAGATACAGTTAAAGTACAACTAAAGTGTTTTTAGTAGAATAACACTTTACTGGAATTGCCTATTTCAGTAGTTCTGTTGTTATAATGAAATCTGGGACAATTCCCTCTATATATAACTGAGAATTTTCTACTGCTTTGGTATTGCTAAATCAATAAGAGAGATGATTTATTCCTGGAACTGCTACAGATATTTCTGAATGACAATTTTTTTTCCATTTAGGAGAAAGCAGAGAGCACCAAATTTCAGGTATTTCCACTACCCTTGCTGGGATAGGAGACTTCAGGAGCAAAATCCATTTTTTTGACTCCACTCCCTTTTTCTGCAACAAAGCCCAAATGTAGAACAGCACCTCTAATTTCACTAGATAGATATTATATTCTCACATGAGTAGCACAGCTCATGAGAACTGCACACTGTTACAATTTTCACGGTTTTACCACTGTGGTTCCTGTGGATGTTGGGCTGTGTTGGCAGCAGAGCATGAAGAAAGCCATCACAGACCCACCTAACCCCTCATCCTCAGCCCTGCCATCCTCAGCCCCGTTTGATTTCCTCATCGCTCCTACTTGGAAGGGAGAGAGCTGGAATTACAGCTGCGCATTCCTTAAAATAGCAACTGAGTGAAATCCTTCTGGACATGTGTGTAGGGCAAGGCATAATGCAGCATGAAGAGGTGGCATTTGTCTTCTTCCAGTCCATTTTGGAGTTGGGACTGAGGTGCATCAACTTTGAGTTTCTCATTAGCTACCACACTGCTGCTGTTGTGTTTGGGCTTAGAGCATCACAGGAAAACATGTCTGATTTAATATTTTTTTAATAAGGTTTGTACTTGCAATATTTAAGAAATTCTCTTCACATCAGTCATTCAAAGGGAGCATGGCAGCTAGTGTATAAAATTTAAAGGTGGGTCTAAACTAAGGAGATCAAAAGGGGGTCAGTTTGTTAATCTGAGCTGGAGGATTTTGGGGGGTGGGGTGGTTTGGTTTGCATGAATCTGTGATTTCCAAATGAACTTTGCATCAAACAAAAAGACTAGAGAGCCAGAATATCAGATGATACTTCTTTCTCTGAATAGTATGCTGCTGTCTTTCAGCTATATGCTGCCCATCTAGATGTGGCTGTTAGAAAACTTTTTCTCAGGTATTCTGCCAATGCATCAAAAAAGATTGAATGGAGAGTATAAAATAAACATTTTATATCAAGTTGCCATAATTTTTCTTGTGCTGTGATAGGCTTCAAGGTAAATAACAAAAAGTAGGTGGAAAAGCAGAACCCCACAGTTTTATTAAGCATGAATGACATTAAGTGTTGGCGTAAACTACAGGGTGAGTCAGTGCTGTTAACTGCGATGCATTATGTCCATCTTGTAGTCATATGATAGAGAAGGAATGCTGCTCACAGCACACACAGAAATTACTTGTCTTGGCAGCCCGAGCAAACGCACAGCCCCGAGACATTACTGTGTAATAATTTCCCTAGCAAAGGAACAAAAAGTATGACTGAAGCTTTCCCTGACCTTAGAAGTTAAGTCAGTTGGTTAAAGTTGACCTACTTTGGACTTCCATTTTCAACTTCTTTAACTAATAGCTTTTTTGTTCTGTGACACTGATTTTTGGTTTGTTCTGTGGGTTTTTTTTTTTGATCCAGGAAGAGCAGTAGATCAAGGATAACATTTTCAAGCACAGAGGAAGATAAGTAGAAAAGAATTTTCCTTTGCAGATTAGATGTTTTCTTATAGCATGTTTATTTGCTAGCAGATTTATCCTAAAGCTGGCAGGTAACACATTTCCATTTTTACCAATTATATATTTTGGTAAATCATAATATCTGTGAGTGAATTCTTAAGTGAAGAAGAAAACAGAATTACCATAGTGGTTTGTGTCACCATGGAGTGCCTTAGTTGTAGACCAACTAGGAGTAATGCAAACCCCCAAAGTTCTAATTTTTATTATTTATTCCTCTAGATTTTAAATGTGCTGTGAAGAGATGGGAGTGTTATTATTACTCTTTACAGAAGACTTCAGGTACCCTGCTTTGTACAGTATGGAGTAGAGTCACCTACATTCTTTTATAAGCACCCAAAGCAGCTGCAGGCAGTCAACTTAGCCACAACAACAGGGATTTTCACAGAGCTATAAAATTCCCTCTCTGGCTAGAGACAGAAGACAGAGTTGCAGTCTTCATCTGTATGGGTGGAACATCTACAATCATTCAAGGGAATTTCTACACAACACTACTGTTTGGCCTTTGGAAATAGAAAGATTTATAGTTTGGGTATGAGACTCACTCACAAGGCTCTTGCCTCCCACACATCCACTCTGGGACTTCATCCGTCATAGGCAGCCAGTCAGTGACCCTCTACCAGCTGCACCTGGAGCTGAAGAACACTGCGGTGGTGTGTTGCACAGCGACCGAGGAGCAAGTTTCTGAGCAATTTTGGTGTAGCCCTTTTAAAGGGCATGCCCTTCAGCTATAGTCCCATGCCAATTAATCTCTCTTATTAAAAAAACCCTCCTTTTTTCCCAATTAATTTAGTCAACTGTGACTGAGTACTTTTCTTGCCCACCCTTCCTCCCTAGTTTGTGATTGATAATCAGAAGACACTCCAGAAATTTAGAGATATTTAAGAGCTTACTACATTCTGTTCTATAGTGGTGACTTGATTTTCCCAAACACTGAGACAAAGCCAGATATAAAACCCAACATATACCTACCACCAAAAATGCTGGACAACTATTACATGTATTAGTGGAAGCAGATTATTATGTATTATGTATACAAGGCTGGCATCTGAGCATGAAAACCGTGCAGATGACTGCCAAAATAGGGGGAGGGCTGTGATCTAGTACAGGCATAGAAACACTGCAAAAACGAGCAACAATAGTCTCCTTCTTATGGTAATCTGAGTTACCTTGAGCAAGGCTGGAAGACACTATATAAATATTTCTGTTTGCAGTATACTTCATATGGGCTAGAAGTCTGAGAAGGCTTTGGAGCCTGGCCATCAGTTCAGAAACTCTGTGCCAGAAGTGGTGCAAAAGTAACATAAAAGGTGCTTAACTAACCGAATGACAGTTTCTCTGCATCCTTATCATCCACCTTGCAATAGCTGGCAGGGAGACAAGTATCTTATTGGGTGCTATTAACAGCTCAAGGCAGAGCAATCACAAGCACCAAGTGTACCAACTTTGCCCAAAGCTGGGTTTCTGTAAAAGGAACTGAATCTATTCATAGGGAGCTGCAGTAAGCACAGACAAGCTAGGTCCACGCTTCAGCCCAGAAGACATGTTTATTTGGTCATAACTATAGATGATATTACTGCTTTGGATACTTAGGCCAGATACTGACTCTTTCAGAGTGTACCACAGTGCCATATTATACAGTAATTCCGCTGTTTCCAATGGGGCTATTCAATAGCACTAAAGCCATGTGCAGTTTTGCCAGGTATAAATTCAGAAATCAAAGGATGCAAACCAGTTTAGACCAGTTGAAGTTGATTTTTCAAAATCTTTGATTTTCTCTAAAGTATGCGTAAAGCTATAGAATAATGAATGCTTTTGTTAATTCACCTGGAGAGAGAGACATTTCAGCAAGTCTCAACAGAATCACAAATCTAGGATCTTTAGAATCTCATGGAAAGCAATCTTGGGGAGTTGAATTAGAAACACTCTATTTCTAGTGTTTCCTTTGCAAGGATGGAGAAAAAGGTAAAGAAAAGGGAGTAATGCTTCCCTTCCCAAAATACAGTTTTCGGCTGGTTCCCGCTTTATTTTGCATGGATACCATGGCAAACATCCACCAGCTGACACCAATGCAGCATTCACCATGCTAGCAGAGACTGGTTTGTTCTGCTGTTTCTATTCTGGAAAGAATTGAGATCTTTCAAAAAGAAGGATTGTTTTACAACTAAATTAATTTCTGGAGTTAGATTAAAGATGTGTGTTCTCACTTTCTGTATTATCACCTACCTCACTAATTTAGAAGACCTAAACTCTCATGCAACTTTGTAGGGGTTTTAGATTTAGAAACAAATAACACTTACAGTGTTCCACCTGAGATGTTTTTGTCCTGTGGAGGCTGAACGCATTTTAGGTCCCAAGTTTCCTCAGTCTTCACTCCTACGATTCATGAATGAATAAGCCCTTGTGTGTCCCAGAGTCTTCTCTAATCTTGTGTATCCTGTATCTCCTGAATTTATTGATAAAAACTAAAAAGTAATAGAATACAATTGTAGTGTCTACAAAATAGCACAAATAATTATTTGACTACATGAAAAAAACTGCTATCATTTGTTTTTTGGCTTATTAGGCACAGCTCTATTCACATAGATATAGTTTATTTCTTAAGGTTTAATTTTCTTATAAAACTGTATAGAAACAGTCAGCATGGTAACATTCAGAATAACTTCTTTGAATCAGAGGGATACATTCTACTCTCCTTTAGGTTGGTACTAATTCATAAATTTACTTCAGTGTAGCAGAGGTGAGAATTTGCCCAACAATTTGACTTTTTGTCACTCTAAGAATTAATATAGACAAATATATTAAAATATATTTAATATATTAAAGTTTAATTACTAGATTAATTCAACTAGTAATAAAAAAATCTGTATAGAAATAAAATTTCATTCAAAGCCCAATATTAAGCAATACTTTTTAAAAAAATGTATTTGTACAACATGTTGTACCCCAGTAATTTTTGAACTCGTTATTCAGACAAAACTGCTTATCTTTCTTTTCACGTGCGGTCTAGCTTTGCAAGGAAATAAGGGTTATGTGATTATGATACATATTGTCTACTTATAACCTTCGATTTCCTTTTGCCAGTTTCAACCCATTTCAGTGGCACATAGGTGAAGCATAGCAGTGTCACAAAAATAGATGTGAATGTATAAATGAGACTCCATTGTTTATGTAGAAACATGGGATAATTTAGGTTGGAAAAGACCCCTGGAGATTACCTGGTCAAACTCCTTTCTCAAAATGGGCCAGCTATGCTTGCTCAGGAATGTGTCCAGTCACAAGCACAACATCTCTGTGGACTGACACTCCACAGCTTCTCTGGGCAACCTGTTCCACTGTTTGACCATTGTCCCAACAGTATGTTTTTCCAGTAAGCAAAGGACAGATATGAACTTTTTAAGCATTAGAAAATCTATGGTACAAATGAGACAGCTCTGTTATGAATAACCATCCCATGGAAAAAGCTTAGATTCTGTTAGGTCCCTGAAGATGCAGTTGCACAACTCTACAAATCAAGCTTTGTTAATTTGACTGCTCCCAGAAAAGCTTCGGTTTTTATAAGATTTTAAAGCTTGGCAGCAGTATTCTCCTGCAGCTTAGAAAAGTCCTTGAGCAAGAACAACAGGACTTAATAATTTAAAAGAAGAGGTATGACAGAATACTGGGCAGAAAAGTATTCCCCTCGTACCCTGGAAGTGCTAATACATAGTAACTTAATGAGGACAGAGAGGTACCAGGTATCCATATCTTCCTCAATGCTCTTCACAGCACAGTATGAGAGGGGATGCAGATCCCACTGACTCATTATATATTCTCCTCATGCAGACAGGCAAGAGCAGGCAGATAGAGATCAAGGCTGGAGAAAGCTTTGCCAGAATACCAGCCAGCGTATCTTTGGGTTTTTGCAAAGAGGTGTTTACCCTTTTTCTGAACTGCACAGGAGTTGGAAGGGGGTTTCCGAGTGAGGCACAACTGTATGCTGCTGCTTGCCCTGGACTAAATCCGGAGTCCTAAGAGCTATTGTGTGGTCTCCCCAGCTGGGGGGTCCAGGCTTATGCTGCGGTCATGTCCTAGCACTGTGCAGGTGGAGACCATGTTTCTTATTCTCCTTTCAGCTCTGCAGAAAGAAAAGCGCTGTATCTGGCCTGAAATGATGTGGGGGGGAAAGGCACTTACCAACTTGTTTCCCAATCTGGAGAACTGGGACAAGCACAGCTTCCACACAGCTTAGACTTGAGTAACCATAAGCATATACTTGCTCGGTGTGACAGCAAACAACCACTTACGCTTGATTTAAACATGCTTTCCCTGTTCTCATTGAAACGTGTCAAACCAGGACACATATATAAAAGTATGAATGGAAGTAAAAATGTCGAAAGAATTTTCATGCACCATTACAGGGATGCAGGGGTACAATTGAAGTACTGTAAAACTCAGTACTACATTGTAAAACTCAAAACAAGTTTTTATTTCTAAAATCTGAAAAAACTACTTCAGACAGTTCTGTCTATACGTCTTTCACATGCCAAATATAAATCTTAAAGTATTATTGTATAACAACCTTAAAATAGATATTTGGTGTGGCTGATTTAATGTGATTGGAAAAAAAATCCATTTTAGGATCTTCTAACCAGTAAGTGTGTGACCTTACATGTCCTATTTTACACCACCACCAATTTTTTGCATGCAAGACTCACATTTGCAGATACACTGTATAGAGACTGACAAGTAATACTTTGGTTTAGATTTTCAGCAACAAGTACTTTCTTTATTACCAAAGGACATTTCAAAGAGTCACTTCAGAGAATGCAAATGAAATCACAGAGTAAATGTCTTTCATCTTACTTCATGTTGGAGGAGAAGTGAAGTCTTTCTAGAAAATATTCTATTTTGGCATCATTTGAAAAGAAAGCTTTAATTAATAGTACTTTCAGTTTTCTGATGTTGAGTACTATTCAGAAAAGTGGGCATCTGCAGCCAGCTAGAGGCCATTAAACATGCTTTTGCACTCTGTTGACAGGGTTTTGCTTCAGTACAAAAAAAGCTCCAACAAAAGTCTCTCCAGCAGCTACAGAAAAGTGAAAGAGCAGGAGAAGACTAGGAAAGCATGTTAATATATCAGGTAATGTACACAAGACAGAAAATGAAATCGTGAATCTGTGTATACGCAGAGTTGAAGGTTTATGTGAAATGGGAGCTGACTGACTCATTTCTTGGTTTGCTGACTGAACAGCAAGTTTGCTCTGAAGTAGAAGTTCAAGGGTTGTTATATGGGGGATGCAAAGGCACAAAGCAAAATGAAAAACTAAAAAATTCCACGTTGTCTTCCACTGAAATTGCTGATATGCAATGGCATCTTTCTGAAAACATAGTATCTCAAAAAAAAAAAGAAAAGAAAAAGTGTATACTTCCGTGTTACAGCTAGTTCTGTCCCTGCTGACATTTTGGACTGGCCACCATCAAAACAAGAATACTAAATATACTGTGTGCCTGATCTGTAAGGTCCTATTGTCCCTAAATTTGAAGTGACCCATTTAATCGACCCAAGAGTGAGAATATTCTGAGGATCTGCTGCAGGCACTTGTGCAGTTGCATAATCCTCAGAAACAGGATCTTGAAGGGAAGGGAAAACTCTCTATGTTAATGCATGCAAGAATGTAATTTCTAGTTCTTTTAAAAAAAACATAACTTAGTCCTGCAAATACCTTCACACTTAAAATTGGTTTACCGGTTTACCAGTTTGCCAGGTGTTTCACTGTCTCCCAGTGAAATGCTTTAAGCAGCAGCCACTGGAAAAGTCCCCTGCAGGTCTGATTGATCCTATTAATGCTCATGTATTTGCATGGTGCAGTGCGGGTACACAGTTGCTAGGACGTTTTAGCAGAGATTGAGTAGCAGCCAGGGATGCATTCACAGGACAGCTGATGGCATTGCTATGCCTGCCAACTAGTGGACAGATGAACAGTGAGCCCCTTAATTAGCAGAATCCATGTTAAGAGTAAATTTTCTACATCTTCTTTCTGCATTTACCTTAGGCTGACACAATTCTGGTTAAATTTTTCTTTTCTTCGTATTTTCTGTCTTGAAGTTGCTGCCTGTTTCTTGCTACATCTCTTCTATTGAACTTAATGGGAGAGACAAGTGCTTAAGTATCTAAAAACCTGAGCTAAAGTAGATTTAAGAGTCTAACTTGGAATAGTGATATATATATTAATGTTTTAATATTATAATTATAGAGCACAAAATTCACACATTGTGCAAGATCTAAGCCTAGAACTAAACCCAAGGCCTTTTGTTCTTTTTAGCAATTGTAAAAAAATTAGTCAGAAGTGGATCATATCTAATAACATCAGTCAGGAAGACAATGTGTCTTCAGATGCTTTACAGTATTTCTGTCCATGTCATCCATTCTTCCCAAAATATTTTTTTGAAAGCATTAAGTCAAGCACAGCTCTTCAGTAACACAGGGATCAGAAATGAGACTTAAATTAGTTCCAACTGGTTCCAGGAATGGGGGCTTACCAGTGGACCAGTGCTGCTGGGTTTGTTGATCTATGCGTTGTGGATGGTTGGCACAGCACGCAGAATCACCTTTGGGACTCAAGGGGTTTGCTAAATCTGCAATGACATGCAAACATGGCCCCAACCACCATAAATGGGAACAGAAGAGGCCTACAAACACACAGAAAACAGGCTTCCTTCTTTTTAAGTCTGATCACAGCTTTTACCATAGATGAATTAAAAGAAAAAAAACACCATAAAGCCAAGTATTGGTCACTACGAACTTCAACGTAAGAGGAGGGGATACTGAAGAGGACAACTTAAGTTTACCAAACGTACCACATGGAAGTCATCAGCAAGACCAGTCACTTGCAGAGGGCAAATAATGCCACCGAGAACCATTTGGAGATATTAATTCAACTGATTCAACCAATACACATAGCCATCCTTGCAGCCCAGAGGGCAGCTTAAAAACACCGAGTTTGCTAAAGTTGTGTGCCACTCCTCCGTGTGGAGCAGAGACAGGCATCCGCCTGACTCCCTGCAGTTCTGACAGTTCAAAGTAGTTGAGAGCAGGAGGCTGTTTTGGCTTTTCTTCTCCACAGATAGGAAGAGTCACTGCTGGCTGCTGGCATGTAGCACACACCTGCAGTACTCCATGGAATGGCTAGGGAAAAAAAAAAGTACTGTAGGAAATGCAGTGCAAATCCACCATGGCCAACAGTGATGAAATTCTGATGTATCACCACACCTGTTTGGAATAGTTGAAGGATGTAAAAGAGGTGTTTAGGACAGTTTTAGGAGCGTGTCTGACTGTGTGAAAACTGAGAAAGTGGCCAGGTAAGTACGGATGAGGTGACTTATTTGGAATGTAGGATGAGAAGTGGTCAGATCAGACAGCAACTGGCTACACTGGAAGCTAACCTACCTAACAAACACCAGATGAAGACTTATTGAGAATATTATTGCCTCTCATGGTAAATATCTGCTGTCTAATTGCCCAAGACCTACAGTAAAATATCAGTGGAGGTTTTTTTAATGATTGGGAGGATACATGGTGGACGATCACCATAATGTCTTGCTGGGCATATTTCATTACCTACAGTGTGAGTACCAAATCCCTAGAAATACTCATTTCAGGTTGACCATTAAAGTTGTTTGAAAAATAATCCAACCCATGGGATGTACAAAATAATTCTTGGAGTAAACCACTAGAACTAGATGTCTATGGCAGATGTCTTGTGATTAATTTTGTGACTGCAACAGCATTAGTTCAGTTAATGCAGGACTATCCTTTTTGTGTGTATCACATCTACTATTTTTTGTTTTCTCTCCTAGGGACAAAAGATCATCACCTAAATATATTGGACAACATTATTGCACTTTGGTTGCACAACAACTGAAGTTCATAAACTAATACCTATTTTCCTGGATCCATTCTAGGCAGCACTCCATTCAAATATGTGATGAATGCCCCTAGCCAAGGAAAGTGTCAGAAATCTCTTCCTGTGATCATACATTCATTTTTCTTGGGCAGCTAACCCTTGAAGCCCTTATTTGAAGTCAATAGGAATTTTCCTTGAAAAAAAAATCTAGCCCTAAGCAAGTTTGTTTTTTTAATACAGAAAGTTTCCAAAAATCCAACCAGCAGCCCAGTCTTTATTCAAGCAAAATGTTTAGTAACATCACAAGAAACATAAAAGGCATGCAAAGAACAACTGTAAAAATAAGAAAACTGACTTATCACAAAGGCAGTTATCTGCCACATGAATTAAAGGAAGCTAAGCATGCCGTTCCCGATAACACAGACAACACAGTAGTTTCTCATTAAATATTCTTTTAGTGGATCTGCTAGTGGGTGCAGGTGAAGATGGCTTGCTCCAGGAATTTCAAATATTTCCAAAAGCTTGAGAGATAAACAAGAAGAGTTTGGGGAAGAGCATGACTGTGAGAATACATGTAGCTGCGGGGTTCCGCTGCTGATCTGCATTTTGAGCAGCTTAAAATTATTTCCATGGCAGGAAAAAACAGTGCTTTCATATGTTTTGCTTGAAGAAGTATAAAGTGCTCTTGAATGGCCTCATCTCAACACACAAAGGACCCTACACACTGAGATGGAGAAACACTACTGAAATGTACACACCGTGGTTTTTTTTCTTTCAGATTTTTGGATAGAATTTCATTCTGATAAACAGATTTATGCCAATGTAAATTACACATGCAAATTTTCTACATGTCAAGATGGGAAAATTTACCACTTATATTTCGTACTTTATATTTCTTTCTCCTGACTAAAGTAATTTTATCAACATAATACAGGCAGCAGGGCAACACTTCATAAGCCAGATGTTTATTGACCTACGTGACCCTCCAAGTGTTTTCCTCCTGATTATTTGTGGTATGAACATAACAGATAACATCTGAAGTAATGTGGGAAAATGGGCCTATAAACCCAGTCACTCTTGATTTTTGTTTTAGATCATTTTTATTTCATTGGATTTTGTTTCCTAAAGGTAAGAACTTAAGGTAAAAAGACCAAGAAAACAATTGATCTGGCTCTCAGAACGTTTCTGATTTCCACTGGCAAATGCTGTAAGAGGGCACTGAAAATAGGATGAAATGAGAAAAAGGTCAGTAATTTGATTCTACAAGAGAACTTACATAGCAAAATATATACTGTGTATTGTGCAAATAACTTTTCAGTGGTAACTATGAAGTGCAATATATTGGCATATTCATTAAAAACATTATATGAAAATAATTATTCTGAACTAAAAGTGCTGAAATGTTAATTGGTGCATCTGAAGTTAAAGCTATTATAGAAGGATTTAAGGTACATTGAAGGTCAAAGATGTGTAAACAAGCAAGATAACCCTTTGGAAAGCATTATGCCAAACTAATTATCTATGACCAGAAATTTACATTTTTCTTTCTGGATGGCCTCTGAACCCGTGAAGTTCCCTTATATTACACAACCCCAGCAGTAACCACAAAGAAGAGAAAGGAAATACAGAAAGGCAGATGGATGCTCAGTTTTATCTGCTTTTTCTAAAAAAGGAGTATGTAGCCTTTGGCTAGAAGTTTCCCAGTTGTGAAAAAAAAATTCTTGTAGAAATAACTGCAGCACCCACCCCTCTTCCTCTACCCCCAGATCTTTTAATAGCTCTTCAATGGGAATCTATTGGCCATGACACAGCTGATTTAGTGAAACAATTTGTGTGTGCCCCTCATCTGTAACCATGAACTAGGATTTGGGGCATCCCAGATGTTTTTACCCTGAAATGTTCAAGGTAGGGATTTACCAGACCTGATTCATCTGTCTCAGTTGAGGAGGAAGCAATCATGAACAGAAAGATGGTGAGACACAAACATTTCCGATCATGACAGATATTTCTGAATTTGGCATGGCATCACTCATCTTTCTCTCAAGACAGAAAAAGACGGTGTGGAAAATTTAACGTTATTTGAGTGACGGTTGGTTGCAGGACAGAAGTGTCTAATAAAATTACCCTTCTGCTCGTTGTTCCTACTTCTATTTAAAGAAAAGGAACTTCTGCATAATTTTTCAATGCACAAATTACATTAGTTAAATAACTGTCTTGTCACTAATTTCTATTTCATATGAAAGACTCAACTGAAAAGCTCTGAATTTTGCTACTACTTATCCAAGAGACTAATCTGTCCAGATACTTGCCACAGAATCAGAATACGTCATCATCACTGAAAGCAGCTGCCCTCAAACACTATTATTTTTCAATAGAGAACTGAGGAGTACAGTCAATATTTACTTTGCCCTAGGTCTCATGAAAAACTTGTAAAATGATGATGAACAAACTGCCCTGAATGCCATATTCCCTGGGCCAGAGAAGATGCTGACGATAAATTTCAAACTATATATGAAAAATATCATTGGATTTACAAAACTGGTTTCCAAGATAGGATTCACTAAATCTAACACTTCACCTTTCTTTGGATGCCACAGGTACTGTGGCCGAACTCCTGTCCTTCATTAAAGTCAGTGCTAGCGGTTGTGGTTCCATTACGTGTTTTGTCTGCTAGTAGGATTTGCTAAGAACTGATTTTTCAGTTCACCACCGAAATAAATTACTAAGTTCATTAAACTGTCAGGGCAGAGGCTGTCCACTTTTGACCTGTAGCTCAGAGCCCTCATCCAGAATGTGAGACAGGGTTTGATGCCAGGTGCTTCAAGCAGAAGCTTCAAACCTGAGAACCACTCTGCGGTGAGCGGGCATTTAAATAGATTACACAAAATGAAGCAGGGAAAAGAAGGTGGTGCAGGAAGACTCACCCCCAAGCAGCCTGAGGAGCTATGCTTAGGAGGACTTTGTAAGAGTTGGAAGATCCAGACCAGGGAATATATGGCTCTTTATACAAAGGGGAACTGAGTACAGTGAAGGGAACCAATGGCACTGGCTCCCCCCATCCTTGCATACTGAAACCTCTGGGTTTAAGGTATTAGTCTGGATAGATCAGGCTTAAAATGCTGTATACTCAACCTCATTTTTAACAGTTGTTTAAAACATCTTCATCTTCAAATTCTTCAGATATTTTACCAGTTTTTTAATCTTTGATACCTAAAATGGATATAAAGAAGCTGTATTGAAAAAGCAATGATTTATCTCAGTTCTTTTCCACAGTTTGCAGTTGCTAATGTTTCTTAAATGAAACATTAGAGAATTTTGCCAGGAGTATGTTATTTATAAACTTCTTTAGCCAATAAAGCCAGGACTGAGAAAGCTTCAAGTGTATAAATAGAAGCAGTAGTTGGAAGTCTTTTTTTAGCCTCAACATGTTTGAAATTAGATTACAGATAACACGTGGAGGAATATAAACACAAAGCACTTCTGTTGCTGTGTGTATGTAAGAAAGCACAGCCTCTCACAGCTACAGCTCACCCCAGCAGTGCAGCGGCAAAACATGGTTGTAATAGGGGTCTGAAAATGCCAGATGGACTCCAGAAAACTGGTCTTAAAAAGGATTTAAGTGGCTTTGGGGGAGGGGAAGTGTCTAGTGGACAATAACAGAGATTACAGTGCTGCTTGGTGTTGGACAAAGCATTAGGCAGCTCAGGTACCATAACTTTACCTGCCAAAATCCATACGTAGGATGCAGTATGTGAGTAAGAGACAAACAATAATTGCATTAATACAGAAAATGTAAAACAATTCTGTGGTTCTTCATGTAGGGAAAACAACATTTTCTACAACCTCTTTCATGTTTCAGTTTGATGTCAATTGTTTTGAACAACAAAAGGGAGAGGAATAAAAATTTGGACTAAAGCCCATAGCATTTACTGAAATGTATGTGTAGGGAAGTACCAAAGATGCCATGCGGAAAGGTTTTGTCTAAACATTAACAAAGCTGCAATGAAATAAACTGAAAAGAACAAACAAGAAACAAAAAGAGTATCTTTTAATTTGCTTCAAAATTTCATTACAACGTGAGGGGATTTAGATGTCCATATGACATATCTATTTGAATGACAAAACCCCCCTTACATTCTACTTGGTGATTTGGCTTGGAAGAAGAACACAAAATATTATTGAGCAGTGATACACAAAATACATAAACAAGTAATTAAGTATTCATCTGTACAAGCTGGAATGGGGGTTACAAATTAAGTATTTGTGAATTCCCATCTGTGTGTGTATTTACTACAAGCTTCCTGAACAGAGGAAATAGTATTTTGTCCATCCCATAAACAATCTACCAAGATATTTGTCTTCATATAACCTCAGAGGACTGTACTCAGCTCTGACACAAATCCAGCCTCTTCAAAAGAGTTACATCTGTTATATGAGGTCTGAATGTGAGATATTCTTCTGAACTTCCTTGCATTTTCCTGTTTGCACCGTATTGCTTCCTTCATTACAACAATGTTTTTTAGTGTTTAGTTTTATCCTCAATAGATTTCCTCATCTGTTTAGGAAAAAAAGTATTTGAAAGGAGTGGTAACAAAATCAGGAGTTTATTTTGTTTTCTAACTGTAGCAAGGAGACATAATTTAAACAGATGCAAATAAGGCAAAGTTTTAGGGTGCCTAGTTGCTTTAGCTCTAACTTTTTCTACCAGCCTTCTTTAGTGGGACATTCCTAATGCAGATGAAAGAAAGCAGCTTGCCTCAGGCCACACTTCTGATTTGCCTTTTTATTTTACTCAGTATGGCCAGTTTCAGATGTTGTGTATGTACATTTATGGCCTACTAGATTGCACACAACATTTATGGGCGTTATTTTAGCTCACTGCCTATATTGAATCCACATTCACTCACTATCTCCATCATCAAGTCTATGTCAGGTTCACAGGTTTCTTGAAGAAGACCTTTATGTGTTTCATTATGCAGCTTAAATATATGCTTCTTTCTCTCCTGAACAATGTAAAGAATTTCCAAAATTTCTGTAAGTAAATGCAAGTAATTTGCAAATAGTGGAAATCTCACGTTCTCCTTCCACTGGTCTCTAAAGACAGTGTTAGTTGTGACTTCCTGTGCAAGAAAATGACAGCTCCACTCTTGAAGATGCAGGGCAGTCTTTAGTACCCCAGTCTCCTGGCTCCATCAAATCAAGGTGTCCAGAAGGTCGGTAGTAGTGGCCAACTGCTGGTTGGCAATGTGAGGAACACAGTGCAAAGTCTTGTGAAATTCAACCTTGAGTCCACGCTCAGTGTTTGGTTCTCACTTTGCTTGAAATGCTTCTTGTGTGTGTGCTAGGATCATTACTCTTAAGTCAGTAATAAAACCAACAGATTACTAAAAGCAATTTGTCATTTTGCGCATTCAATGGATATGCTTTCTCTTTTCAACAAGATTCTCTTTCACCACAACTTTAGAGACAATATTTATCCCTCCACAATCAAAAAGAACTATATTTGGGCTCTCCAGTGCTACAGAATTTTACTTTCATATGCCTGTTTTCATATTAATGCATTTAGCTTCATCTGTAGTCCCTCTCTATGAGTTGTATTTTATTTTAAATCAAACCATATATTTCATTGCTATTAATGCTTTCCCCTGTAATTGCATCAAATATGGCAATAGTAATTCTGTTTGATTGATGTCCAGTTAATAATTTTTTTAGAAAATAAGTCTTCAACAGTTTCTGCTAAGATTCTTAGATTGAAGAGCATTTAAGGATTTCCTACTCAACAGGCCAAACATTAACTCACCATGAAGATATTATCTCATGTTTTAACACATTTTAATTTAACATTTACAATTACATCAAATTTTCAACAAACACTAAATTGAATACTAAAAGCTCATTTTCCCCACTTTGTATGCTCTCCATTCATGTTTAGTGTGGGCTTCAGAGTTATTTATTTCCCTAGGAATTTTCCTTTACGGTTATTTATTCTCTTCAGTGTCTTCTCTTGCATGCACCTTCTAAACAGACATGCAAAAACAACATACATAATATGACTTGTATTTCACAGAATACATGGTGATTCTTGTAATTATTCAACATGTCAGAATCTTTTAGTAGAAGAATAAGTTAATGCTACATTCCTTAAATCTCTCTTTTTAGCGAATTTACGTTCATCAAAACCCTTTTAAAACCCTGTGATTAGGGTTACAAGTTATTTGGGATCTTCAACATGGCCTCGGAGTCCTTTCAAAGTTTACACTGTCTTCCAGGCTATTTCTCTAAAGCATCTTTTATGCCTTCATCTATGCTATTACTCATTAGTTCTTTGCTTTACATGTTTTGGTTTATTTCTGCAGTTAGGATATCAGTTTTAGTGTTAGGAAAACTGTGCCCTTTTCATTCATTCACTGATGGAGATCTGCTTCAGAAACCACATGTTGTTGCTGCGTCACAGACTCTCAGACCAGTTGAGGTGGGAAGGGACTTCACCTCATCCAACACTCCACCCCTCCACCCCCGACTCCTGCTCAAAGCAGGGTCAACTAGAACAGGTTATTCAGGACTGTGTCCAGTTGGCTCTTAAGTATCTTGAAGTACGACAATTCTACAACGTCTCTGGAAAACCTCTTCCAGGGTTTAACCACCTTCAAAAAAAGATTTTCTTATGTTCAGATGGAGCTTCCTCTATGAGATATTTTCCCATTGCCTCTTGTCCTTTTCACTGGGCACCACTAAGAAGACTCTGGCTCCATATTCTTTACTTCCACTCAGGTGTGTACACATTGATGCGATCTCCCTGAGCCTTCTCTTCTCCAGGCTAAACTGTCCCAGCTCTCTCAGCCTCTCCTTCTATGTTGGGTGCTCCAATCCCTTAATCATCTTTGTAGCCTTTCACTGCACCTACTGAGGTACATCCATGTCTTTCTTTACTGGGGAGCCTGGGACTGGACACAGCACTCCAGACGATGTGTTCTCACTGGTGCTCAGTAGAGGGGAATGATCTCTTTCCCTTGACCTGCTGACAATCAGGTCAGTGGGTCCTTGTGGGCCAGCCTTTTTCCTAGCCTACCACTTGCCGCTTCATCTATATAAATCATTTTGTGTTTGCTGCATGTTTTCTCCTGATTAGGCATCTTTTCAGCTTCCAGCTTGGTTTGTGGATTATTTTTTTTCATCTCTTTTGATTCTTTTCTTGATTTTTTTTAGAAACATGAACTGTAGCAAAAGACAAAAGTTTACTATTCAATAATATGAACTTCATGACTAAGTGGACAGTCATTCTTCCTGCAAAAACAGAAGTCTAGTCGTGATTTTTATTTTAATCCATGTTTCATTCCATATAAAGGAGTGGCATGGGAAATACAGGAAGAAATAAAACCAAGATACTGACACTGATTAATAAATTCATTGCCTTCATTCCCGTACTTGATGTAAGCATAAAGTAATATTAATATGAAATTGCTTGCTGGGTGTTATTTATGGCAATACTAACTTGACAATATGGTAGGATATGGGGGGTGAGGGTGTGTCAACTTTCTGTTTAAACAAGAACTTCTTAGATATGAGTGGTACTTTGATCAGCTACAAAATAATCATTGCTTTGGCATGATAATACCACTATGGCATCTTCTGCCTGGAAGCTTTTATTACAAGTATTTATACTCAGTAGCATGAGGTTCTATTTCAAAAGCTTTCAAAGCCTGGACTTACTGTGACCATGACTAATTTTGTGCATCACATTTGCAGGGTACTGATAAAAATTAAAAAATGTTTTAGGCAGAACAAAAATTATGGACAAAAATGAAATGCAGCTAAATACAGAGCTAAATGCACACTAGCATTGACGGACATGAGCTTTACAGAAATTATGCCCTGTCAGAGTACATATAAGTCAATTTTGCTGCAACTTTCATCATAAACTAAATAATTACAAATACTCATAAATCTTCCAGCAGTCAAAATCTCAAGAGGTCATCATTTTATGCTCGGGTCTCTCAGCAACCTCAATAAGTGAATGTATGGTCTGTTCAATGCAGAGAATTAATGAGTAAAATGTAACAAAATATCTCTTTGAAGTTATAAGACTTTGACACACCAAGAAGATGCCATAGAATAATGAATTGCCAGGTGTCAGCTCCTGTGAGGTAACCATCCATATATACATTCTTCTCCCGCAAATGCAATATAACCATAGCCAGTTTTTCTCTAAATTAAAGCAGGACAAGCTACCTCACTTTCACTCGAGGTAAGAGAATGCATACAGAGAGCATCCAACATGGCCATTTTACTATCCCCCAGTAATTTGTTCATATTTCCTACATATCCTTAAGAGTTGAAATGCAAATGTGCTATTAGGATTACCTAAATTTGCTGCAGAGCACTAGGCAGCAAATTTCACTCAGTAATGTCTAGAGTGAGCTCAACAACTTTTTGATCTAGATTACGTATCTAGAAAGACATTACACCACAGAACACACCACTTAAAGCCAAGTAATTTGAAACACCTCCTAACATGTCATTGATTGTCCATTAAAAACTTAGGTATTTTGCTGAGTTGGACCTCAAAACTGCAGGGGACGAAGAATAATAATATTTCCTCCAAAGTTATTTCAAAGGTTAGTTCACTTAATTTCTACTTTGAGTGTTTTTGGTATTATCTTCCAGGTACGATTCACCCTCTTTTCCTGCTCCTAAACAAGTACTAGA
The DNA here is from genome assembly GCA_025769975.1 of Gallinago jamesoni. NCBI lineage: Eukaryota > Metazoa > Chordata > Aves > Charadriiformes > Scolopacidae > Gallinago > Gallinago jamesoni. Next base: position 93,022,255 of record JAOQGH010000012.1, on the reverse strand, counting down.
ATCGACATAATCAGGCAGATTAAAAATCCATCTAGCCCCATGACAGAAGGTCAAAATGGTTAGGGAGACTACACCAGAAAGAGATCAAGTGTAGGGCAATCTTTCACAGGAATATTCCCCTATATTTTCAGGTAGATCCTGCATCAGAGCCTTCTTTTGGGTTGCTGTACTTAAAATAACCATGAATCTATCCTTCTTAAGTTTGACCATTCCCTTTTGTTTAACTCCCTCACCCTCCCTGCCAAATACTCCAATATTGTTACAGCAGGTGAAGAAAGCTCAGCAGCTGTAGAGCTGGACTTTTTACTGTGCCACCCAGTAAGTTAGTTGGATAGCACTCACATAAACAGGGAACAAATGGGTGCTGTATCCTCATTCTGCTCCAGCACCTGGAACTGGGCTAACAGTCGCTCCAGTGCAAAGATGAGAACAAACAACAATAGGTTGCAGATCTTTTTTTTTTTTTTTTTAAATGTAGAATTTTTTAGTAATTCGGATGCTGAGAATAGATGCTTTCTGTAATCTATAGGCAAGCAATATCAAAGGGGCATAGAAACAAGCTTTTCAACAGACTAACTGGAAGAAGCAAGTAAGGGCCCCTTTGGGGAGTGGTAACTAAGTAACTAACTAAATAGGTTGCAATTCAAGAAGATGAGAGAGATGGAGGAGGTCCCTGGGGTGCTGGGAGACTGATTACTGATGCATACATATGAGAGGAGTAGAAATCCAGAAGAAAGCAAGAGGTGTCAAGGGCATACCTATGTGAGCAAGACATGCAGGACTATTTGGAGCAAAATTTCTGGAAAGCCAGGCAGATTTTGATTTTTGAACAAAGAAGCTGCCTCATAGTGATTTTTTTCTACTATTTCCTATAAAACAGGATGGTGCATACAGTCTTTTAAATTACCAGGATTGCCACTATTGGACTATTCTCCACTACTCTTCCTAATGCAGACAGGCTCTAAATATTGGCTAACCACTCCTACCAAGGGCAATGAATTTGTTCTTTATGTGCAAAAATGAAAAATTTACCTTCCAAGCTTTTATAGAACCATGAATACAGTAATATTTGCATATTTTACAACACAATAAAACAGATTTTTTTTTCATGATGTTCTGAAGTGTGATGGGATATATGGGATTTATATGGAGATGTTAAACCCCAAAGGTTCACTGTTTGAGCTTTACTAAAAAATGAACCATGATTCAGTTTTTTCCAGGGCACTGTCTAAAAATCAATGACAAAACTACCCCAGTAAAGTGAGAAAAGAACATGAAAATATGACTGTGTATTGAAAGTTTCAACTGTGATATAATAATTTCCTTTTGTAGTAATTTAATTCTATGCCTTTTTAAAAAGTGTGATACTACCCACTTTCAGGAAAAGTTGGCCCCAGTCTGGATACCTTTGGGCATTTGACCCAAAAGGGTTCACTCTGTTTAAAAACGATTGATAACTTGATTAGGTTTTCACCCCCACAAAATTTTCCTTAGAAAGTGACAACCATGCTGTGTCTGAGATAGATAGACGTGGAAAAGTACTCACCCTCTTTCCAGAGAAAACAAGGATGACAATAAGCCCACCTTGCCTACCCTCTTTCAAGACTAAAACTAAATGGAATTGCTTGTTTTGCCCTTTCCTTTCTAAGTCGAAAAACACCCAGTTTCAAGCAGGCACTGTCATATTTATATTTAAACAATAAAAACTGATGTGGAATTGCCTAAAAGCTTTAGTTTCAAATGCCTTTTGCATTACAGTAGGTCCAGTGTTCTACTACCTGAACAGCACAGTATCATTTGGAAAGAAGTCTTTCCTCCCCCCCCCCATTACTTCTGCTGAGAAGCAGTTCCAAAATAACACTCCACCAACAGTCAGAATCCCGACTCTGAATTCACAGCTTAAATTTAATTATGGTCACTTCACAGATATTTGTTATTCTGTCAGCATCGTCCCTTAGCTGAACAGCTCTTTCCCTCGTGCTTTTTTCCACTGCTTACACATGTAGCTAATAAGGTAGGTAAAACACCAGTAGCAGGGAAGAATCCATCAGTGCCTGTACTTCTGATTAAAATATTAGTTATTGTTTTATTTAATGGTCATGACACAAGCAGCATGAACTGCATTAATGTCACATATTTGGGAAGTATCATCAATGCATACCAGGACTGGAATATCATACAGATGTAAGTTTTTAAGGAATGGAAAAATACCCATAGAATGAAATGTAACCACTTAAAAAGCAAGATGCTGTACTTACAGACTAATAGCACAAACTTTTGCTCTGAGTTGGGTACTTGTGATTGGAAACAAGTTTTTGCACATATTGATCACACATGAACCAACAGGCAAAAGGAACCCAGAAAACATTGGGTAAGGCACTGCAGAGATACTGAATATCTCTGCCGTCCCACAGCAGCACTCAAATGCTTCAAATCTGAAGGGACTGCAGAGGACTGGGAGATAAGGTAATGAAGAACCCATTTACTGAGACATTTACTGGTTTAACCTCAATCTGTGTCTTGTTTTCTAATTCCCCATGAAATTACAGTATTGCAGTAAAGTATTAAATACTTCAAATCTACCAAAAAATGAATGGAAGGATATTGGATGAAGATGTTGTGATTTAACTTTAGTTCTCCTACCCACTACAGTGCTTTTATTTTACTAATTTTCTTCTTCCTCTGTACTTTTGCCAAGTGTGGAAATTAACATGAATCTCCAAGTCGGTCTTCCCCTGCTGTGCAAGCAATTTCTAAACATCAGGTTGAACTGCATAAGCAAACCTATCGTGCTTCACACTGCTGCAGCCAGGCTGCTTCCAAGATGTGAAGTAATTTATATACATCTATGCCACATTTTAAGCAACACTGTAAATATGAGAACAGTTTAAAGCTTTTATTTCAAAACTCCTCTTAGTTGGGCAGAAAAACAGCACCCCGACAGTTAAGCGGAGTCTGTTTTCAAAGATTCCTCTTCTCATAAAATTGTCTCAATGACTGTGAACGAGCCTTCATAACCAAAACTTACCTCCAAAAATAACCTTTAGAATCTGTTTGTTTTTTGTTGCTTTCACATACCACTGCCTTTCCGCTCAAAAGATGGGAGAGATTTCCCTGTGTCCTAGTGGTGAGGCAGGCTAACCACATCTTGTGCCGTACTGGGAAAAGTGTAGCCAGAAAATCAAATGAAGTGGTTTTTCTCCTTTATTTTGTGCTTACGAGACCACATCTGATGTACTGTGTTCAGTTTAGGGTTTCCCAGTAAAATGAGGACATGGACATACCAGAATGAGGCCACTGGAGGGCCAGCAAGATGACTAGGAGGCTAAAGAGATCACACACGAGGAGGTGATGAAGCCCTGTTTGTTCAGCCTGTACAAGGGAAGTCTAATGAGGGCTTTTCTACTATTAAAAGATGTCAGGGACAGTTTCTTCTTGGTACATGGTGAAAAAGTAAGAGACAATGGTCCCAAGTGGCAACAACAGACATTTTGAATCTTAGAAAAAATGCTTTCACTGTAAGAGTGTCCAAATATGGAAACAGGTTGCCCATGCAAGTTGTAGAATCTGCATCTTTGAAGCTATTCAAAACTTGACTGGACGAGGCCCTGAGAAACCTGACCTAACTTCCAAGTTAGATCTGACTTCAAAGTTGGCCCTGCTTTGAGCAGAGTATGGAGCAGATGACCTTCAAAGGTCACTTCCAATCTAAATTAGTCTGTGGTTCTAACATAATCTGAATTTGCAATTTTAGCTTGCCTTTGTAATCCTTTGGAAATATATGAAAGAGTCCACTAGAGTTACTTGCTCTAAAAGATGATGAAGAAATTCTTCCCTCCTAACATCCTATCTCCTTCCTCCTGGGGAACAGTTGGGTTTTTTCCCAGGCCTACTCTTGTGACTTTTGTGTGTTAGAAAGCAAACTTTGCTCATCTTGACCTGCCTCTTGCTGGTGTTAGTATTAATCTTCAGCTCTTTCCTTCCAGATTCTACGTCAGTCTGTAAAATGCCATCTGAGGGTGACACAGGATGCCAAGTTGCCTCCACAGAAAAGCCAACAGGATGCTCTCACCACAATTAAAGCAAACAGCATGCTGGGCTGCATTAGCTGGTGAGCACCTAGAAGATAAAGACAAGTTGCTGTTCCCCTTTAGTTATCACTATTGAGGCCATACATGGAATCTCTTCCCCCATTCTGAGTTGTTGACATAGATTTTTTGGGGTCCTCCAAGTCATTCAAGTATCTCTTCTTTATGTCATCTCATTTAATAGGTGTCTATAAATTTCAAGTGCCTGCACAGCCTCCTCTCTCCCTTCCTTTGCCCTCTATTTTCATATCGCTCCTTCACCAACCCTCCAGCTGCAGCGTTAATCCTCAGATCTTTTCTCCTGTCTGGCAACACTTCATCAGTAGGTAATTTCCATCAGGTACCTATTCAAGATTAGAAATTATCCTACAGCTTCTGCATCAAGTCCTTTTCATGCCTGTTCCATTTTCAGTCAGATTTTATGCATTAAAGAAACTGTATTTCTCTGTCCCTTGCCTGTTTTTAATAGACTGTGGAGGTTTTTTTGGCTGTGTCATATTGAGTCAACAACAATCTGCGCAGACATGAAAATATATAGTAACTTAGGAAGACTATCAAGTTTGTGAAAGATGATTTTGCCTGACCTTTTAAAGACATGTGGTGTTTAAATTAGTTCTGTGAGTAAGAGATCAATTCAGATCAAATTTCCCTAAATTTAAAGAGAAAATTGTACTTCCTTCATCTCACCCTATAAAAAGATTTTTAAAAATGCTCTTTATTTCTTTGCTTTTATAGTCCCTGGACTTTCCTCAACATTGGCTGCTTCCATTGTTAAATCTCAGCAGTTAACTGTCCATCAGCTGTGATTAAAAGCAGAAAACCTCTGCTGGCTCAGCTGCACGCTGTCTGTGTTACTCAGCTCCCCTGGAGAAGACTGTGAACTACAAACTGCAGCAAACCACAGATCCCACAGACTCTAACCAAGCCAACTACCACCAACCATTGCAACCTTGCCTTTAATTTGAAATTGTGGAATACCAAGAGAACATGCCGCAACCTTTTGGTATTAGTTGAAATTCCCTAAATTGAGGAGATTTAATGCGACCAGGTAGCTAGAACTGATATAGAGGTTTGAGATGTGGCAACACATCAGTAAGTGACTCAAATTTCTAGTGCTGCAACCTTGTCACAGTGTCATTATTTTAATGGTATTTGGTGATTTTTTATATACCAGTTCCTAGAATCATAACACCACAAGAAAACACCAAACTTCACAGATTTTATACATTGAGGACACTGACTGCAGACTTCTGTTTGTGCTGTACCTTAAACAAATCTATTTACCTTGAGCAACTCCCATTCCTAAAGATCTATTTATTCAACTGCTTTGCTCATGAAAACTGGCATTCATAATATTTGATTTATGCATAATATGTTTACCACAATAAAATACAAATAGTTCATGCATCACATTGTCCCAACCCTTATTCATGGACTTTTATTTATGGAGTAGGTAATTTGATGGTAATTCAGATCCAGATAAAACATCTAAAAATGGAAACATAATTTCATCACAAAGAAATAAGACAATATCCTATAATATACCAACCATGGGATCCTCAGAGTGATCCTTTTAGAGCCTTGCCCCTATATCATCATGATTTGAAAAAACTTCCATAAAAATCCAAAGTGGCTCATAAAAGGAGTTAGGGCTGTGACAGAAACTTTTGTCTGACCTTTTGTGGGCTCAGGAGATTTAAATTAGTTCTGTAAGTAAAGAGTTATTCAGATAAAGATACTTGAATGAATAAATAACTTGGAGGAAAAAGGAACCGTTTTATTCAGGTTAAAGCTGAATTATTTATGCTTTCTTATGCTGAGTTGATTTTCTTTTTCAAGAGGAAAGAATATCTGATGGGGTAAAAACCCCCACCTTTTTTCTCTCATACAAGATTTGCAATCAAAGGACTGTAAGAATCAGGAAAAAAGTTAGATACAATGTAAAGGCTAATCAGCTATTTTTCACATGTTAGATGCTTACAAATACATTTTCAGATTTAGGGGCATTATCTCTTCTTTTTTAGCTAATTGAACATAGAGCACACCAAACAAATTTAGTGAGCGGTAGGAAGTAGGAATTAAAAGATTTAAAACTGTGATAATTAACAAAATAAGATAATTCAAATAGGCAATCTCTGTTCACACCTAATCATTGCCTCAGCTTTTCTGTATCAAGTTAATATGGAACACGGTTATAATTTTACTCTATTCCTATATAATAAGTGGAGTTAATTGCACAAGAAAACTAAGCAATGTTTTGCAAAACCTCAAAGACTTTCAAAATGATCTTTTTTCTGGGATTCTCTGCCAGCCTAGTACTGTTACACAACCAAATCACACTTTTTAGCTACAGGTATTAATGAAAGCTATAGATAACATGCTATCCTTAAGCCCATACAATGATAGTTTTAAAATTATATCATCTTCTAAGTGAGTAACTGGTATCAAAGACAAAAATAGATATTGGAGAGAGAAGCCTCTGCACAGAAGACTCTTCTGTATATTAAGAATGGCACAAACCACTTCAAATTTAGTCATCTACTCCTAAATTTGCCCTAAAGGTCACAGAACTAATTCTAAAACCTGTAGACATCTTCAAGATATTTTATGTTACTATGAGTCATTAAAAGGTTGGCTGCACTAAGAAGATAAATACTACAAGACCAGTAATCCAGAACCAAACTATACACTTATATCTCTCAAGAGTGAACAGGTTCACAAAGTAGCACGTACTTGAGACAGGATTTAATTTTAAATGTTTCCTCACCAATAATCACCAGTCTTTCTCATCTTTGCACTGTTGAAAAGAGTTTGCGGAATATACTGGTGAACCTAGGGCTATGTCTATGGTAGTGAATTAAATGGTGCTTGTGAACATTCCCAGACACTGCAATATGACTGCTCTGAAATTATTAGAGCAGTCCCTGGCATGTTTTTGGCCTGTACCAACTAGCAGTCTCCCGAGCAATTCCCAGGCACAGTTTGGGAGTTAGAACATCCCACAGACCATTACCACCTAAGGATTTGCATCCAGCCACCCTGTTTTGAAGCCTGGCTGTGTTTGTTCACTGGTGTACTTGAGAGTCCATGCCAGTTGGCTTCCATGCCTTGGAAATATTCTTGGGAACGGTTTTATTTGCTAGTGTAGACATACTCCCGTCTCATTCCCACTGGTGCTGAGGACAAGTAGGAGGCTTCAGGAAAGTAAAGACCAAATCAGTAATATTTAATTCAGTTGGAATAACTTTTGACAGCCAAATCCAAAAGGTTGGGGTTTTTTTTTCCCATTTATTTAATAAGCCACCTTCCCCTGTAATTTTAACCCCACTGCAGCAAAGGTGGTGCAGCATTCAGCTAAAGTCAGAAACAGTTTGAGGTGCGGCTTGTTTCTTCTGTATCTTGACTAATCCCCTGCAGAATGTCAGGCTGGAGTTATATTTAAAGGCAGAATATGTCAATATTCTATATTCAAAGTAATCAGAAATGAGAGCCTGCAGCCTCAAGCGCTGTCCTGGAAGCCAAGAGACCAGAGCATTGATTCTTGCTCCTGCACAGAGTTCCTGTCTTGGTTTGGGCAAACTGTTTACAGCCCAGTCCATAATGTCTAAACTTTTAGGCTACAGGATTACACTTCCTCTCTGCCTCCAGTACAAACCATTTAAGCCTGCAATACGATGATGATGCCCCAAAGCAGATCCCCAAGTACCCCAGTGGTTAAGGCAGCCCTAAAGAGATGCCAATTTTAAATTCTTAACAGCTGAAGAGAGAAAATGGAAGGGCCAGTCAAATGCTCTAGCCATTAGGAAGGTACAGCACAACCAAAGTTTACTTGTTCCCTTCCTATTTGTAAGTAGTTAATCTCAGAGGAAATCTAGATTCTTACCTTCCAGTCTTGATATGGATACACAAGTTCCAAATAGAATGAGTTTTCAGACAAACCTACATCTTACCACTGCCTTCAGCATAATTTTAAGCGTCTCCTCAGAAGATGACATTTTTGCATTATCCTAACTTTATCTAGTCCCCATATTCTGGGGTTTGAATTCCACTCTTGGGTCCCAATGTCATAAAATTTAGTTGTGCTGTGCTGAAATTATGGACACCTAATTGCCATAATAGCCCCAGCTTCCAGATCTCTGCTGTATTTACACTGCCTTGTTACTTGGGGCCAGAGTCAAAGTACCCTGGGGACTGCCTGCACGTTGACTATCACTGATTCTCATTTGGAAAATCAAGGTGCCTCTCCAAACAAGAAATCTGAGGCAGAGAGCAGGACTGGCTCGTATTTGAGCTCTTGCTCCTCCGGGCCATATAGATGTACCTCAAGCCATTTGGCTCTTGAGTTCAAACACAGATTTCAAAGACGGTGGAAACAAAGCACTGCCTCAATTCCCCATAAGTAATAAGAAGAGTAACAGAACTTTTCTGCTTTACAGGGATCAGGAAGATAATACATTCCCATTTTGGAGTCACTCAAGCAAAACGCTCAAGCCATACAAAACACGCTGCCAAAAAAACAAAACATCTTTGGGGGAGCAGAGAGGGCTGAATGATGGAGGCAGTTATGGATCCCTGAATCTTGGGATGGACCCACACCATCCTAGATCCTGGTGAAAGCTTCTTTATGTACAACCAGCTGAGTGTAGCTAAAGGGTGAGGTACTTGCAGCTCTGCAGCACAGGAGCAGAGCTGGGCAGGAGCCAGCAAAGCAGGCTGGATGCCAGCTGGGTCCCCCATTGCCAGGGGAATTCTCAGCTGGGAGAACCTGGCTGCCTTCCAGCCTTGCTCCTCTGCATATATATATATATATATATGTGTGTGTGTGCGTCTGTGTGTGTATGTATAGCAGAAGTTTTAAAGGAATAATTATCTTCCATATGTCTTTGACTACAAGATTTTTATCTCATATCTAGCCTAGTATGGAATAAACCTGCAGCTGTCTGATCTGTGATTACCCTCAGCTTTCCCATATACCAGATTTTTAAGCAATCATGTTGACAAAAATTTCTATGCCTCTCTTCTCAGAAAAAAAAAAAAAAAAGACTAAATATCCCAACAATGTCATGGCTGCAATACCTGTACTGAAGAAGAAATGTAGGTAGGCATTCCAAAGACCTGCAATAACAGAAAATATCTTTTCACAGCTAGCACAGAAATATGTGGGTGAAGGTATTGGTTAAAAGCAGAAGGAAAGAAGGAAAACCTAAATGCATTTCAAGATAAAAGTGTTCGTTTCTAACATACTAAAAAAACCCACCCTACTTTACTAGTTACCAGGTGTTTCTAATTTAATTCATTTCATTAACCTCTTACAACTTGTTCAGCCAGCTCTGCAGACAATTGATTTTTATTACTACATGCCTCAGTGACTTTCTATACTAGGGTTTTTTTTCTACTGACTATACAGTTCTTCAAATTTCTCCAAAATTATATTTTATTTTCGTTTTGTCTTTTCAGAGTTTAGTCTCTTTTCAATCAACCTTATCACTTATTTAGCATATTCTTCTATAAAGCAAATACAATAGATATTATATAACATTAAATATTTACATATCTTGTTGCTGTTTTCAGAGGTAGCATTTCAAAGGTTTCACTATGGTGTTGCTGCTAGTGAATATTGCTGACAAGACAGAAAAATAGCCTGATTATGATATTGTAACTATTTGATATACATTGGACATGTCAAACAACAATATTTTGAAAGTACTTGCAAATAATAAAGGGGCTTTTAAGACCCACAACTGAGGATATCATGTGATGGCACTGAAACTTCTTAATCAGATTGTTTTCACCCTTAATTACACAGGCAGAGTTCACAGTGACACCTGCTGTTAAGATTGTCTAACTCTTCCCATTATAAGACCATTTTCAATTTCATTGCCAATTTAACTGTGTGGGCTGATCTTTTCTGGGATAAACGTCATCTTCAGAGTTAAATCACAGGAAAAAAGAGAGAGGCAGTGTTTCAGATGAAATGTTTTTGTGATTTTTAAGAATTATGTGGGGGATAACAGCTCACTTACTTCATATGGACTGTCAGTCACTTCATTTAGAAAAATCAGTTATCAATATCCTTTAAAACAAGACCTTGAAAATCAGCAGAATTTCACTTGCTGATTTTCCCTAGAAAGGCTCCATACTCGGCCAAACTACAAGCTCCAGAAAAATCAGACAATACACACTGATGTAAGTGGAAGGGTATTGCAATTTTGTATCCAACATCTTTGAAGATTCCACCTGGTTTTTTTTGTCTGAAAAATTGCCAGGAATGAAAAAATACAGCTGGGGAAGGCAAACATAGACAAAGCAGGTAGGATGAAGCAGATAGAGGCGTAGCAATGGGGTGTATGAACCAGAGGGACAGACAAGCTCAGTAGGGCATGCGATGCCAATGAGCACTGAAAAAAAAGAATAAATATTAACATGAAAAAAAGAAGAAAATACTAGGGGGCGCAACAGACATTTAAGTGATGAAGTATTTCAGTCATGACTCCCAAAGACTTGATGTTTCTCTGCCCTTTAGTAAATGATTATGAAGCAAACTGCCATAATTTTTCACATCTTTCTATACCTGTATCCACAGAAATGTTAAACCATTTTTGTTATCTCTCTGGTAATAATATAACGATGAATTTCTGTGCTGACAACCTAAAGAGCCTAGGCAGATAACTCACATGGAAGATGAGCCTGCAGTTGTTCTAACCTCCCCCAAGAAAAGTCAGCATCAGGCTTCTGTGCAGTTGACTCCATACCTGGAAACTGAAGCCAGATATATGGTATTACAAAATCATTTGTTCTTCTCATAAAAGGGATCTTACCCAATTCGTGTTACATAGGGATACATTAAGGCAACAATTCTGAAACATCCTTTGCAAAAAAACCACTGTTTTAAATTACTGGCATCCCTAAAACTCCTTCTGTTGAGTGCTCATCTGGAAAGACCTATATATGAGATTGTTGTTTGTTTTATAATTAGTATGATTTTATACTTTATTCTTCTCTTCCTCCCCTCAGAGAATTTAGAATCAGGAAGCTTGGGTTTTTAACCCTGAGTTTGCCCCTAGTTTTCTGTATGACTTTCAAAAATTCAGTAAAGCCATCTGCCTGTGCTCTCTGCAACGCCTATAAAATAGATACGAGTGTATGTGATCCACCATCAACTTACACAGCTTCCCACATATATTTTGGCAACTACATTTTGGCCCAGGTCAGCAGATGTTGAATGTAGCAAAGACTACAATTAACATCAGTAAAGGGCAATCCTCAATGTCTTTGTTTGATGTAACACAGCTTGGTATTTATGCTTTCCTTCTCCTGTACTGACTCAAACAACCCCAACATTTTACAGTCATCTGCCACCTAACTAACACTTTATTAAGTACAACACCTGCAGTGATTTTAACCACAGCCCACAGTAATTTAGCCACTAATGGTCTGCATTATACCAGCAGTCATAAACTGGTTGGAAACTATCTGGTTGTCTCAGTCCTAAGAGGCTTTAATATAGAAAATAGATGAACAATTGGTTTCTCTTCCTTATTTAAATAAGGAAGAATATTAAAATAAAGATTTGTTATAATGCTGACTGATGTATTTTTTGGCTGGTATATTCTTCAAATACTGATAAAGATTATAGAGAAAAAATCATTCAAATAGTTGTCTTCCTGATGTCAGTTGGAACTTTTAATGGGTTTTGTTTAGTTTAAAGTCACAGAAGGTCATTCAAAAGCTTGATGTGGAGTTGGACTTGGAAATATATTAAAAGATATGTGTTTATAATTTGCATTTCAAAGTAAAAGAGAGAAAAAAGCATGCAAAAGCTGAAAAATTGTAAATATAAACAAGTATCAAAATAATTTTATTTGGTTACAAAAAATTACTCAATCCAGTGTTTGGTATTCAGTTGTGGTTGTAGATTTTGTGATGTCTCTATGCAGAGAACTGCTGGGCAACGTTCACTATCTTTGGATGCCCTCAGGGACCAACAGGTGCTTTTAAGAGCTATTCTACTTCATATCTTAGTATCTCTAGTTCCCTATTTTTATGTTTTTTACCCTTTGACTTTAACTCCAACTCTGTATTTTTAATTATAATTCTGATTATGATTATTATTTGTTGCCCCAAATGATAATTTAGTTTCTTCCTGGTTCCTTTCTTTCCTGTAGCTTCCCCCTTGTCATTAAAAACCTCTCCTTTCAGCCTAAACAGTTGTAGCTTAAGTCTTTTCTCATATGGAAGTTATTCTATGTCTCTGTTCACCTTGTCTAAATCTCCAATCCCTTGTATTTTTTTGAGGTGGTAGGGAAGGACAAGGTCAGAACTGCACAACACATTACAGATACAGTGAAACCACAGATTTACATAATGGCAGAGTGACATTCTCTCTTTTGTTCTTCATTTGTCTCCTAATAGCTCCTAACATTTGATTTACTCTTTTGATCATTACTGAGCACTGAGTGATGTTTCTGTGCAATCATCTATCATAACTCCCAACTCTCTTTCCATGTAAGTGAAATCAGGATTTTTTCCCCTATGTACATCACTGTACATTTATCTACACTGAATTTCAGACATCATTTTATTGCTCAGTCAGTAAGTTTTACTACCCTGAATAAATTAATATCATCAAACTTGATTACCTCACCACTAACATGCTTTTAGAAGTCATTTATGAGCATGTTGAACAGCAAAGGCCCTAGCATAGATCTTACAGAACCTCATCTGTCACCACCTTCCACTGCAAAACCTGACCATTTATTCAAGTCTTCTAACCATTTAACTATACAAGGATCTTTCCTCTCATGACATGGTGCTAAGTTTCCCTAAAAACCTCTAATAGGACCCTTCTCAAGAGCCTTGTGGAAAAAACAAGCTATATCAACCACATAGCCACATAACTGTGGAAAAGACTTCAGAAAAGGCAACATGGCTTTCTCAAAAAGACCATTTCATCAAGATATTGAGTAACTCAGTTCCAGCTAGCTCATCTGCATGGTACAGAGGTCATGCTTAAAAGCTTTGTAGTTTTTAAAAGTTTTTAAAAATTTCCCTTCAAAGTTTCAACTGCCCTTGAGTGCGAAGGCAGCTTTGCACAAGAAGTTACCATTTTCGTGTCTGAGGAACCATCCAACTATTTTAGATTTGAATTCCTTCTAAACTCTCTCATGAACACCACCTTGTCCTGATGGTGTGCTGCTCTTTTTGTGCTCTATTTCTCCATGTGTTGTCCTGTATTTCAAACCACTTGCTCTTCTGCACCTACTGACTTCCTCACCGCTTCTTCATTTACAAGCTCACTCATGATATTCCTGGTTTTAAGTGCCAGAAGCCCAGTTCCCCTATGAATCCTCTTCTATGGCCTCACTGTATCAAGGCAATGTTCCCATTTCGTGGTAAATCTGGCTCCCTGATTCTAGCAGCTTCAATGTCTGGCTGAGGAGATGCTGTTTGTGTTTGGCACCGGTATTATTTTGCTTGCCAAAAGCACAACAATAGATGTCCTTTAAAATGGGGTCAGTTCCATGGTCTATTTCAGGTATGATGTGTGTGTGTGCGTCCCCAGCAATCGTGCCAGCACAGCCCAGGGTGACAAGCAGCGGGGAGAGGAAAAATCAACGAGAGAGTAGTACAGAGGGAATTTCTAAGTGAGAACAGCCACCAAATATTTCACAGTGTCCAGCTACATCCCCAGAAGGACTCTGTATACACAGTAATGCTCCTTCAAATGAATTAACACTATAAAAACAGACCAACTGACTACATTGTATTGTTTGTTATCACATGAGTTTCCAAAATTACTACACTGTGAACATGAACATTCAGATAAATACATTGACTCATTGTCAGGCTTAAGTTTCAAACAGAAATAGTTATCAGATTTTTCAAAGAAATGCAACATTTTTCTGTTGTTCAGGGAAGTATAATTGCTTACTTCTTAACTCTCACCTTCCCTGCAAGCACACACTCACTTCTTTCTGTGCTTTCTCACTGTGGGCTCATTTATATTAATAAATGCCTCTGTGTGTAATACAGCATGACAGACTCTTACCAACAAGTAGGAAAAAATACATGCTTCTGAAATTATAAAAATCCCTTAGCTACCTATCTAAATAAATTACGGATAAGCACTATTTGGTTACAGCAGATCTCCTGTCTTGTTCACTGAAGCTGGAAATTTTTATTTTTTCTTCCTCAGAAGCAAAGTATTTAGCTGAAATGTCTATTTCAAGGTAACTCCTGTGCACAGTCTAACTCTAAAGTCTGTAAATTTGTTTCCATTGTAATTTTTTGGGGAAAAGAAATTACTATGCAATTGAGTTGTCAGGCTTCTACCGTCTATGCAGAATCCAGATACCAGAGCTCAGTAGCGTGTCCAAATACAATATATTTGGACAAATATAAGTAGCATGTCCAAATCATAGAATACCAGGTTGGAAGGGACCTCAAGCATCATCTGGTCCATACTTCTTGGCAAATACAAGGATGTTGGGTTTTTCTTCTATAAACAAAATATCCTACACTTTCATCATTCTTTTCAGACCAATTTTCCAAATGTAGTCTTCATAATGAAAAAAAATATGTGAAGCATAATTTCTATGAACAGAAAACAGTTTTCATTTCAGAAACAGTTTTGCAGGAGAGATCTTTATATGTGGAGGGGAGAATGAAGTCCTGAGCCTGTACTTTTTCTTTCAACATTTGAAACATGCAGATGTCGGAAACAAGTTTACTCTTGCATATACATGAAATCATGAACTCATTGTAGACACAAATATAATCTGTTTAGTAACTGGGCCTTCTTTACTACAAAATGGACGTAGGAATGCATTTGAAAAGAGATACCTTGGCCATTACTTGTAAAGTTTATTACATCCAACAGCATGTTAATATACCAAGAGAAGACCAGGGAAGTTGAAGTTTTAGAAGTCTTCTAGGATCTTACATTCCCTCAAGAACTCATGAAAGGTTGTGTTGTTTTTTTTTTTTCTTTTAAAAAAGAAAACAACTGCAGAGAAGAATCTGGGGAAGCAATAGACCAGTATATTTCTGAATTACATAAAATAGCTGAATTCTGTAATTCTCAGATTTAAATCTTCATAAATTAGAAATAGGAATGAAGCTGCAAGAGATTGAATGAAAATATGCAAAAGCTCCATGCTAACATTATGAAGAAATACAGACAAGTGCAGTATGGACAGGGATTCTCCAACAGAGCAGTCTCAGAGATAATTTCACACATAACATAGGAAAAGCACAGAAACACAGCAAAACGCCTGCCCAAGAACCCAACCCCAACACTGAAAACCATCAAAAAGCAATACAGAGCAGAGAAGACAAGCAAATTATAAGATCAAATGAAATCACTCATGGTGTTTTATGAAGAAAAAGATGATGATGGATGAACCTTCTGTCTGGAGTCATACACCTGTAGCAGAAGAAATTATCATGCCAAAACCTGTAGACATGGGATAAGGAAAGAGTAGAGAGAAGAGGAAAGAAGAGAGGAGAAAGAAGGAAGGGAGAAAAAAGGGCAACATAAAACATAAACCTCAGCCTATCTTAAGACATCAAGACAAGGCAGCATAGAAACAGGAAATTAAATGCCAAGTACACAGCAAGGCATCAGTGAACCTAGTAGATTATGAAGACTCCTGTACTATTACTTGAGACTAGGGAGCAAAATTTCAACCACAAAAAGACAGATTAAAATTATACAATGCATGATCATAAACCCACAAGGATCATGTAATTACCCCCCCCAAAAAGGACGCACAAAGCAAACATACAGAGAAAGCTTAGAGACTGCAATCTCAGGTAGTACAGACAACACAGAAACTAATGTCACTTAAAGAAATCATGACACATTGCAGTAAATTTCTGACAAATTATTTAAAACGGATTAAAAAGCAAAACAAACCTAATAGCCCATATTGTCTAAGGCAGATAATACACTACAGCGTCCCTGCAGCAAAGCAGGTTGTATTTAAAGGACTGGAATGTCTTCCAGGCATTTTACACCTACAAACAGAAAATAGAGTTCAGCCAGTAGAGTACCTGCACCACAGGGCATGTGTTACAGAAAGAGAAGAAAAATGGGAGCACTAAACACAATAGAAAAGACACCAGTCATGGAGCCTCAAACTGATCAATGTGATGGTAATAACTGCACATTTAGGAAAGCTGCACAAGAAAATTGTGTCTCTGTTCAGTTTTACACTTGGAATGAGCCTTAGAAACCCAGGGCAGGACCCAGCATAGATATGATGGTTTTGTAGGGATTCATTGCTATCAAATTAGAACCCCAATACTGACAATGAATGTAATTTTTATCCTTTAGATGAGCAGTTTGAGTCAGTGCCCAGCTGACAGCAGGTGAAAGCCACACAGATGTGAAATATCTAAGTTCAGTGGTGAATATTAAAAGAAGCTGCTAGACTCAGTGCTGTTCTTATTGAATTAGCCATCCTGGCCTCAAAATACAGTAGGATTTCACCTTTAATAGAGCTGTACTATCTCAGTATTCTACAGTACCATAGTATACAACCTCACTATTGTAATGAATTTTCTCTCAAAATACTGAATTGTACGTGCAGCCTTGTAACTGACAATGAGAATTTTAGGGATATTATTGAAGTGCCTAACAGTATTTTCACTTACCTTTTCACTCATCATTAATTTTTTTTTCTTAAACAGTGTAAACATTAGATTTTTACAATATATTAATTTTTAATAAAAACACTGCTTCCCACTAGAATAGCACCTTTAGAAGCAAGCTGGTTGACAGGGCTGGAAACCCAAGTCCTTTAACCATACAAGAGCAAATCAAGAAAAGAGCGGGATGCACACGTTCTTTGATAAATGGAAAAATCAACCCAGCAAAGCAGAAAACATTTATCTTTCCTTGGAAATTAATATATTAACATCAGAAAACTACTTCTTTAGTGAAATCCTTTATACAAAATGCATACTGCAGTTCTTGCAGCATATAATGTCAGCAATGTCATACAAACTAAATATACACCAGGTCTATTCCAGCTTTTGCTATTATAGTGATATGAGAGAAGACTGCTGCTTTTATTGACATTTCCACATTACTGCAGGTTCTAGTTCAGGTTATGTCCTTATGTCCTTATGTCCAGAAAACTGCTCTTCCTGGTACAGCTTATTTCCTTTTGGCAACAGGTATAAGTCAGACTAAGCATATTTACTGTTTTGTGCCTACGGTAGACAAATGTGCTGGTACAGATTTTGAAATACACTTCTGTGGAGGCCTGGCTGTATTATATACATAAGACATTGTGATGGCCTTTATTTCTCTCACCTCTGGCTGAATACAGAGCTACTTTCGTGTATCACTATTTCCATCATGTTGGGAAAATTGCGATGTTTTTTCCTAAAATGCCATTGCCTGAAGCCAAACCACGATACAAAAATACATTCATTAGAAGTATGTTTTGTTTCTGGTTCACAAGCATTCAGACATGCAAAAGCTAAAACACAAGAATTCCAAAGGTGTTATCCTTATTTAAATGTCGTGATTTTAAGCCAAATGTGGAAGGATTTGACAACCTGGAATACTACATACCTACAGCTTTAACTCATGGAAAGTATTATCCTTGTCCCAGCTTGGAAAAGGTGGACAGAGAGCTGTTATACGATCCAGTTCCTTAAAATGAGAAGAAAATGATTCAGCACATTTTAATCAATTTTATTTAAACATATATAAAAGGATAAATTTGAAGTTTTATTGGAGAGTGTAATGGACTCATGCTGACTTAAAATTCATGCTAGAGTCAAATTTTTTATCATTAGTGTTATCAGGGAGTGCAGCAAATAATTTTATGTGCCCTCTTAAAAAAAACAAGCCAGGTTGAAACATAATCTGACAAATAGAAGCAGTTTGTTCAAATCAACCGAAGTTAGACAGCCGGCATGGGAATTTTAGTCTGAACAGTTCAAGTGTGGCAAAGCCATAAGCAGCTGAAAATAGTATTTTACAACAGTAAGGGTCTGACAACTGTAACAGTAAATAGTATCCTACTTAGTAAGTAGCTTTACTGAGATGGTTCACCGGATTGCATCAGTTTGCCTTAAAATTTAGTAGCACATCAAGTACCACTAGTTGGTAGTAAAACCTTGAATTCATTTTTTTCTGTGGCTTTGTGTTAACCTTACTCTCTCTGTTGCTGTATTCTTCATCTGTAGATAAAAAGCAAGCATAACTTTTAACGTTGCATATTTTCAGGGCTGCCACTATGGCTGTTTTTCTTCCTAGAAATTAGCAATACCAGATAAAATTCATGACAAAAAGAGCTAAAGACCAGCCATCTAGCACTCTCTGTATTACATTACAGGTTCCATCTGGGGAACAGACTCATGTTTCCGTTCCATGGACAGCAGAGCATGAGTAATGGTCTGCTGGGCTCTCACCTGAGGAGGCACTGGGTTGCAAGGGTAGGGCACACCCCAAAACTGACAAGTTTCCTGTGCAGCACCTCCAGAGTAATGCCAGAGCCTTTCTAGAGAAAGACTGCAATAGGTTATTTTACTATTTACAAAACACAACAAATTTAAAATATTTTGAAATATCAGCATCTCTGCAAATGTAGACAACAGATTCATTAACAAGTAGAGCAACAATTTTAGCTACGCATGCAGCACCTTTTTTCCAGTTGCAAAGTGCAGGTGAAAAATATTTTGTCAATCACACAGACAAAGAAGGGAAATTGCTCAGAGATTAAAGAGAATAGATTGAAAATGTCTGCCAAGTTAAAGACAGTATTTTAAGCATATGATTTACCACTGAATTTCTTTATCAATAAAAAGTTATTTTCATATGCTTTTCAACATCTATTCAATACACTCTGCATAAACTGTTATTTGTCTCCCAGCACCACAGGCACCTTGAGGATCAGAAATAAAACTGATGTCTTTTCTACTTCTATGCAAAGCTAGTTTTGTATACAGAATGAGTGTGCGATGCATTTGTCAGCAACAACAAACGTAGCCCGTAGATTTGGAATGCAGGATGAACAGACTTTTGCAGTACATGCAAATTAAGCATGACTGTACGTACTGCTGCTGAAAGACATGCAGGGGAACAACGCTGAAAAGCTAAAATAGAAATTAAAGTTGGCTTTTGCATTAGACTTGAAAATGAGGTACAAGTTTCATTACTATCAGTACAGACAGAAGCTGCCTGCACATACAATCCTACTTATATTCCTGTCAAATGCACATCAGTTCTTTTCAAAACTGAAACAAACCTCAAGATTCAAAGTTCTTAATCCTGATGCAGAAGACCTCAACAAAAAAAACCCAACCAAACAAAAAAAGCAGAATCCTGACAATAAAGTTAGAACAGAATCAGGAGAAGTAGCGAAAACGATGAGTTTGTGCGAAGTTGTTTTAGACACTGATTCAGTTGGGGTTCTTCGGTTTTAACTCCTGTCCCTAGGGTCTAACCGAAACCCTGTGAACAGCTGCCACCCTGTCTCACGTCCTTGCTGAAGCCACCGGCAGCCTTATTTTCCAGCACAGAACTATCCCGTAACCACCAGAGGCCACTGCTGTTCTTTGCCTTTTCCCCGCGCGTAGCTGGGCCGTAGCGAGTCGGCGGCTCAAAAGGAGCGGCAGGAAAGGGTCACTTCAGGGCAGCTTCAGCCCACCTTTTCCATACTTATCAATGCTGCATTTCTGCAGAGAACGTTAAACACGGTACGCTTTTTACTGGCAAACAGAAGAAGAAGAAAAAAAGTAATCTACTTATTGCCTACCCAACCCTAGCCTTCAGAAAGAAATGGAACCTTGCATTCCAAAAACCTGATTTCATTCTTTGATATGATTAAATTTGGTAGCTAAAGGCAAGTTTTTTCAGAGGCAATTTAATCAGGCATCTGAAAGGCAGTTAACTTAGAACTGATGAAAAAAATAGGTCCATACAGAACAAGATAAATGAATTAACAAAATGATAATTAACATTCAACGATGAAAAAATTATTAAGTAATGTTTTGCTTCTATAGTTTACAGGTATTACTGCCCCTTCCTGCCCTGTTTTTTTTCCTCAGTGATCTGAAGTACCTGCCTAATATTATTTGCAGAGACTACAGAAATTGACATTAAAGTAATAAGTATAATAAATGAGGGCAGGGTCACTCAGCTGGCTTAACTAAGCCTACATCATATGAAGTGTGTTTTAATACAGGCTACTGAAACACCGTATGGTTTGAAATAAAGAAACCACTCAGGTGTTGGCCATATGGGATGGGGGAGGAAAAAAGGGATACCCTGGAAAGTTATGAGAAGAACTTGAGGATTTTAACAGTTGAGTAACTAAGCAGCAGTAACCTGGTTCATGGGAGGGTTCTGGATGACTCTTTGGGTGAAAGACTAGTAGTCAAAAAATAATAAAGTTTTATCAGTGCAGGTAGTATTCTCACAGCAGTTCCCTTTGTACAGAAAGATATCCTTCTAAGAAGAGTATTTAAAAATTAAAAGGTGCAGAAAGAAAACAGAACTCACAGAAAGCTTTAGGATCTGAAATACATCATACTGTTAAGATAGTGAAAAAAGGATTAATCAAGTCACCCAACAAAGGTAAGTGTTTTGTAGTAATTTTTATTTGGCAAGAAAATGAAAATCTGATTTTAGAAACTGAAGCCCTATGAATTCAAAGTTGAAACACAGCATTGCCTCTGGATGCAATGAAAGCAACGAAGCGCTGGAACAAACCATCAATGAAAACATCTCTGTCTTTATCTGTGCCTTT
Source organism: Gallinago jamesoni (assembly GCA_025769975.1). Taxonomy (NCBI): domain Eukaryota; kingdom Metazoa; phylum Chordata; class Aves; order Charadriiformes; family Scolopacidae; genus Gallinago; species Gallinago jamesoni. Next base: position 93,001,398 of record JAOQGH010000012.1, on the reverse strand, counting down.
CCAGACCACACACTTTGACTGCACAGATGCCCCAGGTTACAGCATTAGGTATTATGCCTTAAGAAACCCCAAAACTGCTATTAAACGATGCAGTGACCTCTTATGACCCCTGAAAATCTCCTTGGGCCGGTCACAGAGGAGGCAGTGGCAGTCCTAGGGCCGGGGCCCATACCTTCTGCCCCCCTCAGGCTAAAACCAGAGCTGACAGAGGGCACAGAAAGGGAAGGCAGGGAACGGTCGCCCACCGGGAACGGGGCCGCGGCAGCGGCGGCTTTAGCTGAGCCCCGGCCCGTTTCTAGGTCTTGAATAGGAAACTTCAGCCTAGGACGCTGAAGCGAGGCGCACCCGGCCCGGCCGTACCAGCTCCTTCACTCAGGAGCCCCCAAACGGGTCCGATCCGGGCCCACTACGCTCCGCCACCCAGCGCTTGCGCCGCGGCACCCGGATGTACCCACCCCTCACCTCAGGCACGCGACCCGCACCTCCCCTGCGCATGCGCACCCGCTCCTCTCCGCCACCGCCCCTCCGCGACCTCTTTCACGCCGCCGTTCCCCTCCCCCCCCTGCCGGCCAAGGGCCCTCAGTGCGCCTGCGCCGCCCGCCCCACCCCGGCCCTGCCGTGAGTTTCGCCTCTTTCCCAGCTCCCTCTTTTCTCCCCCTTCGTCGTTCCTCCGGTTGGCCCCAGTGTGCGCTTGCACCCGCGAGTCCCCCCGCCGGGGCTGCCCGTGTGTAGGGCCGGGTCCGCTGTCTGGTCTCCGCCCCCTCGTTTCGTGCCCCCCCTTCACCAACCGCCGCTTCCTCCGCCGTTGCCAAGTGTGTGCGTGTGCGCGCGCTGATGAGGGGGGCAGGAGGGGGAAGCGGGGGGAGTGGATGGGGGGGGGTAGGGGAGGGTGGGGGCGGCCATGCCGAGGGGGCGGCCTCCCAAAGCCGAGGGGGAGACGCGCAGGGCCGGCGCTGCGTCAGGTAAAGCGGGACGGTCGGGGTAGCGCGGTGAGAAGCCCTGGGGAGGTAAAGAAGGAAGGAAGGAAAGACGGGTGGTGTGTGGAAGCGCGGTGCGCTGCGAATGGAGGAAAAAAAAAGCCTCCGCGGGCTCCTGCATATAGTCCCCGGATATGGGGTGGAGGGAGGCCGGGTCTATTGTGCGAGTGTATAGGCAAGAGGGCGGAGGGGAGGGAGCCTGGCCCGGCCCTGCGGAATGATACCGAGCGGCCAGCGCCCGCCGTCCCACACGGCGCCGGCAGTCGGATTGCGGGGAGGCGGTTCTCCCCAGCGAGCCCTGCCAGCCCGGCCGCCGGCCTGCTGAGCCGCTGCCCTCCCTCTCGGGGCGCGATGGCTGTAATGGGCCCCGCACCCGCCGAGGGGAGCCGGTCACGGTACCGGTCGTTGCCTTTGCTTGCTGCCCCGTCCAAGAGTTTCTCGGCCCAGGCCAGCGGCCTGTACTTCCGCTCCTTCCCGGCCCGCCTCCGGCTGCGGCGCGGTTGCTGCGGGCCGCAGGTGCTGGTGGCGGGCCGGCCGAAGCTGGTGCGGGCCAGAGGAGTAGGGAGGGCGGGCGGCAGGCGGGACGGGAAGGGTCCCTGGTCCTTCCGCCGCTCTTCCCCTCGCATTGCTTCCTCTCCCCTCCCTGCCCCTCGGGGCAAATTAATGAGAGCTTCCAATAAAGGAGTGCAAATAGGATTCAACTCTTCAATCTCTCTGATTACAAGAAGGAGGTCTTTCTGGTTTTGGGGCTTTTAAAAACACCTTTGTAGTTATTTTCTTTGTGAGTATCTGCATTAAAAAAACCTTTTTTTCTTTCCCAAACATGTTAGTCAGTCTCACGATTTAATTTTTAAATTTTTGCTTGGATTTTAGTGTCGTTGATGACCAGAGAATACTTCAGGGCCGGATTGGTTTGATGAGATTAGCTACAAAATGCTGTCAGAAAAACCCAATCAGTTTTCTGGTTCTCTTGTGTAGTAACCCCTGCTGATGTTACTAGGGGTCCGAATCTGAGTAAAGCCCACAAACTGCAAAATACTTTCAGGTAGACCTGAAACACTTTTCAGTGACTTCTTCCAGTGCAAATATGTAGCAGTAGTTGGTTTTGGTTTTGGTGTTTGTTTTTTTTTTTTTAATTTTTTTTAACCAAATAGAATGGAGAGAGATTTCACAAAACTTTAAAATACCATGGTTATTTCAGTCATGAAAGTCAACTAATTAATATTTTCAGTATATATTAGAATGTCTGGTTTTCTGAATGCTTGTAGATGAGCTCTGTCTCTTCAAGAGGAATGTGTAGGTGAGCCTTTTGTGGAATACTTTTTGTAGAGTTAAAATATGCTGGCAGGCGAAAAATAAATAAATAGTGCTGTATTGTTATATGAGTGTTGGGAAGTTGAGTGAAATATTTTCTCCAGTATGGAAAGCCAAATGGGCCACAGGTTCCTAGAAGAAGTTTGTGGGGGTTTTTTATGTTTGTTTGTTTGGGTTTTTTTTTGTTGGAGACGTTGATCTTGGCTTTTGAGCACTAAATAATAAGTTTATGAAGAAGGACACAAAGAGCTTTGGCGGCTAGCGTTTTTGGAACCTGAGCATTTTAAAAAAAAGTTTATTTTAACTAAATGTCTACTTTGTTTTTGAGTAGTTCTTGCAAGGGTATGCATGTATCACATGCATGTAATAATGGCATGATGTATGAATGAGAAAAAGATGAAGACTGAGACAAGCTGTCCAGAAAAAGTCCCAAGTACCTGTATCCCTTTTGCTTGTAGTTGGATCTTGATCTTAGACTCTTCCTATGGTAAGAAGTGTGGCTGACAGGTCTTGCTGTGAGTTTGATCATATCTTGTATTTTTCATGTCTTTTATTTTTTTTTAAATTTTGCTAATTTATTATGTGGGTTTTGGAGTATTTGGTCCTTGCAGTTTGTGAAAACAATAAAATCAGTTTGGCAAGCATCACACTGTTTTTCAACACTTACATGTGGCTTAAAGAAGGTCATGAATGAAGTAGCAGGACATCCTCAGCAGGACAGCCTGAATCTGGAGAATTTATGTTCACAGGACATTTGGCTGTTTGTTCCAGTTGGGTACAGGTGACGGACTTTGGAAACTGGTTGTGAATTCCATAGGCTTCGCTTTTAGCAGGGGGAATCTTACTTATGAAATTTTTCTAAACAGATATTGTCTAACTTTTGCTTAGGAAATTGTATTTTTTTAGGTTTTGTTCCTTTTTGGTGTAACCCTCAGAATTCCTACAACCTTGGTAGACTAATGTCTAGACTAAATACTTTCTTAGTATATCGAACTGTTACCTTTACTTTTAGTTTTACTACCTGACTTTGCATAAAATATTCTATGCTTTCCTTAAGATATTAATATAATAGAAGATGCTAATTTTAAATAATTTTGGAGCTTGAGGGGAGTGCCTGAAAATTGAAAAGAAAAAGCCTAGAAATACCTAAATATTTTGGAAGATGCAATGTGATTTTCCTTTGAGAAAAGTTTTTAAAAATATGGTAGACCTTGTATTGTAAGGACATTATTTTGAAAAAAATCTTACTCAACTTTTTGTTTTAATTAGAATTTAGCAATGAAGAGTTGCTATTAAGCTTGAATTGAAATAAATACTAGGCTTTTAATGTTCAGTTAGATAGCCAATGAAAAGACAATGTTTGAAGTTGTATTTGTTATAGAACCAGTATAATATTTTGGGTGCTTGTGGCTTTTTATTAGCTACTGTAGTGAACAAGGATTTTCTGTAGGTTCTAAGTGAAAACTTAGATGAAAGCCTGAAACTTTGTCAGTGATTCTTTTTGCTAATTTGTGAGGTTCCATTTTGTCCCAATAAATGTTTAGCTGTTAATGAGTTGGTAGTCAGCACTTCACTGTTTCTGTTGTTACTTCAGGTGTACAAGAACGATTTTGAGAACTCTGTTACTCTTCTTGTACTCCTAGTTGTCTTCTCTTGCCCTAAATTTTCCTTCCTAAGGTACTGCTTGTTGCCATTTGAGTAGCAGCAACATGAAATTACCAGATTTTTTACTTGCACAGATGTCTGATCATTTGCAAATAGCAGAAGAAGGTAATTCCTTTTCAAAACATACAGGAGGGACAGCTGCTGAAACTTGATTTAGAAAAGAGAATCTTTAGGCTTTAACAGTGATACTTTTGTTTGGTCATCTCAGTGTTCTACAGTAACAAAATGTGAGTTTATGTGGGAAGGGTATGTTGGGACTCAAGGAAAAGTAGATAGACTACACTGATGTTCTTTAATTCTACATCAGTTCCTCCCTATACTTGAAATATGTCTATGCCTTTTCCCCAGTAATCTATACAGTTAAATAACCTGTATTTAAGACCTGACTATGTTAAGTTCTGACATCCGAATAATTTAAAAACTAACAGCTGACAAATACTACCTTGGCGTATTCATATGCAGCTGTCAAAAAGGTGAACTCCTGTTTTGGAATATTTAGCAAGAAATATAGCAATATTTACCTGAATACCAGATGAAGCTATCAGAGTTAGTTAAGGAAATGCCAATTTTCAGTTATCTGTGTAGATTAGGATGATGAGGATGGTATATCTATATGGTGGGTTGACCCTAGCCAGTAATCAAGCACCCACCAGCCACTTGCTTACTTCCTCCTGCAGTAGGTGGGAGAGAGAATTGGAATAGCAAAAGCAAGAAAAAGCTTTGTGGGTTGAGATAAAAAAAACAAACAAAACCCACCCCCCACTACCCCACCCAAAAAAACCCCAACCAACAACCCAGAACAACAAAGCAAACCACCAACCAGGTGATGCAAAAGCAAACATTCACCACCTCTCACAAGCAGATCGATGCTCAGTCAGTCTCCGAGCAAAGACTGCCTTGGGAGGACTACTCCCGAGTTTGTGTTGCTGAGCATGATGCTGTATGGCATGGAATATCTTTTCTGGTTAATTTACGTCAACTGTCCCCTCCAACCCCTCGCCCACCCTCAACCTACTCATTGTGGGGGTAGAGTGAGAAACAGAGAAGGTTTGCACGCTGTACAAGCACTGTTCAGCAATAGCTAAAACATTGGTGTGTTATCAGCATTGTTTTAGTCACAAGTTTAAGACACAGCACCATTTGGTGCTGATGGATGTAATGCCTGCAGCACATCCTTGTGGCTGTGCAACTTCTGGAGTCATCTGTGGTCCAGAAAGGAGTGCAGCTGCTTTGTGCCAGGAAATGCTGAGCACCTAGTCCAGGTGTCTGGACTGGTGCGACTTTAAATTCCAGATTGAGTGTTGATCAAAATGTAATAAAACTACCTGCTCTTATATGAGCAAACTTTAATTAATTTCTGGATTTTGCTGTGATACATGGAGAGTCGAGTCTTTCCACATAGCTTCTCATTACAAGTCATGAGGAATTACTCCTGTTTTTCTTTAAGAAAGTGCTGAGTTAGGTTTAAACTAATCTGATTCTTTTATGATTGCAGAACTAAGCAAAATGTTTTAATGATTCGTTATCATCAGTGTTTGATGACTTCTAGTGTATCAGGAGGAAACATCAATATTGCCATCCCTGTTTTGTTCTCTTGTCCTACCACTTCCTTTCCGCTCATAAATTACTAAATAGGTTTTGATAGGGTCAAACCCTTTTGTCCCTAAACTTGCCAGCTGCCATTTAACTTCAGTGACAAGTTTTCGTCCATGAATTCTGCAAGCTCGAGCGTTGTATTCGCAGTGCCCTCTCAGTTGGATGCGAGTAGGCTGTTAGAGATCTAATAAGACTGTGCTGCCTTTACAGCTGAGTGCGTCCATCTGCGCCTTGCAGGGAAGACCGCAGGCTGCCATGAGGCACAGTGCTGCTTACATAAGGAAGGAATGGTTGGGAGCGCTCTAATTCTGTCTCTCTCTTTCCACATTCAGTTGTCATTGGTGGTTTATAGCAGAGAGCACCTGCTCGCTGACTCAACTCCCCGGGGTCAAGTTTTCATGAAGGCTGTATCGCAGAACTCTGTAGCTGAGTTGACCCGAAGCTTGATTGTCGCTGCTCTGTGAGGGACAATTAATTTCAAAAGAATTTGAAGGTTGTAACATTAAGAGTATTTGAATAAGTCCGTCTTTAAACTGAAATTTATTGTCTTTGATAGGTGCTTTGCCAATCTGATTCTGGTGTTTTTGAGCACTTTTAAAAAACGGTAAGAACACAGCCAAAATGCATGACAGCACATAATGAGCTAAGTGCTCCCTGTTTAGTTTAATTGTATTAATACTTGACTGTCTCTCTCAAGCTGTGATGTAATAGGGTTGATTTATGTTGCAGCTACAGAAACATGCAAATTGCAAAAAAAAAGAAAGTAACTTTTACACTGTTTCCATATAGTTAATAAGTAATAAATTGCAGTGTTTTAAACTTTGCAGCTGTTCAGTAAGGGTTATAATTTGTTATAGTGTACAGACTTGAAGGAATCGCTAGGTTTTCAGGGAATTTGTTACTCTGATATTCATTTTGTGCTTACTCTGTGTGTATATTTGTTTATGGATGCCAATAGGTAGCTCCTTGCTAGTAAAAGCATGGTAATTTATCATGTAATTTTATTGACATTGTATGTTTGATCAGTTAATGTCTTTAATTAAAACCTCAAACTTCTATTTCTCTGTTGTTGATTTGAATGGCATTCTATTACTTCACTAACAGTGAGAAGACTTGTGTTTTCATCTGGACAGAGCATATCTGACAATAAATAGATTGCTTAATCTGTGTACCAAATATTTACATTTTTCTGGGAGCATAGATACTATATCAGCTGTTTATGATAAGGTTGCTAATCTGATAAATGGTGAATTCTGACCATGAAACACTGTCACACGTCAGTATTTTGTTTCCTGTGGTACACAGGGAACGTGTGGAGGATTTTATTATTTTTTTAATTAACAAATTTATTTGTGCATTTGGAAGTACAGGTTGCATACCCCACTGCCAACTTCTTTGATTGGCATCATCTCCTGTATTTTTGGGTATTCAAAAATACCGGCCTTTAAGACAGGTTCAGTATTTTGCAGTTTGGCTTGTTTCATGGCCTAAGCTGATATATCTAAAAGCATTTGCATTTTTTTTTTCTCTGCTATAAGGAAAGGTGATTGCATAACTAGATTTTACTGTTGATTTCCCTGGAACATGATAATGTAGGTTATTACTTTGACTTGGTATGATACAGAGGTATCAGTGAAAGTACTGTCGTTGTCTGGTTATTAATTCTTCTAACAAAAAACTGTCAAACTGTTATTTCATTTTTACATTGAAATGAAGACAGACCCAAGTCATACTTTATGAATCTGTGACATCTGCCTGAAAAGTTAAAATATATCTCACTTGATTGTCACAATTTCTAATTGACAATGTCTTTCCTGTTTTTCTGTCTCCCTGGTTTTAAATCCAACATAAAAGTTTTGTCCTTGCTATTATGCAATTGCTTGATTTCAGCATGGATATTATTCTGAATATTTTCCTTGTTATCACTGAAAGAATAAAATAAAAAGTTACTTCCTGCATAGTAAAAAGGAGCTGTGCAACTCTAGAAGTACCCAGTATTTGACTGATAATTGAGCATCAAACTATTTTTGTGAGAATACAAGTGAAAAAATATTGTAGTCTCATCTTTGCCTTAAGCTACTTTAGACATAGTATTAATGAATGAATGAATTTGTGTTTTATTTGTAACCTGCGTTAGATCTCAATCCTGCCCTTTGAATGAAAGTTAAACAATTGAATTTTCAGAGTGAAGTCCAAGCTAGTCTGTTTCTCTATTCACGCTGGCTGTGACTACTTAGAGCAGTCTTCAGCCTGATCTTCCGATACCCAAGTCTTTGAAGATTTCTAGAATCTAACCTAAATTGATTTGCTGTGCCTTTTCCTTAGGGATTTCCTTAGTGAGAGTCATCTGTTAAGTCAAGCAGTCCAGTTGCTGATTCCAGGGTCCAGTCCTGACTCCCAAACATCTTTCTTTTTCCTCTTTAGCAATATGGAAGGTAGGGCCAAAAAAAAGCCCAAGATTTAGCTTTGCAAAGAGTTACAAAGGTTTTCTTTGACAGAGTAATGCTTAAGACGTTACAGATGTAAGCAGTGAAATGTGTGCCTTCTCTTTCTTCTCTCTTGGGTCTGAGGGCTGTTAGGAAGGTGGAAAGGCTTTGCAGGCAGCTCACGGTTATGTTGACCCATGAACTAGTCTTGAGAAACGCCTGGTGCTTTGACACAGGGTGTGATGTGCTCAGCTCCTCATTTTGCAAAGGCTGTTTTCTTATTTACGAAGTATTTTAAGATGTACCCATCATCTTTTAGAGAAAAGTTGAAATATCTCTGTGCGTCGTGTTATGATTTCATATATTTACCACCTAAATTCTATTGAAACATTACAAAGGCATTTAATTTTTCATTAACATTCACTTAAAGTCCTTTCTGAATTCCAGAAGACAATTCCCAGATTAATCACTATTGCAATTAATACAGATATGCTACACATTTTAATAAAAATCATGTATAGAAATGTTATTGACCTGAAAGATAAGTCACTTGGTAATCTCGTTCAGATGCTAGTGAGCAAGTTGCTTTTCCTGTGTTTCAAGTTGTAGACAAGTTAGTACCTTTGATTAATTCAAAGTTATGATTTTGTTGCTTCAATTGCTTAGACGTTGTTTTTGTATATTGTCCGATGTCTTTGATCTCGAGAGTGAATGCTTAAAGATAATAATCTCTTTAGTTCATGGAGAAGGTTTAAAGGCCTTTCTAAAGTCATAGATTGGATCATTTTTCAGTTGTCAATTTAAAGTGAGAGGTTAGGCCTTCATGTGTTTGAACAATTACTGCTTTTTGCTGGGGAAAGGAAAGCTTCTTGCATTAAGTTTTCATGTACTCCAAGTATTGGAGCAGACTTCTGTTTTACCTCTCTTTTTCTTGTTATGCCAATATTTACAGAAATGGATTTTCTTGTTATGCCAATATTTACAGAAATACCTTTAATCCTACTTAGGTATATTTATCACAAGGACACTTAAAGAACAGTAAATTGCAATTAAAGATGTGCTTTTCAGCTTTTCAAGAACTGTAACTGTTTCAGGGATGCAAAGGATACCTACTATTGATAGGGTTTGCATATACTATGAAACTACAGCTGAGAATTCTTTGAAGGATGCAGTAGGTTTAAATTTATACATTTTAAAGATTTGTGATACTTAAGAAAATTATTTCTTTCCAACAGAAGGATGCAGAACTAAACTTTGCAAAGCAAAATTTAATTGTGTGACTTAGTCCAGAAATGGGAAGTAAAGTTCCTGGGACGTTGTTTAGTTGTGGTTTCTCAACTAAAACATCTTGTGCTGAAATGTTTCCTAGAGCTTCCTCAGCTACAAGCTTTTTGTCTATGAGAATTTTAGCAGGAAGAAAAGGTGGTCACGACATAAGATACTGATTTTTTCTTTCTTTTAGTTTTTATTTTTTTCTTGATTGAGACTGGACTTTGAGGTAGGTGCAGTACTGAGCAGCAATACTATATGAATCATAATCTTTGGTTTCTTTTGAGGAAATATAAACAGGATGCTGTAAACTTCTAGTTGTGTTGTTGCTTCCTATGCCTAATTCTTACATACGTGGTGAGAAGTACTTTCTTTCTTAAAGGGAAATACCAGTCCTTGCATGTTGCGATAATAAAATCAAAGTTCCCTTTCTTTTGTTGCATCCTGTTGCATTCTGTTGTTGGTGCGCTTTGTTGAGTTGTGGTAGTGTTTGAAACTCAATTCTATGGGTTTTTTTCTCTCTTCAGGGTCCTTAAATCTGCAGCATGAGTCAATTGAATTTTATTTTTGTTTTATTAGTACTGCTTTGAATGATCTTGCATATTTTAACTTCTCCCGCCAGTTGCTTTTCTCAAGGTTTTTCTTAAATGAGGATAACTTCCTTAGTGATATAGAATCTTTTCAAGTGTAATATGTGTTTAACTTACTGGGATCCTTAAGATATAAGGAAAGTATTAATAGGACCGACTTCAGCCATTTGAGCAAGGGTATATAGGAGCTTGCAACTTGTATATCAAAAGCTGTGTGACTGGAAGTTCAAAAAAAGAAAATTGTGTGGGCTTAGACCGGGCTTATTAAAAACATGATCATCTTTTTCTCCATACACAGTTTGACTGCAGTTTATTGCATCTCTCAGCTGTTTGAAACATTGGTGTTGGTTTTACTACTGTAAAGATAACTAATAAAGGTTTTACATTGCTAGAAGTAGAAGAAGGAAAAGATGCCTAAACTTCTCCTAAAGAAATAAGAGAATGGAGCAGGGGAGGGCAGAAAACCTGTGTAGTCAGAAATGCTGACTATGTCGTATTAAAAAGTTTTGGTTCTTTTTGAAACGTGATATAATATTACATGATGTAAAAAGTAACCCCTGGCAGTATCTTACCTAGTGTATTTGGCAGCTTTTTATTTTGTTGCAAACTTGATGGCTGTTTATGAAGCAAGAAAGAATTGATCTCAGATTCCTAGAATAAGGTGATTATTTTTATCCTTAGCAACTGGCAGTTAGAGGGATGAATATATTCCTTTGATCCTGTGTCAATGGAAGCAGTAATGTTTATGCCCGAGATCTTCCAAGACCCAGTGAATTTAAAATCTTGTACAAGTCAAATTCTTACAGGGGTTTGGATAGTTTCTGCTTCAGAGAATTCTGTTTTATGTAATGAAGTAAATGAAATGTGACTTCATACAAATGTTTCAATGCTTATTTTGTAGATGATGTTCTGACACCGAATATAGAGAATAGTAATTTTGCTTACCAAATACCCAACTTCCGTAAGTGTGAGATCTGTTTGCTGTCTTTTGAAAAAGAGACACAGTTCCAGCGCCATATGAGGGATCATGAGCAAAATGACAAGGTATGAAGTTTAGTAGGTATGAACTTAGCAAATACCTGTGTATATTGATATTTTCATATACTGACAAAGCTAACACAAGAAATTCTTTTCAGGTTTTTTAATCACATCACTAATTACTACTTGGGGACCCTCGGAGTTTTATGAAGTTTTTCTACCGTTTTTCCCTCTTGTTTCCTTTGAGACAGGACCTTACTTTGCTATTTAGTTAGACTGTTGTTTCCAGTTCAGTAATTTTTAACTTCATCCATTTTCTTTGATTTATAAAATGTTCAGGTAGATGAGAAAAATGTATGGGTTTCTTTTAATGAAATTTGCAAATTGATTCTACCCATTAGCAATAAAAAGAAAATAATGCTTTTATTGATTAACTAGACTCCTGCTAGTCTCTTATGGCTGTTTTTAGTAATGTCAAGTGACCTAATCTAGTATGTATGTATTAGTAGATTAATGTCATCCCTTTAGCTGCGTACAAATCAAATACGGGAAAGAATGAGAAAAACATAAGATATATGATTAGGACTGGACTGATTTAAATGATGCTTTTGTCACAGGTTTCATCTGTAACCTGAAATGTTTAATTTCTGTTCCTTGCTTTTTATTTCACAAAGCTAAAACACTTTACAAGTCATGAAAAACAAATTTTATTACTGTTTGAGGTAGTTGTAGATACGGATTAATTTTTACAAAATGTAGGACTTTGAAATGATAATTCATGTATACAAAGAACTACTTACACAAGTTTCAATGTTGTAAAGTTGATATATAAAAAATGGAAGTTGATATTGCTAGAACCATGTTATTGCACAATTGTGTAAGAGCCTGTGCCTAGAAGTGAATGTGTACTTAAAGAATGGAAATTGTGAAAATACCAAGTGAAGAACAGTCAATCCTAGCATAAACTAAACTGCTTTTCTGGTGCAATTACTAGTTTTGCTCAAGGAGAGTTCATGGTCCAAGTTGAAGTAAGAAAATTTATTTCCACCTCTTGCTCATTTTTCTCTCCTGCTAACTTCACTCAGTTTCAATTTTGAGCCTCTTCTTCTTTCTTCAGTTCCCCTACCTTCTTTCCCCATATGCTCTTGAAATACTGTATTTGCATTTTCAGTAGTGAGCTGCAAAGAGAAAATAATTAAGACTGGTGTTATTAAGGATTGTTATCATATGTTGGTACTTGAATTGTACTTTTTTATTTTAAACATTTCGATTTTTAGGTTTGTATGTGTCACCTAGACTGTATGTAACTTATGGGAATTTTGTCTTTATTTTTGTGGTTTTAACAAACAGCCTCACCGATGTGACCAGTGTCCGATGTCATTCAATGTTGAATTCAACTTGACACTTCATAAATGTACTCATAATGGTGAAGATCCTACATGCCCCGTGTGCAACAAGAAGTTCTCCAGAGTTGCCAGTCTGAAAGCTCATATAATGTTACATGAGAAAGAGGAGGTAATTCATTAAACCTCATAATTTAAATTTTGAAGACAGATCATAATGGTTGTACTTAATCCCTTACATACATGCTTTAGCCTAGAGGATTGAATAAATGGTCTCATTCAAAAGAAATGTAAGGCTTTTAGTGGGGAGTCTGTTTTAATAACAGTAGGAGAAATTAATGTACTGCATACAAGCAAGTGTTCCTATCCAGTCTTTAATAACAAAGAGAATCTGTGCCTGTTTGATAGATACCATATCATATATGAATATTAACTGGTTAGTTATTTACAAATACTTTTATTATGAAACAATTTCTGTGACTTCATGTCATTGATAAGGCCACATGTAATAGCCTAGGTGATCATTTTTTATGGAAGGTGTCATGGTGAGGCGCTCCCACCATCTATTTCTTACATCCATGAAGCTTTTCCCTTACCTAGAACTTCCACCCCTTTTTTTGAGTGGCTGTCTTCCTCTTGTTTAAAACATTCTTGTCAATATCATTATTTAAATGAACAGTCCCCCCCTTGTTGATCATTCAAGGAGTTAAAAAAGGGAGGATATAAACCATTTTCATTTGCAATGATAATTATATTACAATTATTGACAATGATTGAACTAACAGACACACCAGTAAGGAACACGTAACAGATGTATTGCCAAAGAGAGAGTGAATATTTTTACTCTCTCTTTTAACTCTCTGCTTAGATTTTGTAAAATAAAGATACACTGAGGAATGAAATTAATGGTTTTGAAAAGCAAAAGAAAGTGACATAAATGTGGAGCTTTTAGTTTTCATTGAAATTATATTTGACTTTGATTCTTCCTCTGAATTTCAGAGAAGTGGCAGTGCTTTTGTATTAAACATTATAAGTATGATTTCCATTCCAAATGACATGGAATACCAGTGTAACTGGAAAGTGGTATGTTTAACACTGATGTAAAATTAATGGGTTGAAGTGATGTCTGTCAAAAACATGGTCCCTATTTGTCTTTTCTGTGAGGATAGCTTAAGAAAAGTAGATAGTAATTGTTGTGGGATTAATGTTAAAAAGTGCCAATCTGTATCTTTTTAACCAGTAAAAGTGTAAAATCCCTGAATATACTGTAAAATGTTTCTGGTTAGAAAGTAGTATTTTTTACAAATAGTTATGTGGACTGTAGCCTAATGGCACTGAGGTAAATTTCTTTGTATCTTGAACTGGCCTACCAAGGAAATAGAGAGTGGTTTTGAGGGTGCTACTGAACCACTTGTTTCTGCTACTATATTAACTTCATAATTCAGTTTCAATTGAGTTTCTTAAAATATATATATTACCATAAGCTTGCAGTGATTATTGTTCGTGATTTATATTACGGGGCTCAAACTTGCTTGTATGCTTTTATTGCTTCTTGCTCCCAGCTGCCAACGTCCATAGAAGGATACATTCATCTGTTTGAGCAAAGCTTGTACCACTGTGTGAGAATTCTTAAAAAAAAAATCAGTCTCTTATTATCTCTTTCAGAATCTTATCTGTTCAGAGTGTGGAGATGAATTTACTTTACAGAGTCAGCTGTCCATACACATGGAAGAACATCGTCAAGAATTGGCAGGCAGTAGGATCCACAGCTGCAAGTCTTGCAAAAAGGAATTTGAAACTTCCTCGCAGCTAAAGGAGCATATGAAAACTCACTATAAAATAAGGTAATGATCACGGGACTGTAACAAAATGAGCAGATGTTACTTCTATGGTGGTAGCTGGGGGAAACAAGAGTAGCGTTTCTAGTCAGCAAAGTACCATGATCTATGCAGATCATTTCTTTTCTTTGGTATGCTGTTATGAAATTACATTTATTTTTTAAAACCTTGCTAAAGTAGGTGGTTATTTTGGGAGGCTTTTTTTTTTCTTTCCTGTTTTCGTATTTAGGCACTTATACTAAGCATAGTTCTATCCACTAGCTATTTATAAACACAAGAAAAGTTTTTCTGATACCGAGTGATTTTTGAACTGTTGGTGTGTGATTTTAAAGGCAAATGGCAGTGCATTGAAGAAAATACATACTAATTTTACTTAGCAGTTACTGTAATTGCAAAAATTGCAATACTTACCTTCTGCAAAGAAATAAGTTGTTCCTTGCACTTTAATCATCTTTTGCAAGTAGTCCTCACAGCCTGCTATGAGTTTCTTGGAAATCTAAAAAAGCACAAAATGAAGGGGAAAGTCAGGCTGAATGAATACAGTTCTTACTTTCTGGGAAAACTTGTTCTGTCTTTCAGCTTTTTAGTTTAACTTCACTTTTCAGAGGATGGAAATTAAGTTAGGAGAAAGATAAACTAATTCTGTCAGTTTAGTTTATATATTAAGAAAGGCTTATGTTTTTGTCAGCTGATCTTTTAATCCTTGCTCTGTAAAAACAGATGTGAACATATATGTTTAAAAATGACAATTATTGGGTATTTCCAATTGTTTTTATTAGCAAATGGTGCAGGTTGTGAGATCTTAATAATTGTGTTCCAGAAGTATTAAAAAAAGTGTTGTAGATTTCCATTTGCAAACTGAAAATTGAGGTAAAGTTATGTTTCTATTGAATTATACTATTACACACAAAAAACATTCTTGTTGTGAACATCTCCTGTGAAAGTTAGGATGAATAAATAAAGAATAGATAATTGAATCTAACAGATGGCTGTGATTTTGAGAGAGTACTATGAATGCTGCATTCTGATATAAATGAAATATTCGTGCGCCACAATAATTTGTTTATTTTCATAAATATGAATCTTGTGGATTCAGTGCTTCTTTATATGAGATTCACCTTATTTATCAGTTTAGATGTGGAAACACATTGCATTTGTGTTCAAGAAACTAGTGCTCATAACAGTCCTTTACTGTACTTTCAGCAGCAGTACCAATACAAGCCATGTATGTGAGCCAGGTTAATGAATTGCATAAGTGATCCCGCTCCACCTTCTGTGATTCATGAGAAATTATTTTGAAAGGAAAAATGTGGACATTCTGATTTTTAGGTTTTTTTATTATTATTATTTGACACAATCCTCTCTCATTGTTCAGGTCCGCTATAAAAAGTTAACATTTGACTTGGCTTGTTTGACTGTATATGAAGTACAAAGACATACCTCAGTAGTTAAAAATTTTACTATTTGACTCTTGCTTCTTGTTGTAAAATTACATTTTAAAATTATGAAGAGCCTTGTTCCCTTAAGGTTTTTTTCATAAAGTGGTTGCACTTTTCATTCCCAAAAAGGTGTTTATTTTGTGTTTGAAATATTTGAAGGGAAAACTATTATGAAGTTATAATTGAAATTTAGTGTCTACCTTTTGGTAAAAAAACCCATAAAATAGTCATCATAACTCTGAGGGGATCTTTTAGAAGGTGATGTGACCTTGAAAGATTGTCTTGCAATTGTCTCAAAGTTGGATGTTTTTTCCTTTATTAAAATGCTACAATTATAGTTGAAACAGATGTTACTCATCAGAGAGCCTCGTCTGACAATCAGGCTGGTCTAGATCTGTCCAGAGATGAAAAGGAGTTTCTGACATCTGTGCTGTTCTCTCTCCTGCTTTTCAGTCTTAAGTTGAATTTTTTCTCTGGATATTTCAGTAAATTTTGGTAGATAAAATTAATATTTTTTTTTTTATTTTTATTTTTTTATACTCTTGCTGAGCAAGAGTATAAAAAGAGTTAAAAAACACATGCAATATTTAAGTAGAAAGATGTCATTTGAGCAGAAGTTTAATGATTTCTTGTGTTATGCATGGACTGTTACTCCTCTGCTATTTTTTTTATTGTTATACCAGCCTGTATGTCAACGTGGTGGTATATTTTTGCACATCTGTTCCACATTAGCCAATTCTTTTTTCTCAGTTGTTCAGAAAAACACCAGGTATTTAAAGTTGTGTAATTTCAGTACGGACAAGCTGGATTACTGTATAGGTGTGAGTACACAGGTGCTATGGAAAATGTGGAGTGCTGTAAATACCACACTGCCTTCTGGCTTCACCCTCTTTAGCTGAGTTGTTGTAATGGTCTTTTAATATCTCCTAGTTTTTCTGGTTTTATTTTTTTTCCAGCAAAAAATCACTTTTTGTTTTCCACGTTGCTATTTTTCAGCACTCATTTAAGCTAACCAGTTTTATTTCTAGAGAAAAGAATTGTGGGAGTTTATATCATCTCTTACACATCCCAGTCTTCGCAGAGACATGGTATTTGAGAAGCAGTGGTGAATATTTGGGTTGTTAAATTCTTTACCTGTTTTTGTTAGACCTTATCAACTGCATTTGTGCTTCAGTTCATGAGATCTTCCTGTTCTAGTTAAAAAAGTCTCGCTGTGTTTAGGCAAAAGAAATAAAGTTGCACAGAGTTTAAAGTTCCCACCAAAATAGTAGTTGTGAAGTCACTGTATACTCCTAGCAGAGTTTACAATGAGAATGTCACTAGAGAACCTCCAAGAGCTATAGAGCTATCCATTTTGTTACAGAAATAATTGTAAAATTCTTCTTGTTGCGTAGGCACATTTCTAAGTGTTCCATTTACATTATTCTTTTAGTATCATTAAAGAGTTTAGTTTTTTTACTGTTGCAGCTGACACTATACATTATCATCAAATTTACACTCTATATTAAAAAATGATGGGGTAAAATCAGTTTCTTCAAAATAATGTTTAATATTAGGATTAAGAATATTTTATCTAAATTCCTTTTTTTTTAATGACAGAGTATCAAATACCAGATCTTATAACAGAAATATTGATAGAAGTGGGTTTACCTATTCCTGCCCTCACTGTGGAAAGACCTTCCAGAAGCCGAGTCAGTTAACACGACATGTTAGGATACACACAGGTAAGACTGTGGAATTAATTGCTTTAATTTGCATTTGTTTTACGAAATTCAATTCATCTGTGAAATGTTAAATATTTTTCTCCTAGTTGAGGATTGAAATAGTATTAATACTTATCTGCTTCACTAGATGCTGTTTCCTGTTGGTTAAATCACCCTTTATGCAATTCCTTTGTTTAGGAAATTTATGTGCCTTTAAAAATCTTTTATACTGTTTCTCATGATGTACATGTTAAGTACTTTACAGGTTTCATTTGTTACAGAATAGCAGTTTTGGTACTTAAAGTTTCAATAGACCCTAAAATTGGAATACCTAGATTCAGTCAGGTAATGTAACTAAGATCTCACATACTCTAGAGAACAGGTTCTAAAATCTATGGTCGCAAATAGAGTAGGAATACATGAGAATGAATAATAATGCTAACATAGTGGCTTTGCTTTTGTTTGTAGATGGATTTATTAAAAGTTACTGCCATATCTTTTCTGTACTTACTGTAACTGCCATTTTCAGGCTGTCCAAAGTGAACTTGCAAGCTGATAAACCTATATTTTAATTTTGATACTTGAAGAAGAGTAGGTTCAGTTTTGCAGAATGAATAGCAGGTGGTTTTTGAAAAATTACTATAATAAATATGTGCATTTGTTTAACTCTTAAGTAATTGAAATAACTGAAAAATGCTAAGTATGAAATAATACAGGAGTTTTTGAAGTGTAGAGAGTACTGTAAGAATAGTTCTCAAGTTTTAACCAGATATCCATAATACAGCTTCAGTTTGACTTCAAACAAAACCTTTGTTGAAGGTGCTCCAGTGATACACAATATATGTGTATTTTCCATCTTGTGAATAAATTGCTGTTTGTCTAGGTTTTAGCTAATTAAACTAGTAAATTATGTAAGTGTGCAATCTTGTTTGTATTGTCAGTCTGTTCAGACAGTGATGTGACAAGTTACCATGTAGAAGAAAGACTTTGTTTGCTAAGGGAGAAATAAAAATTCCGTTGCAGGAATCTTTCTTAGGAATCTTTTTAAGCTTTATAATTTAATTGTAAACAGTAACACAAGAGGTCACCCTTGTACCTACTTTAAAAGTTGCCTCAAAGTAACATCGCAAAAAAGTCACTGAACGTTAACTTTATTAAGAGTTGTGTATCATATTGATACATCATCTCTTATTCTAGAGAGAATTAAAAAAGAAATTATAGTTGGTTGAGGACGTTTTTCTGAAGCTTCAAAAAGTTCAAGAACATTTATAGTTCTTTTTGAACTGAAAAAGACATTTGTCTATTGGGAAAACCAGAGACAGAAAAAGTAGTCCCAATCTGCACATCATGGTGGGTCATTTTAAGTTCCAAGTAGGTAGTGAATACTCATTTAATTTGTGAAATATGTCATTACTTTAAATCTTCAATTTGCCTAATACCTAATTGCTTGAGGCACTGTAAAATATGTAGGAAAGAAGAACTCTGCATTAAAGAATTTAGAATACTTAAGTCTTTAATAGTTAAAAGAGCATGTCTGTGCTACATATACAGCATTACATTAGTGTCTTAATTGCAATACTTTTTTTGTTCGTAGCTATTAATTTCAAGAAATTGTAAAAGAAGTCTCAGGGATTTCAATTCCCATATTAATAACTAAGTAATGAGTCTGCCATTCCCCCTCCCAATTCTGTATTCTATTAAGTTATACTTGAGAAATACAGAAATTCCACATTTCCACACTAGACTTAAGATGTAGTTTTTATAGTGGAATTTACTTAAATAGGCAAAGTAACCTGAAGCACTACTTCTGTGTATCCACCAGCAGCTATTAGTGGAAGCTAAGCTTTTTACCTATGAATGCCTAATATGAATTTTGTTACTGTATTTCAAGAAGATCTGAATCAGTGTTCTTTGTTTTAATATCTATTAAAAATAGACAGTTCAAACCTGCAGACCTTAAAGCATCTTCAAAAGCCATACACAGTAGAACAGAAAATACACATTCCTTCAGAGTAGGTACTATGCGAGTTATATACTTGTAATCTGTATCAGAAAATAGCTGCTTTTATTTCAAATCATGAGAATTTAATTAAGAATTAAGCACTTTAAACTACATGTAATTACAGCTATATAATTAGAATTCATATAAAAATATTCATTAAAAGTACTTTAGTATGCATAATATTTAGCACATGGTAGTACTTTCGGGTGTAGCAGACATTAATGTTCAGCATGCTCATAGTGGTTTTGCTATAGAAATGTGCAAAGGCAAGGTCCTGAACTTACCACAGCTATACTGTTTCACTATGAAAAAAATATTGAGTAATAGTGAGCTCACAGTGGAGATTTCCAGTAGTCAAGGAAGACATGTGGTTGTAAGAAACTGAACTTTGTTTTTAGTATCTGTGTGTTTCAGATATATAGCTTTGTAATACGTTAGTGCAGTTCTATTATGTTTTGTCATATACACACATTTCTGGGGAGTTTTTCTTGCTTAATCTGTTAATTTACAAATAACTCTAAGTACGCACAGCAACAAGAACACCCAAATCAGGAAATAGTGAGAGAGCATTCCTGTAACAATATCATCTATATTTTCTTTAATGTTCAGTAGTAATATAAGCATTCACAGTTTTAATATTATTTTTGAACAGGGCTGTACAATATCATTTCCCATAAGTAGTTGTAAAAAATGAAAGGCTATTAATATTTATTGGAGAACGGAAACCATAGGCTAACTTTTGCAGCGTAGCTATAAGACTTCTTGATTTTTAGACTAAATAAATGATCAAATTTTTGACTTAATTATCACTGTCTGTTCCACCCTCAGCACCTCTGTTTGGTGCTATGCCAATATATGAATTTCACAGGAGTCGGTGTAAAAGAATATATATATATGGTTTCGGTTTTTCTTTTCTTTTCCCTTTTTTCTGCCAGTGGTTTTGCGTTTTGGATCTTCCAAACCACAAGTTGAGGGAAGCTGTTATTTATAATTGATTCATGCAGGTTTTATTTATTTTGCCCCTTTTAACTGATAATCATCAATTTTATCATAAAACTTTTTCAGAAATCTACATCTTCATCAGAATAGATGTTGAGATTGGTGGTCAAAGTAAACAATTTCATTGTCACAACACCTAATAATCTGTGTTTCTGTCTTTGTGTGTGCATGTCCTTATATCTAGATGCGGTGTTTTATTTTAGCTGATACATTTTTTTCATTTAGATACAGGAAACTACTAACGTTTATTTAAAGCCCCTTACTGCACGTCCTATTTTTCTTTTTCAGGTGAAAGACCTTTTAAATGCAGTGAATGTGGAAAAGCCTTTAACCAGAAGGGGGCATTGCAGACTCATATGATCAAGCACACTGGTGAAAAACCCCATGCTTGTGCCTTTTGTCCTGCAGCCTTTTCTCAGAAAGGCAATCTTCAGTCACACATACAGAGAGTTCATTCAGAGGTAAATACAATTATTCATGAAGTAGTTGGTGCTAATATACTGCTTATTTCGTTTTCAGTATTTAAATTGTCCTGTTTACTATTCCTGCGTGCTCTCATGCTTTCTGCAGTCAATATAGCTTTACTGATGTGGTATAGCTTCTAGTTTATTGGTTTGACCTGCAAAGTCCGTTGTCCTAAAATAGCTTAATCTGAATAAATGTGTATTTAGGATAATTAGGAAAACCTTCATTTACCATTGGCTTTTTAGTACATTGATAGATTAATAAATTATTAGTAGTTTTAGGTGTATAAAAATGTACCAGTGTTGGTCTTGGGAGAACAGGAGCTAGGAGCAGATGAAAGTAAGCCAAAAGCAGCAAAGCAGATAAAGGTGATAAATTTCAAGGCCAAACAGCAACCCACTAACTCCATCATAGAGCGTACTTGCAATTTATCTTTGAAGTATGTATCTTTGAGCCTTTTTCAGAGTTTTTTTGGTTATGGGTAGAAGAAAATTACAAAATAAGATAAAAACCATTGTTGTCTCAAACCTCTTTATGCTGATTTTTTTTTTTTCTTCTCTGTGACAGACAATTTTTAAGATTCAAAAGGTACTGCTGTAATAATGTAATATAATCTTCTGAGCAACATTGACTATGCAACTTTGTTCAGTAATTTCCTTGCTGACTTTAGTGATTTGTGGTTAGAAATACCTATAGAAAGAGACCTAGTTTCAATTTGGAAAGTAAAAACTAATAGAGGCAGCTTTTTTTCTTTTCTTGCATGCAGAATATCATCTCTACTATCAGTCTTTCCTCTAACTGTGTCTGAGATTTGCTTTCTTGTTTTCTATTTTTGTATTACAATGACAGATCTTATTTATTGTATTCTTTGTACTAAGAATCTTTTTAGTCTGTTAGCATTTTTTAATTATACATCATACAGTGTGTCTTAATGTCTTGTATTATGCTTTGATTATATTAAATCATATGTTTAAGTTTCATATGTCTTTGTGTGACTAATCTTCCTCACTGTTCACAACTGCCTCTATGTGATAGCTTTTGCTGCATAAAAAACCCACACCAACATTAATTTCATAATTTCCATTGACTTTTTTCAATATTGCAAGATTGTTGGGGATCAAGCCAAAAACATTTTCCACTTTTTTTTCTGTTATTCTGTTTTTCTGTAATAAAAAAAAAAACAAAACAAACTAACCAAACAAAAAAAAAACCAAAAACCTGTGGGATAAGGGACTTTAAATGCTGCTTCTTGATCACGTCTTATGCTGTGTTCCATGATCATGAGCCTACATTTTAGTTATTGCTTTGGATTATTTGTGGATTATCTTTTTTTATTGCTGTCACTGTGTTTGCTTCAAGACTGTGCAGAACTCTATTAATTCTTCATTTTATCCTCGGACAGTCACAAAATAGTGTTACAGGTGATAATGAAACAGGTTCTCACTTTGTATATCAGTTTAGTTGTACCTGTATTTAATCAGTTATGCCTCTTTCTGAACGTCTTCTTACCTGTTTAAGCTAATGTCAGAAATACAAAATTCCATACCATATTGCAAACAGTATAGCGTGTTTCCTGTTGAAGACTTTCTTTTTACCTACATACTGAAAGTTCTGCACTGATTCTTACTGCTGTGTGATAGACTGAGGAAGAGGGGGGAAGTGAGGATGGTTGAAATCTGCAAATTTTGCTGCTTTTATTACCTCAATCCCGTGGC
Source organism: Gallinago jamesoni (assembly GCA_025769975.1). Lineage (NCBI taxonomy): Eukaryota > Metazoa > Chordata > Aves > Charadriiformes > Scolopacidae > Gallinago > Gallinago jamesoni. Next base: position 92,979,079 of record JAOQGH010000012.1, on the reverse strand, counting down.
CTGAAAGTCTCAAACAAGTTGCTGCGGATCACTTTCTCATTCTCTGTGTTCAAATTCAGTTCAAACTACATATTAAACTTCCCTGCCCTTCACTGTTGTTTTCTTGGTGATTTTATTTTTTTATACAATCCCTTTGACCCAATGTATCTCACCTTTATTGTGCTTTGACCTGAGAAATGGTATTTATTTTCTTTATTTTATTTCCAAAGACACATTTGGAAAAGTAAACAGAAGAGAGCCAAAATTTGACAATAAATTACCTCCATTTTTTCTCTTCATATTTCTAAACTTCCATCTGTATTATGTATGATGTTAGATCTTCAGGCACGTCTTAATTGATAAAGTTGCATTTTGGTTTTGTTTCTAAGTATGTAATGATATGAAATTGTAAGGAGGGAAAAGTCTGAGGCCACATTTGCCAGATGACATTGTTTTGCTCTCTGGCGCTTCCCAATGTTAAGAAGCAGTAATGGGACGTGACAGTCATGCACATAGATAACAGTTGACTTGATATCCGAGAGATACCACATTGATTCCATAACTGGATATCAGTAGTTTAGAAAAATAAACGATTTTAGCTCTCATAATCCCATAGTATATTTGTTACATGGATAAATAATGAAAAATACAAGATTTTAGATGGTAGATTTAGCAAAAGCTTACTTAATATTTTTGTTTTATTGAAGGTTAAGAATGGCCCAACATACAACTGTACAGAATGTAGCTGTGTCTTCAAAAGCTTGGGTAGCTTAAATACACATATCAGCAAGATGCACATGGGTGGTCCACAGAATTCTGCAAGCTCTTCAACGGACGTATCTCATGTTACAGCAGTAAGCTTTGCTTGGTATATTGTGAAAATGCTTTTAAGAGTTTAGTTAGATATATATCTTAATTCCAGTAATTCTTCAGACAGGTTAGAACTAAAAGCTGGTGTTTTTTTCTTTTCTTTTTAAAGACTTCTGTGATTTTTGGAATTGGTTTGTATTATTAAATATTGGGATAATGTAAATTGGCCAAGTATATGCAAAAAAAGATTTTTCAATTTGAGGGTTTAAATGAAAATGCAACATTTTATGCTACAACTAAGTACAATATAATTCTGGTGCTTACAGATTGTGTGTGGAGGAAAGGTTTCCTCCCGTAAAAATAATTGTGAAGTTTTGCTGGAACAATGAAATTTGGAACTATTCAAATTATATATTAGTTTCAAGTCACTTTCAGAAATTATTTATATAATTATAGTCCATATAAGCACATAGTGGATTCTTTTTCTGATTATTTCTGATAACTTGTTTTAAATGTTAGCTTCCTATTTCACAGATCATAAGGGAAAAATCTGAGCTTTATTGGAAGCACTGAACATTTGTTTTTTTTTCTTTGCCAAGATACAAGAAGCTAAATTTCAGAAAATGCTTTTGGTTTCCTAAGACTATTTTATTTTTTGAGCAATTGTATATTTATTAATCATAGTATTGTAGTAATTTTTTTTCTTTATTCCACTCTGTTTTGCATCACTGACAACCTTTATGCTTTAAAGGTCAATGGATGACAAGTGATAGCAGACTTTGAAGAGGAGGGTTAAAATTTAAAGTCTTGATTTCATTATGTAGCTGTATCTTGTTTAAATCGAGTGTCTAGTAGTGTTGTTTGGAGAACTTTTTCTTTTTTAGATTTTGGAATTATTATTTTTTTTTTTGTATGGCAGAAGCTATTTGTCTTTTCAGGTCAAGTAAAAAAAAAAAAGACTAATGTGTTTTATATTCTTGCAAGTGCGTATAATCTATGTCTTTTTGTACATCTCTACATTCAGAAGCCCAATTATGTTTGCTTTCCCTACCCAGCTGTGTTTTTCTTGTTTTGGTTTGCTTGAGCATTTTGCATTTGCATTGCCTGTTGAGTTTACAGAATTGCATCGTTATCTTTTCTTTATCCATACTTCTCCACTTGCATGAAGGAGGGGAAAGATAAAGAATACCTCCATACATTAGTATAAGCAAAACAGGAGAAAAAATTTTCTTTCTAAAAACAGATGTCAAAAAGTTTAATAAGGAAGAATATTGATGATAACTGTCATGTCAGTTGCATGTTAAGAGTATTACACTTTTTATTTTTAATTTTATATCTGAAGCTGCAGAGATTTAATGATTGATCAATTTATTATTATTGCTATAGAAAGATGATACATTCTTAGACTGGCACTGCCATTCTTGTATTAGAACTGACTACTTCATTCTGCTCAAAGCTTGCAGAGCTTTTTTAAAAAGAAATTTCCAGCATAATAATTATGTTCTGAAGTTTGCGATCAGTCTGTCATCCTCGTTATTGTATACCTGGGGATAAACAATGACTGTGTCCTTAGTACAAGAAATTCCAGATGTTGAACTCTCCTGAAGTGCTGTGCTAACAAAGAATGTCTTGTGTGATGCAGGAGTACATCTTGTAGAATAGTCTTACTGTAAGATTGTTGTTTGTCTTTTGCTGCATCAGTGCTTACAGCTACTAAGGTGTTGGTTTCTGTAACTTGAGTTTATTTGATGTATATAAGCTGTGAAGCAACAGTAGTGATTCTAGGTACTGTTGTAGCTCTCCCATAGTCTCATTTTTTCTGTCCCTAGTCTCTGTACTGTGGGAAAATGTACAATGCTACTTTTATGCGTGATATTAGCCATATATTTCTTCTTTTTGTACAAAGACTTTAAGTATTTTATTTTCATTTCTTTGCAGGACTCTGTCACCCAGCCTTTAACAACATCCCCTGCTAATCTTTTGCAACCTGTTGATAACAAATGGAAGAATGTAAGTGTACAGTTTTTGTCATGTTTTTGCATCAAGATTTAAAGTGGGAGAAAATTTACAGAATTTTTTAAGCTTTTGTTTAACTGGTGGAAAGGGATATGCAACAGACCTCTGTGATAAGTTGATCAGCTAGTATGTGAAGGCAAACTTCTTGGTGAATGCAGCTGGTTATTTAGGAATGGAACAGGTCTTGAATGGACTATATTCCCTTATTCATGTCACAGTCATGATTATGCACATAATTCGCTTCATTAAGCCTTCAAGATGGAGGCAAATATTCTCCCATATAAAAAGACTAGAGGAGAGTAAGGTTTCTCATAAGTACTGTGTTATCCTGCCCCTCTGACTTGACTTCACAGGGATACCATGGTTTGGGTGGAGAGGGAAGGAGTTGGTGCTGGTTGAATTGGTTGGAATTGAGGCAGCAGGGAAACTGTGGGACTCAGGAGGAGCCCATGGAGTTGGGGAAGGACCATACAGGGCTGGCTTTCTGGAACTACATAGCATGCAGTCCTGGTGTATGGGCAGGTCTTGATGTGCCACTCACAGTGAGAGCATTAGCATGTTTTCTTGCACAATAACTATTGTTACTGTGTTTCTGATGGAGTTCCGTGGAAATTAAGTCTTGACCTTGTTCTACTTAATATTTCATGAATGACCTGGAAGAAAATATAAAATCATCACTAATCAAGTTGATACAAAGATTGAGGTAATTTTATGAAGACAAATCACTGATACAGAGTTATCTGGATTTCTTGCTGGCCTGGGTACACCCAGCAATATATGTTCTGATATGACCAAGAATAAAATCACATATAGACGAACGAGAAAAGTAGGACGATATTCACAGGAAAGGAGTTTTCAAGGATTTTTAATTCTCCTTATGAATAGGGAAGGAAGAGGAAATAATTTATATATCAGCTAAAAGTTACGTTTTCCTTGCCTGGAAAGATCAGTTTTGGTCTTTTTATTTAGAATAGAAAATTTGTGTAGAACTGAAAAGCTTGTATGTCCTTCATATTTTATTCTGGGAAGTTTGGCTTTTGTCAGTTGCCTGTTTATAGTGTTCACTATTCATGAACGCAAAGATACAGGAGGAATCAGAACCATCAGAATTCTTAAAGTATGATAGGATGTATTTGATTATTGAAGAGGTTCAAGGTGTACTACTTTATTTTGCCCATCAGATAAAATATTTAAGCATGACTTGATCTACTGTTTCGAAGAAAAAAATCTGTATTCTCTTTAATAGAGAAGAGAAAAAATGTTCTGAGGGTTGAAGCTAGACAAATTCACACTTTGCAATAAAGTATGGAATTTTAGTGTAGATAGTTTACTATTGGAGCAACTTGTTGAAGTTGGATAGCAACAGAAAAGGTTACCACAATAAATTACTTGATTTAATTTAAGGAACTGCTATAATTTCTGTGAAGTTACAGAAGGAGTAATTCACTCAGGGTAGTCATGTGGCCTGTGTTACATAGCAGGTCAGACAGACTCAAGGCAATCACAAAGTCCAGTGTTCTCATTGAACAAATTTGGAGTTATGAAGTAGTAATAAAACACTTCATTCTCTATGCTGTTTTTAAAATTTTTAGTTATTGAAGACAGATCTACAAAGAGGCCTCTGAAACTTTTTATAATGAATTGGAGATCTTAATAGTAATGGTAACAAATTCAATATATACATATGCACACATACAGTTTTTCAAAAAGATAACCTCCAGAAGACTGGATGTAAACCGCTGTATAATACACAAACAGACCCACCAAATACATAGAGTACTGTAATTATTATGTCAAAGATGATGAGTAATTCCTTCATTGACAATTTATTTTTCTTTTGCTGAAGCCTGGTAGAATTTTATAGACTTTGTGTAGTCTTCCCACTCCACTAAAGAGCTTCCCTACAGTCTGTTACAAGAAAATAAATGTTTTCCATAAAGAGCTGTAACATTCTTTAGCAGAACACTTTGCTTCCGTTTCTGTTTATTGCAACGAAAATGGCTTATAGCATGTTTTATTTTGTAAAATACATATTGAAATGTTTATAGCACTTTTGCTAAATTGGAATCTGAAGAGATTTCATTCTTTCCATCTGTCCTGCAGGTGAGGTGAAATAAGATAAACTAGTTGTTAAATCGGCAAACTAGCAAGTGCTATTCTTGCACGCACGTGAGAGAAATAACGATTTGTTTTATATCGTCTCATGAGAAGGTATCATGAGAAGCTTGCAGTATCAAGGATCAAGCTTGCAGGATATAATTTGAGACAAGCTAATTTTTCTTAATATGTTTCTTTGTAACCATACTCAAATATGGTAACTGTGTTGTTTTAACTGTCCAGTGTAATGTGTAAGTATAAATAGAATCTCAGGGCAGTTTTCTGGTTGGAAGCAATATTACAAATTAGAAGCCTAAGATTATTCTTTCTTACAAATGATCTGAAAGAAGATGGCAGATATATATTTTATATATATCTGTGTGTTTGTGTGCGCATGCGTGCCTGGAGGTGAGTATTTTTAGAGAACAGAAGTGAATATTAGATGCAAATATCCAGTGTGTTGTAAGAAACAGAATTGTGGGGCTAGCCATTATATAAATACATCTTTATCTTTTCTACAGAAAAATAAATGATTGAAAGTAGTTGTTTCAGTAATGGTATGCTTAGGGAGTCTGTCTGTTATAAGGAAGAGAAGTTTATAAAAGAAAAAGAACAAGAGGAGTCTTTATTTCTGATTTTAAAAAATAAATAGCAAAGCCTTTTATCACTTTTTTTTTTATCCTCCATATTTGTTACTAAGGTAGCCTAGGATACAACTGTAAAATCAAAGACTAAGACATTTGATTTTTAAACGTCAAGTGTTTTTTAATATTTTGACACAGCTCCATGTGTTTTTAAATTTTTAGAGTATAAAGAGATTCTGTTGAAGCTAAGAGATTTAGAAGATTGAAAGTTGAAGGAGAAAAAAAGTTACTAATTTGATTGTTGTGAAGGTTTTGATATAATACCACCACAAACTCTGTGTGGAATTCAGTAATTGATCCCTGTATTTTTACAAATCGGTAGAAGGTTTGGTAATTACGATAAACTTAATTCAAGCTGTAAGTTTACAGTTATGCAGCTTGGAAAAAACTCCAGGAAAGGAATATACAGAAGCAATTCTTTAGTGGAGAGAGCAAGCCCTGAATGAGAGCTCTGTATAATCCTTACATTTTATACAAGTGGACATCCTTGTAGTGGACAGGTAACAGACATTTCAGATACGGGAGCCAAGCAGATCAGTTCATATATACTTTCCATCTTCCTCTTCAAATGTACTGCTGTCTATTTCAGGCCACACATTTTCGGTCTCCACTTCTTCAACAGACAGAAAACCAGGTGTCTTCAGCTGCTGCTCATCAGAGTCAGCAGGCTGTAACTGATGTCATCCAGCAGCTCCTTGAGTTATCAGAACCGGGTCCTGTAGAAAATAACCAGCCGCAACAACCTACTCAGCAACTCAACATCGCAGTGGGAATCAATAGAGATATTTTGCAGGTAAGAGTTCTGTGTGAGAACAGCTTTATGTTTAAGTGGTTTCTTTCTTATTTTTTTTTAGTCACCTTTTTTTTCTCAGTATTTTCAGTGATAGCATTCCTTCTGCATTTTTAAATTATGTATCAGCAACTTGTAGCACATCTTTAAGTTATGCTGTGCTTAAAACACGACATTTAAGAGGGGAAAAATATTTTTCTGGTTAAAAAATGAGAACATATACAGAGCCTTTATCCAGTTCTAATTATAGGGGCTATTTGAATAATTCCTACTGGCACAAAGAAAATTCCTTCTTGGGTCAGACCAATGTTTTGTCTAATCCATTATTCTGTTCCTGATACTGGCAGTAGGAGATGCTGTATAACAGAAGAGATGCAGGCAGTAATTCAGTTGTCTGTGCTTGTTCTGCAGTGTCCACATAATGGAACAGGGCAAAGAATATTCTTATTTAGTATTGGTGTTAGCCTACTAATCTTTAAGCTATTTTTTCATCTCTAATCTTTTAAGTGCCATTTAAACCTCTATTTGGATGACCCAAATGTTAAATGGAGCTCTGTGCCGGTTTACCATATTACCTGTGCTGAGTTCTCTAATGTTGGGAATATGATGTGTAGTTGCACCAAATTATAACACAAAATATAACTCCTACTGTGATAGCTATTAAAAAAAGTAATAAACCCGTCTTTGGGGTTGGTTCTTTAAGTTACTGTATGAGCATCACTAGCCATGTTGTTGTACAAAATAAAAATAGAACATAGATTTCTTCCAAGTGCTCAAATACCTACACACTCCTACTGAAACGAGTGTCCTGATCTTTGATCTAGAGCCTTTTCATACACAATAGAATCCATAAAGGTGCCTACACTTCAGACCCTTCCGGGTGTACATAAAAATGAGTGCATAATTCTTGCCTCAGTCTGATGGTTGTCAGTCATTTATTAACAGAGGCTTTCAAGTTTTTCCAAGCCTTTCTTTGGTTTAGTGTTCTTCCTTTTCCTTTGTATTATCTATGGCTTCTACACGAGCTGATGGGCTTCAAATTTGGTCTTTTTTGGGGATCTAGTCTCTCATATAGTAGGCATAAGAAATAGCTGTATATTCCTGGCAAATGCTTGATTATGTAGAAACAGTTGGCACTTTTCTGAAATGCAGTTGTTGGCATGTGTATTAGTGCAGGAAATCCAGCTTAAAATCTCACAGAAAATTAGAAGTCAGTGTTGTGTGAGAATGTTTTTGCAAGTTTGAAGTCCAGCTGAAATTCTGGGAGGATGAGACATTTAATTCCTTGATTGTATTTGCATATCTTCTAAGTAGCTGCTTGAGAAAAGTTGGAGCAACTGTGGAATGTTTCTGTCTTAATCTAGAATTTTTCTGTCCTCTTTTAGCAAGCTTTAGAGAACAGTGGGTTGTCTTCAATTCCTGTCTCTGCACATTCTACTGACTGCAGCCAGGCAAAGACTCCTGGGGCCCAGGATCAGAACCCAGATATCCAGACTCTCTCAAATCATCCAGCTGACTCTAATAATGCAGAACAAGATAAGGAGCAAGAGAGTACAGATAAACTGGATAAAAAAGAAAAAAAGGTTATTAAGAAAAAATCACCGTTTTTACCTGGTAATGCTGCCACTGCTTGCTACTTTTTGTGCTGTAAGGACTACAGTATTTGTGGATATGTTGATGGCTTTGTAAAGGGATTTCCCAAAACACTGTGGATCATTTCCAAACTTCATTTACTTTTTAGATAAAACACAGGGTTGTGTGTAAGTTACGATGGTAGGATTTAAAACTTCAGTTATACTGAAACTATAATGTGGCAGAATGGCATTAAGTGAAGTTACACTGTTAAATCTTCTGGATTTAGATGAGTGGAGTTTGTGGAGGAGGACAAAAAAGAAACAATGTGAGTCTTTTTCCTTCTTTTTCCTATCATCCTTCTCTGAGGAGGATTGGGATTTCATGGAGCAGAGAGTTCTTGCAAGCTCTACTCTTCCTCTTTGGAAGTGAGGTCTTGCAGAGGTGGCAAGTGTAGTGCTGCTGCCTCATGCCGATCTTCACTGACCTGGGCCATATAGGGAAGGGTGAAGGTTGATGTTGTGGATAATGCTTCAGGTCACCTGAATTTGGAATTGCAGTACTGATTTGATATTGTCACCATAAATGCATGTTAATATTCCACCTCCTTACTATATTGTGTGTATGCAAGTCTGGATCTTTTCTCTGTGCTTACATAGAACTTCAGTATTAAGGTTGCTCAAGCTTTAAGCTTGCTAGAAGTGGTCTGTTCCAAGTATAACCATCATACTTTAATGGCTGGCCTGGTGGAGATAGCTCTGTATAAGCAGTGATTGAACTCTGTCCCTAGTAACTTCATAGGTACACTGATGTTGCTTTTTTCTTTGCAAGGGATGCAGAAATTGATCCAAAGTTGAAAGCTTATCTTGTCCAGCGTAACTGCTAAAAATCAACATTAATATTTTCCTCTGGTAATAATAAGTATTTTGTTCCTTGTGTGTAACAGTAACAACTCTGACTGAAAATAAAAATAAAAGGTCACTGCTGTACAGCCAAAACTCAACCGCCTTTATTTTTTGATAAAATAACGTAATCTCAGTGTCCTCACATGGTTTACAGAGGAAAAACACTACATGAACTGATTTAAGTCAGGGAATACTTGATATTGAACAGCATGTATGAATAAAAAACTGTGATAGGGTTCAGATGCTTGTTTTGACATTTTTGTTGAGAAAAAGGTATGCTGTTGCTTTAGGACAGAACTTAGGGTTCTTGAATCATCAAACAACTTTTCTGAAAAAGTAGCCTTTAAATTGTACATTTTTCATAAAGGCTTTTTATGGAATTTTCACCTCTTAAAATTTATAAATTGTAATTTAAGTCTGAATTTGCAGAACAGAGAGCCATATAAAGTATTTAATCCAGTTAGATAAGTGTTAAGTACTTAATTCTGTGTCATTACTGTTGAGGAGATATATTCATTGATAATGTTGTGTTAGATATGGTATTTATAAGTTAACTGGTATATTGTATTACATTCTATTTACATTCCAGATTGCTCAGTGGCATACAAATTGGTTTCTTTTCTGTGAAGTCAGACATTTCTTAGTGTTTTTATTCTGTGCCCCCCCCCCCCCTCCTCCTTCCTTTTCAGTAGCACAAAAAGATTCAATTTCAACAGGATTCTTTGGGGGTTTGTCATTTCAGTCCAGTATTTTTGTGAGGCAGAGTGTATCTGATAGAGAAGTTAATTGTCTACCAAGTGTGTTGTAATGGCATCTATTTGGCAAAATGTTTTTCTGTTTTGATTGCTTTGTATAATGGTGTCAGTATAGTGGAATTTTTTGAAGAACTGTTAATGTTTCTAACACATTCATTCTGATGTTCCTTATTCTAGGTTCTATACGTGAAGAAAATGGAATAAGGTGGCATGTTTGTCCATATTGCTCTAAAGAATTTAAGAAACCAAGTGATCTAGTGCGCCACATTCGCATTCATACCCATGAGAAGCCATTCAAGTGTCCCCAGTGTTTCCGCGCCTTTGCCGTTAAGAGTACTCTCACAGCACATATAAAAACACACACTGGCATTAAAGCTTTCAAGTGCCAATTTTGTATGAAATGCTTTTCCACCTCAGGGAGTTTAAAAGTTCACATTCGTCTACATACAGGTAAGTCCTCAAAATTGCTTTTGTATTTTCTATGATGTGGGTGAGACCTTGCATGGAAAAAAAAGACAGTATGAAGTGCTTAAATTGTAGAGATGTCTATCATGTCATATATCAGAGAATGAACTGGGCTTAGTATTTTATATGATGACCTTAATTTTTTGTCATAACTTCCTGGTGTTTCATGGCTTTGAAACTTTGTGTGCTTATAAAAGCCATGGACATACAGTTTTCTTACGATGAGTCTGCTGTTGCTCGTTTTTAATATTACTATGTTGAGTGTTTTTAATTGTGCTTCTAAAAGTCATACTCTTAGAATTTGAGTCTCGTTTTTACTTACCCAGTCATCTTTCGTATTTACTGTACATCTTTTCTTCCCTCCCCTTCCCCGTACTTTTTTATTATATCACTGTAATGCTCAGGACTATTTACTTCCCTCCCATTTTTTTCTTCAACAATAAGGTGGTGTTTGGTGTTTTTACCAACTTACCTGTTTTCTATATCTTACACTGCATACCCTAAAGCAAGCAAGATAAGGTTGTAAATGTGATGCTATTTCTTTTCACTACTGTTTATGTAATTATACTCTGCAACAAAGTATCATTCATTGACTACATGCCTTTAGTGTTCAGTGTGTTTTATAGTGAGATGCCTTTAATTCATGAAATATCATGACCTGTTGGATTCATCTGCAGAAAGTTTTTCACTTTGTTTTTATTTAAACTTGTGAGCCAGTATTTAGTCTGTTACTTTTAAAGTCAGCTTTTTTTAGAAGTCAGACTCATTCAAAGTGGCAAAAGCACTAGGTGACTTGAGAAATAGGTATTCTAGTAGTTATGGAACTCCAGCATATAGTTTGCCATCGTTCAGCACAGTTGTTTTTCCCTGAAATGTTTGCTTCTTTGTTTGCCTAGCAGGTTGGGCTTACTGGGACAGGTTAGAGGTTCATCAAGCCCCGTCTGCTGTCTCTGATGGCAGCATCAGTCTGTGGAAAAGGGGAAGCCTACAGTGATGCCACTTAGCAGCATGCAACTACCTTCTGCTAATCTTTGGCTTGAGGGCTTTGTGAAGCAGGCTGTACCTCTGCACTAAGCAGCTCTTTGTAGATTTCTGTTCCAAAGAATTTAGCTAACAGATTTTGAACCCACACGAACTTACTATTGGAACAGCCTAACATAATGAATTCAAATGTTGAGCTACATGTTGATTAAAATATTTTTTGTTGCTTTAAATATTCTGCTTAATAGTTCTAGATGATGTTTAGTTGCTGTATTGTAAAGAATGGTTCATTCTTATTTCTTGAGCACTTTTTTCACCTGTGTTTTTATAGAGCTTTCTTCATAATACCCAGTCACATTTGCCAGCCTTCTACGTCCAAGATTTCCCCTTGAACAAAAGCTGAAAGTTTGGCATTATTGCCTTTCTCTGTAGCTTACCAAGTTCTCTGGTATCCCTTCCAAGAAGAGATTTCTACTGGATTTTGTACTGCAAAAGTCTTCCTTTAGTAATGTCTTGTTGACATGCTTTTTTGACTGCTGTCAAACAGTGTTGATACTTTCACAGACTGATCTAGAATTTCTTTAAACTTTGTCACATCACTGTTCTTCTGCTTTATCCTATTATATATCATTTGTCTATGGGTTTGTGGATTCTTTTTTCTCTCTTTTTTTTTTTTTTTTTTTACTGTTTTGGAAGGACATTTTACCTGCAGTCTGCTGTTCTTAGGATAGGTTCTGGAACCCTTTGAAAATTTCTGTCACTTTTGCATTATCCAGTGTCCTGATAACAAGCTCGCTTAGACTGCTCTGTTACAACCAGTTAGTAGTTCAGCAGTTTCATATTTACTTTTGATTGGAATTTTTGGATCTGTTTTGAAAACCTGTTTAACGCTAAACACCCTGATAGGAAACAAAAGAAAGAAAATACAGAAAAGAAATTCTATTCCAAAACTACATTTGTAGGGTGGTGGAAACAAAATCACAAACTAACATTTTCTTTTATCTTTTGCAGGTGTTAGGCCTTTTGCTTGTCCTCACTGTGACAAAAAGTTTAGAACATCAGGCCACCGGAAAACTCATATTGCTTCACATTTTAAACATACTGAACTAAGAAAGCTGCGACATCAACGTAAACCCACAAAAGTTCGAGTAGGAAAGACGAGTGTTCCAGTACCAGATATTCCTTTGCAAGAGCCCATACTCATAACTGATCTAGGTAAAGAGCAAGTAAATCCATGCTCTTGAAATTTTGATTTCACTGGAAAATAGAGGTCACAGTTTAATCAAACAAACACATTCGGATCTTACTCAAAAAGATGCCTTTTGAAATAAGTCATTGGAAATAATCAGACTTCAGGAAAGCGCCATATTTAATAGCTTGCTTGTACTAGAATTAATAAGTCTTTTTTATTCACAGAGAAATTGTATAATCCTTACAGGAAAAAAAGTGTGTGCATTTTTACATTACGTTAGGAGAGGGATTTAACTGTTGTTAGACTGTTGGTATAGAAAAGATAACAGACAGTTCATGACCTAGATTGTTCTTGAGATTATCATATTTATTCCAATTACAAATATTAATGAGTCAGACATGATTTTAGTTTATTTGGTATAACTGTGACCTGAAATAGTGGTAATTGTTAGTGGTAATATTTCAAAGACGAGCAGAATAATTCTAGAACATGGTATAGAGAGTTCATAAAGTTATTTTAATTCTGTTGTAGAATAAATGTTACAACATTTGATAAAACTACTTTTTGGAAGAAGGTAAGTTGCTGTACAGCTCATTCAAGGCAATATATGTTGTTGTCCAGTAGAGGCCAATGTAATGGGCAAGGCATTTACTCTTCCTTGTTGTTTGATTCACCAGTCTGCTAACCCCTGCCTTGTCTGTTGAGTAATCATCTTTATGTAGTAGAGTATTATATCGGTAATATCTTTAGCCTAAAATCTTTATCAGTCTTTAAAAATCTTCTTGCTTTCACTGCTTCCAAAAATTACTGTATGTAAGACTAGTGATTATTTTGGTATTGGGCATAAGAAACTCAGATTTTCAGACCAGCAATAAAACTTAGCTGACCACTTCAGATATTCAGGTTACACAGTATTTCTTTCTTGAGTGAACCGTGGAAACATAGCATGCTAGATGAAGCAGAATGGGAGAACACAAGACAGCATAAAAGGTGTTTTGTCGTGAACATTTAGGACCATAAAGAGATCTTTGGCATATTTGTTGAATTCTTGCATCACTCTCTCAGCCTTTTATATTAATATTGTGATGAGTACTTTAGAGTTCACAGATGTGTGAATGATGATGAGGTTTTAGTTTTTTAACTTAAGTCTGCTACTGTTTCCATTCTGTCAGGGTGTTTGGGATGATACCCTTCTGTTGGCTGCTTCTGAGACAGCATACTCTTGTGTTAGCACTTGGACATTTAGTAGCAGGAACTTTTAACTCATTTTCTATAGCTACTCATTTTCTATAACTATTTCAGGCACCGGTGTATAAAGAGCATTTGTTTAAATAAGTTGATTTGAGTTTTGAGGTTTTTTTCACAATAAACTTCTGGAGGTGCCCAGAGAATTAGCAAGACTGATTACCACAAAAAAGACATTGAGGTGCTGGAGCAGGTCCAGAGAAGGGCAACAAAGCTGGTGAGGGGTCTGGAGAATAAGTCCTATGAGGAGAGGCTGAGGGAACTGGGGTTGTTCAGCCTGGAGAAAAGGATACTGAGGGGAGACCTTGTTGCTCTCTAGAACTATCTGAAAGGAGGTTGCTGAAAGGCGGGGGTTGGTCTCTTCTCCCAAGTCACAGGTGATAGGACAAGAGGAAGTGGCCTCAAGTTGTACCGGGGAGGTTTAGGATGGATGTTATGAAAAATTTTTACACTGAAAGAGTTATTAAACATTGGAATGGGCTGCCCAAGGAAGTGGTTGAGGCACCATCCCTGGAGGTTTTCTAAAGATGGGTTGACAGTGCTTAGTGGCATGGTTTAGTGATGTTTTTTATGTTATGTTGATGGTTGGTCTAGATGATCTTAAAGGTCCCTTCCAACCTAGACAATTTTATAATTCTGTGATTAGCCAAAGTAGATGATGTACAAATACAACAATTTTTAATGGACCTTTTTTATCTTTTAATTAAAAGCAGATATATATCATAGTGATTTGTACTTATCACAAAATACATATGAAATATTTGTCAAGTTATAATGTATATCTGGGCTACATTGATTAAATGTCATTTGGTTAAGGCGGAGGTTGGAAGACCAAAATACTTGATTAGCAGTGAATTCTTAACTGCCAGCTTTTTTTTGAAATTAGTGCTTGTTTTGGATGTATTAGAGACTTATTGTGATGAGGTGGATCTACAGACAAAAGAGGAACTCACTAAAATAGATAGCATGTGCAATATAATATATATAATGCTAAATAGATGCATGCATAATTTTAAGTAAGTGCTGAAAACATGCTCATTTTCTTTATATACTTCCATACTAAAAGTCAAGTCACTTTTTTTCCTCCCCCCAAATACTAGCTCTTCAGACTACTGCAACTTTGGAATAACTTCACAAATTAATTTTTCTTTTTTTGCGTGCGTTTATATATGCAGGTCTTATCCAGCCAATCCCAAGGAATAGCCAGTTCTTCCAAAATTATTTTAACAATAACTTTGTGAATGATGCAGACAGACCATACAAATGTTTCTATTGCCATCGAGCCTATAAAAAATCTTGTCATCTTAAGCAACACATCAGGTAAAACAAAAACAAAGAAGAAAGGAAATGCATGTAATGATGAATTTATGGAAAGGCATAAAATTTATATAGTGTTTACTAAAAAGACTTTTTTTTTTCTTATTACTGTCTCTTAAGTAGTCAACCAGTGATAATTGATTTTCCTGGTAAAGTTGGAAGAGGCTTTTGACTAATTCATACCTCTGTGCAGTCCTAGGAGTACAAGTGGTTGTGCTTAGTGTGCAGTTTAGTTTATTAACACTTGGACTCTTTCCTAAACTATGTACAGAAAATAGCAAGCATTGCATGTGGATTCTTGTCATAATTTTGTATTTGCATACTCCAGATGATCTGCTTTTGAATGAACTCCTACCTTTTGAGAAGGAAATTAACACTTTTTTTTTCCCTGTGTGCTGTTTTCTGTGTACTTAATCTAACAGAATTTAGGCTTATATTGTAATTGAGTAAACGTTCTTGGGGATCATTTTGTTGCCTGAAGTTCAGTTCAAGTTCCATACAGTGAGTGCTTACAGCCATAAGGTCATGGAGTCATGGAAAAAATTAGATTGGAGGAGAACCAGTGGAGAGAACTAATCCAACCTTGCTTTCAAAAGAAAGGGTAGCTTTGAAGTTAGATCAGGTTGCAGTTTTATAGGGAGTGAGCTTTCCCATTTAGTTGAGTTATAAATCAGGGAGCAAAGTTTGATAAACTATGAATATTAGGATCTATGGGGAGATTCCATAAAGCAGGTGGCAATCTGCTTGTTTCTGCAATATAAGCTCTGTATCACTTTTTAAGTTCTTGTAATTCAAATTGTGGTGAGTTCCTCGTGTTCTCCTTAAAAATCAAGTTCTGTATTGGTAGGTACTCAAACTGGCTTGAAACAGTTCTTGATTTCTATATGCTGTCTACAGGAGGGAGGGGAAGCCTTGTAATAGCACATCTTTTCCTATTGTAATACTCTTTTCATGTAGCAGTCTGAAAGACTAGTTGTACTGTGCCTTGTTCAGGATGGACACACTTCCTTTCCCAAAAGTTTTCTTATTAAACATAGTAGCAGTATACAATATGAGGAGGACCATATTTTTTTTTTCTCTCCAAACTTTTGGGGACATGTTTTGGCTGAATTGAGGAAAATATATGTGAATGATAATATACTACTACTTCAGACTAGTCAGAAAGCATAGAAAAAATTCAATGGAGAGGTTTTAATTGAGGCAGATCAGAATGATCAGTATGATCAGAAAAAGATCAGTATTCAGATCAGTATGATCAGAAAAGGAGATTGGACTGTAGAACATAATTAAGACAGATAGTACCGCTTCTAGCCCTGTCAGTGATGACATGCAGATTGTTTATAATTTATTAAAGCTTCAGTTTCTCAGTTTTCTTAACTGAAGCCTCTTCCAATCCATACAGCAGTTTCCTTTGATTTATTTTGCTCATTTTTAAAATTTAGTCTTCTAATAACTTTATAAATAAAACTGTTAAATCTACTTTACTTTCTGCTTTCTCTTCAAAAGGTCACATACTGGTGAAAAGCCATTTAAGTGCTCTCAGTGTGGAAGAGGTTTTGTGTCAGCTGGAGTTCTGAAAGCACATATTAGAACACACACTGGATTGAAAGCTTTTAAGTGTCTTATATGCAATGGGGCTTTCACTACTGGTGGTAGCCTCAGGCGACATATGGGGATCCATAATGACCTTCGACCATATATGTGTCCATATTGTCAAAAAACATTCAAAACGTCATTAAACTGTAAAAAACACATGAAGACTCACAGGTACGTTTACGATTTTTATATGAGTCCTTTGATGTAGTTCAGTAACCCTTCACGTAAAGATACTTGGAAAGGCAGCTTTGCTATGTAGTAAATGCTAATAATTGAATAAGCATGTTTATTTATGGGTAGCAAGCATGTAGGTAGCTCTGAAGGTATAGTAAATTCTGGTGTATAAAAAAAAATTAAAAATCATATAAATAGTTAGGGTAACTGTCTAACTGAAGCCATAAAAAGATCTTTTCACCTTTCTTTGCAGATATGAACTTGCACAGCAACTTCAGCAGCATCAGCAGTCTGCTTCAATAGATGATACTACAGTAGATCAGCAGAGCATTCATGTTTCTACACAGATGCAAGTGGAGATTGAAAGTGATGAGCTACAGCAGCCAGAAGCTGTTGCAACAGACCAACAGGCTATTTTAGAATTGGACCAGCAGCCAGTAGTGGGCACAGAAGAAACAGCGCTAGAACAACAATTGGCTGATCAGCCTTTAGAGCAAGATGAGGGTGAGTATTTAAAATATGACAAGGTTTATAATGAGGTAAGTTTACAAGTTCTCAAATAACTTTTTCTTTGCAAATTTACTTGAAGAATACATGGAGTAAAAGCTAACTCCTTAAAGCGTGTTGCACAGTTTCCTTGATTCGTTAGCGCTCAGGTTTACTGTTAAAAATAACAAAAAATTGATGTTTGCTCTATGCAGTTGTATCAAGCAGAATTATGAAACAAATATACAGAAAAATAATACGAAGTGCACAAAACTTTCCCACATCACTTCTATTATTAATAAAAACCACTGCCATCTAGTCTACTTGGGAAGTAATACCTGTATTTTGAGGTGGGAGAACACAAAATATATCACATACTTGTTCTATTAGTAATAGTGGAACAAAGTATTTTGGCTTTGCTTATTTGCTCTTTTTCATGGTGTAATGAGTTAAGTACTGCAGAGGAATATAAATAAAGCCTACAATAAGTAAAGATTTAAATACCTGTTCCGCTAATAATTTTTTACTATTTTTAAATTTGTAAAAAAACAGATGACTGTAAAATGTAGAGTTTTGGAAGCAACTGAATTATCCAGTTAATTGCATCTTCTTTTCTTGATTTTTTTATTTTCCTTTTTTTT
>JAOQGH010000012.1:92938703-92961314 GCA_025769975.1 Gallinago jamesoni | reverse complement strand
TGTAGAGTTTTGGAAGCAACTGAATTATCCAGTTAATTGCATCTTCTTTTCTTGATTTTTTTATTTTCCTTTTTTTTAAATTTTCTTCTTTTTTTTTTCTTCTTTTTTTTCTTCTCTTTGTTTCCCCATTTTAGATAGATTTGTGACATCCCAGCATGCTTTACAGGAAAATATCACTCAATTTGAACAACAAGCTATAACGCAGCAGCCATTTGATCAACAGGGCTTATCACAAGGTTAGTAATAAATAACAGTTTTCAAAGTGATTTTTATATATTTGACTTTACAGCACAGCTATCATAAAGCATTTCAAACTTGGGCATCCACAATCAAAGTAACTGCAATGCAGACAACCTGCAAAAACCTTTTGTCAAATTACTATTTTGAAACTGTATTTGGTAGGATATTTTGAAACATAAGTAGAATTTGCTTTTATGAGCCGATGTTCAGTCATTACAGTATGAGGTTTATAGTCAGGCATTTCATATTCTTTCCTTGATTGTATTTTGAAATTGGTGTGACAGTAGACAGTTCACAAAACTTTCTCCCAAAATATACATGCTTATAACCTGAGATGATCAGAAACACGGTGTAAGATTTGACTGAATAGCTGTTGGGATTCATTGTGGAAAAAGACAGTGCAAAATATAATCACATAAAAATCATACTTTCACCTAACCACAGCGTGTTCCGTTTGTATCTTTTAAAGCTACATAAGTAACAAATTAAGAGATTGTAAACTTCTTTATTTTACCTAAAAAATATTGAGAAATGTGTAAGGCTTATGTAGCCTGCAGAGACTTGAAGAAATGACTGTGTTCCTTTAACTACAGGATTTCTTGAGTTGTTGCTTGACGTGAAGCTACTGGTGGTTTGGGTTTTTTTTGGTGGGAGGCCAGGGAAGGGGAGTGTGTTCAAGGGGTTTTAATTTGTTTTAGTAGGGAAGCGTACCTCACTGCCTGACAAGTTCATCTCTTCCTCCTTGTTTCTGACTCTAGCAAATAACTTAGTATTTATATAACTGGTAACCAATAATTGGATTCTATCTGCTTAAACTTCTGTGTTCTTAAATTTCTTTCCCTCTTTAATTGTATAGTGCCTTCTTTGAAAACATAACTGACTCTGCTAAATTGCATGATGCTGAAGAAATAGTATAATTTGTTGCTAATTTTAATTCCCTAGGTTGTGCTGCTTTCTGTGTAACTGAGAAAAAAAAAACCACAACTCAGTCTCTGCCTTTATTAAACAACACTAAATCAGGTCCTGTTAAAACCCTATGGATTATTTTCATTAGTTACCTTTTACAGTTTTCCAAATGAATGAAAAAAGTGCAACCTTTCACTCTGTTTTACTCTCAAGAGTGGTGGTGATTTTTGTTTGGATTTTTACAGCTCCTTTGAATGTGAAAATCTGATATGTAAACCTTGTTTATACTTCAGTTTCTATGTATGTGTGCCTACTCCATTAAAAAAATATTGAATACTGATTCCTTGGGGAGGTGGGAGACTCTTCTAGATCTTACAAAAAACTTCTTTCATCACTGGTACATTATAAAATTGGTACAGAGAATCGGAATATTTTTTTCAGTGGTGCCCAGTGACAGGATAAGAGGTAACGAGCACAAACTTGAACATAGGAAATTCCATCTAAACATGGATTGAATGTTCTTTGCTTTGAGGGTGGCAGAGCACTGGAGCAGGCTGCCCAGAGGGGTGGTGGAGTCTCTGTCTCTGGAGACATTCAAAACCTGTCTGGATACCATCCTGTGCAACCTGCTCTAGGTGGACCTGCTTTGGCAGAGGGGTTGGCCTAGATGATCTCCAGAGGTCCCTTCCAACCCCATATCATTCTGTGATTCTGTGACTTGTGATGTGGGTTTTTATAAGTCTCATTTGTATAAGATATCTCCTATTCTACTTGGAATCTCATCCACAGATTCCCAACTCTTTGAAGTTTCCTTGAAGATCCTGGAGCCCTTCAAATTTTTTGAATTTCAGGTAGGTAAGCATTTGCGCGGATGCATGCGTTAAATTGGTCGACCCTCTCCCTATGTCTGCATCTGTGCTTCATGCTCCTAATTTCTTTTTCCTATGAGCTAGGCAGAACATCCAAACTTAAAACACTGTGTCTTTTTTTATCTTTGATATTTATAGGCTGTATTTTTGTTAAAATATTTTGGCTCAGTGTTTAGTAATAAAATAACGTAGGAGTTTTTAAAAAATCATCACTAGGTTTTTGATTTTACTTTTTCCTTTTTTAAGAAAAAAAGAACATCTTTGTATTTCAGACAGATGAGGCTGATCCTTTAGGTCTGCAGAGACCTGGCAGAACTTTTACTCTTTCAGGTTTGTTTGTAATACTTCTGCAGAATTTCTGGTTTGTTCAGGTAGATTTTCTTCTTTATATGTTCAGACTTGTAAAGAAGTGCTGATCTTATGAGGATGCTGCTGTGTCATAATTTATTATTCATTTGAGCTAGATCTGAAGACTGAGGAAAAAAGACCTCGGTGTTCTTTGTAGGTTACATATTGAGGCGTCTTCTTTTGAAGACTTTTAGTGAGGTCAAAAAACCAAATAGATCTTTCATCAGAAAATGTGTTTGGGTTATTGAATATCACCTGTCACCAAATGTGTTTTCTTATAGGTTATGTCACCTTTTCTCCCTTTAAAGTCTCCTTGTAAGCATGGTTGAAAGTTAGTGGTGATAGGAAGGTGATCTTGAAAAAATGCGAGAAGTCCAAATACTGTTACTCTGTAGCCCATACAGATATACCGTTGCCACCAGACTGCTGTTTTGCTTTCCTGAGAAGTTAATCTGCAATGTCAGGGCTTGGAATTCTGATTCTTTCAGTAACTACTTACACATTTATTCTAGACAATACTGTTGAGCTGGTTCCAAAATTTGCCTAGGAAGCAAACCTGCACAACATTTAATTGCTAGTCACTGACCCCCACTGAGATGCACGTGTGCATGTAGATACGTTTATAATGTTAGAATTCAAATGATCTGTCAGTAAAGACTTCAAGTTCTGTCTAGAACTAAAATACTGTGTTTGCTATGAACTATCATACTGTTGTTTTCTTATTCTTATGTGCAAGACATATTGTTCCACTAGTAAACTGATTTCCAGACTATTTTATTTTATTTTTCAGTATGTTTTGTTGATGTAGAAGAGAATAGGTTGGACGATGTCCTAAAGCCAAGAAAAAACAATCAATGCAAGTGATTACTTGTACTGAAATAACACAAAATTCAATTCCAAGTTTAGAGGACTTTGTAGTAAGAGACTCCCCTTATTGTACAAAGCTTAAGATGCTTTTTGTTCTTTGAAGATTAAGGAAAAGCTGCTGGAAAACAATATATAATGATGAAAACGGGAGCAGAAAATTAAAGTTCTGAAATTAATTTCTGTTTCTGAGACTGAATGTCTGGTTTTTGGTGTTTGGTTTGGTGTTTTTTTTTAAATGCTGCTCTGTAGAAATAGTATGGTGGTAGCAAATGCCTTTAGAATGCTCAAAATTGTCAGATCTTTTTAAAATTTTGAGTGGAAATTGACTAGGTGTTGAGCAAAAGGGGGATGTGTCATGTATATTCTTTTTACAGCATTGGTTTATATCTTTTCCATAACTACTTTCAGAGATATTTCTTTTTTCAGTTTGTCCCAAAACACCTCTAACTTCAGAACTTTTCTTCCTGAGTACTTTGTTTCATGATCCTGGGAGATTTTTCAGGATGTCAATAACTGCTTTTATTAAAACACTATGAGGTGAAACGGGCCATGATATAGCACTTCTTTTTTCCTTCTTGGCTAGTAAAAATTAGTTTACTGATTAAAAAAAAATTCAGGTTCTTTTAGATGGCTTTTTCTTTGTACGTTTAATATTACGTCCTTTTTTTATGTGGGGCGTGGAAGTGGCATCACTTTTGCTTCATTTTCTTGAGGCTTACGTTTTTTGTGTGTTTTCATTGAGTGTAGTGGGAATACCATTTGTCCATAAAGATGCTTTTAAAATGTATTTGAAAATACAAATTAGTAGCCCTCTTATCACTGTAAAGCTTTGCATCACTTTTCTTCAGGCTGCTTTTTAATTTGGTCATTGAGGTGCAATGTTCATTCAGCACATTGAGTCTTTTGTAATCTTGGTAGTTCTAGGAGAGAAAATAACATAAGAGTTGCAGCATTAGGTTTGGGGATAAGTTACAACCTGACTAATAATGCTTTCAAGATTTGTTTATGTTTGTTAGTCTTCATTCCATGGTGTAAGCAATAGTCTACAAGTAGAGTTTTTTTCCCCTATATTGATAGTAGTATTCTGCTGTGAAAATATCTTTTGGGAAGATTTCTGCTTAAACTTAACACATCTCATTTTTTGATGTACTGTATTTCAAAACGTTCTTTAGCATTGCTTTTTGGCCTTTGATGCTGTGATCATCTGACGTGGATTTGTTTCTACCCTGTTTTCGTAATCTTTACCCTTTTTTTCCACTAAAGGCAAACTGCATAGAAATAGTAAAATTGCTGCCCTTACCTTAATTACAGCTACTTGTGGTTTCACTTTTTTCCACATGATATTGATTTTTTAATTTATTTTTTTTTTAAATATTAGAAGTATTAGGGCCTAGCGGGCTTGATAAAAGGGCATCTCTAACAGCATTAAAATCCCCTGCAATCTGAGCTATACTTCCCTGGCTCTGAACCATTGATACTGTCATTCCATTCATTCATTTAGAAAAGGAGGTAATTAAGATCTGATATTTCAGAAGGAAAAAAAAAATATATAAAAATTTCAGGTCTTTATACTGGAAATGTGAATAAAAACATGTTTATTTTTCGCTTTGCAGTTTGCCTTTGAGAGGTTCTACTTTTCTATTATCTAAAGAGTGGGAATATGTGGAGGAGATCCAAAGTAGGAGAAAATGGGGTTACTTTATCAGAAACTGGAGTTCTCCTATTGGGTCATCTCCTCCACTCACCCGCCATCCTCCCCACTGAGCTTTGCATCCTTGTGATCGGCTTCCAGTGTAGTTAAGGGAGCGTGGTACCAACGTGGATAAAGGGAGATGGGTCAACCTGTTTGACACATGCATGCTTACGTACAAGAAATTCAAAATTTCAATGGCTCTAAGGTAATTGTGGCACCCTGAAGAAACTTCAAACAGTGTTTTTCTGTGGAGGAGATTTTCCAATAGAATTCCAGCTAATGGTAAGTAACCCTGTTATGCATATTACCTAGATGCCAGAAACATTTGTGCATTTTTCCACTCAACAGTAAAGAGTATAAAATGAGTATTACTGTATAGTAATACTACTTAATATATTTTGAAGGTAGTCTTCAAAGAGGTATGGTGTAATTCGAAGTCCAATTTGACGTATTTTCTGTGTGTGTGACTGTTTAATTTCTGGCAGGTTTTACAGTGAATGACAGCTACAATCAACAGGCTCAATTTCCAGCTGTACAGCAGCTGCAGGATTCAAGCACACTTGAATCTCAGGCTCTTTCAACGAGTTACCATCCGCCAGCCCTTCTTCAGGTTCCAAGTACAGACACTATTAACGTAGTAAGTACTGCTGGAAGGCAGAATCCATTGTTTGTGCTCAGTTTCTTTGAGCTATTTCATTGGTAATTAGGTAAACTGAGAAGTCAGAAGAGTTTTATGATTTCTTTTCTAGATTGCTTATGATTAACAACTGGAAAATAACAGGGCAGGGGGGAAGATAAGTGACTTGGCTACATGTTTCTAAAAAAGAATTTTACCTTTTGATGCTCTAGGCTTCAAAATGGACATAATGCTCTAAAGTTAGATCATAGGCCTAAAACTAAGGAAAGGGCCTAATGTTATGAAATAAGTTTATTGGACTATATTCTGTCCTAATTCTTTAATTCCTATGGACATTGTTATGATCAAGCAGAAGAAATAACATTAGAAACACGTAGTCGTCCTATGATGTGTATGATGGTTTATTTTTGTTCTCCTCTGGTTGAATTTGTAAAGGAGCTTAATAGCTAAAAATACAGTTAAATATAACTTTTCACGATGGTAGCAGTGCCTAGCATGAAGACCATCTGTAGTAATGTGTTTACAATGATGATCTGCATGTATTATTGTCCCTTCATGCTTGCTTGCAAAGGGCAAATATCATTTAGAAAACTGAGGTGGGTTTTAGGATCTGGAAGAGTTTGAGTAATTTCAGCATACAGGCTTTGGTGTTTTTTCTTCAAATCTTGCAACATGCGGTCATTCTTGAGGATTATTCTGCGTTGGTTTTTGCTTAGAGGAAAAACCTGTTCAAAAGCTAGTTAAGTTTGTCACCACCACTGTGCATTTTGCCACTCAAGTGTGGTGCTCATGCCGTTTAAAACGGCTGGTTTAGTGTTAAATTTAATCCCTCAAACACCAGAGGATCTACAAGACTTGAGACACGTTTTTGCCTAGATTCACAGGGAGGTGTAAGGACACCATATTGTCTGTTCATTCCACTTCAGTAGGTGCACATTTTGCTGCTTTCCTTCTCACTGTGAAAGAGCGAGGTACCACATTGCACTCCTAATTTCTTGTCAAAATTAGGAAAACATGATTTTGATTACTTGTGTTGACTGTAAATGTCGTAATTTTTTGTTGCCTGTTTGTACGACTTTATTTCAGTATTGTGTTATTGAAATTTACTTGAGGCTTTGGTTTCTAGACTACTCGTTTGATCCAAGATCAGTCATCACAAGAGGAACTTGAATTACACGCCCAACGGCCTCATTTTCTTGAGGATAATGAAGATCAAAGCAGGCGTTCGTATAGGTTTGTTATACTTTCAGATTTTGTCACAGAATTTCCTGAATGTTTTATGGCTAGTAATTATATGCAACTAATGACGGCAATTTTCTTCTAATAGATGTGAGTATTGCAACAAGGGTTTTAAGAAATCCAGCCATTTGAAGCAACATGTACGATCACATACTGGTGAGAAACCTTATAAATGCCAACTTTGTGGCCGTGGCTTTGTTTCCTCAGGAGTTCTTAAGTCACATGAGAAGACTCATACAGGTAACAGAGTATTCCAGCTCTATATTAGTTTAACTCA
This sequence comes from Gallinago jamesoni, assembly GCA_025769975.1. Classification (NCBI taxonomy): domain Eukaryota; kingdom Metazoa; phylum Chordata; class Aves; order Charadriiformes; family Scolopacidae; genus Gallinago; species Gallinago jamesoni. The sequence continues at coordinate 92,954,238 of JAOQGH010000012.1, read as the reverse complement.
CAATTGGGGTTTTGTGAATGTCCTGTATAAGTAAATTTAAACAAAGGCATACTACTTACTTGTTTCTGTTACTTTAAGGAGTTAAAGCATTCAGCTGTAGCATTTGCAATACCTCCTTCACAACTAATGGCAGCCTTACCAGGCACATGGCAACTCACATGAGCATGAAGCCTTACAAGTGCCCATTCTGTGATGAAAGCTTTCGAACAACTGTTCACTGCAAAAAACATATGAAAAAACATCAGACAGTCTCCTCAGCTGTAGCAGCAGCTACAGAAACAGGAGGGGGAGGTAAATTATTTCATTTTTACTCTTACAGTCCTTACTGCATAACAAGTGAAAGTGTTTCAGTGGATTACTTGAATGCTGTAACAGTAATGTTATAAATTAGCCTTCCAGCATGGATAATATCGAATGTCCAGAGCCACTGAAATTGCTGTAATCTAAATTGTTTAAAGAAATCAGTTTCCCAGGAGCCTGTCCAGTGTATTCAGGGTACTGTAGGTTATGCAGTTATTTTAGTGTGTCACTAAAGTAGTACATTTTTTGTCCTAAATTACTTATACCTGTATATAATCATTTTAAAAATAAACATTATAAATCCAGCTTTATTTCAAAGAAATACAGATATGAATAGGTAGACCTCTGAAAGAGATTTAAGTCTAAGCATATAATGTGGTAGCCATGTGTTTATTATTAAACCCTTCTATTTTTATAATTTCAGCTGATAGATTAAACCAAACAGACATGTTGCTTTTTTTCTTAAAATAGTTGCATGTGTTGAAGATGATGATGAAAACTCTGAAAGAACTTCCAGAAAATCTCGTCCTGGTGTCATAACTTTTACAGAAGAAGAAACAGCAGAACTGGCAAAGATTAGGCCTCGAGAAAGTGCCACTGTCTCAGAAAAAGTTCTTGTCCAGTCTGCTGCAGAGAAAGACAGAATTAGTGAGATCAAAGATAAGCAAGCAGAACTGGAAGCAGAGCCCAAATACGCCAACTGTTGTAGTTATTGCCCCAAAAGCTTTAAAAAACCTAGTGATTTGGTCAGGTAAGGAAAGAAAAGCTTTGCATATTTTCAGTTTTCTAAATTGTTTACCAGAAACTTAGCAGTAACAGTTTCATATGACTTCTTTATCCCTAAGCTGAAGGTTTGACTTGTATTTACATTTAATTTTATTTTTCAGAATGGTTTAGAAATGTGTCAGTGTATTACATATTCTTAACATGACTAAACCAGCCTTTTTATATTTCTCTTCCTGCAGTATTGAAATTATTATTATGAAGTTTTAGAATAAATGTTTTTCTTGCTATAGGACTTGCATATAAAAACATACAAGAATCAGTTCGAAAAAGGGCAAATGACTAAATAATCTTTTTTACTAGTTCTGCTTAAAGTAATGTTAAGTATTCAATTAAATGTAAAATTAGTAAGATACAAAATAAATATTTCTGCAAACTGATATAAAAGTAGAAATTCACATATACATGTATTTTGGAATCATTAGGCATGTTCGTATCCATACTGGTGAGAAGCCTTATAAGTGTGAAGAATGTGGAAAGAGTTTCACTGTAAAATCCACTCTAGATTGTCATGTTAAAACACACACAGGTCAGTAAGATTTTGAATGTCTTTGTTTAGAAACCGGTTACTTTCTTGAGAGGCTGTTTTAACTACACATTTTGCGAGGGATGTTATGTTTTACTATAATGACACTATTAATGGCAGCATCAGGTGGAATTTGGTACTTGATGCATCATCAAATAAATCTTATGATATTCTGAGTAAACCATATTATTCTAGCCTTCTGTATTAGTTAGCTTATAAAGCAGTCATAGTCTTAGCTCATGGAAAAACTCTGAGGTATCTGTAATATTTTAATTTCAAATTTTCTTCAGCGTTTCAACATCAAACAATTTTCCTGAGCAAGAGAGTGGAGTTGTATTTTCTAAATCTCCATTTTTTAAAATCTCCATATAAAGTTTATAAATGTCCATTTTATGAATGGACAGGATTTTATATAATCAAGTTTAAGAAAAAAGTTATAAATGATAATGTTTGTGCTGCTAACTATGATACTTTGAGGTGGTTGGTGGTTTGTTTTTACAATATTATCTCACATACTTGATTTGTTTTCTACTTGTAATCCATTAATACTAGTCAGTATTGAGGTAGAAGCTGACATAGAAGACAGAAGAATAAAGCTGTGGGAATGAAAAAGGAAACGAGTGACTGAAGAGGTCAGGATGGAACTTCTAATTCTCCAAATCCATGACCTGTATAGTTGAAACAACTCGATTATTCAGGAAGATGACACGATGAGGACAGAGGCATCAAGGGGACCAAACAAGATTCTGCATAAAAGTTTTAACAGCGCATTAAGTTTTAAAAATAGGAAAAAGTTTAGATACCTTTCATTAATATCCTAAAATCATTTGAAAAGCAGCAAAAATTATAAAGAAGAAAGGCTAGTTATTCCAAACTTACTCTGTTCAAATTAGTTTAGAATCTATATATTTTTTAAATTGTTCAGTGCTGTTGATTTTCAGAGGTTCTTATCACTTATCTTACTGGTTTTGAATCTTTTCCAGGCCAGAAGCTCTTCAGTTGTCATGTATGCAGTAATTCTTTTTCTACAAAAGGGAGTCTAAAAGTCCACATGCGTCTGCACACAGGAGCAAAGCCCTTTAAATGTCCACACTGTGATTTACGGTTTCGTACTTCAGGGCGCAGGAAAACTCACATACAGTGTCATTATAAACCAGAGACAAAGAAAGCTAGGAAGCCTGTTGCCCGAACTTCAGCTGAGGGACTCCAGCCAGTCAGTCTTCTTAATTCATCCTCAACGGACCCTAACGTTTTCATCATGAATAACTCTGTTTTGACAAATCAGTTTGATCAAAATTTACTTCAACAAGGACTTGTGGGCCAGGCTATCTTGCCTGCTTCAGTGTCAGGTAAACATGGATGACTTCTTAGTGGTGGTGTTGAGATCAAGTAGTGAGCTTTGCTTTCTACTAGAGTTCAGAAGATTATGCCAAACACTACTTCCAAACTGATAGAGTTGTATTGAATTAATGTTTCAGTGCATGGTGGTGACATAAATAGAAGTTTAAATAAATTTTAAGAATGAAGGGGAAAATGTATGCAGTTCAGCTAAAAAGATCTCTTCAGTTCTGCTGTGGTGTTACACTGCAGAAAAGAAGAAAGTACAGATAACAAGTAGATGGAATACTTGTATCCTTTTTGGTAATATTCTGCCACCTTTTCTTAAAAAGAAAAGAAGCACAACAGTTATTCTTTGAGCTTTTCATTCCACGAATGGAAATTGTTTGTCTAAGTGCTAGTTGGGCTCAGGCAAAGTTGGGGCAGAGGCAGTTTTAAGCAGAATAGTGTTGAGGTGTATGTTAATGTCCCCTGGTACTGTTACATTTACTACCTAAATTATGGGTCTTGGACTGTCTGTCTGTCACTTCTGAAAGTGAGACTTTGATTTTCTGTTCTTCTTTGGTACTTTTTTCAGTACATGTCTATGATTTTGAAGGTATGCCCACAAATTCAGTCATGTGTCAGTGTCATATTCACCTGTAGCCATTACAGTTTATCTGATTAGACCTAAACTGTTGTCCAAAACCAACAAGCTATTGGTTGTTTGAAGGATGCTGGCATTTGACAGGCACAGTTAGTGATAAATTAAAAACTGTCTGATGTCTGCTTGGATTTTTGAGTGAACACAATAAGGAGGAGTCTTTAGCATGTTCAGATGTCCTAGAAAGAGGCAAGATCCTTCTTAAATTGAAGTAAGTGATGTGGGTTTTGTGCAGAGTAGATCTTTCTTGGGTGCATTGTAAGCAGATTTATTATATTAGAAGATTTTGGAGAGGGAATGATAGATGGTTTTGGAGCATCAGCTGAAGAGATTGGTTGATATTATTAAAGGTGTTTGGAAAAGAAGGTATGTTAATCAAAGGTGACTTTTTCCTTATAGTTTTTATATCTTTTATAGAGACGTTCAACTTTTGAGATTAGGAGCTTTTAAGTTCTAAAGATTTTGTATTTTAAATGCTAATGTACCTTTATTTCCAGCCATGTGAATACATAGGATGAACTTTGAACCTTCTTGAACAATGTTTGTGCTGTGCAAAATTGTGGCAATAGCTTTCATGTATATGTTCAGAGTCAGAACATATGTATCACGTGGGAGTGCTGCTTCTATTTAGGCACGGCATGCTCTCCAAGAAAATTGATAACCAAACTTCTCCAAGCTTCCAAATCTACTCTGGAGTGGTTCTTGTTTTGTAAGGTTCTGGCTTGTGCTTAAATAATAACAATCCTTAAATTGCATAGAATTCATGAAGCTTTAAAATAGGCAATTGTCTACTTCAAATGATTTTTCCTGGCATAAAGAAATGTGCCTGTGTATAGCTTTTGTAATGATTTAATTTCTAAAAATAAACAAGCTAAAAGAGGCAGTCAGTAATGATAAAGAAAAACATTATAATATAACTGTTTTCTTTGGTAGCTGGAGGTGACTTAACTGTGTCCTTGACAGATGGTAGCCTGGCCACTCTTGAAGGAATACAGTTACAACTTGCTGCTAATCTGGTTGGGCAAAATGTTCAAATTTCTGGAATAGATGCCACCAGTATTAACAACATAACATTACAGGTAGGTTGCTCACAGTTTCTTGCTTTTAATTTTATAGGGTCGCTAAAGGAGGTTTAATGAGCACATGTACTTTGGAAAGAGTTCCCTTGAGTTGAATAAGGCACACAGCAATACCATGCTGTATCAGTTGTACCGTGTTAGAAGACTTAGACAATAGCTGCACAGTGGTGTTTTCTTTCTGTTATGGTTTCTTTCAATTTTTCAGGCTTTTTTTTTTTTTTTTTTTACAATCTAGGGATTTCGGCAGATTGCTTAAAAATCTGTATTTTTTTTCTTTTAATTGCATTTTGTCTTTTCGCTCTGAAAGCATTTTAGGCTAGGGCTCCCTACCCCCTCTCCTGAAAGAAACCCCCTGCAGAAACAAACCAATCGAAATTATTGCACAGAATGTTCTTTAACATAAGACTGGTGTTATTTGGCAAGTTTTTAATACTTGGATTCACAATTTAAATTGCCATTGAGCTTGTAAAATGAATAGCAGGAAAAGGCGAGATGATTTTAAATACAGTTTTTTAAATGTAATTATGTGAAAGAACGATTTTTATGGACTCAGTTGTGTTTGATCTGTTCCACAAAATCATTGAGGTTGGAGGAGACCTCCGGAGGTCACCAGGTCCAACCTCAAGGTCAGGGAAGGGTCATCTTTAGACTTGGGTTGGGCTGCTCTACGTAGTCTGACTACTCAGGAACTTTTTAGCATAAAATGAAGACAACCGTGTTTTAGTTTTGTTTTCCCAATCACCTAAAGAGTAAAATATCTGTTTTTAACTATGAGAGAACAGATGCTTGTGAACTGTGGTATTAAATGAGCCCTAGGAGCTGAAAAAGTAGATAATTTCGGATATCGGTCTTCTCTCTGCTCCATGTGTTTTCCCTTCCAAAGACCTGAAGACAGTGAGAAGTGTTAAATGTTACAGTAAGACAATACAGAGTGGCAGCATTGTGGGTACCTGGTGCCCAGCATGCTCATATGTAATTATGATCTTGGTTTCCCAACATTTTGCTGAGGGAAGAGAGGAAAGAATCTACAGCTGAAGCTGAACAGACTGTTTACGTAGTGACTATGGAGACTGACTATATACAGATGCTTAAAAAATAAATTTAAATTTAAAATGTTTGTTAAACTTTAAGTATTATATAACCCATAAAATATTAAGTATTACTTAATATTATATATACTCTTAATGCAACCCTTTGAGTTCTGGATTTATGTTAACACGTAACCCATATTTGTTAACTTCAGATTGAGCACATTGCAAACTTGCTTTTCAGATTGATCCAAGTATTCTACAACAGACGTTACAGCAGAGTAATTTACTTGCTCAGCAGCTAACTGGAGATCCCAGTATGGCTCCACAGAATCCCTCTCTACAGGCAACAGAAAACTCAGTGCCAGCTAATGTGGTTATTCAGCCTATATCAGGCCTGTCTTTGCAGCCCACCGTAACATCTTCTGCCAACATGACAATAGGATCCCTCTCTGAGCAAGAGTCTGTGCTGACAACCAACTCTAGTGGTAAGCAGTGTCAATAATTTTATTGTGCATTGGATTTCTTAATTTCAATTATGGTATTACCCACAGTGAGAAAATCCATCCCCCCGACACCAAATACCTCATTTAATAAAATAAGCATGCAGTTCTTGGGTGAGCATCTTTAGCAAATTTTACAACTTTGTGTTACCTTTTTTTGAATATAATTTTTTCAGAAGGTGAACTATATAATGAAAATATAGAATAACAGTTACAGTCTTCAGAAACATATAAAGTCTTTGTTCCAATGATCTTAATCCACAGAGGAATAAACTGTATATGAAAACTTCTTCTTTAGGGTACAAATTCTAGCATCTTACCTTGGCTACATCTTTTATATTAGTTCAGAAAATAATATATTATTTACTTTAAAAAGCTGTATCTATTATAAAGAAAGGATCTTCATGGAATTTTTTTTTGTTCTACCCACTTACGTTTAGGTGCACAGGACATCTCTCAAGTAATGACTTCACAGGGTATGGTATCATCTTCAAATGGACAACATGAGATAACATTGACCATAAATAATTCCAGTTTGAGTCAAGTTCTAGCTCATGCTTCAGGTTCTACAACTACAAGCTCATCAGGAAGTCCTCAAGAGATCACTCTCACAATATCTGGTTGGTATTTCTAACGATCCTTAAAGGTACCAGGATCTCTATTTTTTAAGGTAGCATTTGAGGATGTTTTAACTGTCCACAACTTTTCCATGGTGCATTTTTTTATATTATCAGCATTGAAAGATATTCTTCAAATCTGCTTTTGAAAACCAAATACATTTGCTATGAGGATGTGTGTTAGATTGGTTTCCTATTCTATTCATAGCCTTGAGTCAACAGATGTTTGTCTCGGTGGCAAAGTCTGTATAACCAGTTCTTATTTCCTTGCTGTGCCTCACAGTAGCGCACAGTAGTGCAACTCCTGGGTAGTACTGGGTCTGGAACAAGAGGAACAGGCATTGGGGATGAGATTATTTAATTTAGTTTTCTTTAAGTGCCTGTGGAACCATGTTCTAATAGATATTCTGGTCATTTTTCGAGGTGTGCTTACTGTTCAGTCTTTGTAATAATGTGATTACTACTTTAGGTCTCTTAGAATAAATTTAGACCAACTTTCTTACTGCCTCTAAGAGGCTGATCCTATATACACTATATGTTTCCTACAAAGATAGTTTGTATTTTGTAATGTAGCATTTTTTTTAATAGATCCGGTATAATATTTGGTGCTTTTCTCCTTCTTTTCCTTTCTTTTATTTTTCTTTTTAAAGTCTTTATTTCTTTTCCTTTTTTCTTTTTCTCTCTGCTTTGTGCAACATGTTTAGTGTTTTTAAGTGTCATGACAATAATGTCCATATTAAGGGGTCACAGTCCCTCACCTATGTTTTTCTATTTGTTAATGGATAGTCACTCACCTAAGGGAAATGGAGTGTAGGTGTCCAACAACTGATAAAATATGCTTTCAGTTTCTGTATGTTTTGTGCTTGTTGACTGTTCCACAAAATTGAGGTAATGTCTTTACAAAAGAGGACATGTTCAGTGTACTTCGTATAGTATCCATATCCCACTTACTCATACAGTAGATCGAAAAAAAATCACATTTTAGCCATATGCCTTTAGTTTGCCAGATTTTTTTAGTTTACCTTGTTAAGTAAGATCATTATTTGTCTAAATGTTAATAATGTCGGGTATTTCTCTACATGTTAGTATCTAGATATGCATAAACACATCTGTGCTAGAAACTTGTCAGACATCTGCATGTGTAGAAATGAATTTTGTATTTTCGTTGTATTTTCAACTTTTATTATATTATGATCAGTTGTTTGTAGTTGTAAGCACAGTAGTAGAATAATTTTGGGACTTTTAAAGCTATATCAGGACTAATTTCTATTCAGGTCAAGATCTTATTCAGCATAATTCTGGAAGTAGTGATCTGAACAGTGGCTTAAGACTGACAGCACCAACCATCAACAGTCAGACTACAGGCGCTACTTTAACTATAGGCAACGACCAGCTGCTTTCTCAGGGTACTTCACTAAATGCTCCAGGTAAGCAGACAGTGATTTTCTAATTTAAAAATAACAACATTTTGTTAAAAAACAAGTATTAGACCAGGTAACTAAATCTGAAATGGTATAATCTTGCACATTACAATTCAGGAACTACATGACTGTGTGTTAGCTCACTGGTTTTAAATTGTTATGCTAATTTAAATGCTCTTTACACCATATAATAAGAAGAAATGAAAACAAGAAGATGCATCTAAAATTAGTACTTTGAGGCATTTACAGGAATATTTAAGGACTATTTCTATAAATTGGAGGATGAAGAATTCTGATACATTTGCTGCAGACAGATAATAAAAACATGTTTTATATCAAATTTGCTCTAGTATTCAAATTTTGAGGTTTTAAATATACACACGGATTTCTACCTATAGCTGTTTGTATATACACACAAACGCGTGTGCATGTATATAGTTGTTCATGCTTTCAGTCAGTGCAGCAGGTTGCATTGATCTCTTAGTGCTCTTATACATCTACAAAGAAAATGTCTTTTAATGTCATGCTGGGCAAGGCCTACCCCAGAGAATCCTGTGAAATTTGAAGGTTAAGGAATGCTCTTGTGTAATGAAATAATAAATGAAATAGTAAAAAAAGTCAGTGGTATTTTACCTTCTGTCTCACCTAATCAGGTTTTTGATGCTTGACATAAACTGAGAGCCATCAGGCTATTATAATGAAACTGTTATGAAGTACCTTAATAATAAACTGCTATTTTTGCTATTACAGATTATCAATCATGTTGCAAAAATAGGGTGGGAGTGTTGTGGCACAAAGTTACTGAATTTTGGTTTTACTGCTGTGAGTCAAATTGTATTTCACTGAGAATTCTGGAAGTGATCAAACTACAGAAACATGTAACCTGAAGCTTCTTCAGATGTCTTTTTGGCAATGAGTCATCTCCCATACACTGTGTTACAAAGCTATTGCTTTGCAGTATGATGTCCATCAAGCTACATTTAGATGTAATTTTTCTAATTTTATCATCTGACTGTCTGGCAGATTTTGACACACGATTAGCTGTTAAGTAATGTATTTGCTTCAAAAATAAAAGGTCTCGCAAATTAGAAATTAAATTCACTTAAAATAAGTTCTTAGCTAAGAGTTCATGTGTAACAGCTTTTCTTTTACTATTTTGCATATATTCCAGAACTTAATGCCACAGGTGGAGCAAACCTTCCTTCAACAACACCCATATCTCAGCCTACAGTTTCTGCCCAGAATTTGGTCATGTCTTCATCAGGAGTTGGAGGAGATGGTAGTGTCACCTTGACTCTTGCTGACACTCAGGGAATGTTGTCAGGTGGTCTTGATGCAGTTACACTTAATATCACTTCACAGGTAAGAAATACTTTTCTGAACTGAGAGATAAACTCATGTTACTGCCTTACGGGGCAAGAATTGGAGATTTTGTGTGGAAAATAATTTTGTCCCGTAAACACACAACTTTCCTTCTTTCTGCCAACAATGTGTGCACACTGGCATCTAGAAGCATAAACCAGTTAAACAGAAATACAGATGAATTTTGCAGGCATGTTGTTTGTTTTGTTTAGGATTTTTTGTTGTTTTTTTTTCTGCAATGAACAGATCGGATCTGCTGTTTCAAACTTTTTTTTTTAGTGATAAACTAAACTGTGCTTTATCACTATTCAGTAACGTAGCCTGTTATTCCTAAACTTTATATAGTTTAATCTGGTAAATTTTTCTTCTCCTCTTTGTGAATTTAGGAGTTGAAGAGCAGTTGTGACAGTTCCTTTAGCGGCATATAACAGCATGGAATCTAAATTAAATTGACTGTCTTCAGGTAGCACTGTGAGACATTTTGAAAGAATAGTACTTTATGGACTATGATCTTCCCAGTAGTAACTTTAGCATTAGTTTCATTTTTATCACAGTTTAAGATGTGGTGTCATCAAGAGCCAAAAACATTGGCAAATGTATGGAGTAGGGAGAAAGAAAAATAGAGCAAAAAATAATAGACTAGAAAGTGAAAATTTAGGATCATTGTGGGGTTACATTTCAGTGTAGGTTTGACATCTGAAAACTTGGCCTGTTTCATCTACTTTCTTAGCTTAACTATGCTTAGATTGAGTTTTACTTACTTTCTGTCCCAAATTAAAATGTGTAAATATATGTAAATGAAAGACTTTTTGCCTCGCATATGCTGTGATTAAACCTGGTGAAGCAAAGTCTATGAGGGTGATTATACACTTTCCTCTCTGCAGTTTTGCTCTCAGGAGGGGAAGAAAAGACTTGTTAAATAATTCTTACAACAGAATTGTGAATTCTGGCATCACAGAGTAACAAATCAGCATGTGGTTTCATTTCAGACTTTGTAATAATTTAAGTGATTACATTTGGCAGTGTTGATGTATATACTATGCCTCTGATGAAAGGCAGACATAAATAACAACAGACATTGTTTTGAGCAGTATGTGAACACAGTCTATGTTTCGGGAATCTTGATGAATAAACAGGCGGTACATAAAGGTACTGCCTTTCCTGTGGAAATGGAAATGTGTTTAACAGTAATGTAGAAATAGAAGTAGTAGTATGATATTAGTAATACATTGTGTATCTTAAAATCAAGTTACAAACCTACTAATTATGTGGAAGTATGTATGTTGGAAGTAAGGTTAATTAAGACACTTGAAAAAAAGAAAATAGCATGGGAAGACCATTCAGGAAAGCAGAATATAGGGGTTAAGGAAATCGTCAGCTGAAGAGACACAAGACAAGGTAAGGCTGGAACATTCAGCAATTGATGCAAGGCTGGGAAAAAATAATCAGAACTGAATCTCTGTTCTTACTCCTAAATTGTTAGACTTAAAATGGAAGGAGAAAATGAGAGACAGTAGCATTTGTTCAGATAAGGTTCTGGAATGGTCTTTTTCAAACAGGGGAGGGGAAAGTTGTTTTGAGGTGTAAAAATAATTTACGTTACTACAGTTAGCTGTTTAGATATAGTTATTCTAATTTTTTTTTCTCCCCTCTTTGATAGGGCCAGCAGTTCCCTGCTATACTGACAGATTCCAGTCTCGCTAGCCAAAGTGGGTCAGGCTCACAAGTCATACTGGTGAGCCATACACCCCATTCAGCATCTGCAAACTCTGATGAAATAACATATCAGGTAGATACATTAATATTTCTGTATCTTTTGTGGGTAAAGAACATTATTTAGTCAAAATACTGGAATGATTCCTCTATATCCTGAAGCAGGTAGGCTGATATAATTCCCAAATAAGAGTATTGGAAAAAGGTTCATTGTGACTTCCCAGTAACCCAGATTCTGTTTTGAGTTAAAAAAACTTTTCCCTATACAAAGAATAAATGCAATTAATAGTGTGTTTCTTTCTACACACGGACTGCTCCAAAAATTTCCAATTAAGTTTGTATTTAAATAATAAAAATAGACAAAGTTGAGAGCTCTGGAAAAGAAATAGCACCTATTGCTACACCTCTTCCATTCTCTTTTTGTAACCAAATTGCTTTAATAGTGGAGTAACACAGTGTCATTTCAACTTCTTATGTATTTGCATTTCAATCAAAACGTTTATATGTGTAATATAGTATTGGTATTAGAAAAAGTAGCTCGGACTTCTCTTCTTGAAGGCAAAATGAATGTTTTCAACCAACCTGGTGATGCAGGCTGTAAAAGAAGAAAAACCAGAAAAGGCAGATGGTGACCCACAGTCAAGTGAAGAAGTAGTGGACTGGACTGGCAAGCAAAGGGCAAGATGTGGGCACATTCTGGCTGGTACAGGCAAAAGAAGCCTCAACAATAATAAGAACTGAAGAGAGGGAGTCCACCTCAAGTGTATGTGTATGAATAAAGATGCTGAGATGGCAAAGTAATAGAGGAAACTTCAACACTCTTGGAAAAGTTGTCACAAGTTGTCACAAGTTGTCACAAGTGTCTCCCTGAAACACCTGTACACTGATGGACACAGCATGGGGAACAAACAGGAGGAGCGAGAGGTCTGCGTGCAGTCGCAGGGCTGTGATCTCTTTGGAAGCGGAGAGAGCTAATACAACTGAAGCGCTGCTGTGCCTGGATTCAGGATCTTTAGGCAGGACAGACCGACAAGACAGCAACAGGAATGAATGGAGCTCTGCCTGGATGGTGAGCCAGCTGAGACCTTCTGAGTAAGGACTGGTAAGCAAACCAATGTGGGTGACGCTGTTGTGAATACTAGCAGTCTGCTAAAGATCGCCTGGTCAGGAAGAAACAGCAGATAAGGCTTTCATCTTGGTATTGGTCAACCTGCCCTAGCTGACCCTTCTTGACTAGAGGAGTTGGACTGGACGATATCAAGAGGTCCTTTCCCACCTAAATGAATCTTTGATTTGCAGTTCTGGGTCCCCATGGGTTACTTGAATGTGCCTAAGATCTGCTGGAAGGCCAACAAACAGGGCATAAGAAATCTGGGAAACTTCTGGAGTGCATTGATGATAACTTGCTGATATAGATTACTGAGAAGCCAGCCAGTAGATGCGTTCTTCATGACCTGATAATTGAAAAGAAGGAAGAGCTCGTTGGGAATGTGAAGGTCAGGCAGCAACCAAGCCCAGGATCATGAGGAAATAAAGTAAATAGTGGGATCACAATCTTGGGCATGAGGAGAACAGACTTTGGTTTATTTACAGATCTGCTTGGAATAGTCATACGGTAAGCAGACCTGGAGAGAAGGATGACCAGGAGAGCTGGTTGACTTTGTTGTCCTCAAAGCTCAAGAATGGTCAGTCCTGATGTGTAGGAAGTCAAACAAAGGTAACTGGAGGCCAATATGGAGGAACAAGAAGCTCCTGACATAACTCAGACACAAAAAAAGGAGCATATGCAAGTGTAAGCAGGATCAGGTGACCTTGAAGGAGTACAGAGACACCATTCAAGGAGACAGGGATGAAGTTAGGAAATCCAAAGCAAATCTGGAGTTGAATCTGGCAAAATGTAACAAGAAGGACTTTTCCTGGGATATCAGCAGTAAAAGGAAAATGACTGGGCCTGCTACTGAATGGGGCAGAGGAACTGGTCAAAGAAGATTTGGAAAAGGCTGTACTGAGTGTCCCTTTTTGCTTCATCTTTACTGGTAAGATTTGTCTTCTGTAATCCCGGATCGGTGGGAAAGGGTGAAGTGATCAATATTGTGCTCAGTAAAGCAGGATCGTACACAAATCCGTCAGTGGTGGGGTACAATCAGGAGTGCTCAGGGAGCTGGCTGGTGTCATTGTGAGACCACTGTCTATTATCTTTGGAAGGTCTTGGTCATCAGGAGAGGTTCCTGAGGACTGGGATGAAGCAAAAGGTACCTTCAAGAACAGGTTGGAGGATCTGGCAAAGTACAGGTCAGTCACCCTATCCTGGTTTGAGGTACCTTAATCCCTGGAGAGAGCAAATAATCCTGAAGAGCATTTCCAACACAAGGGACAAGAAGGTGATTAGGAGTAGTCAGCAGGGATTTATGGAGAGGAAAACATGCCTAATTGGCCTGAGAACTTTCCACAATGAGAGAAGCAGTGTATGTGGTTTCTCTTGACTTTAGTAAGGCTTTTGATGTTGTCTCCCATAGCTTCCTCATAGGCAAGCTGAGGAAGTGTGGGCTAGCTAAAAGGAACAGTGAGGTGGATGGGAAACTGGCTGAACTGCTGGTTTCAAAAGAGTTGTGATCTGTGGAACAAAATCCATCTCAAGGCCAGTTATTAGTGGTGGTCCTCTGAGTTCAAATACTGGGGCCAGTACTATTCATTTATATTCTTTGTTAATGATGTTCACAGTAGTACAGAGTGCGTGTTCAGCAGGTTTACAGGTGATAGAAAACTTGAAGGAATGGTTGACAGACTGAATGGGTGTGCTGTCATTCAGAGGGACCTCAACAGGTTGAAGAGCTGGGACAAGAAGAACTTCATGAAGTTCCACAAAGGGAAGTGAAAAAAAATCCTTTTTCTGGCAAATAATAACCCATTGCACTATTGCACACTGAAGGCAGCAGGAAAGCAGTTTTTCAGAGAAGGACCAGAGGTTCTGATGGAGAAGTAGTTGACCATGAATGAGCAATGTGCTCTTGTGGCCAACAACAACCTGGGATGCATCAAGAGAAGTGTTGCCAGCAGGTCAAGAGGGTTATCTTATCAGATATCTTATCTCAGTACCAGTGAGAATGTGTCATCTGGAGTGCTGTGTCCAGTCCTGGGCATCCCAGTACATGAGAGACTTGGATAATACGGGATTGAATGCAGTGAAGGGCTACAGGGGCGGTGATGGGATTGGAGCATCTGATTTAGGAGGAGAGACTGAGAGAGCTGGGACTGGCTGGCCTAAAGAAGATCAGACTCTGGGTGGGAGGGAGTATAGCAAACAGAGCCAGGGTCTTGTCAGTGATGCCCAGTGAAAGGACTAGAGATAATGGGCACAAATTAAAAAAATAATTCATCTGAGCACAAAGAAACCCTCTTTCAGTGTGAGGATGGTTAAACCCTGGAAGAGGTTTTCCAGGGAAGTTGTGGAGTTTCCACCCTTGGTGATACTCAGAAACTTTCCAGGTATAAACTTGAGCATGCTCTAAGGGCATTGAACTAGGCAATCTCAAGGCATCCCTTCGGACTTGGATTATTCTATGATTCTATTAACCTTTTGTGCATATGATATTTAAATTTGCCTATGTTTATAATTGTGAGTTCTGAACAATTTTAGTGTTGGAATACTGTTAAGATCATTGTTTTGAAATTCACCATGAACATTTATTCTTGCTCTTTGGAATTTAAAACTTGATTTTGTGTCTTTTCAATCTATTTATACTTTTATAAATCAGGGTGTCATTTCATAAGGCAATAATGTCATCTGTAAAGGGTAACAGTATCCGAGTAGCACTACTATAACTGTAAAAAAAGTAGCCCTAAACTAGTTTTCTGTCATTCTGTGTACTGTATTCTGTATTCATTTCTGCATTCTGTTGTGTATTTAATTAGGACTACATTGGTTGACCTTGCAATATTTCAGCCTTTTCCCAGGAGGTTCCAGCTTGTCAGAAACACACACACAATTTTTTTTCTTAATAATTCATTTCCGCTGTTTTATACTGTATCTTTGGTTTCTAGTATGGATAATATTTTCACAGAATCACAGAATCACCTAGGTTGGAAGGGACCTTTTGAGATCATCTAGTCCAACCAAAAAAAAAAACCAAAAAACCCCAAACAAACCACCACCACATCCACACCACACAAAACACCACCCAACACTAATCCATATCCCCAAGCACCATGTCAACTCATCTCT
>JAOQGH010000012.1:92849045-92938603 GCA_025769975.1 Gallinago jamesoni | reverse complement strand
GATGAGGTCTCCCCTCAGTCTCCTCTTCCCCAGACTGAACAACCCCAGCTCCCTCAGCCTCTCCTCATAAGGCTTGTTCTGTATCTTTTCGAATTCAGTTCACCTTGAATAATTCACTTAGAGTTCTACTTCCTTTTGTTCATCTTCATTGTTTTCTCTCTATAAGCTGTAGTACTTAAGATTCTTTTGTATCTATAAAGTTGAAAGAGTTTTGTGTTACTTTTTGTTACTTTAAATAAAGAAAATTTTTTCCGAACTTCCTCATGGTTTAGAACCAAAACAAAATGAACAAGCGGAAAAACTCCATCCAAATCTGATCAGCTCTTCCACGTGTTTCATTATTTCTGAAACTTTGTATTTGTAGCTCAGAACTTTACTTCCTGATGATAATAGTCTCTAATGAAGAAATAAGACAAATGGAAAATACTCTTCTATGTAAAATCAGAGATTTTTTTTTGTCTGAAATGTTTTTGACTTTAAATTTTATTTGAGAAAAGTGAGAATCATGTGAGATGCTCAGGAGGATAAAACTGAGTATAGGAGAATATTTCTACAAACATGTTCTACTTATAGTGCATAAATTAATTTGATCATCGTTATAATATTCCTGTTTTCTTAAAATACATGTGTGTCATTCTTAAGAGCAATGAAATACAAATTCATATTTACAGAAAACTTAGTTATCTCCTTTGTGCTGTTAAGTTGCTTGCAAGTACTCTCCAAAAATTGGTCTCTCCAAAAAAAAGGTAGATTTTAAAAAATAAATCACTGCTGAGGATATGTGAAATTATTTGACAGTGTTTTTGTAAATTTTTACAGGTGACAGAGGTTTCTCCTAACGTGACTAAAAGCAGTCAAGCAGAAAAAGAAGGTCGTGTGCACCAGTGTTTTGAGTGCAGTCAAACCTTTTCTTCAGCCACCATGTTGATGCACCATAGTAAAGAGGTTCATGGCAAAGAAAGAATACATGTTTGCCATGTCTGCAATAAAGCCTTCAAGCGGGCAACGCATCTCAAGGTATTTGGTAATAACAGTTGATTGTTCTGTTGACTTATTCTTTTGGTTTGGACTTTGCAATATTAATAAGAGGTACCTATTATTTCTCTACCTTTCCTTTCCTTTCACAGTATGAGAGGTGTACATCTGAGAGAGGGAGTCTAAGTATGTGTATGCAGATAAAGAACTCTTTCCTGGACCATGGAGGTTTTATTGCATGTATTGACTACAAAATAAAAAATGTGAATGCCTGTCATGCAAATAATGGTGCCAGAGAAAGATTTCACTTGCTTTATTTCCTTATGTCTGTCATCACTGCTAATCTTGATTTCCAGATAAGTTTTTGGAATCATAGGAAGCTTTCTGCTTTGCACTCTACCATTAAATTTTTAGATGCTGTCTTGTGAGTACAAGTGATACCTCCAAAGGAAGCATTTGTTTTAAAATATTTTTACATTGCTGTTTTCTAGTGATATTTTCTATGTGGTTTTCTCTAGATTATGAGCAACCTGATGTTGTTTTCAAGTCTTTAATCTGTTTGTAGAATGTTCATTTTAGGAGTATTGGGCTGTAGTAGACAAGCAACCTGTCCAGGCCAGTATCCTATCTCTGAGAGATACTAAAAGGCAGGAATTTGAGGAAGTGCTTTAAGAAAAGAGCAAGCATACATTATAACTTGCCCAGAATTTTGCTAGCTTCCCAGAATCCATAGCGGGAAATTTCTGGAGACAAAGGCAATGTCTTTACAGTAGGTAGCTCTTAGGAGAGCCTTCTAATATAGTTTCCATGACTTTAATATAGTATATTAAAGAAGTACATGGTTGTGAAGTTCACCCCATTGGAGTCACCATGTAGATCAGCCAGACTATTGGTCCTTGGGGAAACTGTCATAAAATAAGATGGCGTTAAAACTGTTAATGCTGTTAACTGTTAGGAGAAATTTTCCAGAAAAAAATATGAAATACAGTATTGATAATTATGCTGTAATAATGTAAATAATGATGGCAAACCCCCAGGTATCAGTCTCACTTGGGACTGGCTGATGTTATATTGGTTTTGTAATTAAACTCTGGAGGCTGAACCTCATCAGATGATGAGGAAGTTTCAGCAGTTTCTTTTCCCATATAAACTTATACAAACCAGAGTGACCAGGTAAGGTTTGGAATGCTGCATCAAAAATGAAGTTTGTAGTTTGATACAGCTGATCCTGTGGAAGCACTGTTACTCTGACCAGTCTTATTTCAGGAAAGCTTTCTTTATATCCTGTACAAACCTAATCCAAGATTTCTGATGATGAAAGTAACAATGAATCATCATTTTTCACATTTGGTGAGGAAAGGGTGCTTCAGACCAAAAAAGCTTCAAAAAAATTCTGTTTGTTGTTGTGTTCTAAAAGAAGTTCTTCCTCTTCATAAAACTCATTTCTTTGTGAACGTGTTCCACAATATCAACTCTGAGCATTGTTAACAGGAGGTTCAACCATGGCTTTGGGCTTAAAGTTTTGGGAAGGGTTCAGTTTTCAGTGATCTCTTATTGAGGGCCTTCCTTTTGTAGTGATGGTATTCTGGAGATCACCAAAAATATTAAGAGCACTGCTGAACTTCAGGCTTCCTATTCTTATCTTTTAATTAGATAATGTTCATTCAGGACCGCAAGATAATTCCTATCTGAAAAACATGAACAATTAAAGAAACACTAAGTATGTTTGTAAAGAAGTGCTTGCACTTCAGAGTATTGTATTCCCATGAACTATTTTGACAGGCATATATTTTCCAGGAGAAAAGTATAAGGGATTGGCAGATCAGTGGAACAAAATGCCATCACAATCTGTTTCTTCAGTTTTATGGTGGCCATCTGGACTCTCTCCTGTTTGCTTTCAAGTAGAAAAGGGTGTGGTGGGGTTATTGGGGTTTGGAGTTTGGGTTTTTTTTGTTGTTTTGTGTTAGGATCTTTTTTTATGGCACACAGAAAAAAGCAGCCAGTTTCAGGTAATTTTTCTAGAATAGGTCATAGCCTGCTTCCACCCTTTCAGTGCTTCAGGAGGTAATGAACAAGATGAAAGCAAGGTATTTTCTTAATCTCTAAGCAAGCTGTGGTTTATGAATCTCCTGTGATTTTTCTGAGAAGACCTTTTATTATTTTACTATAATACTATATTATTATAATTATGACAATAATAATTTTCTTCTCTGTAACTGTCTTGCTGTGCTGATTTTCCAGTGAAAACAAATTCTGCAGACACAATTTGCTTCATTTCATGGAGTGAGGAGTAAGACTTCATAGATATTAAGAAGGCTTATTGTTTAGGTGTAGTAAACATTAATTTATAGTCTCTAGTCTGTAATTAATAGGCTAGAAAAGAATATTCCTGCCCATTTTAGAAAGTGGACAAATACTCATAGTACTGTTTCACATACAAACATATTTAATTTAAAAATCTAATAAAGAACCGTATTTGTTTTCTTTTGTAATCTCAATAGTATCTAGGTATTAATAAAGAGTCTGGAATTAAAAAGTTAATAGATAATGTAAGATAATCCTTTAAACTTGCAAAACATCAGTGAATTAAAAACACTGAAGTTAGAATCATTATTAATGTCTTTTCATAAAGATAAAATGTGTCATATCCTCATACCTGTAAGGTCCTTAATGATTTATTTTTAAATTAAGAGTTCATTGTGAAATAGTTCTATTTGCACATTGACATTGTTATGCCGTGCGTGTGTATGTATCCCCTCTTTGAGGTAGGTACAGCTTTAGAATGATACTTATTCAGGTGCTGAGTAAGAATACCTGTATATCAGGCAAGGGGGAGAGATGGATACTGGAGAGGGGAGGGTAAAAAATCCAAAATTAACTTGCGGTGCACAGTTGTCCAAAATCCATGTTTAAGTAAACAAAACATCTCAAGAGCTCTGGTTTTGCCTTTTTTTTTTTCCTTCAGTTTTGCTTCACATGATTAGCAAAGGGACTAATGTATGCAAAACAAGACAATGCTTTTGTCTTCAAAATGTGAATATATTTCTGCATTAAATGCTGAAGTATTTTTTAAATGGTCTGAAATACAGGAATGTTTGTTTATTTGTTTTTTCCTAACTGGTTTAGGAACATATGCAAACCCATCAGGCTGGACCTTCACTGAGTTCCCAGAAGCCAAGAGTGTTCAAGTGTGATACTTGTGAAAAAGCTTTTGCGAAGCCAAGTCAGCTGGAGAGACATAGTCGCATTCATACAGGTAACGCCAGAAATTATTATCTAACAGGATTTTCTCATTAATATATATGGTTGTTATACTTGGAGTCCTTGCTCATGGTTTCGGGTAACTGCATTTAAATATCGACTTAAGCTTAAAGAAACCCTAAATTTCTAACCCAAAGAATTTAGAAATTAAAACGAGGAAAGGCACTTGTGATCTCAGAAACTTAAAGCAAGCACATCGTGCTAAGTAGTGTGAATAAGCGTCTCTGTATTTTGGGTCTAGCATTACTGCAACAGTAGTGTGAATACATGAGCTTGTACCTAAAAGTTTTCCAGTCTTTGAAACAGATTAATAAAAGCATATTTTAAAGCATTGTTTAAAGTGGTGGGAAGGCGCTGGATATAATTTTCTTCAAGCACATAGGAGAAAGTGCAAAGGAGTGGGTGTGCTCAGTGACATTAAATAAGGGACAATTTTAAATGCTGATGCTAACTGCTTTATGCAAGGCTTCATTGTCATTGAATTACTTGGTTCATCTGTTTCTAATGCCAGTTCTTTTAATTTGTTGTGTTCTTTTCTGCTTAATTATATTCTTCAACTGTTACTACATAAAGACTGTGCTGACTTTTCCTATGGAGCACATTTTTTGTGATGAAAGTGCTTTTCAGGTTACAGCTTCTGCCCTGTTACAACTTGAAGGTCATACATAGGTTAGCCCAACTGCTTTCCCCTTCTGTATCGTAAGAACAGTGTTCTTAAGAGCATGACTTCTAAATATAAGCGTCAGTTCTCCAAAATGACTTCTCTCTTTTCTGTACCACTGCTACCAACAAAGAGCTGTCCTGGCTGCTAGAGTTAAAAAGGGCAGGGGAAAGTTATTGCCACTAAGCTGGAGGGGATCAAGGAATTTGACTGGGTGTGCCATAGCATAAGACAACTCCCAAAAAAAGGTAGCTCTCTTGCAGTGGAGTCATCCAGAGCTTTCTCTTTCTTCAATACCAGCTTCTGTTGCTAATGTAATTCTAAACTGATTTGCTTTCCTAAAGGTATGATCTCTGAGAAAATGTTTGTGATTTTTATCTTGATTAAACATTTTTAACAATTTCTAATGGGCAGTACCTACTGAATCAGCGGCCAGAAGGAAAGCCCATTATTTCTCTGAATAGCTCTAAATATCTTGTGCATTCAGATTTATCAGTGAAGAGTTTTGAGAAATGTTGCTGAAATTAGAGGGAAGCAGATGCTTCTAATTCTACCAAAAAGCCATGTGGTAATCCATTACACAACACTAAAAAGGCTGTTCATCTTAACAGATATAAAACCCGGAGCCAAAAGTATCTAAGGAAACCTAGATTTCACTTCCAACTAGTGAAATAATTGTTAACAAAAATAGGAAGAACACTTTTGTGCTTTAAAGTACCTTTTACTGATAGTCTGAGGAGCTGGATTTAGCATGGAAGCTACAATGGGTCTGTTAGGGAAGGTATGATGCATGTGGGGACACTAACATACAGGCAATGAAGCGATAGAGAAATCCTTTTCCTTTAAGGAAAATTGTGTAAAAGTATTCCCACTTGGGCTTTATTGTGCTAACTAATAGCAAAGTATACTTGTAAATTCAGAAAGTACCTTTAGAATCCCTTAATGACATACAGCAGCGTGCCTTGTGCTGATGTCAGAGACAGTAGTGTTGAAGCAAAAGTCTGGTTTTGCAAAGTAGGTATTTTAAATTTTTTTTAAAATATTTTTGTAATGAATGTTCTTGGGTTCATATTTAGAAATTAGTAGTATGGCAGGTTTGGAAGAATATGGCTGCTTCGGTAAGATACATCAGAACTTTTTTTTAACATGTTTGACTTCCTAGTTTCTTACAGACATCAGCTTTGTTAATTCTAGAACATTGCTTTATCTACATTATTTGTAAATGTAAAAAGGTGATGGTTCCATTGAGTACAGAAAAGTCAAACCGATAAACTGATTTTCTACACCTCTTTTAAATAATTGACTTAAGTAAAAAATTCAGTAGGAAAGGTAACAACATCAGTGGTTTAGGACTTATGTCAGAATATTTATATTTTAATTTGGAATGTTTTACTGATGGTACAGAGCCATAGCACTGTTTTTGAGAGTCTCAAGGAAAAAGATCATATCTACTTAATTTCTAGGTAATTTTGATGATTTTTAATGAATTCTGAACTGTATTTTTTTGTTGAATTGAGAAATTATTAAATATGTTTTTCTCTTTTATAAGGGGAACGGCCATTTCAGTGTACAGTATGTGAAAAGGCTTTTAACCAGAAGAGTGCTCTTCAAGTCCATATGAAAAAGCACACAGGAGAGAGGCCTTATAAATGTGATTACTGTGCAATGGGATTTACTCAGAAAAGCAATATGAAACTGCACATGAAACGAGCTCATGGCTACACTGGTACGTAGCTTAATGAGAGTAATGGTGAGTGCAGAAAGCCATATGCTTTGCTGGAAAAGCACAAAACACTTCCTTTAAGTTATCGAGGAGTTAGGCACTAATAGCCAAAGACCAGAGTTGATGAGGTGTAATTCCACACAAAACCCAAAAAGCCACTTGAAACAGAGATTGGTTACTGCTTATGGTTCCTGTTTTTTTTGTGGAGTACAGAAATACAAAACTTTTTTTTTATTTTTCAAAGACTATCTGATGAATTTACAGAATCTGAATTAGCTGTGTAATACTTCTCCCAGCATGACTCCTTTATTCCCAAGTGCTGTTTGCATTTTTCTTATACTGTACCTCAAATCATATTCACTCGTCTTTTTCTCTTTACTTTGATAGGTCCTGTACAAGAGCCTGCTAGTCATCAAGAGCAAGACGGAGAAGATATTAGTCGTGCTCTGAATTTAGAAGAAGTGGTACAAGAATCTTCAAATGAATGGCAAAGTATAGGCAATGTTTTTCGATGACATGTGACACCTAAAAATGTTTCTGGGACTCGAATTTCTCCAAACAAAATTTCAGAAAAGGAAAAGATGTATTTTACAGTTAAAGCTTCAAGCATTGAAAATATTAATGGTAGAATAATATATTACAGTTTTTAATTATTTACGAAAATTATGTAAAAGAATCATTCTTTTTTTTTAAAGCTTGTAGAAGAATATTGAGAAAACATCATAATCAGTGCTAAGTTGTCTGTGAATCAATGAACTCAGGTAATACTGTATACAGTTTCATCTTCTAATTCACAGCCAGTATATCTATTTGAAAAATAAACTGGAACTTTATATCAGAATAGAATGATTCCCATTTTTAAAGGAGGTGGAGAATGAATGTGGGAAAACCATGCAACTGTCGGTCAGCTTTCTTTTTTACGTGTTTAAAGAAATAATTGAGGTTGGAAACAATGTTACAGAGTAGATGCATGCAGTATAAAATAGTTTTGTTTTGTTTTTTACAAGGCCCAGGAGAATGCTGTATTTCTGTTTTAAGCTTTTTTTAGTACATTTTGAGAATTTGTTGAAAGATTAAAATGCCATGAATTTATGGCTTTTCTTGAGTTAAACTCTTGAGAGGGAGCATGTTCATTTCCATTCCAACCACAGAGGCAGTTAGTTGTTAGTTTTTGCATTAAAAGTCTGAGGTTTTAAACTCAGCAATAATTATTTAAAGAGAATCCAAACTAGAAGAGGTTCCAATGAAAGCCTCTTCTTTTGTGTTTGCTGTATTGGATCAGCAGGTACATATCTCAGTATCTGTGGAAAACACAGCCATATACTAAATCTGGGAAGAAAACATACAATTTTGTGTTAGCAGCAAGAAAGTTAGATTCACACTAGATCACCTATATTATACAATATTCCCTAGTGCTGTAAACAGTTATAATTTCAAATCTGTAAATTCCTCATTATTTTCTTTGTGAATTTTGGAAATATGTTACTTTTATTTGTTGTTAAGTCATTGTTTCAGCAAAACTACCTAGTTGACTAAGTAATGCTTTGAAGGGTGCCACTTGTTAATTATGTTCATAATGAAGAAACACTGGAGTAAAAACATAGTCATCTTTTAGACATTCCAAAGACAGAAGCTCTTTTCCTATTTTTACCTTGTTCTTTTGAATTTTATTTATGTTACATATATATAGATATATATATGTGTGCTTGTATGTATATATATATATTTAAAGTTATATGAGCCTCTGTGTGGCTGATCAGTATATTTTGTAAATATTAATCCCAGTTGCAGGAAGTTCATCTTTTTGGTTTGCCACAAGTACTTCTAGATCAGTGGTGGATTTGATGTACTATAACACAGAGTTGGATTTTAGTTTACCTTCTAAAAGATGATTGCTCTCAGATCCAAAAAGCCCTTTTATGTAAATATTGTCTATACTTTGTCTATGATACAAACTAGTTATTTCAGATTGCTGAAGCAAGAAATCACTGTTGGTTTTGATAGGGCATCTTTTAATTCTTTTGTTAACTCTTTGGCATATGTATATAAGTAATATAGATGGTGACATGAAAATAACACTTTTGTTATGTGGAATATTTAATTCAAAAACATGTTAAATAATACTACTTTTTTCCCAAATTGTTTCATGTATTTTTTTAAGCATTTGATTCTGGATTCTAGGAAACTCTAAAAACTGTGTTTACCAGGAATACGTGTCTCAATATGATATGTAAAGAATGTATTTGAAGTTATTCCAGTGGTGTCTTTCTTTCCAACAGGGCCTTTCCTTCCAAACAGCCTATTAGTGTTTCAGCTGTTCAAGAAAGAAGTTCTGTTTTAGTTGTGTGAAGGCATACTGGCCCCATGGCATAGCACCCTGTTAATTTGTAATAATGTAGTAAAATGTGCTGTTGCATGTACCACATACAAAACATCTTCCCCCCCTCTTTCAGAGAACACTGTAAAACACACAGCAAAGTTTGTTGGTCATGATTTGCTGCGTATGGGATGAGACTTTCCAGAGGCTGCCAAAATGCAGTTTGACAGAAGATGGTTTATAGCTGGTCACATCCATATGGAAATCTGTCCTTCATAGTGGGAACATGATTCTAGCTGTGGTTGCTCGTCCAGCAAGTAAAAACCGATAGGGTTTGATACTTGGTGAGCATGTGCTAGAAGCAGATCTCGTGGGTAAAAAGATGCTGTTTTAAAATGGTCACTTCTCACAGTGTTATGTCTTGATTAGAGGCAACGAGTGTGTGTTGTAAGTCTTGGAAGTGTTAAATAAGCACCGTGAGTCAGGTGTCAGGAGTCACCTGACATTTTTCCTGAATTCAGTTCTCCAGGAGCTCCAGGAGTCCTGTCAGTTACAGTTACAGTAAACAGACTTTAAAAAAAACTTTTCTTGTATCATGGTATTTGATTTGCTTCCCTGCATCCTCCTCCCACATGAACTTTTAAGAATTCTCTCTTGAATATCCTAACATAGAGGTTTTTATGGCCCAGGTTCCTTGGTAAGATGGAGTTGGAGGTTTTCAAAGCAGTGTATCTGACGTTCAGTATAAATACAGACACTGTAACCAGTATGTTGGTGTTCTCAAAAGCAGTGTTGAAGTAGATGCATCTTTTTAGGAAGCAGAAAGAGCTCTTGTTCTAAGGCCTGTTTGAAGAGTCACGTTGTATGGAGAGCATGTGAGCAGTGCACAGGAATGCCTACGCTAGCGTCAGGCCTTTGGGCTTGTGTCTGCTCAAGTGTTTCTTTTGCTTTATGGCCATTCCTTCACTACAAGAAATGACACGCGCCCAGTGCTGCTTGTGCATTCTTATTTCAGGGAAAATCATTTGCTTACAAGTCAGGTGGCCATTTAAACTGTTTTTCAGCAAAACTACTAGGGAGTAATTAAAAGAATAAATTTCAGTCTAAGTTTTTGTCTCTCTCAAGAGACTTGTGTTGGTGAAATACTGCTTTAAAGTACCATACCTGTTGTCCCTATACGAAGTAAATCCAAAAAAGCCACTTCCAGACCCTGGCAAAGATGACTGAGGGGAAAGCAGAGTGATGAAGGTGAGGAAGAAGCTTTGGATAAGTTCTGTACTTGTACAGTGTAGTATTTTGAAAAATGTATTCATCTATTTTTTTTTAAATCTTAAATATTCTTTCCCATTTTTGAAGGCTGCTTTAAAAAACAACTTTATTTTCACATGCTCTGTTCAAAGCAGATATTTTGTGCGATACTTGTTTATGAAGGACAGGATTTCATTGCCTGTACACTGGCTTTTTGTGCCTTGCAATATCCTCCCAGCCTTTAGCTGCTATTCCATAAAGACACTGGCCTCCCGTGGATCCTGTGTCACATTGTCAGCCTTGTGGGCCATGCTGAGTCAGCAGCCGTGTCACTCGGAGCCTGTGTGCAGGCAACTGGGTCCCAAAGTGTCATTTTCTAGTATCTGAACGTTATTCATAAATTGTGAAAAATACCACAGAACTTTATGATATCTGTACTAAAAGACAAAACTGGTCTGTTTCATTTCAAGTTGATTACTTTATTTCAATAATGAATATTTTTAAAAGCTGTGTTCCTATAAGAACAATATGTATTCAAATTAAATCAACTATTACGTTGCAGAGTATACATCTGAATGAAGCTACAATAGAAAAATACACATAACAACCAATGTAGGTAATCGAAGATGTAATATGTGTGTTTATGCTTAATGATTTTGGTGGTTTTGTTTTCTTTAGTCTCTATGTATTTTCTATCCTCTCATCTTTCATTGCTTCATACTAATGACACTGATTTAAACCTACAATAGATCTAGATGTGAAATGCAATTAAGATACATATTTATAGGTAACTTTTATTGGGCACTTATTAGGGATGCAGTTTCAAACTGGGAAGCGTTAACTGTAGTCTACAATGCAAAGGCCTAAAACTAAAAAAAATAAAATAATTAATCAGGCAGTTAGATGACAGCTTGAAGAAACGGTAAGTTGAAGTAATAAAACAGTGCAATTCAGAAGAGCCTTTTCCCTAGGTGTGGTTGGAAATACCATTGCCACACATTCATTTTAGTAATTTATAAAAGATTAATACCTAAATCTAACTCAGCTATAACTTATTTCTATAAGGCAACTACAGTACAACAGTTAAACGTTCACAGTAGTTTACTATGAGTTTGCTTTGGTGTACTGCCCTTAACAGGCAGCCAGATGTTACTCAGGCAAAGGATGAGCTGATCAAATACAACACTGCTGCAATGACAAGAGAAAGATTTTAAATTCTAACGTGAGATGTGCAGGACTATCTGAGATACCAGTACTGAAGGGCTCTCTTTCAGAAATTAGACTTATTTGTTTGTACATTTATTTACGTGCTTATTGTACTGCAAAGTTAATGCTCTTGCAGCAGAGCTTGTGTGAAGCACCAGTGACGTCCAGTGGTCACTTGTGCAATCTTAGATGTTTCTTCTATGGGAATATCCCTTGTTTCTTAACATTAGTCTAACTCAAATTTGAAATCCTCTTTCTCTCCCTCATCTGCTAATAATTCTAATGGTTTGGATGCAATGAGCAATTCATGGCGTGGAAAGAATTTCCTTATTCCTATTGCTCAGCATCATATTGATTCTACAACATCTGCCCCCTCCCACACTTCACATACCTTGAACTCCCAATGTTTGGTAAACCTTTCCATGACTGCCTAATCCTGTTATGAAAATAAATTATTCTGTGAGTGAGAGAAGGAAGATTAAAACAAAATAAAAAAAAACCAAATCAAAAAAAAGTATTTGGATAAACAGTCCTTACAACTTCTGCACACGGTGGATTTTTTTTTTTTTTAACAGCAGTGTCTCAGAAATTCATTAACAGCAGTGCTCAGTATCCAAGATATTAGCTCTTTATTTGTAATTCTGATGTTCACTAAAACAAAACAGGGTGATGAGCTCAGATTAGGAGCTTGGGAGAAATAATGAGGTCCAGCATACAGTTAGGGCATCCTGAAGAAGAACGAGTAAAATCAGAGGTCTTGTTACTTCACATAAAATAAGGAAAACATCTAGTAAAGCTACTTTTTGTGTTCCTTTCATTCAACTGTTGGTCAGGGATTGCCAATAGAAGTTTGTATCATCTACTGCATGCAGAACCTAATTGGCACTAAGTAATGGATGGCATCTACCTAGGTAATTGTTGCAGTTGTTATTAATTCTAAGGCTGTTACATTATGAAGCAGAGTACATGATGCTTGGATGGCATCTTGGAGCTTCAGCGCCTAGCAACTGGTGAACCAGACCGGGATCCAGGTCGGGACCCAGAACCTCCCTGTAGGGGGAAGAGCGAAGTTAAGTTAATTCAAAGGTACTGTGTATTTGGGACTATACATTAAAAAGCATCAATCTTTAGTACAACAGAATTTTAAATATTACCTAATGAAAATGGCTTGCAAGTGCTCTGTAATACGTTGCTGAATATTACTGGGACTTTCACTTCAAAGAGATGATTGCTTTTCATATATTTTCACATAGGATTAATTTATTCTCATTAAATCTCTCATAGAAGGCTAGACAGTCTCTCATGAATTATTTGTAGGTGCATGTTCTTATTCAAGCCTTTCTAATTAAAGCAATGTATTTACTTGGACATCTTGGGAATTTTAATTTTTATGGCTACTCTTGAGCTTGTATACTTCAATAAATAAATAAACAAACAAATGAAAAACCATCACAAAAACTCCCCATCAAAACAAAAAACTGAAGACCTTGCATACAAGTTGTAATCGTCTTAGAGCTGAAAGAACAGAAATCTAATAATTTTATTAAGTAATATTTGTTAGGATAAATCGTTAATGTGATTATATCAACATCAGTCTTACTGAGTTCAGATGCAAATATAGGAAAAAACTACGAAAAAATAAAGGGCTGAAATCTGACCTATTTTTACAAATACTAAGATATCAAACTAGGAAAAAAAAAATCAAACTGATAAATCTGCAATTCAGAAAATCCCTACAGCAGTTTTACAGCAAAGATGATCCAAGCTGAAATTTTGGCATTTAATTTTTGGAATTTGGGTTAACTCAAGTATCTTTTCCCCCAGGGCTTTAGCCACTTTCTAGGCAAACCTTGAACGATACACTTAGGACCACAAATGTTAGAGAGTGGGGTAATTGTTACTGTAATCAGTTGATGACTGAACCTCATGCTTCATTACAAAATGAAGCATATGTGTACTCTTGGATTTTGTTTATTTATATTCTCATCTTTCAGTGCTCTCTCCTTAGTTTTCCTGAACTGTTTCAAGGAAAACCTAGTGTAAGCCATTAGGTAATTGGCGCTTTTTTTCACAGTTATCTTAAAAAATGGATAACTTTTTTACTGTAAGAGACTTCAGAACTATATACAGAAATAGTTATTAATGCCTCCTGCTGTAAGCAGCGGGTCTAAATCAAATGAGCCTGAGTAAAACTCTGATTATGAGTTCCAAAAGTTATAATGGCTTGGAAAAGGCTATCTAAAAAGTAGAACTGGTATATGTATATCATCAGATATATAAAATTTCAAGCTAAAGTTGTTGTGATGGTTATGTAAAAAAGAGAATGTTAACATTGGGGGAGATTTTTATCTGATGTTTTCAGATGTTCGAAAGAATTTTTACGAATAATGTCAGTAGATACCTGTGGTGTTGTTGATGTATCTGAACTCCACTAGAAAGCTACACAAGCACAATGTGAAAATTAGATGTAAAAGGTAAATGTCTGATTTTACCTGGGCCTCTGACGAGCTCATTCCTTTTCTTAAATTGCAACATAAGAATTCTTACTGTCTCCTTGAAGCTTGCAAGCTGTCACTTGGTGCTGCATATGTTTGAAAAACAGCTCTACAATGACAGGTGTGTACACTAAACCATGCAAGAGATAAAAACGTATTTCTGCTGCAGGTGAAGGTGCTGTTATGTCTCCTGTTGGAGAGTAAGAGTAGTAAGAGGCTGAGATGATCAGCGCTGCTAATGGGATCTCAGACCTTCTGTCCTGAAGTTCAGGCGACTACTGATTGCATCCTTCAGGTGCGAATGGTATACTAGATGATTTGTTACTTCTGAATGCTTCAAAAAATAGAGTCTTAGTTAAAGTAGCTGCAGTGGATATGATGTGCTTTTCATGTGCCTTTCTCATGACATAGGATGTGAAAAATCTTCATGACTGACTTTTATTTCATGCTGTGTTTTCATTTATTAGCTGTGTTGGTGAGGCTGTGTGGCAACTCAAAATGGTGAACTGAACCAGATGAAAGACAATCTGACCAGACATTTATTTTTTTAATATGACACAGTTTTCTAATTTGCCTGACTGTGTGCAGTGTTGCAACTCAGTGTTCTTACAAGTTGTAGGTCTCCCACCTGGGGTGGGAGCAAGCAGGGACTGTTCAAGTTGTTATTGCATCTCAACCAAATATTTGTCCGACACCGCCCTGGTCTAAGCTGTGTCACCTCACTCATCTCCTGCGTTCCATGTCATTCCTGAGTTCAGTCTTTGTGGGATTTTGGGGACTTACCTTCTTTCTCGACGGTAACTGACTGTGTGTTTTCACCTGTGTTTCCTATCATGTGGGTAATTACTAGGCCATGAGATGACCTTCTGGTCTAATTCCTTCAGAAGCCTTAAAGAAATATGTTTTTTTCAAACATGGCAGGTTCTGGAGAGGTTTGGCTTCTCTCTTTCCTGGACTCATTTTTTTCTATTTATAGTAAGTTCGATTGTACTTTACCAGTTTAAAGATTCTGGAAAGAGTGCCCTGGCCCTCATGATAGGATCCCTTATGTCCCTTGTGAGCAGATTTATGCTCATAGAATTTTCCACTTCCTCCATATCCTGGCTTGTGTCCTTCACCGCCCTGTAAAGAAAGATTTTCATATAGATTGCAAATCATCACGTTCAAATTATCATATGCACATTGTAATCTTTGTGTTTATCAGAATGTAATATTCAAATGAGAAATTTAGAGGTGTTGGAATAAAACAATCTTTTACATAATAAACAAGGATGAAGGGCAATGTTGGGAAATTGTCGGAATATTCTCAAATCTGAGGGAAGCACCAATCTGTAAAAGAAGAATTAATAATCCAAAAATGGATACTCAGAAGGCTAACCTGTGTGGCAAAACTTAAAATTTTTCATTGTCATGAGTTCTAATATGTCAAACATGTCAACTAATTTGTGTTCTTCTGATAGCAAAAGAAATGCTTAATGGCTTGAAGGCTTTAGTATTTTGCTTTAAAATGCAAGTGATTTACATGTCCATCTCATAAAATCAAACCTGTGGTAGAGAAGTAGAATTTAAATAGTTGTGAGATACCTCTGGGAAGAACTTGTCTAACTGTTTAGGCAGATCACGTCTTACTGAAAGGGCTTGCCAGAAAAGGTAGGACAAAATACTTGAATTAGTGACAGTGTTAGTTTTGCAGACTTTATTGTGTAAAAGCATTTGGAACTGTGGAATAAGCGCCCATCTCATCTCAGCCCTCCCTCCCATTTTTGTCCTTCCCAGGAAAAGAAAAACACAGCAGCAGAGTCTTCCAGAAGTCTTTAAGGGAAGCGAACTTTGCCATGCAGTGGATTTTGCTCCCTTTACGCTAAAGCCAAAGAAATTACCGCTGCGAGGCTGTTGAGTTGCTGGATAAGAGCAAGCAACTAAATTGCCATCTTAAAGTGCTGTGGGAGGAGGGAGGAAAGTACAACAGGAAAAGCAAAATAGCAAAATCAAGACAAAAACCAAAATTATCACGTTGCTGCAGCAGCTTGAGGCAATGGAGCAAGATATGCTTTGGCCTGGTAAATAAAATGGCTGTGATTGAAAGCGCGTTCATCACCTACCCAGCTAAATCTGGTGAGGGATAATCCTCTTCCCTGTACATGCAAGAAATAGAAACAATGACACGATGATCACTATGGAACATGGCATCTGGGTGTACCATATACAGCAGAAGATGAAAATGCAGTAAAAATAATGAAATTCTGGCCAGATAATGAGGCGGGAGTTGAAAACAACAATCTGCGTAGAGATATTCCATAAAACAAAAAAGGCAAGATTCTTTACTGTAATTACAAGGGCTGACTTCACTAGCCATGGTCTGTCAGTCTCCTGCACTTCAGAAGCCAGTTGAGCTTAGTAAATGTAAGGAGAGTTCCTGGTGGGTAAGGCTTATTTGAAAGCATCACCAATTATTAGTTTATTACATAGCATAATGACAACATAAATGGAATATAAAAATCCCTGTGAGTGGCTTTAATTTGTTACATGTCTTGCAGCCACGCAGGAAGTGCATGAGGAAGAAAAGCCAATGTTTCTCTTAGTCTCTTGCTTTAAATATTCCTAGCGTTGCCTCCAGATTTTTACTTAGTGTCACTAAAGAAAATGAATCAGGCTGGCAGTTAAATTGGGATAAATCAGCCCACAAAAGATCCTGGACATTGCTTGAGCGCCTGCAAACACTTACCTTGGCTTGCATTGGGGGAGGCGTACGGGGTGAGACCTAAAAACCAACAAAAAAAAATTTGTAAAACCAAAGCAACAATAACTGTAGAGAATCATCAAGTCTTTTACATATTATCTGTACATTAGTAGGATTAAGTGCTATCTAAGTAATTGCACTAAGAAGCTCCTTTGCTATCTCAGGCTTTGCCTGGAACAGGCTGGATTTTTGTCTATTTTTAAAAGAGAAGACATGCTTAAATACAGCCAATGCTGATGACGCAAGGACAAAACCTGTAAATAGTGAAGCTGTGTAATTGTAATGGTGGTTGCTGAAATTTGACTATGCTAATAGAGGGCTCACCCACTTTTTTTTTGGTACCATCTTAGTATTGTTTGTGTTTCCAGGTAGAAATTATTTTTGTATCGGAATGGCATGATGAGCTCAAAGGTACAGTACAACTCATGAGGCTCAAAATAACGGCTAATGGTTGGGGAGTGTTTGGTTACTGGTGGATCCTAAAGGAAATACTTCATTTTAGTGCATAGCAAGAAGAGAGGAGACTTACAATGTTCTTGAAGAAGTGGACTACAGGGTTGTCATCACCAGGCCGGCCATGCTGAGATCTCTGAGGGATGGACCCTACGTGGTGGCTCATCCTGGCTGCATGTATGTCCTGAAAAGCAGAACATCACCAAGTCAGCTGGGAAGGAAAGATAATCAGCAACTGTGTGAAGAGAAGAGTCATTTTCATCAGGAATGAAAAGAAGAGAAAAATGCCTTGGAAAGCTACAGAGGTTGCAACCTAAAGTGGCCAGTGACATCAAGGAACAATTTTAATACAATGGTAAATACAGAGTATGTATATGGACATATGTTGTGCATATATATATATATATATGGGTGTGCATGTTTTTAACATTGCAGCCCAGTGAGGAACTAAACCTGTTATTGGAAAGTTCTGATAACAGAAACCTTGCAATTTTCCTTCTTTCCGAAGTAGGATGATAGAATGTAATTTTAGAAATGAAACCTGAAATGTAGAAAAACTTAAAATGCTGTTGGGTTATTCTCTATGCAAGAGTGGGAATGGAGCGTGTGTCATTTCTCAGTTCCCAAAGACTACATAGCACTGATGAACTGCAAGAGCAGTGGTTTTTTTAGAATGAGGAATTCAAATGAGAATGATGATAATTTCTATTTTCAGTAGGGCTTACTGAGCAATATAGAGAGAAGTCCAGTAAGCAAGGGTAAAAACAAGTAACAAAAATAACACACGGGGAAGAGTGAGTACCTTAACTGGTAGTTAGAGGCCGATGCATATGTTGCAGCAAGAATAGTGTCAAAAATTCGGTGTAGTTCCTGCTGTCTGCATGCAGCACGACAATGTTTAAAAAACAACTGTTGCATATGACTGACCCAATTACAGGCATCTGCCCGTCATGGCAAATGCCAAGGCACATGGCTTTGTGTTTAGTGCAAGATCAGCGGGGAACAGAAAAGATGGGAGAGAATGAAAATAACAACAGTGCCACAGTGATTCTCCTAGTGTAAATGAATTCCCTGAAAATGCAATGATGTTATAAGCATCATGTGGATACTAAAACTTTTCATTGGCTTCTAAAGATGAAATAGAAATCCATGGTGAGACACTAGGTCACCTAAGTACCTCTCTAGTAGCACAAACTGAATGAACATTTGACTGTAGAAGAGTATGAATAGTTATTTAAAATATACTTTGATTTCATCACATACAGAAAAATGTTGATCAACTTGCCAGGGAAGAAGACTTAGTCTGGTTGAACTCTTGACTCATGAGCAGTTTGGAGATTTTTGACAAATAAGTTAATATCTATAGAAGAGATTTTCAAAGGTTTGAAGAGTCTTTTCGCACGAGTGACACTTCACAGAATCGGTAGCTTATGACAGTGGAATGACCCTGACTGTCTCAAGTTAGTAGTACTGAAAATGGCTGTGCAGAGATTTACACATTCTAAAACTCTGAATAAAAAACGCTGTGAAACGACCTAGTGTTACTGCTCAAAGCTGCTATGTGGGAATTTTGTCTAAGTGAATGGTGTCAGATCTTGTGATTTTATGTGAATGAAATGGATTTATGTTATGTTGGCTCAGGCAAAATGAGATGAAATATCCATCTTCATGAGTGGCCTTTTAAGTTACGTAATTCTGAGGAGACATGAAATTCAGATATATTGTTTAGAAGATTAATTTCCTTCAGATAAAAAAAAATGAAACAATGCAGAGGAGTTCAGCTGGTATTAATCAGCATTATTTTTTGCATGGTGATAATATGTGGAAATTTATTGGTTGAAAAAAGGAATTTCTGAATTTTGTTGTATCTGTGATATTTCTGTAGTGTCAGGCAGTTCAATCCTGTTTACACTTCTGCAGTGGGTTCTATTTTGTCACTGGTTACAGTGTTGCCAAAATATCCTCTGCTGTGATGATTAGGAAGAGGGAGCCAGCAAGGCACCCGCACGTGTTTAGAACAAGTTACTTAGCTGTGTGTTTGTCTTTTTAATTTGTGTTCAAATGAAAGATTGCTTTGCCTCTGGAACCAGCTGACTGCCTTGTCTTTGGGATAAGTACCAAGAGAAAGGCTGTGGTGTGTGGTGTTGCAGTTCTGAATGTCCATCTTCAGCAGCAGGAGCTGCTTGCTGTCTAACTGCAGAAGTACTGCAGCATGTGAAGCAGAAAACTTCAAAATCAGATTTGCTTACATGTAGCCTGCAACTCCCCAGCGGGCTATGGCTTGCCACTGGCCATTTATCCCAGAAAAGGTGAGATAATAGGTTTTTACAGCTTAGATGAGGTTGAGTTGCCTGAGTTTGGGGTTTTGATCAATTATTAGGTGCTAATAATTTGTCTTGTTGAAAAGGTCATTGTATAGTACATACAACCTTTCTTCTGTCTGTGGTGCCAAATGTCAGCATAGTCCTTGGATCCCTTGCTAAAGCTTATTGGGTCATAGCAGGCCTGAAGCTGCTTGTAATGATGGTTCTGGACGAGCTTAATACCATGGTTTTCCCAGTGTTACAAATAAAGCTCTTCCATATTATCATCAGCAAGCTTCATCTGTGGTCAGAATCCTCCACATTATTCTCAATTTGTGGCAGTTAATTACATGTTTCCCTTTCATTTATGGTTATAATTGCTCTTCCAACTGCAGTTTGTTCTTCCCATTTTTTTGACTCCTAAGGGTAGGGGGGTGAAGTGCAGTGTTTTGTTTTTTTTTTTCAGAGACTGTTCACATTCATGAATTATGAAAATAATTTTCCTCAGAACAGTAATAACTGATGTCTCTAGGTGTTAAAAGTTAAATTTGAATGGATTCAGGCAATGCTTTGCTGAAAGAAAGAGAAAAGAAATCTGATTTAACCTGCTAAGTGATGTTTTGTGATTGGGCTTTTTGGTTTTTTGAATGAACTCATCTGGTCACTGCACGTTTCCCTGATGCATTCAGAGGTCACTATTTAAGTATGCTTTAAGCACCTGGGGAGGAACGCATTAATCTTAAAACCTGATAGAAATACAGCAGAGTCACCATGTCTTAGGGATAGGTGACATTTACTTGTTTCTTTTCATTACAAATCTCTCTCGTCTGGCCCCTGCAGGGAGCTCTCCCCACACCCCTCGCATTACCAATAAAAAAATTGCTTAAGAGCATTACCCAATAAAAAGCAAGTTTGGCTTCCACATCTGTATATTATAAAACGTACTCACAAAGTATAATTCCAGATTCAGAGCCCTTGGGTAATGTTTGTGAATTTGAAAATAGAGGTGCCTCTGTTTGTACCTTTACAAAGAAAAATTTAAAAAATTACAACTTCTAGGGTAACAGACTAGTAACAGTCAGGAGCAGCCTTTCTTTCAAAAAAATAGGACAGATGAGAACACTCAGATTTCGCTGTTCCCAGTTAGCCTTTTGTTTGATAAGTAAATGATCCCTGCTGAGTCAACTCCACTTCAAAAAGCAAGGCAGCATAGGTGCCTTAATGTGAATAATCTTAATTATTACAAAATGTTTGCCTATACTGGAAATTTAAGCAGTATTTGTGAGATCTGATGGCAGAGATGCAGTTTGCACCTTCACAGTGAAATTAATAGCTTTCAGGATTGATAATGTAAATAGGAACACTCTTTAATATGTATGTAAAATACCCGCAGTTGTTCTGCAGTGGGGAGGGATTCAGTGTTGGAATCCTTTGCAGCTCTTTCTGGTGGAGCACAGGAAAGGTGCATTATTTCCCTGTGCCACCTACCTTATCTGGTTTGGCCACTAAGACAAAAGAAGAAAAGAGAGTAAGTTTCAATGTAGTGCAAAGAAAACATACAGGTATTTTTAGTCTTAACAGTTGCTATACGTTGGCATTGCATTCCTTGTGCTAGCCTTGTGCTTTCACCTCAAACTAATTAAATTCACTGGCACAACCTGTGTTAATACCTTGAAAGAGCTGTTGGGGAAGAAAAAAATAAAAAAGGGCCATTTCTCTAACATAGTAACAAAAATCCATACATAATTCTGTAGGTGCTCCATTTCTCCATGTGGGGGTTTGTGAAAGATTATTACATTTCTAATTGAGGTGCGGATACCTGAGTATTTGCACTTCGGTGTTCTCATGGAGCCAGCCTGACTCAAGGCTCTTATTATCTTCTGTGGCACTTAATGAGGATTTAGGGGTGTTGCCATCTGCGCTGTAACTCTCCTGGCTTGTACAGCTGGGCACCGTGTTTGATAGTCCAGGTTTGTGAGCAGACCATGTATCAGTGTATCTGACTTGAGATGTAGGATTTGGGAGATTATCTTCTATTTTATATAAGCAGAATTGCAGTTATGTATTCTATGTGTCCTACTTGATTTTTGTTTTCAGATCTGATGCAGAAGTGTAAAAAATGTGCTTAAGCAGCAGCAGACATTTTTTAGTGATACTCTGAGATCCCATGAAATGCTTCTCTGACTTTGCTTGGTATAAACATAGTATGTTAGATCTTGCAACTCATTAAGAGGGACTTTTTAAAATGCATATTATAAGTTCTCACTGAGAGCTCTCGTCCTTTGCAAGAGGATTGTTTATAACTCACATATACATGTAAATTTAAGCTTCAAGCTCTAATTCCCAATCGATAGATCATATGCATTAGTGGCAATAATAGTATTAAAGTCTTTTTGGTTTGGAGATTTTTGGAATGTATAGCTTTTTCAGTCCCTTTCAGTATCTTATATAGATTTGTTGCCTCCTTTAGGACGTGAAATGAAAATCTAAAGAACATCACATATCATTTTTGTAACGGCAAAATCCAAATACATATGAAATATGAAAGTAGCCTATTGAAAGAATAATCAAACCACGTAAGCATTTTGGACATTGGTAGGAATGAAAAACAATAGACATTTTCATGGATTCAACAGATTTCGTGATTTTCAGTGGGTTGTCTTCACGAAAGATGCATAATGAATTGAAAAGAAACCATGCAAAATGTACAAATTTCAAACTCCTATAGATCTGAGCAATATATTTAGATGGCCTTAAGAAACCAAACTGTTCCACAACTTACAGGATGTAATGCTTAACCCCCACTAACAAATCTGCAACCGTACTGGCGGACTAAAATTAGCCTTTAAGTGTTTGTTAAGTGATGAATAACTGTTGGTACTGGTTTGTGGGAAGAGGGAGGTGAAAGAGCAGCAGGAGATTTATAACCTGCTCGCTCACCTGATTGTGTGTAGCCCTTGAAAGGGACTCTGAAGCCAAAATCTAAGGAAATTCCTATCCAGATTTGGGTTTCTATAGTTAGTACCATTTCAAGCTTTGTGCTCCTGAGTGCAGGTGACACTGTGTCAGAGCCATCCAGTGCTGCTACCAAGGGTCTCAGCAGTCAGCCATAGAACATACAGCTCATGCGGAGCATGTATAATATTTCTCCATGCTTATTCCAGTAATAATATACCTACTGCAACATACGCTGCTAAACCAGAGCTGTGTTGAGCTGCTGTCGTTGCTTCCATTTTCATTCACGTACAACCCGAGTGCTGGGTTGGTCAGTGGTGGTGCTTGCTCCAGGCTCTTCACAACCTACTGAGCTGTTACAAAAAGCAGTAGGAATGCTGACTCCTTCCCCATGTGCTGGTCTGATGGTGACGTAAATAATTAGCTAATTCAGCAGGCTTTTTCTAATTGCCTTAGAAAGGATGAACGGCACATCCTTGTAATGGTACTGTTAGCTTTTACTCGTGCAAATGGGGCCTACGGGAGAGGTGGGGAGGGACTCTTTATCAGGGAATGGAGTGATAGGATGAGGGGTAAAGGCTTTAAATTGAAAGAAGGAAGATTAGATCAGGTATTAGGAAGAAATTCTTTACAGTGAGGGTGGTGAGGCACTGGAACAGGTTGCCCAGGGAAGTCATGGATGCCCCATCCCTGGAAGTGTTCAAGGCCAGGCTGGATGGGGCTTTGAGCAACCTGCTCTAGTGGGAGGTGTCCCTGCCCATGGAAGGAGGGTCAGAACTCCAGGATCTTTAAGGTCCTTTCCAACCCAAACTGTTCTATGACTCTGAAACGAAGACAGAAATGAAATGACTTGCTGAAAGTAACAGAGCAGAATTGGTAGGAAGAGAGATGCAGAATAGAGGAGATATTGTGTTTTCCAGTGTTGTGCTGAGTGAATATAATGAATATAATCTTCGTCTAGAAACAGCTAATGAATGGAAAGAGGAAGAATTCTTAGCAGAAAGATGCGAATAAAGAACACGGGAGGAAAGAACAGACATGACTGAAAATGAAGAAATCCAAGAAATCTGAGAAGAAAGACGGCACAAAGAAGGAAACTGGTGAACACTGACCATCCAGAGAGGTACGTGATCATTGATGAAGTGATGATTGATAATCCAGGACCACATTTCTCCATAGCCCTCTTACTCCATAGTGTCTTGATGATTAGGGTTCACAAATTAGCAAGTGAGAGGAAAGAATTACTGGGGGGCAACAAGAAGAATCAGGGCAACTCTTCAGGACAGTTGTTCTGTTTTATGATGTGCAAGAGTGGTGCCATCGTACCTTCTGTGTTTTTCTCCATGTCCAGTTTGTTCCATTGTTGTGACACTTGATAAATTGTTTCAGGGGTAAAACCCGATGCTTTAATTTACCTTTGCTTTTCTGAAGCATTTTTCTTCCTAGCATTAATGATTTTATGCAAATAATCTTCATGAGAGACATTCTTTATTTGCTTGGACATAGTCTCCGCATATTCACTACTCTTCTCCATGCAGTTTTTCCTAGTTGGTTTCAGTCAATGATCTAGATTCAGCCTTGTTGAAATTACCCACCACAGAAACCCAGTGCAAAGCTTTGGGGGTTTTTGTTGAGAACAATCACTCCAGCAGAAAAGAGATTTTGGCTGGCAGTTGTTCTCAGGGTAGTTTCCAGGATAATATCTGCTACCAACAAACTTCCCAGCCTTAAGGAGTTAACTGTATGTGGCCAAGAGCTGGAAGGCATCAAGGGTTAGTATTCACAATGATGAATTCTATTGATTAGACTATGTAGTTGGTGGAGATGCATCTCTTTTGCTACGGCAAAAGAACCTAACGTTGTGGTTATGAGTATCATCAGCAAGAAAGCAAAAACTTGAAAAAAATTTTAAATGAACAATTGCCTTATATTTTCATATAGCTCATACAATAAAAAAGATTATAATTATGTGGAAAACAAAATTATAAATACCAGTGTGCGCTATTGCTTTACAGCTGCTGGCCAGAAGAGTAAAATCTTACTACAATCTTAATTTTTTGAAATGCACACTTCATCTCTCAGATTGCACCCACTTACCCACTATTTTATTAGTTTTCATCTTTGAAGGGACTGGCCCAATTTTATTTTATTTTTTTCCCTGCCTTTAGCTTGCCATTTACTTACTTTTAATGACCTGTACAAGGGTTTAATAGCTATTACTGCCTCCCTCAGCAAAACTTATGGGGAGAAGGTAGTAGTACGGAGAGTTTGATATTAGGAAATAATTAGACATGGTGTGGTTAATAGTGTAATTGACTGAAACAAATGCTGTCAATCAGAGGTAAAATTTCCAATGATGTAGCCAGTATAAACTGGGGGACAACAGATGACCCATCCAAATCCTGAAACCTGTTTCCAAAGCATTGTATATATTATACATAAATACATGTATATATACTGTATATATCAGAAATGAGAACACGGATGCATTGTGAACGAAAGGCAGAACGGAGCTGAGGACCATCTTGGGTCTGCAGCAGTAATTCAGTATGTTTCACCAACACTTTTAAAATTGCTTTGTGTGAAGTTTGATAAAAGCAGCTAAAAGTGGTGGTGGAGGATTTTGTGTAGCTCAGAAATGAAATCCAGTAGCTTTAGAGTGAAATGAGTAACTGAACATGTCTAAGGAACTGGAGACCATTTCAGGACCATTGCATGAGTACTGCAATCTCAGAACAGCTGAAGAAAAAAGTTGTTAATTTTGGCATTCTAGGATGGAAGGTGCCCAGGGTAATGTGGTTTTTCATTTGCAAGGAATATATAGGTGTTAAAAAAACCCCAAACCACTGTAATGGGTTTTAACGTAAAACAATTTCTTATTTGTAACTTTGGTTCATGTGCAGAGAAATGAACATTAACAAGAAAAATTTAATGCTAGGTAAAGCCTCATGCTGAATTTTGAATATATCCGTTTGACCTTGTATGTGAGTTCTGGGGGTCCTGCCTGCCCTCTCCTACCTGTTTAAACAACCCCTTGGGTATGTCATGATAAAATTAAATCCTGACCTTATTCTCAACCGGGCTGTGGTACCCTGCAGTTGAACCACAGAGGATTTGCTGAAGAACACCCCAGGCTGGTTCCTACCAGGAGACCCCAAAGCTGCCATCGCTGCCTCTCCCTTGGCCCTGGCTCTGCCCTGACGCTGAAGGCCACGCAAAGCCCAAAGGCAAAGGCTGTGACTTCCCCAAGCACCTGAGAGAATCCTTGGAGCTCTTTTCAGAGCAACCCACTAGCTCCTTCTTAAACCGATCATTATTATTATTATATATCATACTGGTGGATAGGAGAAGATAGAAATAGTCTAGCAAAGACTGAACTGGAAGATACTGTTAGGTGTTTAATGAAAAGGGGAAATCTTTTGCTGTAGACTGATTAGAAACAGTGGTCTTTAAAATGTTTCAGTTGATTAATTAGTAATTCAGCCTGAACACATTACTCAATACATTTCTGAATTTAAGAGGGGAAAAAAAGACCATGTAAACAATAGTAAAAGCCGTGAAGCACATGCATAGGCTTTTCCTTTCCACCCAGTCATGAGCTTCTCTTCAACTTCTAATGTCCCGTTCCTGAGCACACCCTGCCCTGCAGCCACGCTCAGCCTGGGCACGGAGCATCACTAATACTTCACCAAAAGTCAGCGCTTGCTCTTCCAGGCAGCCCTCACGTGGCAGCTAACCCAGTCTGAGTTCCAAACTCCCCTTAGAGTTTGTAATAATTGCTTCAAGCAGTTACTTGTTTGAAAATGTGAGAGATAATTAGTTACAGTGCATTAAATAATGTGTTAATTATTAAACATGTATAACATGTATGGTTATATGTGTGTTAAATGAATATGGCAGGATCAATCCTATGTGATGTTGGCTCCTGAGCCTTTCACTTACCACCCGCTGTGCGGGACGCACCTGCTGATAATTGCTTGTTTTGTACAGGTTACTACTTTTAAACAGACAAATCTAAAGTGCTCCAGGGCCTGCCATGTGAAATGAGCTTTAATCAAACTGGCAATTATGATACAGGAATTCATTTTTAGGTCATTCACCATTCACTACGACCAGCTACCAGATTCAGCTCGCGTTACTGTAAAGCCAGAACACCAGATTTAACAGCTTTGGTTATTTCAAATCTAGTCATTTCCTTTGGGAGGGAACCTTTATTTGCTTCTGTCCAACATGCTGTTTTAACTTGAATTTGGAGAAAGACATACAGCCTCTTCTAGTGATCTGAAACCCCAGCACATACTATGAAGTAGATTGTTGCAACTTCTGTTAATGGATTAAAGTTTTTAAAACAAATTAAATCATTAGTACACCAGTTTTGTCATGTAAACATTTTAATGAATACAATAAAGCACATATAAAGCAAAAGATTAAAACAAAATTATCGTTACAACCACCATAAACTATATAAAAAAATTTTTTACAAGCATATTGCTTGCACAGCAGGCTTTACAACACAGTGTCTCACGAGCAATACCACTCCCTGAAAACTAATGGAAATAAAAATCACAGTAAGTATTGGCTTAAATCACCTCATACACCAGTCAGACTAGCATTGATTTGAACTAATTTTCAGTCTTCATGGCGCTGTAGCGTACATTAAAGCTCGCACAAGAAACATGACTAGAGTTCAAGTGCAAAAAGAAAAAAAAAAAAGATGCCTGGATATTCTGAGAATTGCATCGCCCCATATCATTATTTAAAACTGCCATTCCTAAACTTTTTGCCTGTGCAGGTTTATCTTGTTTTGTAGATCCCCATCTCACCAGGGTCTGGGCTGGGGTTGGAACCACTGGCTCAGAAACCCTGAGCTAAAACCCTGGTTCCACACAACTTGAGAAGAGCTTGAGCCCCAGTGCTCCCCAACCCTCCTGCTGGAGGGGAAGCCCCGTGTCCCCCTTTCCATATTCCCAGCAGCCAAACACATACGTATATTGGGAAAGAAATACAGAAGTGAGGCTTCATACAGGCAACGGGAGAATGTTACAGGATTGCATACAGAACTGAAGCAAAATCTAAGAGAAAAATTGATTTAATCGTTCACTAAGTCTGCTTTCAGACTATTACTTTCTGTCACTCACAATATTTCTGTTGCTGCAAGTCTGTCACAACCGTAGTTTAAAAGTTTAGTACGTTAATGCATAATGTTAAACCAGGACAGAAAAGTTCTTATTTCACAATCCAAACTTTAGTAAGAAAAAAAAAATCATAAACAAAAGAATTACAAAAGCATGAACAACAGTGTAGAAGAAACAAACCAGCTCTCAGTACATGTTGAAATTGAATACAGACTACTATCTAGGAGGCGCCAGAAAGATTTGATCATTTTAACAAAGTTGCTTACACACTTTACAAATGTTTAGATAAATACTCTATAAAGACTAGAAAGGAAATATCTTATAGTTACGCTACTGCCTTGCATGCTTTTTAAAATGTCTGCCCT
The DNA here is from genome assembly GCA_025769975.1 of Gallinago jamesoni. NCBI lineage: Eukaryota > Metazoa > Chordata > Aves > Charadriiformes > Scolopacidae > Gallinago > Gallinago jamesoni. The sequence goes on along the minus strand of JAOQGH010000012.1, from coordinate 92,910,766 downwards.
GCAGTTTCTTTCTGTCACCCTTTTAAAATCCTAATACCATACAATTTAGGCTGTGCACAACAATAGTTTTGTTTGGAATATTCTACCTTAAAAAGAAATTCTTAGAAGTACAAAATTCAAGCTGTTTTTGACTAAGTTATCTAAAACCGTGATGGGGCAGGGGGAACAATGGCAAATGCATTTGCTGCCCCTTAGAGGAGAAGGAGTATGTCTGTACATTCCAGTATTTCTATTTTTATTTACTCCCATGGGACTCCCACAGACTCTTAATTTAACTTCAGAATTCCAGGGTAAGGGAGAACCTGCTCCACGGGAGAAGAGAAGGCCACCAAACACTCCCCGCTTTGTTCCTACCCCACCTTTCCCTACACAATCGTGATTATTATTCATTAATGTACTTTTCAGCTATGGCTGCAAGACGAAAATGCCTCCACAAAGAATTTATAATGTGTTTTGCTTGAATGTCAGCCCTAAGTCTGTACAAAGAGCAAGTGTTGTGTTGGCATTCCAGTGCTTGCTGGTGTGGGTAGTGGAGATTCACGCTCCCACTGGGGCACAAGCCAGAGGAAAAAGGAAGATTGCAAGAAAGGCAACTGCAGAATTGCTTTGAAATGCTTCAAAAAAATTAATCAGGATTAAGTGCAAGGAAATAAACACTGCAGTTCTAGGAACTTTTCAATTTGAAACCTTTGAAATTCATCCCTTTAAGGTGCTTTTCACGGTATCTTATTTACCAAAGGCCTGTTTACTTAGTGGAGCCTGGAAAACTGCCAAGGGACTTTATTCTGCTTCAGCTCATACATGAACACCTTCATCACCTCTCAGTGCTCTGACACTCTACAAAATTCAGCAAGTGGCAACTATTTAGGTTCTAAGCACAAATAAGACTATTAGCCATGTAGATTTCCTCTGTATACACATATATAAATAAATGACACCACAAGCGCCTTCCTTGATACAAGAAACCAAAAGGCATTGATTCAAAGGCTGAATAAATAATGGTTGAAGCAACTGTCTGTGGCACTTGCTCAATATTTTCCCCACTGAAACCCTCCTATGACAGAGCCTACTGGGACATGCTTTCATGCATCAATATTATCATTGTGTGACATGGTGCCAGAGATGCTTTGGCACTGCAAAGTCCTAATGGGACTCACTTTTGCCAACATAATAACACTACTCTGGGCTTCCAACTGGGATCTGCAAACCAGGAGTCTGTATCATTACATGTTCTTCTTAAAAAAAAAATATTAAAAAAATTAATTACTTCTGCTAGGTAAAAAGAATGTTAGAATTGTCCATAATTCTGTACTGTTTTGCAGACATTTAAGTGCTTCAAACTGGCAGTTTACTGAACAGCAACAGAGCTAAGACAGGTGATATCCCGTCCTCTCATACATAACTCCATAGAAATCTGTAGAGAATCATAGCAATTGTGTTCACACCAAAGGGTGAAATACAGAATCTGTACAACTTGCAGCCATTTTTCAGTCATCACCACTAAAAAGTGAGTCGGTTGGTTTATTGCTAAGCAAGAACGTACAAACCCCTGTATATTCTCTATGCAGAATCTTAAGGTTTTGGTATTGTTTCCTTGGTGTACAAAGAGCACGTCATATACTATTTTTCATCCAGTCACACAGTATATGAATAAACCAGCAAGAGTTGAGCTAGCCAACCGGCTTCCAGAAAATAACAGTGATGGGAACAGTCTCTGGTATTTCCAGTAACAGTAAGAAAAGTGGTTTTCTTCATTCTCACAGCAACTGCTTGTTGTGTGTGTGAATATCACGTACCTACAAAAACGACTGTGTAACTGCTAAGCCTCTGTCATGAGCATTACAGTCCCCAGTACATAAGTGTGAGAAACAAGATAACCAAAATGCACAGCTTTGCTCAGAACCAGCTATCGAGTGTGAGAAGCTTCTGGTGTTAAGTTTCTGGAGTATTTTTCATCCAGTGGGCTCTACGTTACAACAGCTCTCCAGGGGAGGGGCTATTACACATTGTGCTTCCAAGCGCAGAGCTGTGAAGCTCACGGACAGCCTGCAGCTCTCGTAGCATCACTGATCAGTTTCAAACCACAGGGCAGCAGGTATCGTGTCCCAGTGCAACACCACGAGATAGTCCATCTGGGAAAGCTGCACGTGCTAACGTCACGGGTAAGAACTCCTGAACAGCCAGCCAAGGTTGTCAGAGGTTATTGAAATACTTGGACCCAGCCAGCAAAATTATGAGCGTTGCTTTTTTGCAACACATAACTTGAGCAAGACATCAAACAATTTAATCAGCTAAAACAAAGGTTTTACAGCCCTCCAGTAGTTCCGCTCAAGTGCTTATGTAGTGTGTGATCACACAATCACAAGACTCCGCTTATCATTTACACAGCAAAGGGTACAGTGAAAATGTCTTAAACTTTGCCACTCAACAACATTAAGCTAATGTGCCACCTGCATAAATTATCAGAGGTGGTGGTTAATCCTGGAAAAGGAAAGAATTCAAGTAATATCCTTTCATCAGTACCTTGTTTTTCAGTTTATCATGAAGAAATGGGTTACACAATTTCTAATCTGAAATGCTTGGAATATAAATCTTCCCTCCTTGCCAGAATAAAGCAACTGGACTATTTTGTACACCTGGCATTCAGGATAGTATCTGTCAAGCCATTTCCTCAGCAATGCTATCAGCTGACCTTAAAACACGCTCTTGCGCAAGCAGGCTGAGAATCTGGCCACAGTTCTTTTCCTAACATCTATTTCCAAGTCTGTCCCTCCGTTAGTGCCAAACTATCTAGACCTTGTCTTGCATTCAGTGCTCTCATCCAGCCCCGTTTCGCAAATACTTAAGAACAACACACAAAAGCAGACTGAAGTTTCTCTAAATGGCAGAGCATACAAATGCATACAATGCACCACATTAAATGTTCATAAAAATCCCTCTCAGTAATGTTTCTAGAGCCACCTGGATTTCTAATACTCCTTGTTACTCCCCAGAATAGCTCCTCTTGCTCCCCAGATCTATGCTTTTTTTGTTGTTGTTGTTTTCAATTTAAAGCCAAGCATTAAATTACACATCTGCAAGTACTGTCTTGCTGGCTAAGTCAACTCTTGCGTTATAGCAGTTACACCTTCCTTTTATTCCCCCCCTTCCTGTTTAATTGTACTTTATTTTGCCGTGGCTGTGCAGTTCTCTATTCCTCAGAGCTCACCTTGCCCGAGCCCCGCCGGGGAACGTGTCTTTCACCTCCAAAGAATCTGCCCAGCGAGTCAAGTAGACCCGAGTCTCTGTGCCTTGGAGATCCATGTCTAGCATGGTCTGTAGTGCTTGCAGAGGCCATTTTTGATCCGTGCCGGAAAGAGGAGCGTTTTTGTGAAGCCATCAAATCCGAATTCTCTGAAGCTGCTGCACTGTCCTCTTGGATGGTTTGTAGCTCGTCTGACTCTGAGGGCCGATCTTTGAAGGTGTTGTCTTCTCTTCCTGGGGCATCTCGGGAAAAGAGGCGGATCAAGTGGGGGCGACCGGTCGTGTCAGCTGGGTTGGCCTCGGGCCAGGCATTCTTCGGATCTGCTGTGCCTTTGGAGTCTGTCACCGCTGGGCTCTTCGTGGAGGTCCCATTGTTCTGGTTCACATCTGCCTCTCCTGCAAACAACAAGGATGAGATATGAATACAGGCCTGTGAAAAACAGCCCTGGAACAATGCTGCTTTCTTTCCCTTGCCCATTTCATACAAAACCCATAATCTGTGCAGTTGGAATGAAACTATGTTCTCTACCAGCCTTTAAGAACATTAAGCTATCTTGGAACCAAACCCAGGATGTTCTCACACAAAATTTGCAGTACTTCTAGGTGTTGTTTTTTTTTTAATCAGAAGAATTTGTAAGTAGCTCAATAGGTTGTTAGAAGCACAACTGAAACTGATTTCATTCACATGGAAAGCTTACTGATGAGGAAGCTTATCAGTTACAGTGTCTGAACAATCAGAATTCCTGGACTTTCCCTTGAGGACTGCAACTCGAAAGTGGGCTGGGTTTCTCCAAAACAAGAAAAAAAAAAAAGTAATTAGTGACATCACAGGACTGTGCCTTCTCAAGCACACGTTCCCTCTCCACGATGTCAGAGCTTTTGTATCCAAAGGTTTTGTCCCCCATTTGGAATCCCTCACTGTAACTTCAATACCGATCAAACAAGTGTAATGAGGGAAGTTGTTTTGTCACTATTTAAATTGTCCTCACTTCCAAAAGGCGGAGAACACTAAACTGCAGTTTCTGCTTGACCTCCCATGACGGTTTTTCTCCACGTACGATCCTGGCAGTCAATGTGTAATGTCCCAGCGCTGATACTGAAAGGCCTAGAGCAAAACTGTCTGAGATTTGTATTTAGTGCTTCTGAGAAGCACCAAAAAGGATTATCAGAAACTGATGAGCTTTCAGCCAAGAAAGTTGCTGAGACAGAGCTCCGTGGAGCAAGTCTGCTGCCTTCTCTGCAGTGGTCTTTTGATGTAAGCAGAGAAGTATCTAAAAAGAATCAGCTGCAGCACATTTAGCCTTTAACTTGTAGCTCCTTCTACCAGTGACAAAAAAAAAAAAAAAGAAAAAAAAAGAAAAAAGATTTATGGAGTGTTTTAGTCTATACTGTTATTCCTACTGTTCTAAAGGAAACTGTACCCACTGAGGAATATGTCTTACCTCCAAGGAACATTGAAAGAATATTATTAGTAGTAGGACACTGCCTGAGAAGCAACCTCCAGAGCTGACACCTCCCACACACTCACTCCACATCAGAAAGGTTTTCTGAAGGTAACAGGGCTCAAAATTTCAGAAAGGATTTAGTCATATTGTCGCCTTTAGGGTCGTCTAATCACGTCATTAAATCCTCATTTGATTTAGTCTTGTGCCATGGGAGGGACAGGATCTGGCAAATACTGTTCCGTTTTCGAAGTACTCTGGGCTCAAGGTCTTTGCTGATTCACCAGAGCAATTTTAAACTCGACACAGTCATTTTGTATCATTTCGCCCACCCACAGGGCACCAAAGAAACCTTTTCTCAGGCTGGGAATAATTGTGCAATAATTTCATGGATGACAACCTGAGACAGTAATGACGGCTCCTGCAAATACATGCAGGTACTTAGGTTACAATTTGTTGTAATCAGGCTGCTACAGTTTTTCACAGAAAAAGCAGAACATGAAGTTTGGCTGTGCAAATTCTTTTATTTTTTTTCTTCTGTAAAAACTCCCTAGAAAATGTTGGGGAAACGTCAAGAAAATTTTCCTTGGTTAAAAGGTCTAAAAGCATTTCTCAGGAATACAATTATTTAAGCAATGCTAATTGTCACTGAAGACCTCATCAGTGGGAAAAAGGAAAATATTTGCTGTCAACTTTGGGCTTTGGGTTTTCCTGAAAAGATACTTTCAAAGTTATTAAAAACTATTAAAGCCCCCAATTGATGTTCTTCATCAAATGAAAGAGAAAGTAACTAACATGGAAATATGACACATTCTAAAACCACAAAACATTTTAAATAGCAACTTTTAAGCCTAGATTCTATACCATAATATAAATCCATTCAAGGACAGAAAAAGAAAAACAAACAAAAGAGCTATTGTGTTTAATTAAATGCATTAACAAAACACCAGAGCATCTGCATACTAATATTTTTTACAACAGTTCTTCTTTGTGTCACTGAATACGGGCATTGGTAAGCAACAAAGAAGGGTATTTGTGCAACAAAAGTAGCTTCTCCCAATGAGGACGCAGTGAGCTATAAAGTATAAATCGTTCTGTATGCTTTATTTCAGTAATGAAAGCACACATTGAAGTTTTCCCCTACATTTTCTGCATGTTCTTCTCTAATACTTATAAATATATAGCAGAGAGACATTAATAGTTGAATGAACTAATCAAAGTCTTCAAGTGCATCTGAGAGACAGTTCACTTTAATAATGTCTTAAGGATACCCAGAATTAATAGAGCATGTAAACATACGCTTATCTGTTCATTTAGAAACAAATGTTTAGAAGACTTCTATTAAAACCCATTATAAGTGCTGTGCATATGATACCTATATTCTTTTTTTTTTTCCTCCCTGCAAGATGAAGCTCTCTTGTTAAAATAGAGTACCCTTCCTGTACCATATCACGTGTACAAGAGAGAGCTGACCAGGAAGAAAGATGTCTTCTGGCATTTTTATTTTTTTTTTTTTAAACCCCTTGTAAAATGGGTTCAAGTGTAAGTGCAGCAGAAAGCATTGCCATAAGCATTACCGGAAGGCTATTAAAATGTAATCAGAGGACACTTTAAGTGAATAAAGTCATTGAAAGTGTGCAAGTGAGAGCATGAGGAAATCACATACTCGCATTAGCCCAAAAGCAGGAGCAGGGAGCCAGATGCCGAGCAGGGATTTGGCACTCCAGGCGTGGCTGAGGACCACTCCCAAAAGCAATGCCATCTTTCCACCTCCCCTCACTCCATGCAGCTCCGGAGCCCGCCGCTGGCACAACCTTCCCTGTGGCTAGAGTGAACAAAGCCATTTGTTCCCTTGAATACACAGTGACTCCCCAAACCAGGGAATACAGATGGATCAAAAATGCTGAGCAGTCTGTTAATGAATCAAAATAGAAATTCCAATTGTGATGAAACAATATTAAATTCAAACCCCCATTGCCTTTAATCGGAGTTAGGTAACACGTAAGTATTTTCAAAACCACTGTGACTTAGTGCTCAATTTGACATTAATAGTTTATCTCATTTCTTGGGATAAACTTTTGCTTAAGCCCCTAATCAGCCTAATCAGCTGGGACCTGTGGTTCAAACAACTGCTACTGTCAAGACCATGGAAACTTGTTTTATACAAATTGCAATCTCTGATGAAGAGACCTTGGATACAAATATCCTTCTCCTGGGACGCTTGGTAGAGCTGCTCTATGATAGTCCCTCCTCCTTTGTGTACCTAGAACTCTGTAGTCTTCTTCCATACAGAAGACAAGTTAGAAAGAGGTCCTTAAGCTGTTTTAATGTGTAAAGTTTAAAAGAAAAGGATTACAAGTTTTTCATCTCCTCCCACTCCTCTCAAGTCTTGCTTTCTTGCAGATACTTGTAATTCCTCTCACATTCTTATTACTGCTCCCTCTACAAATGCTGTAAAATAAATGAGGAAAATGAGGCTGATAAAAGCTGAAGCATATGCCCCTGGCTTTGGCTTCTCACAAGAGGCTTAGTGCAATAGGCACAGCATATGGCAAATATTGATTGTAATAATACATGACAGCAGCTTAAATATTTGTACGAATTCTTAAGAATTAAGTATTATTTGCTCGTTACAAACACCAGAAAGTACATTAATCACATTAGCAAAACCAATTATTTAATATGTTTTATAGTAGCTATACATTGCTGAGACTGATTACTAATTTTCATTTTCTTGGCCTTTTCTCAGTGTTTAAATATGAAAATTATCTCACTTAACTTTAGGGACCTTTTCATGTTAACTTAAGTCATGTATATTTATAAAGCAGTGCTCTTCAGTATATGAAATATAAAATATATTTGTCCCTTTCTACTTTTTTGCTCTTCTCTCTGTAAGAAGACAACTGTATAGTTAAATATAATGCAGTACAGTGCTCAGTTCTGAGCCAACTGTATTTCAGTAAGTTTACTGAAATGCTGCTAATAAAATATTAAATAAAACATCTGGAATTTTTTACTGACTTACCTGTTTCTAGTCACTTGAACAAGAATTGAACCTAAAAATTAATCAGCTTTGTAACGCCTAAGATCTCAAGGTCTTCAGTAAGCTGTAGCAGTAAGGTATACACGTGCAATGTATTAGTAATAGTTTGCCTTGCATTATTGAAGAGGCTGAAAACCACTATTCTGGAAGACATGACTTTTTTGTAATGTTCGTCGTCACTACATATAAGCTGCAGTTGAGGATGTCTGTGTTTCAACTCTGCATTAAGATGACTGTTTCCCAACATTTTGCCTTTCCTTTTTACGCAGTTAAGTAGGAAAAAGGAAAAGAACCTTAAGGAATTCTTTTGCAGGAAGTCTAGCATAAGGCACCGCTGGGAGCCCTCATTCAACTCTGGCTTTGGACACTGTCATGGAGGTGCACACTTCCATTTCTCCTGCACTATCACAAACCACACTTCTTACTCTGATATTCTTGAGTAGATGGGGCAGCAGAGCTTTGGGTACGTGTGTAAATGAGGAGTCTCAACATGCAGCAATAATAACACACCCTGATCTACCACAAAAGCCAGGATCAAATAAAAATCAGGCCAATTTAGCACTTAATTTCCCTGGAAAAATGACCCGACTATTTGGTGCTCAGCTGTATCAAATATCAAAACCCTTCATCCTGCAGCCCACTGCAAGTCATCTGGCAGGAATGGCAAGGCCAATCCTGGCTTCCAGCCAGAGCTCCACTGCTGGAGATGGCACCAAGGACCTCTGCATGGCTTAGTGTAAGGTGGAAGCACCCGGTAATCAGATTGAAAGGAGAAAAGGGGGTGAGAGAACAGGTGCACAGAGGTAAACCGCTGTGGAGAAAGGTTCAGCAAACAAGGCTATGGATCTCCTGATTGCTCACTGAGTCGCTTCAGAAAATACCAGAGTGTACCCGATCAAAATCCCTGAGGTGGTTCCACTCTCTCTCTCGGGCACCAGGGAGAGGTGCGATGCAGCTCCTGGTTTGACTTTTACTGCAGCACAGAACAGAGTGTCCACAGCCATTAGGTTTTACTCCACATAAATACTTGGGGAGAGGGAGGAAAGAATTATGCCTGCATTGTTAAATCCAAACTGCAAAGCTTGATTTATCCTCATTATGGTAAGACACCGCAGACAAAAAATGGCTCTCAGCCTAACTTCACTAATATGGTTAAAAGGCAAGATGCCATCAGACATTTCACTTCACAGATCTAATTACGGGGTTTGTCTGATGCTTGTCAAACTGTTGGAAATCAATTTTTAACAAATATTTCTGTTTGGAATAGATGGTATGCCGCATAATTGTGAAACAAACAGCTGGTCATAGCTCTGAACACAACTAGAATCGATCTGCTGCTGCCTTTAGCCTTTACACAAACATTTTTCCCAATTGCTGGCAGAATGAATGCAGAGAGAAATGCCAGCGTGTCTCATAATGCAGATTCACATGAGTTTAATGCTCCTGATGCAGTTAGCCAAGACACTGCTTCCGTTACAGCTTGCTCTCTTCGCTCCCTTCCTTGCCAAAGCTTATCACTTTTAGGGAAAAAAATTCCAGAATTTCTTTATCGCTTCAGAGTAACTGAAGGATGAACAATTTTCTGCACAAGAAACTCAGCTTTTCCTATGGGCTAATCAAGCTGTAGACCAAAGCTCCACAAAAGTGAGAAGCCATCTGCTAAGCATAACATGCACGCCTTTGACTTTCCTCCCTCACTGCATACATTAGACACTATAGAGCATACGAGGCTCTTTCAAGACAGGAATGAAAGGCTGTGACTGTGTTCCCACTCCGTTGATGAGTTGAGTACACTCTACACTGACCTGATGAAGCAGTGAATACAGGGTCTTTTGTGGCACCAGTTTCCTTACAAAAAGACTTAGTACTCAAAATATAGTAAAAAGTAGAAAACCCCACCTGGCACCTGTTACTACAGAGTTGTATTCACTTCTGTTGCGCTAAGTTGACAAAAAGACCAACTTTAGTTCTGTACTGCATCTTGGGTCCATAGAAATCCCTGGCTAAGCCTGCTGAAAAGGATTGCACTGCTGTTGGTAAAAGCACAACACACAATTTTAGGACTGATATTTAGACTGCATTCCTGTGGACAGATTCCACTTAAAATTTTAAAAGAAGAACCTGAAAAATGCTGCTTTCCCTGAACCCCTGATGCTTCACAGAATACCAGTTCCCAGCCATTCTCTTCAGGCAGCATTATGCCCCCTGAGAGCTACTGCTGGACTGAAACCCAGTAGGTCAAATAGGATCACAGAATCATAGAATGGTTTGGGTTGGAAGGGACCTTAAATATCATCTAGTTCCAGCCCCCCTGCCATGGGCAGAGACACCTCCCACTAGAGCAGGTTGCTCAAAGTCCCATCCAGCCTGGCCTTGAACACTTCCAGGGACTGGGTATTCACAGCTTCCCTGGGGTGAGACCTGTTCCAGTGTCTCACCACCCCCACAGTAAGTAATTTCTTCTTGATATCTAATCAAAATCTGCCCTCCTTCAGTTTGAAACCACTACTCCCTGTCCTATCACTCCACTCCCTGATAAAGAATCCCTCCCCATCTCTCCTGTAGGCCCCCATTAGGTACTTGAAGGAGCTATTCATTCTAGACCTTTGCTAATACCTAAGTCTCACCACCATTGCTTTCAGACTCCTGAAAGGTCTCATCTCCCCAAGCCCTCCCTGCCCCTGTCAGGGAAGCAGAGCTCGGCATCGCAGCAGCGCTCGCATGAAAACACAGAACAGTCTTGATAGAGAGAAGGGAAGCGCCAGTTCGCAGCCTATTATGGAAATACCTGTCTTTGCAGGAGAAAGGAGTGACAGTACATCTATATTATTTATGCTTGTATTTTGGAGGAAATAAGTAATAATACATAAATTTAAATATTTAAAAATAAATACTGCACCCATTCAGATAGGAATGTGTACTTTTTAGCATAAACCTATGCTGTAGGAAAATAATGAAAATTGCATAGGAGAATCACAATTTTTGCAGATACTAATTACTACGGTATGAAAAAATAAGTGCAATTCCTCTCACTTCATTTCTGATTCTAACCTAAAATGTATTCCAGACCTGCTCAAAAAAACCTGCAAATGTTTGACATACTTTGGCATCAATTTACAAGTAGCTGTTTTACTGGGTAAGAGACCCAGTAAAATCTCTCTTGAAAGGACTAGCAACCTTCTTTCCAAGGGGCCAGTCAATGAAAAGCTTGCTGGCTCCCAGCGGTGTCTGTAACACCAGTGTTGTGCTTTTGACACTGGGATAAATAAACCTTCCAAGCTGACCTGACAGTTTCTTCTCAGTTCCCTCAGCACACAAGAGAGTTGGTCTTGCCTTCCTGAGATGTATCACTTTCAGGACTTCCCTCAGCTATATGAAAGATAATTCTCAGAGCCCAGCAAGTAGAAGAATCTACCCGTGAAGTAGTTTATCCTGAAGGTTGCCAACATGAGAGAGGTGATCTGCCAGAAACAGCCTCTACTACATACAGTCACTGTTGATCTGCTTAAGGATAATCAAAATCATCAAGCCCCTGGCTGGGGGACAAGAAAGGACTTTTAGATTTTAAGTACAGGGCCTAGTGTATGTGTTGTTTGTACAAGCACTACCAGTTTGCACGGGGCCCACAGAATCGGGTTCAAATAAACACACTTCTGTCAATATGGTGGCAACTGTTTCAAGGTCATATTTATACTGAGGTAAACTATAAAGTTATATATAACACAACCAGTGTGCTATATCCTTTAACAGCAAACGTCACGAGTCTCATCTACTTTCCTAAGTTTGCCTCCACGGTAAAGCTAACAAAACAGCCTTTGGTTGAGGGTTTCCTGTAGGAGATGGTACTGGTGCTGTGGGGAATCGTTGCTGTGGTATCCCTTTTGGGAGGGTAACTACAATGACTTTTTCAACTTGCCTTGTAAAACCATCACACAATCTATCAATCACCAGATTCACTCGCTGAAATGGTGACACTCTAATAAACATGCCTAAGGCTTATCTCGTGAATTAGCGAACAGCACGTAACTTTTTAGCTTTGCTGGCAATTTTATGATTTGAGAGGCTTGGTTCTATAAAACAAATATAAAAAACCCCCTAAGAATACACTATATATTCATTACAGCCCGTGTTCAGCATTATTGCTCAGCTGAAGGCAACTAAATTTTACAGTATTACTGTGTAAAATGTGGAAACATTATCCAAGTTAGGGATTTTTTGATATACCATCACCAGGGGTCCTCTGGCTGGAAAACTCTTCTGTATTGTCAGGCTTTTCACTGAGGCACACAAAAGTCTTAACATCTGCTCATCAGAGATCTGAAAATACTTGCAGTCTGTGCAGCACAACATTGCAACCCAACGTTGTAGTCCGTGCCCAAAGTCTGGATATTAACAGAAAGCACATGTCGTTTCTGTGGGCTGAAATGCTGTAACATCCTGTTACCCACAGTGAAGGGCTCCTCTCTGGGAGCCACGTTTGGGACTTGATGGATAAAAACCAGTATCACACTTTCCCAAAACTTGTAAACCCTGCATTATTCACGTTTTTAAGTACGATCTTTCTTCTCCTACTGAAGAAACTTGGCCCTTCACATAGATGCTCGATTGAAGTAGCAAAACAATTAGTGGCAGCAGCTGAAATAGCCATGTTCATTCTGGCTGTGTCAGAGGAAGCCAGTGAGCAATTCATTTAAACCATAGGAACCGTAGCAGCAATTGCATACCAACTCGATGCCTTCTCCTGTTACAAATGACACTGAAGCTGAAAACCAGAGGTAGAACAGACCAGACCTCGTTTTCTTAAACTTACTCTGAAAGTCACACCAGATTCAACATGCAAGAAATTAGCTGGAGGGCCTAAGTTACACGTTGTCAGGCTACATATGTAGTTCTCTAATTCAGGGATGCATCTTTTCAAGACATTATAAGTTACTTTTGAAGCCTGGCGGAAAAGTTTTCCACTGAGCCATCTGCTGCCTTTACCTAACTGCACAGACCAGCTACATGTAAAGAAAGCCACCTACTTGGGAATACACCCCACAAACCATAGCAAAAAGCAGACGGCTCTGGAATTTGCTATTTGCCTCATGGGTGTGTGAAGGCACTGTATGCTTGTGAGCGTGTTTAAGTAAAGAAATACGCAGGCAAAAGAGACGTTCAAAAAAAGTTAAAAATACCCCCTGTAGTAAACAATTTGTTATCTCAAGCTTGTAATTAAACCCAATCCACCAGATTGCATGAACTGCCTTGCACTCTGCACGCTCCCATAGAGTCGGTGACTTGGTTATCAGTGCCCCTGATTGACATTGAAGAGCTGAAAGGAAGCCCACACGGTGGCCTACCATCGCAGAGGAATGCAGCAGTGTAGGCCTGGCTCGTGGCCTCTCTCTCTTGTTTTCTAGAACTTCTGGCATCGCCTCCCTTTGCTGAGGGTGACAAAGGAGGGTACAGAAAACAAAAAAAGCCTGTGGTTGCAACCAGTGGGACTTGCTATGGCAGAAATTTGGAATCTATGAGAAGCATGTGGCAATTCTCCACACAGCCCGCAGAGAGTTTTTTAGAAACCTAACCAAAGAATTTTATCCACCCACCACTTTTCAAAGAAAAATGTTCCTTTGTGTTACTACAACATAAAGGTTTGTTTTAATTTTGAGTATCTCACAAAGGATCCGCCTGCAGGAAAGTGAGCTGGGGCATCCTTTGTAACGAACTTGTAATTTCATATACTTAAAGAAAAATTAAATCACCTGTTTGATCCATCAGCATTTGTCTTCTTTAAAAATTGTGCAAGTGACTAGTAATAAGCAAAGTTTGCTTGATTATTCATCTTTTCTGCTAAAGTCACACTGAGCCTGAATCATCGTTAGGTTGCAAAACCTGTACATGTCCCAACCACCCCAAAATAACAGCACAACAAAACGACTACCACTTACTTCAGATTTCACAGCAACTTTCACTATCTTTCGTATTTTCCACATCAGTTATGGTTTCCTGAAAAATAACCTATTCCTTTCAGGGCAACTGAACATATAATGTTACAGTTAGATTTCTTTCATAACACCATAGAGAAACATAAAAATCAGTAGAACAGGAAATGTTGGTGAAACGAGTGAGGTGAGGACAGTGACTGAACCAGCTGCTTCAAAGGAAGCTGCTCCGAGCATGATAAGCAGCACAAAATAACCAGCTGTAGAATATTTTCTGTTTAAACCCATCATGTGGCCTCTCCAAAAGAGGGCTTGATAAAACATTGCTGTTTTTTTCTTAACAAGGAATAAGCATCTGAGTTGTAGATTATTATTTAGGAAGTATAAACTGCAGAATAAGATACAGTTATAATAAATTAACCAAATATGGTAACTTTAAGAAACACACTTTGATTGTGACCACAGGGAAACCACTTACAGTGCGAAGTACAAAGCTCTATTTGTATGACCTGTGTTTCAGTCCTAAAGAATAATACAATTCATGTGTGTTTTTTCCCAAGACCAACTATTTTAACATAACTCCAACAAAACCACTCCACAATAGTGACTATAGACTGAAGTACTGCATACGAGTTCAAATGTTAAAAAAATAAAGAAAAAAAATAAAATAATATGGGTACTTGTAGCTCCCCCCAAAATAATGCACTGAATTGGTGTCTTGGAAACATAACTTCAAAGTGTGATTTCCAACATAGCTTTGTATAGAGCAGGCATAGGGGAAAAGCTAATTAAAGGAATCTCCCAGTTCTGGAAAGAGGAGTGCATAATGCAAGCTGGGTATTTGGTAGCTGTGAATTACCTGCACGATGCTGTAATCAATAAGCTTGAAATTTTCATGTATCCTTCAAATGCATATAACTATCTCTAGATTTCTTTATTTTTCCCTGTTATGTATACTGAACTGAAGCTTTAAATAGCCCACCTGATCTCGGGAAGTCACCATCATTATAGAATTCACAGTGAGGCGAGTTACTTTAGCAGTTTTTAGAAGAAATTGTTTTCCAAAAAATTCCAAGATACACTAGTCCTATAAATGACACACTCATACATATGAAGTACATATTTGCTATCATTTCTAAAAATATCTAAAATGCCTGGGCACAAATAAGCCTGCAAACCATTTCCCATGGTGTTACGCTCTTGCATATGTAAAACAAAATTGAAGATCTGACTCTATAGAAGTTGACAAAAATAATCAAAACAGCCAAAAAGGGGCTGTTCAAGGCTGCCTAAACAGCAGTCCACAACTGTTAGACGCTGTATTGGTCTGACATGATCTTCACTTTGGAATTAATTTTCACCTTACATCTGTGGTGAAAGGTCAGAGGAGCAAGAGAGCAGGAGTTTCTTCTAGTTGCACACAGTTTGCTCCTAGAGCTTGTCACATGTCAGAAAGTGATGGATTACTCTAAAATGATGTAAGCACCTCTGTGCCCTGTGAGAGTCAGAAGCCCTGGTGGTGAACCCACACCTCCCACCCACTTTGCCCACAATGTTAACAGTGACAGCAGCTCCTCAAGAGGTTGTTGTTGGCCCATGTTGTGACCTGCATCTCCAGTTGTGTCAGGAGGCAGAAGATGCAAGTACTCCTGGGACCCAGGCCAACGCAATGCCCATGCTGTGACTCACATCCCCAGCTCAACCCAAGACATTAGCAGTGGAAGAAGCTCACACCTCTGTGTGAGCTGGCTGTTTGGCTGGTCTTGTGGTTTAAGGTCTCTCTGCAGGCCCTGGCACAAGGAACACTGCACCCAAGGACGATGCATCCTGCTGACTGCCATGAAGGGAGGAGGGAACAGGATTTTTGCCCCCGTGCTCTGTCTTGCTTGTCAAAATGGCTTTGTCTGGAAGCTGCATAATGGAGGCTGTCAGCACAGACCCAGGAGCAGAGCCATGTAACTGCTATGCCAGAACAAGCAGGGGCTATGAAAATATTGTAACACATGCAATACACAGTGGGTAGTTTGCTAAGCTATCAGCTTATTACTAATTACTTCAAGGCCTCTGTATTTTTATAATCAATGCAACTAAAAACCCAGGAGTTTTAAAGGTAGTTCAGATCACACAGCAACAATAAACTATTCAGAGCTTTCTCAGTGAAGTGATTTCCTCAAGTGAAGAAATCTGATATCCAATGAAACATTTTTCAGAGGGAAACTCATATCAATTTCTGAGGCATGTATTAAAGATTTGATTAAAATGTCTATCTGCCTGGCAAAAAAAGGACATGTTCGAAGGAAACCTTATCTCCAGAACTTATCATAGGTTTTACAGGAGGCAATATCTTCTTCATAGTAGCCTCAAGCGCAGTCCTAAAACCAGAATAAATAATACTTGAAACCATGTAGGAAGTTCCAGCAAATACAACAATGAATACAAAGGACTAAAGCTGTCTGCACTGAGCCTGCCCTGACCCAGTGGCACCAGGTCTTACAGCAAGAGAGGTTATTCCACAGAAAGAATATAAAATATTGGCAGAGAGCTGAGAATAAGATGTTTGGAAGAAAGATACCAGAAAGAATGAGATGAGTGTTTCTTTTGATGATGAAGAGGTTAACAAAAACCATGAACTCGGACATTTAGAGGTGGATACAAAACACCCTGTCTATCCTGCAAGCAATGGCCAGCATTTAGCAGGGAATAAAGAAACAAGTCACATGGAAAGACCACATACTCCACAAAGAGCCACAGAATCCAGAGCCTTAAACGTCTGGATGCAAGTCTTCCAACCCTGAAGGAACGGACAGTATTTACACATCCAAATTGTCACACCATCCTGCTCCTTTCCCACATCAAACACCCTCTCCCTGCTCTGCCTCCCACCAGTTGCTAGTCCTTCCTCCCACCTCCTCATCTATGCTCCTGGACCAACGCTGCTGTCCGAACCACCCTGCTATGCCACCTACCCTGCTCCCACAAACTCCACCTCCCTCTCCATACTGGTGCAGGCTTTAGCAGGCTTCTTCTGGACCAAATTCCAGATGATCTCTGCTAAGCAATTCACCTCTGTAATCTCTCCTGATTGCAAAGCCCAATACCAGTCAGAGCTGTCAGAAGCTAGTACAAGCAGATAACACAAAGTCCCTTCTAAATCAATTGGAAGAGTCACAAGGTTAAAGCACTACCTCTCCTAATGTACTCTGTCAAATGCTTAACACCCACGTACATCTTATGGTAGTGGGAGTTAACACAGAATGTCTAAAGTCAAAGGGTTCCCACTTGGAAAATAAGTACTGCATGGGCTTTTGCCCTTTCTCAAATCCTCCTGCTGCTCTGCATCACTCACATTAGTCTACATTTACTAAGAGTTTTCGATGTCATTTCACAATACATTTCGGAAACATGTTTCCAGCGGTACCCCATCAACCCTCCACAGCTCTACTAACGGAGTGCTGCTGGATCAGTGTCTGCCATCCACAGTTCCAAGTGTTGTGTGGTTGGTGCCACAGATTGATCTAGTTTTGGAAGTTTGTCCTTTCTGCACTGAGAGAAGAAATACTTCATTTCTCAACCTTCCCAGAGGAATTGAAATGGCTGTGCTAACACAGGGATCATCCAGCAATGCCTCTTCCATGTCCCAATTACAAATAGGTTTCTCCCCATTTCCATTTTACAAGCTCTTCTATACAGGTAGTGCATGAAAGGAAAACAAAACATTTCTGTATTGGCTGAAGGAGGGGCCAAAATGACAAGATTTCCAGAGTAGCTTGGGCCATTGGTACCACCTGCACAGCAAGAAATCTCACATTTCTAAAAGATGTATTTACATGGTGTTTGCTAGACTGAGCAAATGTGCTCTGGCCACTCATCAATTCAAAAGTCATCCTGTTTGCTGTGCACTTGAGGCCAACTGAAAGTTGTACAGCTTCTCTGAGGCAGGAGGCATAAGCAGTTTAATTGAAAGAGGTCCAACAACTAGCTGGGGCTCAGCACGGTCCTGGAGTGGCTTCCCTTTGCCAGCAAAACACGAAGTGGTGAAGCTCCAAGTCTCACAGCACAAGCGTGGTGCATAGACTTATTGCAGGTTCTTTCCATGGATTAATTTCCAGCACACAGCATGAGCAATCACTAACTCCTCAATATTCTTCTGCTAGATCAAAGGAAAACCAGATGAACTGGCACCGAAGTAGTAATTTTTCACTACTTTTATATCTTCAAGTGTGGATCAGCTACTGCTAGAGTTATTTGTAAGTCTAGTGTGTGAGTAATTTTACACTGTCAAGTCTATCAATAAGGACAACATATTTTTATAATGTACTATTTATATGTAAATTTTATGTACATTTTGCATACTAATTGAAAGAAGAAAGTTTAAAATTCCTTACACCTCTCACCTTCGTGTGTTCACTTCTGCTTATTTCAAGGTCTAGATGGTGGATACTTCTTTTAAAAGAAGGCTTCTGTTCTCAACTCTGCTTGCAGAAATGGTACCCATTTTTCACTTATCACAGTACTTTATTCTGATATCAAACTTCCTTCTATACATAAGGAGACAAATTTCAACCTCTCCTCTCTCATGCTGGTATACTCCAGACCAACATGGTTGAATATAAAAGCCACATGCTGTCATAGCCAAGCATCAAGTGGCCTTCAGTATAACAGCTGATTTAATTTATCTCACTTCTTTTGCCTAATCTGATTTTTGCCTAAAACATGTAAAAAAATCTTCAAAATAGCCTATGTTTCCCTTTGCTGAATTCCCAGGTACAAACATGGACACAAGGAAAATTTCCTCTAACAAATTCTATTGAATTAATATTATTTCTTCATGCAAGCTGACAATCGCTCTCAATCCATTTTTTTTAAAAGATAAAAACTAGTTAGAAAATTCACACCACTGCTTTGCTCCCTCTCTGCAAAATTAAACCTCTCCAATCTCCAACAAGTGCTAAAAGTTTCCAGCTGTCCCTTTTTCAGATTGTTTCACCTTTGAAAGAAACATTTCTCAGAGTCTTAGTCCTATCTTTCCTCACCCCAGAATGCATGGTATCGCAATGAATGTAACAGAGACCAGTTTATATATTCACATTACGACAGACTGAGCTTAGCATAAAGAAAAGCATTTATTGTTCTTACCACCATATTTACTATGGTAAGCAGCAATGATGGTTAGTGTCAATTAGCATCCCCATCAATGCAGCCAGAAAAATCTGTCAAATGAGAAGATTCCTGGTATCACTAAAGCACATTCATAGGAAAACAGTTTGTTTAAATCAATGTTATGTTAGAAGAAATAAAGCACATCTCTGGAAAAATCTGCATCTTGTAGTAGACTTAGGATTCTTAGTTAGCAAAAGCACAAGGTACAGGGTCCTAGCAACATATCCAGGGAGCACAACAAGCCCTGTGGCGCTGCAGGAATACCAGTCTCTATAAAAAAATATCAAAATTTACATGATTCCTCTCTTTAATTAAAGACATATACATATCTAGCATTTTCATTGGATTTTACCTCAGATACAGTATGCTCTTAGTCAGAAAAACATCCAGGAAATTATTAGGAAATCCAAAAGCTGTTAAAGTACACCTAGACATACAACAGAAGTCCATTTCTGCCTCTCAGCTAATCACCTCTCAGAACAGCCTTTTAGATTTCTGCTTGAATATTTTAGCAACTAACCTGAGCGATTCTAGGTCTTTAGAAATTTCATCCCGCTCTCCATCATTACAAACCACTTTGTATACTTCTAAATATATTGATAAACCTGTTCTCATCTAGACTAGGCCACATCCGACACATTTTCTATTTACTGACAAATCATTGACACTAGATTATAAATAATAAGGGTTTTTTTTAAGTTAAAAAAACAACCCAACACTTTTTTTTTCCCCTGCTGAACACTTGTGAGCTGTACCATAGTACTAAATGTGACTCAATGCTATACGAAGAACAATGGTGACAAACTGTATAAAACCGCGGCAGTGATCGATGGTACTTTACACAATATCTGCTTTTCAGCAGCAGCATTCTAAGAGTGAAAAACTGCTTGCACAGTACCGAGCCTTGTACCAGTTCGTGGGAGTTACTGCTATTAAAAAAAGAAGAAAGAAAAAAAAAAGAATTCACAAACTTTACTTTGCTATTTGAGTATGTATAAAGTCACTTTTTATGTGATGAAGAAAACATACTCATCAAAAAGAACTATTAGTTCTGAAGACTAAAATTATAGTACAATCAAGCTACGCATGATCTGAAATATTTTAACAGGCAAGAAATGCTGTAAGCACATTTTTCCAAGTGTCATTTGTGTAAATTCTACTCAATCCACCCAGCAAGTATGAGAATGAGTAAAACTTGTAGAATAATGTATGAAGAGCCCAGAATGATTCAATAGGTTACACTAGGAGGAGTATCAAGGGCACCAGTTGTATATACGAGATGTACGTGTCATACATTCCTGGTTACCTCAACTGAAGGTGCAACTCCAGGAAGCCAGATGATGCCATGCTTGCCTTTTGGAAGCAGAGATTGCTCCACTCGCATCCCAGGCCAGCAGAAGTCCCATCGCAGCCCTGAGTGCCACACTCATCCCAGCCCACAAACCTGGCCAACCCCTGGAGAGAACCTGGTGCCGCTCTAACCTGGGATGTGCAGCCTCCAGCTGGCACTTCCTCAGAGGCAGCAGACCTGTGCCCGCCTGCAAAAAGGCACACCAATTAGTAGTTCTAAACAATGCTCCATTTCCGCTCCCAAGACAAGAAACGTGTGTGCATGGCCCTGTGTGCAGGAGGCCGGTGCACAAGCCACCAGGCATTTCTGAAATAAGCAACAACAAAACAAAGATGAGAACTCTGCCTGCATTTTCTCGGCGGGAAGTTTTCATTTTTCTCCCTCCTAGGAAGCTGGGCAGACAACTCACCAAAGGTGAAAAAATGCTCCAGACAGAAAATAGCGGTGTTAGTCTTATCTCTGAAAGTAAAAGGTCAGTTATTTCCCAGGTAAAGGCTTTAAGATCATTTCTGTAGCCATAAATTGGGACTGTTTGGCAAAATAAGAGTCTTTCCTATCCACAGCCTGGGCTATCCCAGAAAGTTATTTAGCATCCTTTAGAAACATATAAATAATGCTGTCTATTTATGAAGCCCTTGCAATTTGGTTCAGTTCTCAGTTTAGGATGTAGTCCCCCATAGTGAGTCATGGGCTTTGGTTATCCTGAGAAACCAGGACAACCAGTGCAGCCTGCCAAGGGGGTGCCACAGACTGTAGAAGCCCGATGAGCTGCAGGACCTGCCCCATCACTGCCAACTTGCCTGGTGGCCACCATGCAGCACCCGACCCCAGTGGCTGTCCCCGGTCCCACTCTGCTCTGCTTGTTGGGGTACCCGAGATGCCTGCCCTGCTGTCACCCTGGGCTGGTCTCCGTGTTGGGCAGGCCACTCCTGCTGTTCCCCAACAGCCTGAAAGCACCAAAATGCAAAAAGCAAATGCATTTATTTTTGAGTCCTCATTTATTATCTTTGGCCTTCAAAAAAATACTGAAAGAAAACTAATCCATGCTCAATCTGATGTGTGTAAGAAGAACAGAGGGTTCCACCCCATTTCCATCTGCAATTTCAATTTACAGAATTGCCTCCAGTATCCACTGAATTATCCTAACTACCTAAATAAAAATGAGACACTTAGAGGAGGGGCTGAACCTGGAGGATATCCTCTCTAGCAGCTAAAAAGCCCACTGGCAATAATGTTGCCTGAGAAATGAAAGCAAAAATCACATACTGATTAGCAAACCAGGATACATTTTATAAAAAAAGAAAATAAATTCATAATTATGACAAAAACTTGCACTTGCAAAAGCCTCCAGCTCTGATAGCACTTAGCTAGCCCCAAACAACTTCCAAGGACCACACAAAGCGTGCACTAGTTAAATGTGCACTGACTGGAGAAGAGAAGGCTCCAGGGAGATCTGATTGTAGCCTTTCAGTACTTACAGGGGGCCTACAAGAAAGATGGGGACAAACTTTTGGTCAGGGCCTGTTGCAATAGGACCCAAGGGGTAATGGTTTAAACTAAAAGAAGGAAGGTTTAGACTAGATAAAAGGAAGAATTTTTTTTACAATGAGGGTGGTGAAACACTGGCACAGGTTGCCTAGAGAGGTGGTAGATGTTTTTCTGCTGGATAAATGTCAGCGAAAGAGAAGGGTGGAGGTAGTGCAATGCAGAGGTACTGCATCTCTGAGGAGTGCACCGGGTTACCTTCAGCCAGTGAAGCTTCTCATGGTGGCCATATGCAGCTTCTCTAGCAGCACCTACACAAACACGAGCATTAATAATTCAGGAACACCAGCAGCATTAAATCTGTGAAAGGCTTAGCTAGCTAGTTCAAATGTGCCTTGAGTGGTAGCCAGAAAAGTAATCAAAATGAAAAAAAGAAATACATTTAAAAGGATTAGTGACTGGAAGAAGGAAATTTATTCAAAGACACCATCTTTTTGTGTTTTGTAACATCAACTGAAATAGAGCAAGAGGCTCTGCTTCTGAAAAAACACTGACACTCAGTGAATACCATTGCACTTGAATGCTGACTGGAGAAATGCCAGTGATGCCAGTGATACCAGAGAAACAGCTACAGCAATGTCTCTCTCTTCCCCTACACAATCTGCAAAAAGTCTAAAAAATAACTGAGTGAAACTTTTTGACCTCTGACCAAGCATACATACTTGCTTCATCTCTCTTAAAGGAATTACACAGCATCATGATCCAGAAGTAAGCTGACCCCTGCTTGGGAAACATCCGTCGTATTGTCCAAGCAATGTTCCTGCGTTTATCTTACACAAATTGAAAAGTGATCAAGGCTAGTAATCACTGCAAACTTTTAAAGAATTAGGAGGCAGCCTTAGCCATACTCCCCACAGTCTGAGTGTAGAAAAACAGTCTATCCTTTTTGTTTGTTTGTACTGGATGCATTCTGGTCATACAGCTGTGTGGCAGGAAGGGAGCTCTGATGTCCTCTGTCACCCAGCCTGCACATTAAGGTTTCTTTGACATGGAAACATGGACACAGAGATGTGGAAGGGGGGAGCAAAGTGATTGTGTACACACAAACACAGAGAGAAGCCAGGACCCAGCCCCAGGAGAGAGCTAGAAAATGTTCCTGGGGTCCTGCAATTCAGAGGGATCCATTATTCTTCAACTTTAAAGAAGGGAGAAACACTTCTTTGTTTTTAATGGTGCACATATAAAACAAATCATTCACTGAGAAAGAATTTCAAAGTACAGAAATAAATCTTTAGATTCCAGGATCAGTTATGTGCTTGATCAGCCAACTTTTCTATCCCACTTAGGATGTGAACACTCTGGTATTGTATGTGTCTGAAATAGAGCAACGAGTCAAGTACACAAAGCTTTCCACCCATGATCATGGCCAGAGTGAGACACGTGCTATGAATTTCAAACCAAGATCCAGCTGCACAAGAAGGAAACATCCTGTTCCCTTACCAGCAGAAATGTACCTGTACAATTCTTTGCCTTCCCTTTTCTTCCCACCCCATGCAGCCATAATGAACTAAATCAGCTGCTATGTCTCTTCTTTCAGCACAACAAATAAAATCAACTCCTATGTCTCTGCTTTCACCATACAACGGAGTATATTCACCCAGAGCAATTTAAAAATGAGTGGTCTCCAAAAATGAAATTAAGTATTTTTATTGTGTGGTTACTGCCTTAAAACATCTCACTCTTTGAAGAGAGCTTTTGTATGACTCTTTATCAAATTGCTTTTTAATGCAAACATCGATACTTGTTAGCAAGCCAACTTTCATCCTTGTCACTGGTATGGCGACGTTGTTTTGGCAGTAAAGTCTAATGGAAATTAAAAGCAAACAAGCCGAATGCGTAACCATTCTACCCTGAAAATAGGCTTTGTTTGAAAATGGTTGTATGGAGGAGCTGGCAATAAAGCAGCTTCCATCAAGCTCTGCTTTTGGACTATTATTGCTAACTTAACCAACTGTTTCAAACAGATTACAGTGTGCTCAAAAAAACCCCAACAACAACAAAAAACCACAACCCACCCCCCCAAAATAAACAGTAGAGGAAGAAGATCAAATTAATGCTTAGCCAAGTGAACCCGGGTGTTACAGACAGCTGCTGTTTAAGAATATGTGTCCATTCAGCCATCTCGCTTGGCTGACCCCAGTATCGTCGTTGTGAAACACACCCAGCTAGGGGCACTGCTACCCGCAAAAATGGAAAAGTTTAGTGGTATCAGTATTTCACCTGTCAGGTTAGAGCTCATATGCAGTCTGGATTCAGTTATTTTGACCTTCATCTCTTCAAAAAAAGCCCCCAAAAAACCCCAACCTGTACAAACTCCCAAATGTCAACGGTTATTTTACATCTCCAAGTTCCCAGAACATGGTATTGACATAGTGTTCATTACTAATGCTTGCATGGTCCAGATTTTCCTAGTCCTTCCATTTACAATTTCCTTCTTCAAGACTGAGCAGTGAATGTGGAAATACTTAAGGTCATTCTGCAGAGCTCACCTCTAGGCTCAGTGTTCTTTGTTATTTACAACACACAGAGGTTATGATCTTTCTGATAATTTTTCCAGAGCATTTAAAAATTCCCTTTGGATATTTCAGAAAATCCACTCACAACAAACTTAACAATTTTACATCTGCTTTTTATTTTGTACCAGTTTCCTAACAGATAGGTTAACAGGCTGTCAATTTATCATGCATTGTCATCTGGTCTTTTTAAAATTTTAAATCTGAAGACAGATAATCACCACAGGACTCAAAATACATAATTAAGAAAAAGGAAAAAAGGTCAGCAGTAGAGTCAGACATTTAAACTACCTGTCTACGTGCTAAAAAAAAAATATAAAAAAATCTCACAGTGGGACACTAAGAAGACTGGCTGTGTAATCCTGCCAAAACAGAGCACAGCAAAATCTTGAATTTTGCAAGATGGTGCCTCAACTGAGAACACAGAGCACAATGGTGAAGGTAATTATTTGCACAGCAGTGGAAAGGGAAAAAAAAAAAAATCAAGCATAAAAATATCTTGAACTCAAAGCCATTTCTACCTACTTGAGATCATGTGTTTCTAATACAAAAATAGCTTTAACCTTCATCTTTACCCACACAAAAACTACTTAAATTCCACTGCAAGACCCTCTGCTTTAATATACCCTAGATTTCAATTTTAATTTTAAGCAAAATGAAACCACACAGAAAATTTGCCCCGATTACTTTTCTATGAAGAAATGTTTAACCTTTATGCAGTTGAGCAAAGCTCTTGTTAAATCAACCAGCTCATTAGAGTGCAGACCACAAATGTCTCCAACTACACTGAGCTCAATTTCAGACAAAGGAAGCTGCAAGCACACGTCAGCCTCATTTGGCTGGATTTAACTGCTCTGAGAGATCCTGAAGCAGAGCAGGACATAATACAGATTCCATGCACATAACAGCTGGTACTGGATTTTTCTGAACTAGTAAGAGCAAAAGGACTGGTGACAAACAAGATGCTTTAAAACTACTATCAGAGCAAAAAACTCTCTCCAAATAGCAGTGTCAGTAGGAAGAGATAGCGGGGGCAGATTCCAGACACAATACATCATCTCTGAAATCTAGGACTTAAAGTGAAATTCATTCCCTTTCCTATAAAGTACAGACAAATGTGAACTATAGAGAAATAGTTTAAATTCACAACTAAAAACATGTTTCTTGGTCCAAAGATGGTAAGCAGGCAGCATCAATCTAATTGGCAGGGAGAGAAGGGGGTGGGAGGGAAAAGCCAGTAAAACTCCAACAGAAGTATTATCAATATTAAGTTGATGTCCATTTCAGTGGCTGAGAACTGGTTTAAGATCATACCCCTTTTTTTGGAGATTTTAATAGGGCATGGACACTGCACCAGCAAAAAAAGTAAGAACCTGCTCTTAATTTTAAACAAGTGCAATTTACAATCTTTTACTTTTATTCTTCTTTAACTAGAATGAAAAGATTAGGTAATATGAACATCTGAAAGAACACAGAATATATATATGTTTTTGTATTTATTCTGCTGCTGACCGTGTAACACACATGTGTCATACGAACATATTTGTATACACAAAGTAAGAAAATCGTGGCATAATTATTAGTTTTCAGATTCAAAGAAAGGAATTCCAAAACTGGACTAATTTAATTAACATTTTAAAAAGTTCTCAGATTAGCCAATTCCTTTGCCTTTCAAATACATATATTCAGCAATTGTAGATTGGCAAAACAGTCTTTTACAGGCAAGGCAGTATTGCTTTCTTAAAGCTTCAGCTTTACAGGGTTGCCACATGTTTGCTAAAACCATTTAATAAAATTTCTGTTAATAACCATAAAACCAAAATAACTTAGTTCATTTTATTAGTAGAGACTGCAGCGGCTCACTCACAGTAAGTTAAGAGCTGTGCATTGCAATGAAGTGTACTTCAGGCTGCAAATACTTCAGTGACATTTTTATAGCAGAAGTATCTTTTTCCCTCCACTGGCATAATTTTATTTAAAAATTGCTGCTATCTAAGCAACTGCAAATAACCTCCCCCTGTCTAGTAAGTAGATTACAGACAGCAGGTTAGATTCCAATTTCAATCAAGAGTTAGATTTCTATTGTTTGTAAAACAAATGAACCATTCAGTGTTGATAGTATTTTAAGCATTGGAAAGCATGACCAACTTGTAACAGAATTTACCTAGAGTTGTATTTATGATTTATTTTGCTATTTGGAAAGATAGGACACTACACTTATATTGATTCTGACTCTGTGTATCTTAGGCCCAAAATCTGGTTAAATACTCAGTGGCTACAAGGACTTTTATCAGAAAGGAGTATAATTTGTTAGAAAAATCTTTTCAGAGAAACTTCCTTTTTCAAGGACGTCCTGTTGCAGAAGATGTCAGAAGTCTTGACTAGAATTTGCAATTGCAGCAGAATGTCCACAACAGCCCCAAGCAGTGCTATTAACCCAAGTCATCTCACCAGCATTCACCTGTGCAAGCCTAGAATATTTGCTGGCACGTGGGTTACAGCATCTCAGATACAGCATATATCCTGTCAGCTTATTACAAATAAGGCATTTGTCTTTAAAAATCAAAAAAGAAACATCTAAATAACTTTAAAATGGACCCTTAACACGAGTCGTATTTTTTCCGATGCTCAGGGGCACAAGAAGAGAGATGGACTGTGTATGATTGTAGTAACATCCTGTGTTAATAATACTGTGTAGCATGGTTGTAGAAACATCCAGGTTAATAATCAAGAAGCTCACCAGGAGAACTTGGAGTGTTTGTAGAGTAGGTGCTAGAAAGAAGCTGAGGTAGATTTGACCCCTGGCAGTAAAGGAAGACCATGAAAAAGGGAAGAGAGTAAGGAAGAGAAAAGAAGGAACCAGCCAGATGGAAGGATATAAATGTCGCTAAAGAAGATCTGGCAGCAAAATGCATCAGTAGGTGAGAGGAGGATATGGGGAAAAAGCAGAGGGAAAAGCCTAGTGGCAAGCAAAAGTGGAGCAGAGTCACAAACCGGGAATAAGTCGCAGCAAATAGGAAGAACAGAAGGCTGGAGAAACGAATCAGAGAGTAAGAACAGCACGGTCGGCAGTACAGGTTCTGTTTACACCACAAGGATTTTTAAACTGATTAATGCAAAGCAGGCAGGCCAGAAAAGGGACTGGAAACAGCCAACCACCAGGCAGGTGACATCTTTGCAAAAATCTATGGGCTAATATGCAAAAATTCTCAATCACTTATTTATGCAGCAGCCTATTCCACTAATATCAGGGATTTGACAAGAGATTAAGTTCCACTCCTTGACCGCCACAGGGGTTTAATTTGAGATTATAACAACTAGGTAACATACAAACTCTGATTTTTCTCCTCCGAAAGAAATCATGGCAACCAGCAATCCTATTGTGCTTTGTTGCTGCATAATTGTTAAAGAAATGCTTTCCGATGCCTTGTGAGAGGGGGTACTATCTCGAAAGCTCAAAGGGATTGTTCATTTGATCACTAAGCACAGTGTTATTCTAACCACTCATGAAGACAGAGAATGCCTCTATTCTTATGTTCCCCTGAGAGTTGAGATCATCTGAGATATGTCGCCTATCACATATAAAGGCTGAGGTAGAACTGCTGGCAGGACATTTTAAGTGAAGGATTTTCACAGACCTGGAATTCCTCTTCTGCATTTTCAGACAACAGTTGAATTTGATGTCCACGAGGCTAATTTAGAAGGTTTAAGTGTACAAGCAAACCTTTACTTCAGGGTTTCAAGCTTGAGACCTCGTGTGTTGAATGGTAAAGCAGCTTGAAGAATGACAAAATAGATACAGATGTGTTTCTAATCCCACATCTATCTGTCTCTCCCCAAAGCCACAGGCAGAACCCTGGAAGTGCATCTCAGTATAAGCAGTACAAACACACCTGAAAAAAAAAAAAACCCAAACAGCTGCAAAACACAAGGAAAACCCCTACACTTAAACCCCACACACCCAA
The DNA here is from genome assembly GCA_025769975.1 of Gallinago jamesoni. Taxonomy (NCBI): domain Eukaryota; kingdom Metazoa; phylum Chordata; class Aves; order Charadriiformes; family Scolopacidae; genus Gallinago; species Gallinago jamesoni. The sequence goes on along the minus strand of JAOQGH010000012.1, from coordinate 92,882,577 downwards.
ATAAAAAGCTGCACACAAAGATAATGCAATTAGCAAAGAATACGGTTCCTCTACACTGCCTTCTCCCACCATCTCCTAAGAATACATATGAGTTTCATTTCTGACCCCTTAAAATTTGTTTTACAATATTCCGTTCATGCACTTTAATGATTCTCAACTTGTTTTGTTGAAAACATTAAGTTGTTAACCAGTAATCTCAAAAATGAAATGCCCAGCATTTTACACATACATATATTAATTGAAAAAAACACAACCCACACCAACAAAACACCACCTCTGATTCATGCCACTTTAGCACAAGTGGCACACGGGCAAGAACTCAAATTGGTACTATGTGCTAAAATCTTCAGAAGACTGATGCACTTTCCAGTTTACGGTTGAGAGTTAAGGGAGGTGCCTATGTGTCTCCACTGTGTACACATTACTGTTCTCTGAATTAGCACACAAACCAGCCTACACCCCATTACGAATTGAACAGATGCATCCACAGTGCATGAAGGGACATAAAAATGCTTTATCAAATTCCTCCCCCTAACCTCAGTTGTATTTTTTGTTTCCCCGCTCTGTGGAAAACACGGCTTACTAGCATGATTCCTTATTTTTGTGTATTAGATAATACCCTTAAAAGAAATGCATTATTTTAACCACATTTTTAGGAGGTCTGAAGGGTTCTAAAAATGTATACTTGATGCAAATAAACTGCAATTTTCAGAAAGATGTGACCTCTTAAAAGTTGTACAACCAAGAATTGTTAGGTTTCACTCAGTTTTCATCATTTTGCACAGATTTTTTTTTTAGCACTATAGGTCAAAAAAATTATACCTTTCCAACATTCTGACTGAGAACCTCCAAATCAACTCCCTTTTTATTCTCTAATTAAAAAAGCAAATAAAACACCTAAATAAAATCATCATAAGGATCAAATATTTATATACTTTCTCAATAAAAAGAAATCTGTTAAATAAAAGGGGTTACATTTTTACTTGAATTATTAATCTGGCCCTTAAAATATGTTTTTATGTTGCAGTGCTGCATCATAGCTACAACAACATAAGCAGACTAATACAGATGGTGGAGAAAATGCTCTAAATTTAAATAGCTCCTCATGTCCAACTAGCTTACATTCACACTTTTCCCATGCTTCATTCCTGATAAAAAATATGATTATGATACTTTGAAAAATGCAGGGAGTTGACTAGAAAAGTCAGATATTTGTATATGTCAGTAGTGATTTATTACAAAGAGCCTGGAAGTCTTGAAGACCAGCCAAAGCAGTGTGCAATTTTGAACAACACACTGATTTCAAGACACTCACTTCTGTTTTCTTGAAGGGGCAGCTCTGCATGCTTTCTCATATTTTCTTTTCATTGGAATCTTGAAAATAACTCACAAAAACATTCAGACTCAGAAATCTCGTAATAGGCATCTTAACTTTAGGTAGTGCTAAAAAGGGTCCCTTTACAAGGGAACTAAGAAAATACATTAGAAAAGGACTTGTATTTTCACTGCAGGAGACATTTGTAATCAGCACCTATGTTAAACAAAAAAAAAAGTGGGTGGGAAAAATGTAACTCGGAAATTGTAAAGACATTTTTCAACGTTTATAATTATTTAGAATTGAAAGAAAAATTACAAGTCAATATAAAAAGATTCTCGATGAGAAGAGGCTGGAGAGAGAAATAACTTAAATGTTTGCCTTCAGGGAGAAGTCACTAAGAGGCCTATATTGGTGTAACAGGTATAACATTGCAGCTGTGACTCTGTCCTGAGCAGAAACAGCATGTAGAGAGGGTGCTAAAGGAGCACACCACGGAATAGAATAATTATGCTGTTGTGATTCCGCTACTGAGTTTTCCAAACTAGAATAGGCTTTATCCTGAAACTGCAGTTCTTCTGCAAAAACTAGAGCAATTTGATTTTTGCCCTACAGTTTGAGAACAACAAACTCATCGGATGCAAAAGTAGCTTGCCTGGCAGAGGAAGCACTTACTCTGAGAAAAAGGAATCAGCTGCAACGCAACGGGTGCAGAGCAACTTTCTTATGATCTTCTGTAAGAAGAGATCAAAAGAGATCCATTTAGAGATCAATAGGCTTATTGAGGTCCTTAGTCATCAACCAGGTGCTTCTGCAGTATAAATAACAACTGAAATAATGCTAGAAATGAGCCTGAACTTGGATTATGGTACTTTAGTAATAGAGGGAAAAAACCCAATAATCATGGGGACCATGAATATAATCAGAGCAGTTAAAAAGGAAAACAAAAGTCCCAAGCATGCATGCATTTAAAAGTCTCACCTCCTTGGCTGCAGAAAATCCTGTTAGATTCGATCCTACTGATGGCTCCAATCCACATTGTGAAAACAGGCTACCAGATACAAATTATTATAATCAGGTGAGCATCGTTTTTGGAATAGAGACTAGATTTCTTGCTGCTGGCATAGAGAAACAGAGGTTAACGCCTCTCTGCTGGAGCCCAGGGGAATTTGGCACAGAGCAAAAAGGGGGAAACAGTTATTTTGCACAATCTTCTGATTTAACTTTAAGCTCAGATCCACCTAAATATGTCAAAATCCAGACAGTATTTCCAAATGTTAAAGCATATTCCTAATTCCGATGAAATCTAGGGAAGTTCCTGTTTACTTTCATTTATGACTGTTCCTTTGTAGGCTGTGCAGTTCACAATGATGTTGGCAAGTCACTGATCCCTCACAGCAAGGGCAGAGTAATTTGGTGGAAGACAAAGAGGGAAGCTTTCTTTTTTTCAGGTGTCTTGGTAAGTTGAGGGTTTTATTTCAGCATGGATCTTGAAACAAATTTGTTTTCAGATCTTCATACTGGCATTATATATATTGAAATAGAGCAGTAAAACTATTTCAAGAGATTCTAGCAAATAAACTGACAAAAGTGAACTTTCAGAATTTATATCTAATGCTGAGTACGGGATTCAGACTGAAATTTGGCTTGCTGTATAATTGATATCCCCATACCTTAAGTTTTCCATTTCATCCTATTTTGCAACAGATTTCCTGTACTGACAAATGCAGAAGGAACGTGATACCACAGCAATAAAATCTGGAGAACAAACAAGAGGGTCTGGTGGTCATTTTAAGGATAGCCAGTTTCTATACAAGACTGAACATGACACACAAAACAAAGGACAGCCTGAAAGAAAATAATAGGTAACAGAATAATGCTACTAAAGTGACAAAGTCCTGCTCATGCTATACCCTTACCTCATAAAAATGAAGTACTGGAAGATTTTAAACCTGATGAATAGGTGAAGCTGGAGGCAGCAGAAACATCTGGAACTAATCCCACCCAAAAAGGCTTTTCAAAAATTCAGTCCACTCATAACCATAAACATCAGAACTGCATTTAAAACTTAGCCCTACAACAATTCAAGAATAAAATTCTCTACTTCTCATCATTTGACTCTGGGTGGCAAGACATTTTCGGATGAGAAAATGGAAATGTCTTTCTCCCTGGTGCTGCCCCAGCGGCGTGCAGGATGCCTGATGTGAAAGGCAGCTTCCTCAAGCCTGGTGGCTGAGCCCAGGACTTCACATACCACGGAACTAAGATCAGCATGGTCCTTGGTAGGAGCTCAGGCATAACCACCACATAGCTCTGCTGAAATCAGTAGTTACTGTGCTGAAAAAGCAGGGGGTCCTGTGTAGTTAAATCAAAGCAAATAGAGTCACCACACCCTGATAAACATTCAGGGAAGCCCACTTATTTCGCAGTGTGTCAAATGTTAAGTATTTATTTTAGAAGCATCCGTATTTTAGTTTTGTCTCCACTGAGTTCAGTGAAAACAAGTCTATTTATGGTAACATTGCGTGGTAGCTTAGATGTCCAAAACCTACCGCTTATGTTTCAAGAGTGAATCCACTCGCTTTTCTACAAGCAAAGGTTAAAAAAAAAACCCTATTACAGATATTTCAGAACAGAATTGAGAACCCTTGTGAATTTCTTTTATCTGTAGCCAGTTTCTATTGAAGTCACTTGAGATAGAGAGATTTAGAACTATTTTTGCAACAGCATCCATACATGTGTTTGTTTAAACAACTGAGTTTAGTCTTTAAAATACTGATTTTTGCTGCAATCCTCCTTGTCAGCACTACCAGAGACGTTGTTATTTTTCCACGGTTAATATCACGCACAGCAGAAATTTTAAGATGCTAAAACAGGAAGGCTCAAAAGGGGGAAAAAATATATAAAATTCACAATGGATGACAGTTATGAAAAATCACTCCAACTAATCTAAATTTCCTGTTTTGATGGAGATACTTTGTATTGAGTAGAAAAATGGTTCCTTCTGATTAAGAGGGAACATTTAAAGGCCTACAGAAAGCCAGGCTTTTCACTGGCAACACGGAAGGGAAGCGTAGGGAAGGCTCTAGAGAGGGAGCCTGCTCTGAACAGCACAGAAAATAAAGAACAGCATTATCATGGCTGTTCTTTGCTCCTTGCAAGGCTTGTAAGCGACTGCAGTCTCGTCGCCACCAGGATGTTTCTGTACAAGTACCAGTGTGTGCGCACCAGTAAATACCAATCCTGTGCCTCCTTGTCAAGCACTTAAAGGGACACTGTCACGCCCATGAAACTAAACTATTGCACAAGTGCTGCCAAGCTATGTATTTGAAGGAGTTAAGCCAAACCACAGTCAGCTTTCTTGAACAAATGCTTAACAGAAAGCCACAGCTTCCAGGATGGACTGGATGTGCTGCCTGACATGGTGCTGCAGCCCTTGAGTTTCACAGCTCCAGGGTACAGAGACGGGAGCGCCAAGGGGAAGACAACAGATGCCAAGTCCTGCCATTTTTTATTCACTAATTCAAAAGCTCTGTGTTCCCTCTCGCTTTCACTCTCCACCACCATTAGACTCATTCTCAGTCTAGCAGACGGAGTTACAAATGCAATACATTAAGCTGCAGCAGAATTTAGATTAACTCAGCATAGAAATAATAATATTTTGTCAAGGTCACCACCAAATCAATATGCTGTCACTCCTTTCATAATCCTTTCACAGTGGGCTTACTGCTGCTTGGCTCTCCCTTCCAGAACTACACCCATCACATACCAAGCCTGACGCTTTGGCAGAAGAGCTGCTGCTGGACAAGAGGATGCTGCTACAACGCCTCTTTCTCTGCCCTGCCACACTTCTTGGGCAACAACTCGAACATAAGAAAATTAACAGTTCTTTTCTTACTTCATCCTACCTCTTTAATGCTGGAAGGACAGGTTGATGGACTTTTGATTTTTAAGCCCATCTCACTATCCTTATAGTTTTGCCAAAGTCAGTAGAACTAATTACAAAATTGCCAATGAAGGAGGTTTAAATGGAGGCATGAGTGGGAAGTTCCACTGCAAGCAAGAATTTCTTAGGCCCATCCGATCCTGGCAAGGGATTGAAATTTCGCCTGATCGACAGCACACTGGATGGGAAGCATCAACTTAATACCAACCTACTGTGTTTATGAGGGCAAGAGGTTTACCTCTGTATCCCCCTTTTCCCCTGGTTTCTATATATTGCATTCAGATAAGAAAAAAATCTGGGTTAGGATCTTTGTCTCATGACTTGTGTTATGGGCAGCCTAATAGAGCCCAGTGGCACAATCAGTGGTAATTACAGGGGCTAGACCATCAGCGAAGTGCCTCTTTTTAACCAGGAGAACTGACCTCTTGAAGTCTGAGGAGAATCCATTGTTTTCATACAAATCTTGCAATAGGACATTATTCTGGCTCAAATCAGGTATTGTGGATTTGATCCAGGAATTACCCAATGAAATTCTGTAATTCTTAATAGGCTGGAAGCCAAAGTAGGTGACTTTCATATTTTTATTTTTTTTAAAGACACATAAAGATTATTAATCTCAGCTGGTGTTTCTGTATTCTCCTAATAGATTATACAAAAACTCATTCTGCTTCTCCTCTAGCCATTGCATTAAGAAGTGAGTCATACTGTAATTAAACTTTAATGACAACATCTGTTTTGGCTAACATGACAGAAAAGCAGTTGGCCCAAGGAGGACTACTCTGCTTCTTATTTCACTCAAACCAGAACTGAGCGTTTATTCAGCCTCCACAAAACTGGAAATGGGACAACGGCAACATCGTGGCTATATTCCCCAAATAAAGATCTTTCAGAAGCACTTTTAATTCATTTACAGATAAAATCCTGCCTTAACCAAACTGAATGGTACATAAGGATCAGTGACGGAGAACACTGAGGACTCTGTTTCTTCTGTGCAAACAGAATACTCCCTTGGGCTGCAGCCTGCTAAGGGGACAAAGACAACAAAATACACTGGGAAAGAAGTAACTTGTTTCCATGGCCAGCTAATTAGCCAAAGGCTTCATATCACCACCCAGCAACATGTGACATTAGACCACCCTTAGCCACCCTCACTTTTACAATCAGCATAACAATGGGATGGTAAATGCCTATTGTGCTTCCCCCCATCTCGCATAGAGACTCAAGGAAAGGGAAAGTCAGCAGATCCTGTACGCTGTATAGCAAGCATTAAAATAATAAGTCATTTATTATACTGTTATTGTGCTGATTAATTACACTGAGCACAACCCACCAGGCCTGCACTGCTAAAAATACAGCAGGCATCGCTGGCTCAGGTCCATGTCTACGCTAACGAATCTAGTAACAGCTCCAGTCTCTATAAAAGATGAAAAATTCAAACCTGTTATTCATGTGGTACAGATGAGAAAAAAAAGAAAAGTCATACCAGACTTATTAAAATGCCCTGAAGTGCTTGTGCACTAATTTTGTGGCAAACATCAGTGCTAAAGTAATCCTAAAGGTTTAGACACTATTGTACCGCAGTACATTAATTATGGTGGCATATTAACTAGGTTGATGTCCAAGAGCTACTGTTACTGTTTAAAGCATCGGATGGCTGGCAGAAAAAGTATGTTTGAATAATAATGTTAAAAAAAGAAAATCCATAAAAATGAGCTATAACCAAATCAACCACAGAATTAACATAAAAAATGCAAATATCTATACTTTAGAAAAAGCTTCAAACCCTAAAAAAAAAATAAAATCCACCAATTGGAAAACTGCTGCCTCTGAAATCCTGTGGGTTTTTAGCAGCTCCCTAATCTTTGACTTCTCTTGTCCATATATAAACTACGTATAGTTTGCAAAAAACATTTTATGATATATAAGATCTTGCAAGAAGAGTTTCAGCCCTTCCCCTGAAAAAAAACTCACAACACCCCACACCAAAAAGGGAAAGCTGTGAGCAGTACCTCAGAGACCCAACAACTGCACATAAGATGCCAAGCATTTTTTAATTAAAATGTAAATCTATTCTGTCCATCTCAGAAAGTGAACGCAGTCTTGCTGTTGTAGTTTTGATAAACCAGTGGTCTCTGGATGGAAAGAGATAGGTCAAGTCTTGCAAGAAACTGGGAAAAAGAAAGAGATGGTGAAGGAAAGTAGAAATAATGTGAACAGTTGGAACAACAGAATGATTACTTAGCTTATAATGAAAAACTACAGGAAACTAAATTCCCCCATTTACCTCTCATGTAAGAGGGAGTAACTGCACCGTGGTAATAACATCTTTTAGGATAATTTGCTGTCTCACCAGATTGATTTTTTCATGTAAGCTTGCCATTATTTTGCATTAAAGTCATAGCATGTGTCCTACAATTGACAGCGTTTACAAAGAGAGAAGCTTCCCAGTAAGAAGGTCACTGAACTACAATAACCTTCAGTTTTTATGACACTACTGACCTGACCACATCACCTCCTGATAAATGCATTGTGCAGCCAGGAGCTGCTAAATGCCTTCCAGCTCCTCCCTCTGCATTCTGCCCCCTCCCTTTTATAAACAAGGATCAAAAACCAAAAATGGATACAATAAAAGAATGAAACCTGTACAGATATAATACACAATTATATATATTCCCACCTTGTGAGTGTATTCTGTACAGCCACTTCCTAATTTGTAAGAGAGTGACACAACCTATCATTTTGGTAGAATGGTCCTTATGTACCACCATTAAATTCCCAACAGAACACAAAAAACCCCACAAAAAACCAGCCCCAAAATGGATATTCTTAAGTGTAGACATTGTGGACTGCAGCAACTGTGGGACTCTTGTCCTACCACATTTAAGGGAGGCCAAAAGCGAGGGTGGCTGCAAGCCGTTACAGATGGAAATCTCCTGAAGACAGAAGTTCTTGATCCTGCATGAGTTATACAAATACCCAAGGACATTCTGCGTAGGACACAGAAGCAGGCATCAGCACAGCAATGAATCAGGGTCAGGCAGGATCACCATGGAATTGTGCTGAATGTATGGTTTCTAGTTCTGCATACAAAAGATACCTCAGGATGTACCCACCACTGCCATTAGAACTGGCAGAATGAGGGCTGGTGCTGTGTTCGGTGTCCCTTTCCCACATTTGCCTTTTTTTTATATAAAGAAAACACACAAAAAAACCTCACCAAATCTCAACAACAAAAAAACCACCAAACACCCCACAGTACAACTCCAGCCACACACCAGAGATCACTGGAAAGCACTAAGCCATTAATAACCATGACCACTTCCACAAATAAAATTTTAGCACTGTTCTATTAGATAGAAATGAAATTTACTGTTTGAGAAGATCAAGACTTATTGTATCTTGAAAAGTTACTACACTTTAACTTTGCTCCACTATCAGAAATGGGAATATGCTGGCAACATATCATAGTTCCCCCATGGAGAATTTTTCCTTACTTGTAATTTTATGCTACTTCAGACCTGTGGGGAAAAAAAAAGTATCAATAAAAATCTGCCTCGTCATTTTCCAAGTTAACACAGTAAGGGACTGCACCAAAGGAAAGTCCAATCCTCCCAGTCAGAACAACAGGCACACTGCCCCCCTGCTTTTGCCTCACAGTTGTAGAGCAGCAATGGATCTAATAAACTTCTGAAAAGTATCTCTGGAAGTGAGGTCAGCAGTCACCTCCTAATCCATTTCTTTAAATGCATATGACTCTACCTGGCAATTTTCTTCTCTCTCTTTGACTGAGTTGTCATTCACCATACTTTTCTGACTACATACTGGTTGCAACAGAGACCATGTTGACTACGTGCAAGTTCAATAGAAGTTTGTAGCAAGCAAGACATTCTAGTTCCACATCACAGATGCATATTCAGTCTATATCAGACAACAGAACTCTGTTGAGCGTCACAAGAAAATCCTTTCAAAGGACAAACAAAACTAACTCTTGTTAATTCAGAATTTCATAGTTACAAAACCCATTACTGTACAGACTAGACTTCTTTTCTCTCCTGTATCCTTACCCTTCTGCTCCATTTCTCCACTCTACCCTCTTGTATAAAAAGTTCACCACCTTTGAGAATTAGCTCTCAAACAGGATATACCTGACTTGTTTGTTTCATAAAGCAGCTGGTACAATGTGACTGCACTGTTGATATTGACATTTCAGACATACCCCAGTATAAAAATAAATACTGAAGAGAAATGCAAAAAACCCCCACCCTCCAGAGAGGTAATTCCCCCCATGTCAACTCATCTGAAGAGGAAGACAAAAACTAAGATGTTTGTGTTCACTCACACGTGGTCCTCCACAGCTGTGGATCAATCTTTGTATTTATGAAGAGTGCTATTGGGTCTAGCGGACTTGAAAGAGATATCCACGCCTGGTTCTCTATCAGCAGAACATTTTCATTCAATAGTACAGTGCTCACATCCAAAACCATACCCAGCTGACAGGGACTGCAGAAACCACATTTACTGTGGAAGCAAGTATTTACAAAAAAAATAAATAAAATGTTCCTGTATTCAAATCTCACACCTCCCTCTGACCTCTTCTGTATCACAGTCTCTAGTAATTGCATCTATTCCATGCTGTCCACAGCACAGAACGGTCCTTGCTCCTGACAAACCATATTTGTCACCTAGTCCAAGACAATACAAACCTCGGAGGTGGGGTGGGGGGGAACAAGCGGAAAGGAAGAGCATTTCATCTCCTTTGCTAAAGAGCCATTGGCTTGGCAGTCGGGTTGCTCTGGTGGCTGCCAGGGACTGGCAGTTGCTGCCACCGGGCGGCTCAGCGGAGAGGGACAGCCAGTGCTTTCAGGGGGACCCGCATCCTCTGAGCGCCCACGCACCCAGAAAGAAAAGGCAGGCAGATTCCTCTTCTGAAGGGGGCCCAGTGGCTTCGTCAGGCAGGAACTGACTTCTCTGCTGCCTGTGCTAACCTTTCTGTGGGGGGTGGCACTGTCCAGGGAAAGCTGGGGAAAGCGATCTTTATGAAAAGCACAGAAATAAGGCACAGAAAACAGCGATCCATATGAAAAAGGAAGGCTGCGCTGCCCCCGCTCAAAGAGACCAAAGACTATTTAAAATTCTTCAGCAGAGGAATTCTAGTCAAAGCTGAAGCTATAAATTAACCGACTCCTGGTGCATACTTGCTGCTCGTTATAATTAACATCACCAGGGAGAAAGAAAGAAGAAAGAAATGAAGGACAGCTTGAAATAGATCAGGCCAGAGGGAGAATAACTGAGCAGGATCTGTAATCTAATCATTTAAGCCACAGGACAACAAACAACTCACCTAGGGAAAACTGTTCCAAGGTGAGCCTTTATCCCCTATGAGATGAATTTGCCCATCTTAAGAAATTGCCCAGAACTACAGGGAAAGGCAGGTATATAAAACAGTGCCATTCTCACAGACATAAAATTTGTATCTGCCAAAATTTTCTCCCTGACTCTCCAGGAGTCTCACACCAAAGTGGTTTCATTTGCACCTTCAGTCCATTTTGATCTCCTCACTTGAACAGGGTGAAAAAGAAGATTACAGACTCCATTTGCACCTTATTTCCTCTTTTTTTTTTTTTTTTAAAGACCATTTTGATCTAATCTTAAAACCAACAAAACTTTCATTTGTAAAGTGGTAAAAGGGTCGATATAGGAAGTTATAGTCTGATGGAGTTGGAAAGAAATTTTCTTCCTTGTGGTGCCAAGTTATCAAAGATTGAGCATTGGTTATCTTAGATATGCAGTTCAGTTCACAGATTTCAACATGGAAATATTTAGCAATGTGTTAGTAAATCATTAGCTTTAAAGAACACACAGTTCACTGTATATCAACTTTCTTAAATTAGTAAAAGAATCTGTAGGGAGAGTATGGATCACTGGATGGTGTGTTTAAGCCTACCAAGACTGAACTTCATAGGCTTTAATTCCCATTTTTAAGTTTGTGGTCCTCATATGGACCACAGGCTTGATTAATTACTGTTTTAGCTCCCTGGTGCTTGGGGCTAGTGTTCAGGATACAGAGAAGGTTTAAAAGCCCGAGATTTTGCTGGTACAAAGAGGCAGACAAATGTCCCCTTGCTTTGCTGTCCCCATCCTTCTAACAGAAGGAAAACCAGAGATCTGAATTGAGAAAGGACACAGTCTGAGATGCACATTACACAGTGCTGTGGGGCTTTATAACCAGTAACACTGGATCTCCTGCAAATATAGAGGAAATGAGGTAATAGCCTTACCACTGAATTAATAAAGTTGAAACCTAGTTCTTAAAGTCTGCCTGTGGATTCTTCAGACACTAGTATTATATGATCAGTGTTGGAAACATTCACACCTGGAATTCAGGCTCATGTGCTAATCATACTACATTATCTCATTGATTTTAAACAAAACCAGTCTAAATGGTCACAAGCATGAAAGAAAAAATCCTTACCTTGAAAGAAAAAAATCCTTACTGTATTAAAAAATATTTGACTCATCTCAAAGTCTTAATACTACTCAGCCTTAATAAAATCCAGATGCCTTCTGCAAATCTTGAGTTTCCACTCCAGAACACAATGGAGCTAAATATTACAACAACTGATTAATTTTCACCTTTGCCCTCATTTCTCCTGCATTACTGTTTTTTATTGGAGTTCTACTAGCATAAAATCAACATAAAGTTGGAATAATAAGTTTCCCTGGCTCTTTTCCAAATGTTAATGCAGAAGTAAAGGCCAAATACTGCTTTCAGATCAAATAATATAACTACCAGCAAAACCTAAAGAGGGAATCGAGGGTGGGGGGGGCATTTATAGAAAACTACCATGAGGAGCTCATCTAAAATCTAGGCCTCCAGTATCCTTAAAGGTCATCTAAGCCTATCCTTCTGCCACAAAATGAACTACATGACATCAGTTTAGACCTGTTTCAAAGGATGAATCTCTATACTTCCCAGATGATGCATCCCAATGTTTTAGCATTCATTTTAGGATTCCCCTTCCCAACTTTTAATCAAATCTTTCCTTCTGCAGTTTAAAGAATTCACCGCTTGTCCTATTCATCACGGATAGAGAAAAGTTTATTTCTCTCTTACTGCATACATCTTTAATTTTGTTGAAGAGCGGGACTCAGTTTTTCTTCTCTGTGGTAACCAATTGCAAATCTGTCTTCACAGATGATTTATTTTAGACCTTTGATGCCTCTTTGTCGTCTTCTTGGTTCTTTCCTCTATCTTTCCAGGTCTCTGTGGAACTTTAAGGCCTGTGCCAAAATGCTAGACACCAATATTAAGCAAATCACAAGGACTTTGAGGGAATTCTCTTCTCTGAACTACCAGATCAAATAACATTTCTCTGTTGTCAGATTAACTCACCAAATACTTCATTATCCTCTGAAGACTGCTGTGTCAGTCTGGCTGCATTCGGGCTCTCTTTAGTTGCTTCCTCCACTTTGGTTTCAGCATTCTGTAAAACAAACACTTCTTCAGATTAGTCTTCTTTTACAGTTATCAACTAGAAAAATTCTAGAAAAAACTTCTTAATTACACACACATTACATTCTTAGTGAATACCGAGTCATTAACACAGAGCATTCTGGTATCTTTACTAAGTACATGCGGTTTTGCAAAACACTGAGGGAAAACACTCTCAGAAAACACAGATTTATTTTTTTTTTTGAGTCTGTTTTAATCCGACTAGGGGACATAAGATGGAGGGATAGAGAAGACATATAAACAAGAGAGATCTTGAAAACATGAAAGACTTGTAAGTTTCCACTTTTGCTCCTCATATTTCATTTTTTTTCTATTGACATCTTCCATTGTTGACTTAGTGAACCAAGAGATCAGAAGACAGTGCACAAATATTTCTCCTTACAGAGCAAAAGGTAAGTGAGCTAGAGAGAGCTTAGGAACCAACTCATGTACTCCTTGTTTAAAGCACAAGTATTTATCTATTTCTGAAACAAATCTGCCAATTCACTGCCTGGTGTTAGATTGGCCCCCAAGATAAGTAAACAGCTTCAGCACTTAAACTACCAGAAGTCAAAGCATTTCATTCCCTGGCTAGAAAAGATGGAAGAAAATATATCCTATGAAACACTGAGTTTTAAATATTTATATTGCTACTAAAGAAAAAATAATTCATGTTTTTAAAGTGTTTTACTTTGGTACCCAAGAGAAATGTATATGCAAGCTTGCAGCAATGCAGACAGTAAACTGCATATGCAGTCAACTGTTGAATGATGGATGTGAAGTGACTGATGCAATATTAAATATTACTGGAAAGAGCTGCCTAAGAGCTGAGGAAGGGAAAAAAAGAAAAATGTAGTATGCCTATGCTTATTAAAGGACAGATATTGCTGTATTCAAGTACATGCTCATTCAGAAAACTTTGTGTGATGTTTTGGAGAAATTACCTTTGTACAATTTATAGATTCTGACTTACATTTTGAAAATGCTGCTATACAATCTGTCCATGAAAAGTAGCGGTTCTGCCCTCAGAAACATAGCACATTTCCAAACTGTAAGTGGTATCTTATTTCCCCTTATTAACAACCACACAGAAGATATAAGATGACAGATTAAGTCTGTCAGCCTCTGTATGGAACGCAAGAGTACAAACTTAGTAAAATCAAGAAACTTTGAAGCAAGACAGCAAGCTTTGTTAGAGAGAAAAAACAACTGAAGACCTAGGAAGCCAAGTTGTGTCAGGCAGCAGCAGACGAGAACAGAAAAAGGAGAAAGAACAGGAAAGAAAGGAGAAACTGTGCTTCAGAGGAAGAAAAACCTGCGGAAGAGAAAGGATTCTGCACTCCCTCAAGCCACCAACCTGAGCATCCCATGCAATAAACCCATCAGCTATATTTCTCTCAAAGCTGAGGAGACAAGTCAGTTTTAACAGATGCTTATCTCGGTTTGGGTTAACTACTGTCCCTCGGGAAGATAGAGGGACCCAGTCAGAAACCAGCAGTGCCTATACTGGGAGACAACTTGCTTTGGGTATACAATTTTGTGATCAGCACAAACACTTAAGCTCCAAACCCAGAGTTATAATTTGTAAGTTGTGGAGCCACCCAGGTGGCAATGCGTTACGTGCTGTCCACACGCACAAGGGACACATGCCAAGGTCCACAGCATCTGTACTGGTTTACAGAACCACTTGCACTTAGTGGACACTGATTCAGTAAGGTGCATATTGAAGGTGGGTTCTTCATATTTTAGTTGCTCTATAGGGAGCAGCAACTCAACTACGTGTTCTTTGTAGAAACAGATGAAAAACAGCCTTCAACTCTGAAAAAAAGAAGAAGAGGACATCTGCTACAGCAGAGTGAGCCAATCTCAATGTAAAGAGCCACTAAAAATTCTGCCATCATGGATGAGACAAATTTCATGCAATTAGATGGTCACACCAAGTTCAGGGCTTTCCCAGAGCTGAACCCCTGATCAGGGCTATTGCTCTAGGTTTTGTAAAGTTAGGGCTTGTTAGTTCCATTTTCAAATGTATTCCACTGTATTGAGTGTATGGTAAAGCTGGTCGTGCAGAAGGAGAGGGACTGCTCCTCATGCTTTTTCTCCTCTTGGGAAACAGATGAAAGTCTGTAACCTGCTGCAAGGCATCAAGAGCAGTAGCAACAAAACACTATTTAAGAGATACTCAGCAGTGCCTATGAGATGAGTTGTCACTCCAAGTTCTTATTAGAGAGATGTTTGCATCCCTTGCTTTAAAAACATGGCTTTGGCAGTTTCAGGGAAATTAGAGAGACTTAGCCCTGAGATATTTTGGTTTGAGTTAAATCACTGGGAAGAACTACACAGCAGCTGTGCTGTCTGCTCCCTGGATGAGCCACAATGTTGGTGTTGACAGATGTCAGCTTCAAGATGTTGACAGGAAAGTCGTGTGATGTATCAGCCTAAAACATGACAGTGCATGGTTGGATGTAAATCCACTTGGCATGGCTTCCTACACAAAATGTAACCTTTAAAAAGGTTTCTTTTGCTTTATTATTTGTACTAGAAAATTTACACATTATTACTGGTATATCTAGTATTCATATTACCAAAGACAATACAAGAAAGAACGATCAATGATCCAGATGCTCTAAACCAAGCTACATAATAAACCTGCATTTTAAAATACAAGATTTAGTCAGTTGCTTCGTTTTTTATTCCAGTGTCCTAAAAATTCTTAAGTGTCTCTATCCTTCCAATCAATGAACAGAAAAATTGAAAACACATTCCCTTACGCTGCCTGAGCTGTGCTAGGAGGGATTCCTTACCTACAGTTATAAAGTACTTTGGAGTATTCAAGACAGCTTTTTAACTACCTTGCCATTCTTGCATACTAATTAGGAAAGGCTTGTTTCTTTTCCTTTAACCATAAAGCTGTTACTCAATAACTTCATTTTGCAAATGAAAAAAACACACAGAAAAGTTAAAAATTCTTATCAGAAACCAACTATTCTAGAAGCATTATATCTAAAAGAGAATTAAAGAAATCCAATGTGAAGCAGAGATTCATATTGTCTGTGCTCTCATTCCTGCCTTTTACAACCTAGTGTGTTTTCTTGTTATGTACTCAGCTAGTTATGTTTAGCTCCATCCCAGTGGCATAAATGAAACCAGACTGAAATTTCCCTTATTTTCAGACAGTGCCACACTGACATCAAAAGTTCTAATTGCAGTAAGACAACAGAGACTGTGGGTGCATGAACTGCTGCTTTGGCAGCACAGCTATTTCTCCAATTCCTTCTCTCATTCTCCATTCCTGTCCATAATGTGTTACCTTCCTTGCGCTTAAGTCCACAACACCTAGCAGAACTAGGGGCATGGTAAAACACTTGATTCTTCCTCTACGCTACATTTAGGAAATTGAGACTTCCCCTCAAAATATGGACAAGAGTTTCTAGTGGATAAAACCAGATTTGACTGGCAATAAACCTCCATTTTGGAATAACAGAAAAAGGGTATATTGTTGCAAACAATAGCAATCTTCATGATCTAAAGGATATCCATAGCAGTAGATCATGCAACCCCAGACTCAGTTGAAGAACTCTGCAAAATATTCCTAACCTTCCAATACTGCTGTGATATTCACCTAAATTCTATCATGTAAGGCTACCTTTCATTTAATATTCACAAAATGTATGTATGATGTTCAGGTTACAGTATGTCTTCAGGACATGATATATGTTGCCTCTTCTCAACAGAGCTAACAGATCTTCTACAGAGTTCCAGGGGGAAAAAAAGTAAGAAAAAACTCTTTAAGTCATGGATATATGCCCCTTTAAAAATTTGACAGTAACTTGATTGAGAGCCATGTATCAGTAAGTTCGTCAAATGCACAAACACTTCTCTAAATACCAAGTACTGCTGCAATTGGCAGGACAGAATGCAAGTATGTCTTAGAGTGATCATTTTCTGTGTCACTTTTGTATTCCCACATTAAGTACTAACAATATTGCTATCATGAAAGCTGGAGAAGTTCCTTGTCATTTTCTTCTCAGTGACCTCCATCAATCTCAAAGTTTTTAGCTCCAATCCACTGTGAGAAAATTTACACGCACAGCTTAACACAACCAAACAGAGGAGACATTGAGGACAACCCTTACTAACAGCAAGAACACATGGAACAGCAGTTGGCCCTCTTCAGGTGGGCAGAGATCTCCTGGACCTGCATTAATGGGTACATTCAAACATCTTCCTGGACTCATGCATTATTTCTTTTTATTTGTGGAGATTTTCCAACCCCCCTTTTCATTAATACAGGAAGTTGTACACATATGAGCAAGCAACAGTCTTCCTGCAGAGAACACGAATGGTGAATTTTACAATGCCATAGTGGCTAATTCATACCCCCGAGCAAGACTACTGCCAACATTCAAGAACAGGGTTATGCCAGACTGAAGCTGGGCTCCTCTTATCTCTACAGCTTCAAGCTCTTGAAAATGTTCCAGGAACTCCTACATCAGTGCCTTCTTCAGTCCCCACCAGTCATGAAAAGGATTCAAATTTTCCCATTGATTTTCAGATAAATAAAAGAACTCTTTTAAACAGCAAGCTAATAGCAACCATTATCTCCAGTTTTCTCCTGTACCTCATATTCTGAGTTTAATTTTCACTGTTACAGATTCTTTACATCCAGTTTCTAAAATACAATACTAAAAATATCCTCTACTCGGTAACATCTACATAGAGTAATTATGTTCCTGTGCATGCGTCAAAATCTTACTTAAGGTAAAAGAATGAAAAAAAATGACAGAGCAATGGAAAGAAAAGGCTAGAGTTTTCCAAGGACAGTTTTCTGTTCCTCTCAACTTCAACACTACTGTGCTACTGCTGCTAATGTCACTGATGGAGAATTTCAAAAGAAGTTTCAAACAAAAGGCTCCCATCGCTAACCCCCAAGGCAGACAAAGGCCTTTGAAAAACAACACATTATCCAGGTCTCTGAAGAAATGCATTCAGTCTATTTTAAAACCTTAAAATACTGAGAGGTTGCAGTAAAAAACATTGAATTCCAACTCAAATAATTTGCTACATTCCCCATTACCAGTTCCACACTATTTTGCTACATGCTCCCCTCCATTTACAAAAGGCACTTAGAAACTAATTCTGTTTGTGAAGTTCTTACAAATGGGTTAATACACAGGATATCTTGTCTTTATAGCAATCCTATTTCATTTTGAGAAAAAAGTTCGTGATCACACTGTGGTTCTCATATTTTATAACTGAACTACAACCTCTTCAGCTTAGAATGTAACAGATAAAAAACAACTAATGGATCCACAGTATGCTACTAGGCAGCTTCTACTAGTCTGTAAGGTATTCCCTCAGTGCTGAAGAGAGAGGTTCAAGCACATGACAGGCAGAAAAGAAATGATTACTGTGTCCATACCACTGAGAGAGGCTAGCTGCATTTGGGAGCAAGGTGCTAAAACCACAGAGCTCATTTGGGAACCAAAACAAAATAAAAACCAGGACAGACAACCCTGTGCAAGAAACAAGGTTTTCCCATTAATATCATAAACTGAAAAAAACCCCAACAAACCCAAATTCATTACTCTGTAGGTACTCTGAGACACTGCCAGAACGAGGAATTATCATAAAACAGCAAAGAATTTGCAAAACAAGTTAAGATACAAAAACATGCTCCGGGTCATTATTTTCAATTTGAAGCAAGAGTCCTGTCACGTGTCTTTCACACTGGGCACATGAGTCCTCAAAGCCTACACAGGAAACCTGACTGTGAATCACATAAAATTCAGACAAGTACGGACAAGAGCTACGACCTGCTATTTCCTTCAACCAGTCCCACCGAGCAGAGCAACCACCACCACCACATCAGCTGTACCAGCACAGTGCAGTGGTGCACACACAATACACAACTGTGAAGATCAATATAAGGATCTAAAACCACAGTTGGCAACACACTGAGTTTTTGACAACCTCCAGAACACTTGACCTGAAACTAATGTCATTAAAGCACATGTGCTGCCTGCTTCGAACCCAGGCAGTATTTCTACAGCACCACTGCAAACAGCATCTGGCAGGCACACTGATGGATGCAGCTCTTGACCTCACAAATCAAAGAAGAACCATAATACTCAACAAAACCAAAAATACAGACTTGAGACACAGAGCGCAAAAGCAAATCTGTTTTGCAAAAGGTGTTTAAGGACATTTCCAGAATAGTCTGAAGAGTGACAGCTATCAATACTGATGCTTTCACAATCCACTCATCACTTTCATCCTCTCTGGACTAAGTCTTTGCTAATTTACTTTCCTTTAAGCATTCATTTTAGCCACCCGCTAAACAAGGACAAAAATTCACTCTCTATTTTTTTTCTTGAAAAGGATGTGGTTTAAGTCAAAAACACAATGTTGATGCTGCCTTAACTCTCAGTGCATCTCCTTAAGGGCTTCATAAATACACTGAATGATGGCAGTGTCTAACCCCAGCAGAGCAGCAATTTTCAAATGCTACCACCTGAGGTCCTTCTGAAGAGTAATAATAAAAAAGTGTACAAGAACAATCCTGTTTCCTTTTGCTAATGAAAGTACTTCTGTATTCTAACATATTGATGAAATCTGAAAAGAATTCATATAGATAATCTGATACACCAGAAAAGGATAAAAAAAAAAAATCATTTAAGCATCTGTGTGGGTTTTGGGGGTAGCATTTTCTTACTAGTAGTTATTATGGGGCTGTATTTTGGATTTGTGCTGGAAACAGTGCTGACAGCACAGAGATGCTTTGGTTATCGCTGAGGGGTGCTTACACAGAGCCAAGGCATTTTCTGCTCCTCATACCACATGACCAGCAAGTGGGCTGAGGGGGCATATGAAGTTGGGAGGAGACACAGCTGGGACAGCTGACCCCAACTGACCAAAGGGATGTTCCATACCATTTGATGTCATGCTCAGCATATAAAGCTGGGGGAAGGAGGAGGAAGGGGGAGTTTGGAGTTACAGAATTTGTCTTCCCGAGTAACTGTTACATGTGATGGAGCCCTGCTTTCCTGAGACGGCTGAACACCCGCCTGCCCATGGGAAGCAGTGAATGAATTCCTTGGTTTGCTTTGCTTGTGTGCATGGCTGTTGCTTTACCTATTAAACTGTTTTTATTGCAACCTACAAGTTTTCTCCCTTTACCCTTCCAATTTTCTTCCTGACCCGACCCAGCGGGGAGGGAGCCAGTGGCTGAATGGTGCTTAGTTGCTGTCTGGGGTTAATCTGAATACTTGCTCTATGCTAGAAGCATAACAAGAGATGTAAGCAACTTGTGATAAAATGATGCGCAATAGTTAAGAGGGAAAAACCTCCCAAACTATGATAATTGAAAAAAGTACAAAGGAATAGTCAGGGAGAGAAGATTAGAAAGATTTTTGGCTTTTTTTTTTTTTTTAAACAAAAATTGCCTTTCAACCTTGTACATTGAACTTCTTGTATAGCAGGTTTGAGTTTGGCAGTTTGTAATGAATAAAAGGCAGAACACTTGCCACTGCCCAAATTATTAGAGATCCTCAGCCTCGAATCCTCCTTAGGGACCTATACAGGACTGCCTGTGGCAGTGAACCTATTGATTTGCCCCTTTTCGCCACATGAAGAGAGAGAAGGGAGGTAAAAGAGGTGGCAGCTCTCCCCGGGGAGCACAATGCAGCGGTCCAGCAGTGTTCCAAACCTGCCTTGGAGCAACGCCAGAAGGATTTCTGCAGGATGCTGGGCTGTGGGCACTTTTCCCAAGCAGCACTGAACAGCAAAGGAAACAAAAGCACGGAGAGAGCTCCTCAAACAATTCCCTGTGTGCAACCTAGAAATAGCTGGCCACAAAGGAGCACTTGTAGGAGACTTCACTATTCCAAACCATGATTAAGTGCAGAAGTTGCCTGATGTCATGGTACCCAGAGGAGAGAGTACAGCCTTTTCCCAGAACTCCCACCAACCACTGGCTGTACGAAGCTGCATTTGCTTGCTGCTTATGGAGTTTTTTTAAACAAAATAAATAATGCCTGAAGCAATGTCCAAATCTGCTTCATCACACAAAAGGATGCCTGAAGTAGCCTAGGAACAAAAAGATACTCGGAGTGTCTCAAATGAGTAAAAAAAATAAATAAATCAAATATTCAGTTA
Source organism: Gallinago jamesoni (assembly GCA_025769975.1). NCBI lineage: Eukaryota > Metazoa > Chordata > Aves > Charadriiformes > Scolopacidae > Gallinago > Gallinago jamesoni. The sequence goes on along the minus strand of JAOQGH010000012.1, from coordinate 92,861,667 downwards.
AATATTTTCTTCCTCCCATACCTAGGAGGTACTTTGAATGAAATATATTATAAAATTAAAGTTATTACAGAGCATCTCAAAAATATTTACTGGAAAAGTGTCAGGCCTAAGAATGATACAAAACTATTAGAAATAAACCAGGCTGCCATCTAATCAGCAAAAACCCATCTTTTCTGGGTCCCCAGCTGTGAAAAACTCCTGGCTTCTGCAGTACTCAAATCAACAGCGGACAGGTATTTTTGACAAAAACCCAACACAGCTGATATCCTGACTCTGCAGCCGGTGAATAGAAAATGGATAAGATTTCCCTTTTACACTGAATTACACTGAATTATTTTTAGAGTTGGAAGGGACCATAGAGATCATCTAGTCCAACTCCCCTGCTGAAGCAGGATTGCCCAGAGCTAGAGCATGTCACTCAGGACTGCATCCAGGCGGGTCTTGAAAATCTCCAAAGAGATTCTGCATAACTGGTTGACTCTACAGGCCCTGCAGAAGCAAAGTGGAACACATGTGATTACATGGGCTACAAAAATCTGTAGCATAATTGTGCCAGCTAAACACAGAGAGAAGGAACTCGGCACCTGACACGGCAGCTTAGCTCTGCCCAGTTCCCCAGCATCAAACCAGATTGCTAGGAAGGCAGAATTTCACTTCTGGTATTTCATTCTTCATTCCATTACGTGCAAGAACCAGTCCTTCAGTTCGCAAAATAAATACACCAACATATACATCAGGGTCATATCTATATGTACTTGAAGATTGGCTTTACTGAGCAACAAAACTATCTTTTAAGTGCTTGCTTTGGGGAGAATGGACCACCAAAAATAAAAAAAAAAAGCTAAAAGGGTAGACAACTTTAAAGGACTTTCTCACTGTTCTACTCCCAGTGATACAAAATACCAATCCTAATCCCCTCTGAGCTTCCTGAGTAGGAAACACCCTGAAGCAACTGCCACCACACACCAAAAATGGACTTTCAGCTTCTTGAATTTAATTTTCATTTCCCAAGTCTTAACTCATGAGAAACCAAGCTCACAAAAAAGCGCTTCAGATTCAAAATTGCATCCCTTTCAACTCCCTGCCAAGACATTTTCTGCATTTAAAAGGCAGATTTTACACTTATTTGCCAAGAATCAAAAGAAGAATTAAATACAACACCGAGCAGTTAATTTTAGAAAGGAATTTTTCAAATATACGGATTCAGAAGGAAGAGAGTTTTCACTGCTTTAGGTCACTCAGCAGTCTCCAACTTTATGAATTCTATTTTTAGGCCAAAGCTAAAAAAAATTCTACACACAAATTGCCTGACATGAAAATATATTTTATTTACCTACAAGACCTGTAGGTTCAAATGACATTCTGATCATAGTACTGACCAGTGCGTTTGTTTCTGCACCGTGATAAAATTATCAAATGTTACTTAAACCTTGTGCAAAAAGGGTTTGGGGTTTTTCTGGGAGATGGTAAGTTCTTGAAAAAAAAAACATCTTTGCCTTTCAAAAGTGGCATGGTGTTTCAACCCAGAAAAACTGATGCTTCTGCTCCTCATTAGCATGCACTCCACCATGGCCACAGCTTTGTCCCATCCGCAAAGCCTGTGTCCCACCATACGCTCACGCAGGGCTTTTCCGAACAGTTGTTGGGCCCTCAGCGAGCCAAACAAGGGGCAGAAGAGGGGCTAAAAATAACGCATTTTAACAACATGAGGGGAGGGAGAGGGAAAGAACTGAACCAGACCGGCTCTCAGATCTGGTCTACCTCATGGGGTTCCCCCCCCCACTTTTAATGGGAGAAACAAAGTTTGCTACGCAATGTAAATTATGAACTTTGCAACTGAAGGACACAAGGTTGTCCTCTTCCCTGTTTGATTTAAACAGGCCAATATTAAATGCATGATCTTGAAAGAACCTGAGTTTCCCTGCTCTGTGCTCCCAGAATGAATGCAGGTCCTCTAAATCACGTAAATAAATGCACAAACACCACTTAAAAGAAAATATTTTCAAATGTTAAGATTTATGGGGGTGATATTTACACAATAATAAAAACATGATTGCCCCTTTCAAAATGTAAATAAAGATTTCTTGAAATACAGTTGGCATGGAAGTAAGTTTTTTTAGTTAAATGAAACTGATGAAGACACAACATAGATTGTATGATTGTAAAATACAGGTATAATGGCCTGGAACTCCCCCTTAAGTAAATTTAAAAAAACCTAAGCAAACAAACAGAAAAACCTCTATTCACTTCAGAAGTGTATGGTTTGGCAGAAAGCAAATGGTAGCCTAAGTCAGCAGCTATCACTATCAGAGTAGTTATCGGGAAGGGTGACTATGAAGAGCAAGGACATGATTTCCTGCATTCAGCTGGTTTTCTCTGTTGTATTTGAAAAATAAGTCCATCTAGCAAACCCCACAGGTCTAGAAAAACCTCCACACACAACAGTATGAGCACAAAAGAGTAAGAATACTTTTTTGCTTTTACTAGTTCTAGTGTAGTGTTACTTTCACTATTGTTGCCTGTCAGAGTTCAAGGAGTGTCTAGACAATGGTCTATGACAAAAGTCATATGGTTTAGTTTCCAGTAGCCCTACTAGGAGCTGGGAGCTGAACTCAATGACCTTTATGGGTCCCTTCCAACTGAAGATACTCTTATTCTGTTATATGTGAAGATAAGGTGAGGCACTGATCACATCATCAATGATCACTTTATCAAGATACAAATGTGTTAAAAATAGTTCCTCACTATAAGACTATATATATATAAAAAATAATGCTACAAACATTAGATAAGTCTTATTAAAACTTTGAGTCTAATGAAGACTCACCAGGAATGTTAGACACTAAGCAAAAACTAGTATTTGCTGAAGGATTATTTTCCTCAATCCTGTACTGAATAAACTTCTGCTTTCAGCTCCTTTTGTGTTGTTTCAAGGTTCCTCTTGTAGACACCATCCTGCACTCGTTGCTTGCCAACTCTGTCCACCACTTCGTCACTGCAGGTGAGAGGGTGACCCACTCTGTGGGTCATCATCTCCCTCCCTCATAGTTTCTTGTTTAAAGCTCTCCTCACCAGGCCAGCCAGCCTATTGGCAAAGATGCTTTAGTCTCATTGGGTCAGGTAGATTCAGTCTCTTCTGAGTCATCCTTGATCCTCAAAGGGGGTCCACATGGTTGCAAAAACCAAATGCTTGTTGCAGCACCAGCTGTGCAACCAATTGTTGACCTCCAGGATTCATGCAGTTCTTCTCAAGACCTACAACACACTGGAAAGATCAAGGAGAATACCCGTGGCCTCAATGCCTTTGTTCCTCAGCCCTTGACCCATATAACTATGCTTGATAGGCACCACGTCACCCCTTCCAGTATCAGGGGTGCCCAAGTAGAAGAGCAGCAAGAGGATAATAGCCCCAGCAGCCTGACCACACCACCACAGATCTAAATCTCTCTCCTAAATGAGAAAACATATGAGAGAGTAGGCACAAAAAAGTAATTGCACCTTAAGTAATGATCTTGGATTTAAAGATACAGGAATGAGGGACAATTGTGAAGTCTATGTTAATTTCTAGGACCATATTAAGGCACCTCAGGGTGTTTTTTTCTCAACACGCTCAAAACCCACGCTCATACCCTACCAAAGACAATGCAAGAAGGCTTTCTTAAAAGACTTAGTCACTTTTGCAAATCTTGAACAAATGCAGATTTAAAAAATTATTTTAAATCTGACCTTTTCCCCTTTTATTATCAACAATACAATGGTTTTAGAACTTGGATTAAGCCCCTTTAATTACTTTTTAACAGGCGAAATGAAGACAGATTGTATTTCAAAATAACAGAAGGCATAAATTGATTTTTAGAATAACTGACTGGCAAACAGGTATCTTCCCCATGTTTTCCTTTGAAAAAGAAGCAGAACCAGAGATTTTGGGTTGCAGTTACATGAACATACCACAAAAATTGCAAAGGAAAGCTATATCTTACAATAGGATCATCTTCCCCTGCTGCAATAAATCAGAAAGCTGCAACTCAGTTTAAAAAAAAAAAAAAAGGCTTTCACCAATAACAGTTCCTGCAAAACATTTTTACACTTTTGTAGCATAAAAGGTTTCTCCCTCCCTCCAAGAAATCCATTAAACACAAATTCAACAACATTCCTCTGGCACTACCACTAAAATATATTTTGAAGTACTTCATTTTAAGAGATAAGACTTTGCCCATCAACTCTCAGCAGCTTCAATTCTCACACAAGACAATTATCAGGAGGTAACAGAAAGCTAACTGCTACATTTTGATACCAAAATCGTAAAGTCAGGAACAACTACCTTTTCAGAAAGCCACACTGTTATCCCAGGGACTTGTTCACCTAATGTCTAACTGTGGGCCAAAATATGTTAGACCCTCTTTTCAGCAGGCCACTGTAAGTCTCTCCAATATAAACCAAATGTCAACTAGTAGATAATTGTCAATTATATTTTATTAAAATTACTTCCTAAACATGAAAAAAATCCTAGCTATTTATCTATGTTCTCATTTAAAAAAAATCATGCTAGAGCCAAAGAACAAACACTGAAATGTATACAATCTTTTTCTGACTATTTTTAAGAAAGCAATTTCAAAACATCTATTATAATCAATTTATTATTTTGCCTGAGGTATTTTTAGAGGAATAAAATAGGATCCCTTTCCCACTTTCACTAGCTGTCTTACCAACCACAAAATGAAAAATCTAAAGAGAAGATTAACTGATTTCTGAAATATTCTAGCTGTCAGTCATTTTTCAAGAAACCATCTAAGCTGAACTCAAAAGACTGTCATAAAACATACAATAAATAACAAAACTATACACCTAATTAACACTAAAACAATTCAACACAAGTCGGAAGAATCTCGAAATAAAAGCTAACCAAAACTAACCAACTCCAATAATAGGGAAAAAATCACACAATGATGTCTCCAACACAAATAGAAACTGCTCACTTTGACTTCAGCATCCGTTATCAGGAACGGAGGAGCAGACCCTTACTGAGATTATCACACAATGTTCTTATGCACTGAACAACGATCACGGTCCTTTATTATTATTTTCAGAGAAAAAGTGATTTGAAAGGCTTTACTGAACTCACCATTAAAGCCTGCTCAGTTTCTCACAAAGGCGAATGCATTCAAAGGACACCTCTGTGTAACTGGTACTCTGTCAACGGTTTGTATAAAAAGATACCTCTTCCCATGATTTTGCTCCTTACTCTGTTATTTTGTTTTCTAAAAGCAAAACAAGAGAACAATGCTTTCCCCTCCATGCCTTTCACAAAAACTACTGTGCAGAGTTACAATTGCACCGATATGATTAGAAGAAAAATGCACCATCGTTACATGTGTGAAGCTAGCAAGCTGAAATCCTAACCTGCATGCTCGGTAGTTGAACTTTCCCGTCTCAGAAGGGAATAACAAAGTCTCAGAGTCAAAAAATATTGGAAAATTAAAAAGCCCCAAAACAATTGTTCACCCAAACATGCCCAGAGAGATGACATTTTAATTGTTTATTTTCAGGCAACTGTTTATTCTATGTCTAAAATGTCTACTTTGGCAAATTGTAGTGACCACTGTGAGGGGGAAAACAACAGCAAAAAAACCCAAACTCTGAAGAGCTACTGATGTTAACGAATGGCAGAGGTCAATTTCATTAGTTGCCCTACCACTGGTGGATGAAGGTCCTCTAAAGCAAGAAGCAAGCTACATGAAAATAGAGGATGTACTGTTTCATTCAGCAGAAATATTATCAGAATGTTTATGCAGTTGTGAGAGAAAGACACTTTAATGAGTGCATATTTTAAACCCCATCAGAGTACCTGATCTCACTGGGGATTCTAGGCATTGTAATGACTATTGCTCAGAGCCTGACCTCGGCGAGTTCTGGGTACTGGACCACCAAACAGTTTGTTACACCAGTTCCATGGTCACCTCCAGATATTGGTACGCTTCTCTGGAGCATACTTACACCCTAATGCAGCCCAGACTGTGACATGCAACTGTGAATATTTACACATGCAGTCTTATTAGTGTTTATCCAAACTTCAGTACAGTGATTTTTTCTAGGTTAGTTTCTAACGTGTCTTGGTAATTTCATATGTGACAAGTACAGGTGAAATGCTACATTTTTTTTCCTATAGACCAAGAATTTAACACATTCCTAACTTTCAGACATAGTCACCTGAAGTTGACTATGGCTGCTCACTATCACGAGCCAGTGGTAAGACAAACCCTGAGAACCTGAGGAAATGACTCAGATCTCACACTCAGTGCCTCTTCAGTCCCAGGTGACATCTGATTCATCAGCAAATACACGCTATTACTCACCTGAAAACCGGGGAGGTTTTCCTGTCAAGCTAATTACTTCCACTTAAGCACGCATGCACACACACACATACAAGACTGATCAGAAAGCATTTATCAAAAGTGTCTTCAGGTGCCCAATATTATAAGATACATGCTTTGTAATATAAATGTTTCATAAGGCTGTTCTCATACAGCAGTTCTTTTGAAAAGCAAGAACTGACAATCTAATTACTGAATAAGAAAGATGCCACCTGAACTATACATAATCCTGTTCTTCAGGAGCACTTTTTGTTATGCTGTTGTTTTTTAAAATGAAACAGTTTACAAGGACAATATTGTTTCAAAGAGCTGTAGCTCTTTATATATTTTCCAAATATATAAAGTTAAACAAAGAAATCAAACCTGAGAAAGACCACACAATAGAAATTTCCAACTGACTGTAAAAATAAGTGTCCGTTTTTTCTACTACCAACGTAAAGTCAGAAGTGATGACAATGAAAGACTCGTACATGTACAGACGAGAGAAATGGTAATACCAGAAATACAACCACACCTGTGAGCAGCCACCTTATCACTCAGTGAGCCAAAAAGCAAACAGAAACTGACATTTAAAGAGATGGTTCAGTTTACCAGAGTTGGATTCATTAATGTGGTTCTAGTAAAAGCCCTGCACACCTTCACGAGAAGAAAAGTATCATGGTCGGGGTAGGCAGGAACAACAACATATTTGTATCATGTTGAAATTCAAGAACTATACATTTAAACAAAAAGTTATTTAAATAAGTGTTACTTCTGCCCCGTTCATAGTTATCATCTGTACAAGTGCTGGGCTCTGTGAGGGAGAAAGGGGCTTGACCAGTGAGCACTTCTATTCACTGTATGGGTTTGTCTCAAACTCCAGGCAGGAATACTTGTTCTTCTTTTTGTCAACTTCCACCTTTTCCTTCAGTGACTAATGTTCAGATCTTTCCTCCTTTTTTACCTATTTAATTAAAAGAACACCCTTAGCTTGGCCGGCCAGCATTGCTTTCTTCTGTGACCACTCCTCAGTGACTCTGTACTGTTCGGAGTTACTGTATACGATGCAGTATCAATTTGCCAAGCCTTTGCAAAGCTGTGACTAGCGTCCATCTTTTTAGCAAAGTTTCAAGCAAGCAAGGATCATCATCAAACTAGAAAATACACTTCATGCCTCTTCTCTTTTTTATGCGCATTTGTCTTAAAAGATGAAAGCCTCATCTCCGGTATTTTATTTTTGGGCAATTATTGTAAAGTGCAGTAATTTATTGAAGTATAAAAGACTGCTGAAGGTAGAGTACATTCTGTGCTCAACAGAAACCTCTGTGTCTACAGTGAAGGGGCAATAACACATTGGTAAAGTGAGAGCTGTATTTAATACGTAGCATTTCAAATGCTTAGCTGTTTTTATCTTTTTATTAAAAGCAGATGGCGTAACAGTTTTGGTAGCAATTGTTCTCCGTGGATTGAAGAGGAGTGGGAACAGCCTGCTTGGATCTACTGAGGGCAAATGCTATCTGATGAACCAGACAGCTTTCCGTGATGAAATGACTGGTTCTGTGGAGGAGGGGAAAAAACGTAGTATCATATCCCCTCACTTTAGCGTGGCCTGTGACACAGCCTCCCACAGTCTGCCACTCTACGCTTACAGTCAAACTGAGAAGATAAGGTTTGGGTAAGTGGAATACAAGGGGTGGATAACAGCTTGGACCACCAGGCTCAGAGGATTTTGATCAATGCTATAAAGTCCAACTGGCAGTCAGGCAGCAGCCACATCCCCCAGGGATCTACACTAAGGTCAATACCATTTAATGCCTTTATTAAAGGCCCCGATAATAACAAACTAGGGGACTGGTCAGCACACTGGAAGGCAGAGCTGCTAGCCAGAGGGCCCTTCAGGGTCTACAGAAATAAACCGATAAGAATCTTGTGAATTTCAATAAAAGCAAATACAAAGCTCTGCACCTGTAATGGGTTAACCCCATTCACTAGCACAGGCTGGGGGCCAACCTTTCTAGCTTTTCACAAAATATTTTTGTTTATTTTTTGCATATATTTTAGTTAAATGACTGTAAATGATTATATTACAGATGTCTGGAACTGATAAACAGTTCCTTAAGTACATGGCAAGGGCAGGCACTATTAGCAAAATGACTTAACCCCAGGTCTCCTCAACCTAGACATTTGAGAGAAAAGATGCACATGAATGCCTATATAGCACCAAGAAAGGGTCTAGGAGAACAGATATGTTCTCCCAATAGATATATTTGGGAGAACAGATACTTAAGAGTTCTGCTAACAATTTTTCTCCCCTTGTTCTGCTTTGCTTCTTCTATAGACTTTAAAGACACTTTGCTTGGAGTCAATACTGTCACCAGAGATGACAGCCTCCTGAGGAAAAAACTGTAGTTAATACATCAGTTTAAAACCACCTGAATGTCACAGCTGGTACAGAGAGTTACAGGAAAGCAGGAGCCTAACTGAGCAATGAAGAACTCGGGACTGTTTTCTTCCCAGAGGGAAAGGTTTCTGGCCTCAAAATGTACGAAAGACTGCAAAAAAAGCTCAGATACTACAGTCTCTCAAACATGGGCAAAAAGTAGTCAGACAAAACTTCAGAATTATACCTCATTGAAAATGGGGAGACTTTACAATGGCAGGAACAACAACAAAAAATAAAATCAACGTAAACAGCTTTTATAGTGATAATGTCAGTAGGTTTGGTTTTGGTTTGGCTTAAGATTCTTTATAAATCACCCAAAGCAGGAAAATAAAATTAAATGAGCGAAGTTAATTTTGCAAAGCTGACAGGTTGCCATACTACCCATATGACAGTAACAATGTTGGCTACTGAAGAGCCCAGATAAATAACACAATATCAACTCTCAGTTACAATGCATTTCTCAGTGATTAACAAATACCAAATCCTTGGATTCAGCTAAAGCAATGCTACAAAAATCCAGGAAATTTAACACCTACATTTGTCTGATAGATATTTATGCCACTTTTATAGAAGGACTGTGGTAGTAGTTACTTAAGAAAATTTATTTTTGCACACCTTTTATATACGTTGATACAATGATATAATTAATACATGAACCTCACTGAAATCAAGTTCTACATACACAATATGTGATGTGTACTATACACACAGTACATGTGATGCCCTTATACAGCCTAATAAGCTCTTCCTTCCGCAATAGTTATTCACATAAGCACCCCCCACCCCCATTTTCCAAGCATTTGCAGACAAAAAAATAGATTTGTAACAGAGAAATGAGTTAAAAGATGCAGGACTCCCTGACAGTTCAACAGCTCATTTTCACCAGCATATAAAGGTCTCCAGCTCAAAGCCCTAGCATTAAGTTATACCAGATTTGCTTTAGAGGAAATGTTGATCACTTAAGTAGAATCTTTTTCAATAAGCTCAAATGACCTTTCCAAAGAACATTCCTTGAAAATAAGTCCTTAGAAAAAACAAATCCTCTGATAACCTCGGTGCAAAATTAGAGGTAAACACAGCTACTAGAGGAGACGCAGCTCAAGGCAAACTTGTCCTTGTATTATCAACACCCAATCTACCAAGTCACAGGCTTTTTGTTTGTTTGTCACTCAACCTTCCTCCCCCTGAAGAAAGATACACACAGGTATTGGGGGTTTGCATGGCAAGATTTTGGTAGCAGGGTGGCTACAGGGGTGGCTTCTGTGAGAAGCTACTAGAAGCTTCCCCTATGTCCAACAGAGACAGTGTCAGCTGGCTCCAAGATGGACCCACCCCACTGGACAAGGCCGAGCCCATCAGCAATGGCTGTAGTGCCTCTGTGATAATATATTTAAGAAGGAAAAAGAAAAACTGTGCAACACCAGCAGCAGTCAGTCAGAAGAGAGGATTGAGAATATGCAGACACCAAGGTCAGTAAAGGAGGAGGATGAGGTGCTGGAACAGAGATTCCCCTGCAGTCCACGGTGAAGACCATGGTGAGGCAGGCTCCCTACTTGCAACTCACAACTGAGCAAGTAGGTGCACAAAGGAGTCTGTGACGCCATGGGAAGTCCATGCTGCAGCAGGCTCCTGGTAGAATCTGTGGCCCCATGGAGAGAGGAACCCACGCTGGAGCAGGTTTGCTGGCAGGACTTGAGACCCCATGTGGCATCCACGCTAAAGCTGTCTGTTCCTGAAGGACTGCACCCCATGGAAAGGACCCACGCTGGAACAGTTCATGAAGAACTGCTGCCTGTGGGAAGCAGTTGGAGAAATTTGTGGAGGACTGTCTCCCATAGGAAGAGTGTGAGGAGTCCTTCTCCTGAGGAAGAAGGATTGGCAGAGACAACATGTGATGAACTGACCACAGCTCCCATTCCCCATCTCCCCGTGCCACTGAAGGGAAAGAGGCAGAGAAAATATGGAGCGAAATTCAGCCCAGAAAGAAGGGACGAGTAGGGGAAAGGTGTTTTTAAGATTTGGTTTTATTTCTCATAATGCTACTCTGATTTGATTGGTAATAAATTAAACTAATTTCCCCAAGTTGAGTCTATTTTGCCTGTGACAGTAATTGGTAAGTGATCTCTCTCTGTTCTTATCTCAACCCACGAGCCTTTTGTTATATTCTCTCTCCCCTGACTGGCTTAGGAGGGGAGTGATAGAGTGGCTTTGGTGGGCTCCTGACATCCAGCCAGGGTCAACCTACCACAACATGCAAAACATATTGATTACACATGGAAACCTTCATATCTATAGGTAGACACAGAAATAAATACACACAAATATCAGGGTTCATAATTATAGGGTGGTATGGAAAGGATGAGGTAGATGGGGAAAACTGGGTTTCATCTCCTGTCCACAGACCAGGTTGAGGAGAGACTCCAACTCTTCAAATTACACTGCTGTTGTTTTTCCCAAGGTTTTGCTTACATATAGCCCACAGCAAATCCCATTACATTAATGTGCAAAATCTATGTTAATGTACTACTTGGCTGGCAATTTTAAGTGCACAGACGTCACGCAGTTAAAGACTGCATTTCCCTCAGCAACTGTTACTTAGTAACCCTCTGCACATAAATAGAATTTTACATTACTGCATATGTGTTGTGAAGGCTAAAACCCATGCCTCAATTCTATAGGCAAGCAGGAATTAAAAGAGTCATGGGGGGAACTGTAAACCAAACTTGCACCAGCTTCATTCAATTGCTTCTCTAGGCAGAGAATTTAACCGGAGAGAGAAAACCTGCGCGTGAACAAAGAGGTATTTCCACCACCGTTCTCTTGCTAGTATTGCATCATAAAAGTGAAGCAAGTACAACTTTAAAGAAGTCAGACCTCGGCCAGACTTTCTGGTACTATTCATACACTGTGCAGTGCAGTCTTCAGACATAAGCACAACAGACCACGCAAGGCTCTTCGCTGTCTTCCCCAGAGGTAGTATAATCCATTGCCTACATAACTTCCAGGTAGAATTGGTATTGGCAGATCCACAGTCAAAACATTAGAAAAAAACAAAAAAAATCTGTGCAAAGTAGATCCAGGGCTGGACAGAGGAGGTGGAGCATGATGGATAAAGAAAATATAAATTAAAAGAAATGCAGATTTGATTTACAGATTACCTATTTGATCCTTCCCTTATACAGGCTACATGTGAACTGACTGACAGCCTACTCAAGTTGCTTGAACAGCTATCAACACGGGACCTCAGAATCACTTTAGACCAAGAGACTGCCTTTTCAGCATTGAACAAAGTGGGTGGTCTACTGGAAATACCTAGGCATCTTTTTAATTCAATTCCCTACCACTGCAAAGAACATACTATTATTATTCTGCTTCATCCCATCCTTTGCCTCTAGCACCCCACAGTTTTATCTCCTAAAATGATTGTAACAGGAGTGGATTGTCTTCACACAAAAGCAACTGATTGAGTTACATAAATTACATTTCACAGTTACATTCATATGAAGAGGCTACATGTGAACTATAGTTGCAATTATTACACTAAGAATAAGCATATAGATAAGCAAACACATTTCATTTGCAACTCTATTAGCAAGTTTACAATCATTTACAGTCTAGCATATCTTCCAAAGTGCAACATTCAAATAATAGTTCCCATTTCTTCCTAACAATGAAAAATAATTATCCTAAAAAAAGATCCTTGGAACTCCAGCAAACCAAAATACTCTCGCCTCAAAAGGCCCCCCACAACTCTTGTCCCATAATACATAACTCAACAGATAAAAGATCTCCTTGAAAAATTCTTCAAAACCTGGGTTACTGCTAAAAG
>JAOQGH010000012.1:92762383-92848945 GCA_025769975.1 Gallinago jamesoni | reverse complement strand
AACCTGGGTTTCTGCTAAAAGTTTTTTCTGTCACAACCAGACCTTGATACTATGTTGTAACAAACAAGATGGCCTAACCCAGACCAAGAAGTCTACTCTTGCTAAGCACCAGGCAATTTTTTTTTTAAGAAAACAAAAGGCAGCTAGGAACCATTTCCAGGTTTGAAACTAACCACGCTAAATCATGACTAAGAGAAGTCCAGATGCTCAGAGAGTCCCTGAAGTCCTCATTTTCTTAAAGCCACAAGACCCAAGTTGGATCGCAGCAGTAGAATTGAGAACTGAGCAGGAGAATTGGCCAAATCTTACGCAGTGATTGGGACAATTAACTGGCCATCTGGGTCTCTGCACGGAAGAAAGCAGCTCTGCACCTGCTCCACCAGTCCACAGTTCACACCCTAATTGGTTAAAGCAAGCTGATCAGGGCAAAAACGACAACAACTTGTCTACTGCTGAGACCAGTGCTCAGAAGCTGGGATCAAAGCCAAGCTCCCTCCCCTCCCCTGCTCCTGGTGGAGCCATGTCTCTTGTGGGCTCCATGTAAGACATGTTTAGAGGGTCTCCTGTCCCTTATATACAGCAGCAGGAGGCAGAATCACAAGTGATCAGAAACACACAAAGTACTTAATACAAAGCCTATGTGCCAAGACCCATAAGCTTCCAAAATGCCATGGATCTTTTATTCTCCCATAATCAAGTCATTCAACAGCTGCAGTACAGTCTTATTACAGCCTTAACTGCATTATGTTATTGCATTATAAACTCTCTCCGCAAAATCCCAGCGCAGAATCTGATGCCTGAAAGACCTTGGCATCTCTTCTCAAAGGCAGACGTAGCACTTGTTACCCTGGTTGTTTTTATACTTCAAGGTAAAGGTCACCTGGACAATCTGGTGAGAGGATAGTAGAACCCAGGGCTCCCCATCCCACCTCAATGCATCCACTGATGTGGACCTTCTGGCTTCCTTTCCCCCAGGGCTTCATAAAACTTTCCTTTTTAGATGGCTTTGTTGATCTTTATAGGGCCTATATAGCATGGCATAATAGAATAATAATAATAAAATAATAAATGACAAGATGCCAGAGGAAAAGAAAAGGGTGTGCAACAGGCAGAAGAGGTACATTGAAGAAATGGACTCATGTTTCCTCTCCTCCCAAGGAAATTGCAGGAAAGGAAAACACAAAGCACTGAGATTAAAGCAAGAGGGAAAAGTGTCAAAGCTTAATTTTAAATAGGTATTTCACCTGTTTTTTCCTCCTTACCAATACCCTTATTTACAAGTCAGGAAATTAGCTGAAAGACATACAAAGAAAACCCCTCTTAAGAATTATATTTTCTTAAATTGTAGAAAAAAATAACATTAGAAGTATCTCATCCAGTAAATGAATCTGCAAGAATCATAGAATGGTTAGAGTCAGAGGATCATTTAGTTCCAATCCTCCTGCCATGGGTAAGGGACACCTCCCACTAGACCAGGTTGGTCAGATCCACCTCAAATGAAATATGTAACATAAGTTTTCTCCAAATATGGGTTGGATTCTGGAAGAAACAGAAGATTAGCATAGAAGAGGACCTATTTCTATCAGCAGCTACCTGCAGCATAAGGCATGTTATTTCTTTCAGTTCAAAAAAACCCCAAACTTTAGTCTTCATTATGTATAGCTTTTGACCTAGAATCTCATCTCATGTGACCAAGCTCCAGAAGTAACATCAATCCTCCTAAACACACTGAGTTTTCTGTATAAGAGCATACTAAAGAGAAAACAGCTGTTGCTTTATGCAGTGGGTCTCACCTACTGTGAGCTCTGAAGCCTTTCCTAGGACACTAAGAAATATTTACCTGTACTAATACCACATACTTGTTAAACATAATAAAAAAATTGAAATTTGTTAATCAATACATAGTAGTAGTAATTACTGAAATCTCTTTAATATATTTTATAAGATGTAAACATTCCTCAACTGTTACAGGCACTGACTTGAGATTTTCTGAGTCCCACACATTCACCAACCTTTCATCTGCCAAGTCTCAAAAAAACAGGATTGTCTGGAATTTCAGACATTGAGGTATAAAAAAAAACAAAAAACAAACCAAAACCAACCAAGCAAAACACCTGACAGTGATTATTCAGGCTTGACCACTGTGCACCATAAGGCAAATTTCATCTGCAGTAGAAAGGTCTGTCTCAATGCTAAGAGAACACTTAGCCTGATGTTCACAGGGAAGATCAGAACAGATAGCCAGCCTCCACAGGGTGGGAGTCTACTGGTCTTGTCTTTTGAAACTCATATAGTGAGTACATTGATAGCCATACAGGGATGTAAATAGAGTATCTTTACTTGAATATACCCTGCATTTATATATATACATCTGTATTTTTTAAATATACACTTGTACATTTTTATATGTGAACACATGCATACATAAATATACATACACAGAAAGAATTAAAGTGGGATTTACAGGGTTTTTTTTTCACACAGTTCTACTTCATATTGACAAATTTTAGTCACATTTCCCCAAAAGAATTCAATAGCAATTCTCTCGTTTTCTGCATAAAACAAATTCCTTAACAGGTACAAGGTGAAAATGCAAAAAGGCAACAGAACTTTATGACAAAACAGTATATAAATGAAAATAGTTGGTCATAAAAAAAAAAAAATCATAGTTGATTTTCAGCTTTCGAATATCAGCAATAACACTACTAGACTGCTTTGTAAAGCAACATGCAGTGAAAGCTGTATGTTTTCATGATGAGAGAGAGATGGCTGGAAGAGAAAACCATTTTTCAAGTGGATATGAGTTGTCAGAAAAGCACACGTTTTCTCTCTTCTCTTCTTAGGTGTTCCCACCTTCCTGATGAGACTGCCTGTTAGCTGGCAGTCCCTTCACTGTTTCTGAGCATGCAACTGCACTGTTAGCAATTAAGTATTATTTCTAATGCCTCAAAAAATCAAAACATGACACTGAATTTAGACTGCATCAGAGATGGAGGTGCTGGCAGAAAGTAGCATGCAGAAAGAAACTTCGTGTAGGAAGGAGTAGAAGGAAGATAAAGGGAGGAAGGAAGAGGGGGTGTGTGAAAGGCTGGGAAAATGTGCTAGACATGCAAGTCAGTTAAGACCACAACCCTCCCCCCCAAAAAATCTCTCAGATTTCAATATAACTGTCTCAGATAGTACCTTTTAAACAGAGATGTTTCCAGTATATTGGGATTTCCATAAGTCATCTGAAAACCTCAGCACCTCCAGGCAGTGAATCCAATCACGAAACTTTTACACAGAACAGGAATAACTGAGGACCCCAAACTGGTGACTATTGATTGCTTTAGCAATAAGCGACTTGTTTAAGGATAGATCTCACAAGTGACAGTCTTGCCAAGATTTCTGGCTCTTAGGTCTTTTCTGTGGCTTTTGAGAGTTCATGCACAAGCTGAGTGCCTTTATGACTCCCTAAATTAATCTTTCAGTTCTAGCTAAGTCTGTGGCACTGTGACAAAAATACAAGATTTCCAATATTGCCTCCTGTTGATTGCAACTCATGCTTGTAAGTCCCCCTAATCATCTAGAATAAGTGGTATGTATCTTGTGGCTTTCAGCTCTATGCAAATTTTGATATTTTTATGGCCACATCCACGGGATGCTGCACTGAAAGATCAGATTGTTTTTAAGAGTGAACCTTATCTCAGCAATCAAGAAAAAAGTTCTATTACTCTGCTTAAAAGTTCTTCAATTTCCTTTTGCAAAAACCTTTTTTTTTTTTCTCTCCAGCAAATACTGCTTAAGTATTTCCATTAACTTAAAACAGAGGGCATGAGAAAGTTAAGTAAAAAGGAAAAACATTCCATGACATTTTAGCTTGAAGTGGAAAAATCAGGTTTTGAACTGTAGCTAAAGACAAGTTAAATTTTCTCAGTGTACAAATAACTAGTTGCATAAGAAATTCATCTTCAGTTCCTAAAGCGCAAAAAGAAGCTATTGTTAAAGTGATTGTTTATATGAAAAAACCCTGTATAAGTTTCCTTTGGATGTCCATTTCACACTTGCCAAATTTACAAATGCAGTGCAGAACTTCTCTCATGGCAGAACATTTAGCATCAGACCTGAGCAGAGCTGGGGTTTTGGCTTTGTACCAATGCGTAGTGTAAAACCATGTCTCACAACTAGTTCACTGACCCAGCTACACAGTCAGGTGCTCCATCAGAAATCAAGCATGTGAAACTGAGAACTACAATAAAACAGGTCTCTAGCACTCTTCCTCCCAGTTACTGCCCAGGAGCATCAAAGACAACAGAACCAGCATTAGGGGAAAATGATGAGGACAAACTTTAAAATGCACTTTTACTGGGGTTTAATACTTTACTAAGAGCTAGAGAACAGACATTGTCTTAGATACTGAAGATTCTTCTGTGGTTTGGCCCTGGGTACCCATAGGTGAAGTCTGGCAAACTCTCCAATATGGAGAGCACACTTCACTGCAGATGTAACTGTATTCTAGGGTAATGCTTTACCGTGAAAGTTTTTTGGTTTGTTTTTTTTTTTTAGGCTCTTTTCAAATATAACTAATGGAAATTTAGTTTGTTACTTTGACTTCTCTCACCCACTTCCAGAGCAGGTGATACAATGTACTGTGGCATGCTGATCTATGACCAAATTAACAGTAAAAGGACAAAAAGGTTATGTGAGGAAGAAGGTATTGCTCCCATTCAGGATCTTCATGTCACTTACTGCTTCCTCAAGATTAAAGATACAAACAACTTCACCTTCAGTTTTCCGGCATGAAGATGCTACAGCAGTGAACAACGTGTTCTCAGGCTGAAGTATGGGCTGACTCTTGATGAAAAAACATCTCAGTAACTAGAACAGTTCACAGAAAGTTAACAGAGAATGGGCAGTGCATTACACCCCTGTCCTTCCAACTCCTTCCTAGTTTAAGTGGTAGTGTCATTAAACTCATTTGACAGGACATTTATCTAGTTCTATATCAAAACTAACAAGAAGAAACTATAGACCGCAACAGCATGGCATCTGAGGCACAACACCTTAAAAAGCACAGAGTGTACTTCCCTATTTTTCAAGTCAGCTCTGCAGGCTGAGGGTGGGAGAACAAAGCCCACAATCGTACCTCCCCCCCCAGCCAAAACCACAGCAACTGCACTTCTTCTTTCTACACCCGTGCAAGCTCAACCTGCAAGACCTGAACCAAGAAACACTAGAACTTTAGCACTTTTTCTGTGCGCACAACAGAGAAACATGCTCTCAACTTATCCCACATGACCTTCACCTACATACTTACTCATGTTTTCACTAGAACACAGGCCTGCTGACATTCTGCCAAGATTATACAGTTCAGGCAGCTCCTTAAATGCTGCAGGACTGACCAGAACTTGCTCTTCTCACTCGCATCTGCCTTGCCTCCTACCTTTAACTCTTCCACCAGCTGCTCTGCACAGAAGCCTTGCTACACCTTCAGTGGCATTTCACATACGCAAAGGGAAACAGGGAAATGTAAAAGTACTAGCTTTGATCCAAGGACAATCTACCCTCCATACATTCTTCCAATAAGCTTAGCATATTTTAGACGCTAGGAAGTTTAAATATTTAAAGTACAGTTGACCCTATTAAATTCAGCACCTGAAGAGTTTAATGAGCAATCAGCTATTCAAATATGACTTGAATTTAGGTACATAAATTATAAATAGCAGAGCTACTTGCCTACTTAAACATAAAACAAAGACTTATAGTACCCTACTGAGTGATGGTCTTAATTTTTGAAGACAGTTGTCACATCTACCTCATACTCGGCATTCTCAGAGGCTTCAACCAGTACAGTCATTTCTGTACCATTATGGTATCATCTCACTAGCTGAAGTACATTAGTGCCTGAAGGCTCCACTCAAGGTCTCCAAGCACCACAATTAATACAGAATGACACTGCATCTGTCCCACCAAACAATCTAGTTAGACAGTACGAAGGTTAAGAAATAGGAGAACAGAGCGAGCACAAAAGGATTTGCTCAAGGCCAAATCTAAGTCAATGGCAGGACATGAAGAAAACAGACTTCTGTCAAACTGAACTGCTCTTGCTTAACCTGACTGCCCAGAACTTCCCTTCACACCTCTTTTTCCCTTTTCCAAAAACAGCACTTCCTTGTACCAGCCACTGGCTTAACCATACACTGGCAGGTCAAGAGAATTTCTACAGTGTGTAATCCCTAAAACTGACTGGTGAAAATGCGCATCAAAGCTCTTGCAGAAAACATTGGTGCTTTCAACATTTTCAAATTTTTACTCTTTTCTTTGCCCTCAGAAAGATATTGACTTGAGAGGGACTGTTTTAATCAGTATATCAAATTACAAAGAATACACTGCTATAGCCTCTGTGCTCTTCATTGCTCTGCTGCAAAAGGTAAAACTTTGAGAAAACACTAAATTCCTAGGGGAAAAAAGTGAAAAGGCTGCCCTGATTAATTTATATATGGTAATAAGACAATTGATTTAAACGTAATAAAACCAAACGTGGTGTTTGAATTTTTTGAGGTTTTTATTTGTTTATTTTTTATGGAAAAGCATAGCCCAGTCTTCAAAATCCACATAATCTGTACATCATGTAAATATCAAACTGTAAGTTTAAAACATAAACTTCTAACTTACAAAAATAACACTTCAGAGCAGTTAATAAAGCAAATAAAATTACTTCGTCTGTTGGTTTTTTCTTTTCTTGATATGTTACAATGCATGCCAAGAGGAAGCACCTGGTAAAAACCACACATATGGCTCGGGTCTATACATGAGGGGTAGAGCATCAGATGAGATCAATGTGAAAACATTTTCTATGAGGTGAACCATTCTGAGCCAGCCATCTCCAGAATTCCACCTCCCTCTCATCAGGGAGAGCCAGAAAACTTTCTGCCAAAATTATAAGGAGTAAGGCTTAGCAGGGTGCAAATTCCTTAAGGGGGAAAAGACAATTGGGGAAAAAAGAGGAGAGAAAATAGAATCTCCTCAGAGGTAGCATGGAAACCATCTGATCTATTGATACCCACTCACCATAGCAATTTAGCTTGAACTAACTATACTGAGTTCTCCTTAAACATCAAGCAGCAGTTCGTTTATTAAAATTATCAAATCAACCTCTGCAAAACAGAGTATAGAATCTACGTACATACAGGGCAATTAAAGGCAAGATTTTTCATAAGTTTACTACACAGCCAGACGTAGTCATTGTTAAGAGATAGCTTTTAGTTCAAGCAAAATATTAAATTGTAGACTGAATGCCTTATCATCACTACATCTGATTTCAATTTTGACCTATGAGAAAGCAATATCCTGTGACAATTTAGGTTTCCCAAAGGTTTTTTGGAATTAAGTATCAGAGGCAGCAATTGGGTTTAGCTCATTAGCATTTATTTACAGCATACCCCAAGTATGACAAGGATGTGAAATAGGTAGATGATCCATTATTTCCAATAATCTAACATGTTCAAGGCCTGTATAAGTTTCTTAAACAATCCCATTGAAATAGCAGGGCAGTAGATTTTGATCTTTTCCAGCTCCCCACAGTACTACACAACCTGAGACACATGAAAATCAGGGTCCATGGACTTGATGCGTTTGGTAGTTGCTGTGGAATACATGGGAAAGTGCTGGAAATCTTCTTTCCACCATCATCTTCCCAAACAACAAAGTTAAGGGACAATTTTGACAGGTAGCAAGAAGGTCCAAAGATTTTGAGATGGCAATATATGCACTGTGTAGAATTGTGTAAGGGATGGTGCCACGTCATCACAGATCAGCTGCAGCTCCAAACAAAGACCAATAAAACTTCAGTCATCTACTCTGTCTACCCTTCTACATTTAGCTCTCTGAGAAATTAAACTCGGGGCACGAAGGACAGCCCATTCTTTTTGCTATTGCTGTTCTTAGATGTATTTACAGAAGTTTAAACCCAAGTATTAACACTAAGAACAAAGTTAAACAAACTAAATACTTACATGGTTACTAATGCATTAAGCAGACTGCTAAGTCTAATGTCATTCAAAGTGAAAAGAAAGATGAACTGCTAGGTTCATTGAATAGTTTTTATGTGTCTTACAAAACTATGAAAAAATACAGATCCATTAGACAAAACAGAAAAAAATCCGACAGAAATGAGAGTATGTTATTTTTACATAAAACATGAGGGTGTTTGCAAGTATTTTGAATATCTTTTCAGCATTATTTAGGTCAAACAGACCAACTATTTTTCAAAGCATACAATTAATTTCACAGTATCTCCTATTGTTTATTAAATAATCACTGTATCTTGGCATATTTATAAATGAAGAAAGGAACAATATTTTGAAAGAAGTATCACAGCACAGGAAAACATCTTGCTGTCTTTTGCACATTTCCCAATTTGAAGGCATCTTGGTGTCATGTTAGACATTTGATGAAATAATTGCTTTCCAGTTCTCTATTTCTAATTTTGTAATTCAAATACCCAAATTTACCAAAAGTAAACCAAAGCTAGATGCCAACTCAAAAAAACCCACACCCTGTAGTAATTGCTGTATTATAGGACATTTATTGGACAATCAAGAATTACAATTGGTACAGTTTGGCAACAGTCTCTCTAGTCTCACTATACATAGAAAGGCCGTCTGAAGAACTGGTCCATCAGCTCAGGAACCAGTACAGCATTTGTGCAGTAAATCTGAATCACGGCAAATCGCAGGTTCAAAGCAGCTGCCGAAAATGCTGTTCTTTTGTACTATATTTTTGGGAAATGAAAACAGCCTGAAGTTACAAGTAATGAATTTTGAAAAGATCCTTAACAAGACGTTAGCCTTTTTCATTGCAGTTCTATTGCTAAGAGCAAGGAGAAGCAGTTCAGCATTTCCCCAGTAGTCTCTGCAAGGCTTCAGCAATTGTCTCCCATACCACACTACCACACCAGAAGACTGGTGGGAAAACAGTTCTAATTTACAGCTCTATTGACCAACAGCAGAAAAAAAGCTACTTAAACTTTTTTTTTCTTTTAAAAAATAAAAAGTATGATATGTGGTTACTACTGCCAGTAAGAACTTTAATGCTGCCTGTAAGAACTGAATCAAGATGGACTAGTAATGTGGAATACATAGTAGCACCTTAACCATACATTTCCTGATTTTAAATCCGTGGCCTTACGATTTCTTTCACATGATTACTGTCTTACGTGCATAAAGGGGGATTTTGATCAAGTATTGCCTATTTTAAAGTTTAGGGGTTTGGTGGGTTTTTTTTTGACACTCTAGAATGATGAGTGAGGGACAGAAGATATTGCTATAGAAATAAGTTCCCCCTTCAAAAATACTTTAGGTAAATGGTTATTATTTTGATTGCAGAATCAAGTATTCTCCATGAACTAATTAGGAAAAAGAAGGAATTAAAAAAATTGCAGCAATCCATTTCCTTGTAGACCTGTGTTACGCACCAAGTGCAAGACTCATGGCCACCTGACTCTGACTCTCCACCACTACTACAAACTTGCACCTATTGCATCACCTCTACAGTTTGAAGAATCTTTTCCTTTTTAAGGAAAAAAACAACTCACTCACCTGCAACCTAGATCCCACAGGGGGAGAAAAGTTATGTGTTTTTCTGACCAAATTTTGTCCTCACAGACCAAAGTAGGGGATAGGTGGTGCACAACAGCCCATCAGGCTCTGCATACCTGCCGTATCATGCCTGCCGTACCTCACACCCTTGCTCAGAAAGGATCAAAATATTAGGCTAAACACATCTGTTTGGTGCACTTGACTCTGCTCAATCTATGCAACTGAGTTTTCTAGAGGGGAAGTCTACAACACTGGTCACTACAAGACCACAGCTCAGGAATCGTACTACTGTTTGTACCGAAACCGAAACTTTGGGTCACAAAACCATTTTGCAAAATACTGCACAAACACAAACCAAAACCATACATAGCCAGTTGTCCTCTCTTCCTGCTCTTTTCTCCCTATTCCTTCCAGTCTGCTTATATATTTCCCTAAAGAGACGGCAAAAAACTAATAACTGTATGAATTCTAGTTTGTATATGTTTTAGGGATAGCTGCTTATCTGCCACAGCAATGCAAAATACTCACGTTCCTCCAGATAAAGCACAGAACTGTCTGTTTATATCACCTGTCCAATGCAAAGGGCAACAGATTTATACAGTGTGGGCACAGACTGCAAACTGTCACTTTTGGGTGGGGACTGGTGGAGGGAAATTAGCAACAGCTAGCAACAAGAAGCATCTTTTTTTATAGAGAGAAAGATGTCTCTTTTTTAAGATGTGTGTGAACTCTCTTCCGGTACGATGTAGAAAAACAAATAAACAGATATTATCACAAGGCAAACAGAATACCACATTACGTGCAAAATATACAACAGTGTCAGCAGAGGCCTAGAAACCAAATACTAACTTTTAATTAACGTTTTGATAGTTCTCATCTTTTTTTTTTTTCTGGGGAGGAAATTTTTAAAGCTGTATCTCTTCAGACTGAAGAGAATAGAATTATTAGAATTCTCGTATTTTATGTGTTTCCATATAATTTCTTTCTTATGGATACAGCAAATGAATGCCCACATGGAAAGCTGTCGACATGCAGAACATAATTCAGGTCCCTGGCTCTTTAAAAATTTCTGCAATATCATGCTTCTAAGGCTCATTTCCACCACGACTGAGAAGCTTTTTCTCAGCTATGGATCTGATGTAGGAGAACACGACATCTCAATAAATTCACCACAGCAAAATTCTTATTTGGCCACATCTCATAGGACCCTCTTTCAAAAAAAAAGGTGGTCATTTTATAGTGACAACTACAAAACAGGAATGGTGAAGGGGATCTGGTAAACATGCTAATGTGCTAAAAAAAGTATATGTTTCATAACATTCATAGGGGCAAACTGGAAGGGGGGAGATTTAGATTAGATATTAGGAAGAAATTCTTTACAGTGAGGGTGGTGAGGCACTGGAAAGGGTTGCCCAGAGAGGTCATGGATGCCCCATCCCTGGAAGTGTTCAAGGCCAGGCTGGATGGGGCTTTGAGCAACCTGGTGTAGTAGGAGGTGTCCCTGCCCATGGCAGGGGGGTTGGAACTCGATGATCTTTAAGGTCCCTTTCCAACCCAAATGATTCTATGATATGGCTGAAGTGGCCTTGCCTCTTCAATTTTTTACACTTACCTTGGTTGACTTGTCAGTGCCATGTTCTCGTTTTCCTACATGGTTCCCCATGATGGATCACCAGAACTTCAAATTCTGAAAAGATAAAACCAAAACAGCATTTTTGAAACCAATACATTTGTATTGAAATACAAATATTAATATATAAATACAAATATTAATATTGTATTGAAATACAAATTAATTTTTTCAGACACAGAACAAAAAGATGGTTCTCATACAATAAGCATTTGTATAGTCCAGCGTAAGATCTGTGAAAGATCCTAAGGAAAAAAAAAAAAGCTTATCTAGTCTATTTTGCAAATCCAAGCAATACCAAAAAGTTTTCCTTCTTCTAAAAAAAAAAAAAAAAAAGACAAACAGAGGACTGAAAATAAAGTATTTTTTGTGAAATTTGCACATAAATCAAAACTAGATTAGGAATTAGGTAGAGGCCCTGTCTTTCAACATTATGTTTATGATACCACAACAGTGGTATCATAATTATCTCTAACTCAAACATCAAATTATCTCTAACTACAAACTTCCATAAAATATCAAGTAAGTTCTTTTAAATTCACATTTGCCATTATATAAGTAGCAATTACTGAAAAAAAGCACCACACTAAACAGCTAACAATTTGCTGTGGAGGTGAGAATGGAATTGTGGTTTGTTTTTTTTTTTGTTTTGTTTTGTTTTTTTTTTTTATAGGCCACACTTTCATGACAAGCACATAACAAAGGAATGCCAACTCTTTCTTTGTATTTTCTGGCTCATCCTGTTGTATCTCAGCTTTAACAGAGCTTATGTAGGTTAAACCACAACACTCAAATTTCAGCTTTTAGAGTACTCTTGTGGTTATGCTACATATTTCTTCTCATAGAAGCATGTGTTTGTATAGGCTCTTACACACAGCTCCTGCCTTCAGCTGATTTGAATGGAGTGCAAGGTAGCACTTAAAACCCTGAAACTACATGCAAGAGAAGTTTCAAGTGGAATTTTTCCTCTCAGAATTATGAACTGAAATTTCAGTAATAAAGTGAAGTTTCCGGTGGTAACAGTAACACTTCATTACTCTGCAATAAACAGAAAACCTGGCACAACGCTCTCACTCTCAGAGGGCTACCTTATTTCATTAAGCATAATCCTATGAAAAGGCTTGGGAGAAAAAGACAACCAGACCTTTACTGTGAAAAAAAATGCATGAAGTAAAACAATAGGCTATTAACTGGGTACACTCGATAGAACATACAAATATAATTGAAACCCCAGCTACGTGCACTGATTTATGTACCAAAGGACTCTAAAGATAGAGACTTTGATTATTTCTGACTTTTCATCACCGAAACATGTACTTTATCAAAAACAAAATCTTGTCCTGTATCTCTACTGCAACTCTTGCAGAGATCATTAGATTTATTTCCACCCAATCCCGATGATAAATTTCAAATTAGTTAGAGTCTGCAGTGCAGTCTCCTTTGATTATTCACTGAATTCCACTAACTCTAAAAATCAAAGTGCAAGATATCACAGTATCTGATTAGGTAATTTCTCAGAAATATCTACTGAGATCTCAAAAAGGAAAAATTAAAAAATATTTAAACTGAGTAAGTATACTTAAGGTAAAATTTATTAGCAAATAAGAAACAGTTTTTCTTTTTTTTTTTCTTAAACAGTACTATCTATTGCATAAAAGATTAAAAGAAAAAAAATCATACCCTTTCAAATTGTTAAATCAGCACAATTAATTCACATTTTTGTGAGATCATGAAAACTTTCAAAGAAAAATACGAATAAATTCATATAAACTGGGTTTCAGAGCTAAAATATGTCAAACTGGCCTTCTGAGCAGCAGCTCACCTCTCACATCACTTTCTTTGCAACATATGGAAAAGAGTGGAATAGAAAAATTATAGGAAATGTCTACAACAGAAATAAAAGGCATAACGTTCAAGTGTTACTCTTCCAGTCATTTATCAAAACTTGATCTGTAACACACATATGTTTAAGTGAACAGAGCATGAAGCCAATGCAATACTTGCAAACTAGAACTCCGATCAGTGTCCCCCTGCCTCCCCTTTGTCACCCTGGTGTCTCTGGAGTAACACCACAGGAACACCATGCCCTGCACCCATGAAAACACTGAGGACCAGTAGTCCCAGTCCTGCAATGCCAAGGTAGAAAGATAGCAGAATACAGACAAGTTTTGCTGTGAAACTAAGTCAGATAAATGTCTAAAAAATGTCTAAAAATCATTTGTTGGCCAGTGAAAAGAAAAATAAAAAATTACATGCTACCACATCAGAGATACCTGAAAATGATAAGGCCAGTTTTCCACTCAAATGTCTGCACAAAGCAAGCAAAGAAAATGAAAACCAAGCAAACGGAAAAGTGTATGAAATGGTTGATCAACACCCTCTTGATTCCCGTGTGCATAATTCCTTCAGCAAGATGCTAAAAATTACACATGGAATGGAATAAAATGAAAAAAAGGCTTGGAGAAACAGAAAGGCACAATGCTATTCCAAGTTTAGGAGTGCGGGTTGAAAGTACAACTACATCTGGGCTGAGTGTTACATTTCTCTACAGGAACAGACTTAATAGTTGAAAACTAATGGCATTGATTCAGCCTGCACTTCTGTTTCCTTTATTGTTTTGAATGTGTCAGAGGGACAGCATGTGGTCAAAATTCAGACCACCCCGTCTTATTCTCACTTCATACTCAGAAATTAACACTAATACAACTAGATTTTACTCCATCCTTTTCATGCATAAATGAATGCAGATGTTTAAACTCAGTCTAAGTTAGCTGTAGGTACCTGCTGTAGACTCCTTACGTAGAGATAAAGCTACCTTTTAGCCAAAGAGGTAGCAAGAGTGTCCTAAAAGTTACAGAATTCTTCACACTACTTATTAAATAGAGAAAACTGTAAGTAATCCTTTGTAAAAAAAAGGCTTCCAAAAAATCTGACATGAATTAGGAAAGTAAAGGTATAGTGCCAACTCTTCTGTAGATACCTGATTAAGAAGCAAAAACAAACATATGCATAAGTGTGTAAACATTAAAATCATCTATAACAACAAAAAGACCTAATTTTTCACTTTAGCCCCAAGCAGAAATCTGCCTTACTTGATTGAAATCTGAGCATACGGCTCATTTTCATGTCAGGATGCAAGTACATCCTGGAGTGCAAAGACTTACAACACTGATTTTGGTTCTTACTGTGGCGAGGCGACCACACTGCACAGGTTCTACCTGTGCCAATCTTTATGCAATGAGTTGAGTCACTGCTTTCAGTGGGATTACTCATTGTACGATCTTTGTAGGAACTTGCAGCTAACTATTCAAAAAATCCAAGCTGCAAAAAGATTTGTGTTTTCTTTTTAGTCACCTTTATAACATACAGGTTGCCAGACTAAGCAGGTCTCTATACAGAGAAGCAGCAGCTTCTTCCACTTATTAATGTCAGTCAACTGAGGAACGTTCTTGTTTGCAGAGGTTTCCTTGCATGCTTTAGCAGTGATAAGCAGCCACAAGAACAGTCATGAAGCTCTAAAACAATGCAAAACCAGAAGTACTGTAGAAATGCAGTAACCTTCCTTGAGTCCGACATGAATCAGGTCTAACAATATGCTGCCAAAATAGGCCCGAGCATGAGATCAAGCCTGTGACCACAACAATAGCGTTTGTCTAAAACCTTCCTGGTGAAACCCAGCAAGTTTCATAAATCCTGTGAGATGAAAGGTTTCGCACATGAACTTGAGTCATAAAATGAGAGGGAACACTATGTAAATCTGCAGGATCACCAGCACATCACCTATGAAATTCCCCACCAAGACTGTGGGTTTCATCATATTAAAACCATCCCAGGGGCCCAGGAAATAACAGGCCGTGTGAGCAAACTGATTTAATAGGACTAAAAGTTGAGAACGTTTCAGCTGCCTAACAATTCCTTTGGGTGGAGTGAGTGAATTACGTCGGGAAGCGGTGAACAGCCGCCAGCAGAGCCACCCAGCCACCCCAACACTACGCCACCACCACGTACCAAGCTGAATCAGCTCCGCTGACGAGAGCCAGGCACTTCCCCATCCATGACAGATACAAAAGTCACGCCAGCTATCCAGGCTGCTTCAAGTAATTCCAAAAATAGCCCAGGGATTTTGCCTGGAGAAATAAAATTAAATGTCTCGTCCCATCAATTTACTTTCTTATGGAATCAGGCTAACAGGTAACCTGATGGAAGCCTAGACCAAGCAGCTTTCCCGCTTTTTTCATGATAGGAAACCACCTTCCAACTAGCAACAACTACAGAAACGCCACTGCCCTAGCCAAGAACAGAAACTTCTCCTTGGTGTCTGCGAAACACAAAATAAAACTAGAACTCATTCAAAAACGGATGGAAAACTCAGTCCTACACATCATATTCATAAACAATACTTATAAAAATACGCATATGTTGGGATCACATAACTTATTTCTCTTTATCTGAACGGATGATTAAAAATAGGGGTTTAGAAACACATGTCATTGTATCAATTTTTGTAGCCCATTCCAGTCTGCCTGTTGAAATAAAATGGATATTTGCAGTTAAAAAGAGATTGTAATCATCTTTCCCCCCCCAACACATACTGTCCTATAAAGAAGTTACATTACCATTTAGAATTTCCACTGAAAGGCAGAAAAATGCTTCTCTAAACGTTTTGAATATACGAAGAAATGCAATGGTATCACTTTCTCCAAGTAACGCTGTTTTAACTGCAAAATAGCATTTTCTCACTCACTCATGGGAACCTGAGAAAAGTTCGCTCCTTGTAATGGTCAGACTGTAAAGAGTGTCCTTCCCCTGCAATATCCCATGGAATGTTACAATTTTTTTAATATTCTGAATACAAATGATAAATTTCAGACCATGAGCTGGTTTGCAGTGACAGCTCACCAACTGAAATTCAGGAGTTACAAGAGGCCATAAGCCAATGCACCTAAGCACCTTTATTGAACATTAATGGTTCATATTAAAATACATAGACTACCAAATGTAAATCACAGGATGCTGCAAATGGATTGTTAAATATGATCCTCGAAGAGTAATTTAGTTATGTAAAATAAGGGTTCAATCTTACCTCTTCCCACACATTTAATTATGACTCAACAGAACTACACATAATAATAAAGGCATGCAAGTACTTACATATTTACAAGTATCAGAACATAATTATTACCTTGTCTAGGAATACTTATTCACCACAGACTGATGTTGGATAATGGTGTGGAGCTACAACGCTAGATACATTCACCAAGTGCTCCTGGCCTTACTCACACATGGGAAGGGTAACCATAGAATATAAAAATATTTGAGGAATTTCCTTAAAACTTCCTGCTAAATTCATGACTATTCTTATCCAAGTAAACATTACATTTTACTACTATATCCAAATCTCATTAGACAAAATAAAAAGCATAATTACTTTTAAAAAATGTACAAGTTCTCTCTAATTTTGGTAGCACTCTAACGTAGACTCTTAATTACAAGCTTTCCCAGCAAAACGATATGTAAAAGACTTTTTTTTTTCTCTGGTGTCAGGTCCAGGTTACATAGCTTCCTGGGAAGCAAGCTGACACATTGCCCAGCGCCGGCTGCCAGCTAGATGGAAATCTTTGAGTGGGTTTTTATTAGGCTCTCACTGTGATAGGCATCTTTGGAAGGAAGCCCTTCACTACAACCTTGTTTCAAAACAGACTGAGACACCAGGCAC
Source organism: Gallinago jamesoni (assembly GCA_025769975.1). Taxonomy (NCBI): domain Eukaryota; kingdom Metazoa; phylum Chordata; class Aves; order Charadriiformes; family Scolopacidae; genus Gallinago; species Gallinago jamesoni. The sequence continues at coordinate 92,832,021 of JAOQGH010000012.1, read as the reverse complement.
GCCTCATCTGTTTCTTCAGAATTCCCTCATCGTGGTAGCCTTATATTCTGATGCACCAAGAAACAAAGCCTCTGGTGGGCACAGGTGAGTGGCCTGCAGCTAATTCCGTAAGCAGCCACAGTCAGAAGCTTCAGAGACAGATGTGCACAACCATGTAACAAAGTAACTTGCCTCATGGGTAAAACTCTTTCCTGGGAATCCTGCCCTCTTAATTCTAGTGTTAAATTATTTCATAAAATATAGTGCCTTATCTCCCTTACAAGTTTCATCGTTATTTAATGCAGATTTAATTCTTCATTACCTGTGAAATTGTGTAATCCTTGCAAGATCAAATCTTATTTCACTTTTGACTTCCACAATGATACTTCTCTGAGGAACCCTTCCTGCCAGAAAAATACATCATTCCAGACACGTTTCCACTGTGAGTGATCAAAACCAAGACTCCAGTGATGATGATAATATGTAAATCAGATAAGTCACCAGGAGTTTAGTACCAATAAGTGTATGTAATCAGGCTTATAGAGCACCTTGCATATCAGAGTCCTGGCCGACCTAGATATGTTTATAGACAACTTTCCATGTTTATAGACAACTGCACATGCCTTAGCAAGGATCCTAGACCTAGAAACTCACCCCTCTTAGAGATAGGCCAAGTTCTCTTCTATCTAAGTATTCCTCAGTGCTAGCACAGTCGCTCAATAATTTACATAACCTCATGTATCATTGCAAAGGACATCAAAATTATTTTTTATTACATCATTATGCAAAAAGTACAACACAGGAGAAAGGCTACAACACTGAGACAAAATATATTCTGGGAAGAACACTGCTGCAAGAGATTTCCTAAAAATGCCATGAGGAAAACAGAGCAGACAGAACCCAAGGGTTTTTTGAGATCTTTTCTAACTCCTTTGATTACAATTTTCCTCTATCACCAAGAAGAAGGATATTGTACATTTTAATTTTTTTCTTAATAAAAGCATGTGATATTCAGGAATCTCACCTCAGCACAGCTAAGGATAGTCCAAACTTGATTATAGACAGCAGTTTGTAAAAACAATTATAATGAAATTGCTAAACAATATATATTTATTTTCTGTGGCTTAGGTTTCTTTTGCTTTCTATTCTTTCTTCCTTCAACCCACTTCACTCTCTTTCTGGAATACCACCACCTTCATCCCACTCATTAAGAAAAAGTAAAGATTTTTTAAAACAAATTTCTCAACAGGGATTTTCTGCTTCCCTTTGTGAATAGAAAAATGTCACCTGACATCACTTAACACATGCTGATTTCTATCCTCCCTTAAATAAACACAAACCATCAATGATTATAATCAAATGGCATTAGCCCCATACTTCCTATTTGTCTTCAAAATACTAAGCTTAGTGGAGCTCTGTGAACTCCATGTCAATCCACCTTCAGGGTCATAAGGAAATTTCCTTAATCACCTCCACTTTAAAAGAGAGGTCAGTGCATTTGATGGGGGAGGGAGATACTACCCAAAGACCTGGGGCAAGGTACAGATGCTCCCAGCACATCCAAGCCCCCCACCATGCCATTCCTTCTGTCTGCTGCACTTCTACCACTTCAACCTCAGGGGTTGACAAAAATGTGGATTTCCTTGTATGTACTCCATTCCTCCTTTGCTGAGATGCCTCACATCTGTTCCCAGTCTAGGGAACAGAGGGTAACGAATGTCAAACATACACTTTCCTTGAACCTATACAAAAATACCTAGGAAGTTAAGACTGATTTTTCTATTTTTATTTCTATTTTTGTATCAACAGGTTCATTTAATTTGTTATACACTGTCTTTTATACACAACACCACAACAAAACAGGCAGGTATTTGGTTTTGGTTTGGGGTGATTTTTTTTCATATTGGAGGACTGTTTAGGTCTGCATGGCACACAAAACCTAGGGGAAAGGACCAATTTTCCCCAACCCTCCAAAAATCATCAGACATGTAATCACTGGTGACATTTTCCAGCACCTGTGTGCTCCAGAGACAAAAAAAATTGACGGGACAGTAAAATAAATTTGCTAACAAAAAAAAAAAAGAGGAAATAATAATAAAAAAAAGGACAGAGAAAGATACAGAGAGAATGACTAAGAACAGAGACACATCATAACCTTGTTCTGTATAGACATGCAGTAAACTTCTAAGACCATCACTTTCCACTGTCATTGCTTCTAAAGCAGCATATTTGCTTTTGGAGTACACCCCCACAACTATGGACTTCATCTCTTGGCCTCAATGAGTCAAGAACTAAAAGGTACACACTTGATCTAAATGCTATAATATTTTTTAAAAAGATAAACCAGCACACAAGAATATATAACAGAAGTGCAGTATTAACCAGGAAAAAGAAAAAAAGAATAACATTGAAATCATAGAGAATTTCAGGCCAAAGTAATAATCTTACCAGTACCAGAGGGGGGAAAAAACACAGAGAAATCAAGAAACTGTACAGACAAGTATCATTATTTTTTACTTGGAGACTTTCCATTTTTGAGATTAAGGTACCCTGAAATCAAACAAGACCTCACATCTGTTTTCACATAAATATGAAAAGATACCATGAGAATAAAAACAAGATATATTTGAAGACTCACATTTCTTCCCCGTTCCCTGCTTAGAAAAACAAGTCCTCTCCAAATGGTGAATGGTATATTCTCCCTTCCAAAATGAGGCAGGTCCCGTAAGCTTTCCAGGGAATGCAGCCACTTTGATGATCAGTGTTTCATTAGCACACTGTAGAGACTGATGACAAAATGCACACCTGCAGTGCGTCTAAACGCACATGAATCAAAGGCACTGGCACTGGCTCTTATCTTCTCATATTCAACAGACTGACAGATGGGACAAGAAAATGATTCACCCTCTCCAGACACCGTTAAGTTTGCTGTGAGAAACACTGAACCACTATATCCTTCTCATTTAAGTAACTCAATTGAAAAAAAAAAAAGGGGGGGGGGGGGGTAAAAGCCTCTCTCTCTGCCCAACCTTCCTCTCCTTCTGTTATGACTTCATATATAATCTATCTATACTGTAAACATATCAACCAAGAGATGGGTTTCCTGTAAATGCTCCTCTGTTACATTTGGCATAAATATTGGTATTACGAAAGGGTCTGACTTTCACCATACTCCAAGTTGTGTCCCTCTTGGCTCAATCTACTGCTGTAGAGTCACATCCCTCCCTTCCCATAAACACACAGCTGAAGAGGCACAAAACTCAACTTTGCTTTTCTGATGTGAAAAAAATGCATCCTTATCTACACACTTATATTTCTCATTCTTTGTGCATTATGTTTCTTACTTCTTTTTACCTTCTCTTTTACTAGCTTAATTTCCTGAGGGTTCATGCTTAAGATTACACTTTGAAAGTATATTTTTTAAGTACCTTGATGGAGATTTAGTCCTCAATACTGTAATTTATGAGTATGCTTAAAACACGTAAAAAGGTTCAAGGTTCACCTGACAGCCTCCTAACAGGTTACCATTATCCACAGTCCGCTAGCATAAACAAGGCAGCTCTCCAGCTTGAGATGTTGCAATGCAAGTTGCAAGTAACATCTCATGAACCTTAAGTAAGGATATGTAAATTCATCTGCTCCTCAATCAATAAATAAATTTAAGAACAAGGTGACTTACAAAGCTGTAGAGAAGCAATTTTTCCTGTGTTCATGAATGCCATGAAACACAGATACCATGACACCAGTTTGGTATTTTCTCTGGCAATTATACAACGGTTTGCTCTCCCTTCTGAACAAAGAAAGCAAAATTATTTTTTGCTAAGGCTAATTGCATATGTGAGAAATAAATAAATCTATTGCTTTTTCAAATGGAATTTTAGTCCAGGTATTTTGGGCTTTAGTTGCTTAGGTCAGAGGCTCAGCAGGTTACAGTCACTAAGCTGTGAGTTGTTGCACTTGAAATTTTAAATAATTAATGAGTAACATCAGTAATCCTGGCACTGAAATCTCCATGAGAAAGCACTTAAGTCTTTACATCACCCCAATACAATTATTGTACTTGTGTGTTTCTTCAAATATGCTTTTGAGTACTCATGTCTCATACTCAAACATTGCCTCATTTTATCTAAATCTTAAATTTCACATACTAATGTTACTTTCCCAACCTTTATCCAGACTATGTACAAAGACAGCACAGAAATAGTCATTACTGAATTACTATTGAAGAGGACAATGACAGACCCATGGAAAAATTTCTATTTGAACACAAGAATGTACAAAATGTACACAAGACAATTATTTCCCCTTCTTTCATTAAAAAGAAAATCAGACTTTTTATTACATGTGAAAAGAAAAACCAAAGGATGTGACAGGCCAAACACTCATTTCTTCAGCATAGTTTTCTAATGCAGTTCACAATTTACATTGAATTCAACATACAAGAAAAAAAAAGATTAAAAAATCTGGCAAATTGTCAAAATAGTGGAGAAACAAGAAAACATGTTTCAATAAGTAGACTAGCAGTGTATTCACTTTCAAAGATGATTACCAAAATATACTTTGAATCCACCACATGATTAAAAGTTAAGTAAGCTTATATATAATATTCACAGCACCCATCACAAGAATATCTTGTTCTTGAACAAGTTTCACTTGTAAATTACGGGGAAAAACGATTTTACTTTTATTGTTAACTGAATGTTTTTAAAAGAAGAAAATGTTTCAAATACCATCGTTAAAATCGTGACAGGGTCCACAGCCTTCAACCAAGAAGTGGTCTCATTCCAGAAAGCATGCAAAGACAGCAAGGAAGTTCCTTCCCTAAAGGTCTTGCAACAGAAGTATACAAAATACACAAGTAAGAAGTAAACCTTTCTCCCAGATTACATATACAGAACAAAGGCAGAGATAAGTTAAGGGCAATACATGAAAAGTTACTTACAGCCCACTTGAGAAGCTTAGGCAGACATTAGCAACTTAAACCCAGAGCTGTAATTCTGAAAACTCATTCTCAGTTACTACATAATGCTGGGGTTTGTAATCGCCACAGACATCTCCTTTCTTATTTTACAAGTCCTTTGTGGACTTCAAGCTCTCCATCAGCCATGCAAAACAACACTCCAGACATGATGACACAGCCAAACAGCTTCACGTGATTTTTTACACCAAAACACCACCAATATATAATGAGGTATTTCTCTGCCATCCCAGGTCTTCATGCGGCAGAATTTCTCAGACACCAAAAACGCTCAGCCTTATCACAAGACACAGTGGAAACCACTGTAATACCCCTCCTCCCTGCCTTTTTTAAAAACAGCTATAGCAGGAGGTCACCCATACCATTAGATAATAAGCATGTGATTAGCATACTCACACAGGATGTGGGAAACCAGGGATCATTTTAGAAGACACTAAGGGGAAAGATCAGCCTGACTTGATCACAGGATAACTGTGCGTCACCAATGTGATCTGGCAGGGGAAAATTTTAAAAAAAAAAAAAAAAAAGAAAAAAAGAAAAAAGACGACAGACAAACAGACCTACATTGTACTATGAGGAGATATTTCCAGTCAAGATAGGGAAGAAATAAAGTCATCATACAGGCCACTAGCGTAACCTCGGCTGAATAATAGATACAATTCTGGTCAGCCATATTTAACAACATGAATTTTTTACTAGAGCAGATGCAAGGATGATGAGAGCAATAGCAGCCTGTTATACAAGGATAAGACTAAAAGCCCATGACATGTCAAGCCTAAGTAAAGCAAAGCTAAATGACAGTGTTAGAAGAGGAGAAAAAACATGCTGCCCACGTATAAATCTAAGCTGAAAGTCAGAGTGTTTATAAACGTAAGAAGAGCAGGGCTCTGGAATAACTGGAGGCAACAGAAAGCCTAGCTGTGTTCAAGATGGAAAGCAAGACTCTGAGTACTCTATTTCAGAGACTGCATGAGTGGTGTGGTTCTTTCCACACCAGCAGAACAGGCCCAAATAATACAGGTGACTCCTTTTGCCTGAGGATATTCCAATCATATTTCCAGACAGTATACCTGGAGGACAGCAGGGTAGGGGGAGAGCAGAGATGGACTACCTTTTGGTGAACCTGTTCATATACTGACAACTGACTTTAAAAAAAGATAAAATAATAAACCTCCCCAAAAAATAAAATCACCAAACCCAGTGTTTTCCCAGAAAGAGAGTGCGAAAATGAAGTGTGCTAGCTTTTAGCCAGCTAGGTTTCACAAGGGTGTAGGACACTGGGCAAACAGAATGAGTTCATTGCTAAATTGCTGCTTGACCATTTTATCCTGTAAGTGATTAGTATAAAGTACAGGAAAACTGTAATTCTGTCTGTACAAAGACACACATCTGCTGGAAAAAGGGACAGAGGAGCACTCCTGCCCAACAGCTTCTGCTTCTGAAGCCTCCTCCTTGAAGCGGGTCTGAACCCTTTAGGGAAGAGACGGAGCTGATCTTCATCCCAAGCATGGCATGGTCTAGGCAAGTCAGCCATTCCACAGGGGCGTCAGCATCAGCCCTTAAGGAAAAGGGTTGTGAGACACACAGAAAGCACACACACCACCACTCCCAGCTCTGGGAACAGGAGCAGCAGCACAGCACAACACACTGGGTTTGGATGGATACTGACTTTAAGGGGCCTTCTGCCTGTTGGATAATAACCTGAGGCATCTAATTCTCAGCATGAGATAGACTAGGCGCTTTATACAAGGTTCTTGAAGTCACTTTAACCCTGACCTCCAAAATAATTTACAAACTGACTGCTCTTTTCATAATATTCCTTCAAGACTAAATTCCAAAGTAGTCCTTAAAATTCCATTCCCTCCTCAAGCACTCTGCAGTAAACACACCACCACAGGATATCAATAATGAATAATATTTCTACAGTCTTTGACACTTTATAATCACATACACATAACAAGCCCTCCAGCAATGGCTATTTCAAACCTGTGTGCACTGTATCATTGATTCAATCATTAAAGATGCCTCTCATCCCACTCCTTAGCAGAAAATAGATACCGAGCTGCTGATTTGGCTAAATTCCTCACTTTCCTACCTGAAACAATACTGCTACCTAACCTGTTACTATCAACTCTTAATTCACCTACAGCACTCTCAAGCACTGACAGTTCATGGCACTAAAAATGCAGTCAATACTGTAAGTTACTTTCTGAAGTACCAATTACATTATACCTGAAACAAAAACTGTCATATAATAGTCAGTTATGAATGAGTGAAAACAATGGGTCTTTTATTTAGTGTAGCATTTTGCTTAAACGAGTTTTTATCGTGAAGATAAGGGATCAATCAGTTTGCATGCAATTAAATTATACTGACAGCTTAGCTGTTTTATAACTATACTGGAAATTCAGCTCTTCTAAGTAAGTAGTTATATTTAGTTTGAAGAGATGTTGCAGCTGGAGCCCCTCACTGCTGAATATGTTGCTCATGACCCACGTGCAGCACCAATCCCTTCTTTATGCCAACTTTGCCCAGCTGTGTTCCCTAACGTTTAGTATGTGGTATTTTAAAAACCTTACAATAGTTCTAGATGACCAAACTTGCCCTTATTAAGCTAACACTACTGTTTAAATCACTATCTTCTTTTGGTACATTCAGTAAGTCTAATGCATTACCATTTATAAGTAAGTATCTACGAGTAAATCCATTCCTGGTTTGGTCTCTTGCCAGTGGCCAAAACACAAACATAGTGCTGATAAGAAAAAAAAATATGTTTTGCCCATTTATTATCTCAAAACACACAAAATTCACTCAGAAAAAAACCACCCTGATCAAAAAAACACAGCTCCACCTCCAAACCACAGGCTTCATAGTATCCGGCAAGGATGTTTAGAAACGAAAGCTAAAAGCACTGCAGAATTTGTATGTTTAAAGTTATGCAAAGTGGAAAGCAATTACCACCACAACTGTTTTTTGGGTTGGGTTTTGTTTTTTGTTTGGTGTTGTTTTTTTTAAACATAGCTGCATGTAAATATTTCACCAGTTCGGATACATCAGAGTTCACTTATATTCACTCTTAAATTCAATTAGTAACGCACATAAAATTTTCGTTATTTTGCCAACTATATCATATGACTAGCCAGTCCTAAAGCACTTAAAATTACACTATACATCAGTTGTCTGCTAGAATGGAGGACGTTTGAAGACCGGATCACATGCACTCTCTCAAATGCCACATGGGGAAAAGGTATAAGTAGATAATAACAGAATCAGACACACAGCAATGCCAGGCTCAGTGGGACTGGGACATGCACAGGTTGATAAAAGGATGGTATCACAACACAGCAGAAACAAGGATGCCAAATAATTTTGGTACCAATTAATATTCTTCTCATTTAAAGTCGTAACACTCCTGGCAATACCAGCATCTTCTCCTCACATGCTTACCCTTTGTATGATGCAGCCTGCCCATGTCCAAACACAATCCAGAATATATAATTTTTCACAAAGGAGATAGTTTGGGTTTTTTTTCTATGTCCCCCTCCCCCTAACTGCCTGAACTTGTATTATAAATACAGTATTGCAAGCAGTAGGAAATCATCTCTCCTGGACTGAAACATGCTACGTATGTATCATAGCAATGGTACACAGCACTCTGCTCAGTCTGAACTCTAATTTCTTGCCTCAGTTTCCCTTAACATAATTTTTATTTGCTCTGTTTCATGTCAACTGCTAGTATTTTTTTGAGGCTGAAATGCCACTTGTCTACTTCAGGCTCTTTGTTATAAATTACTGTTGGGACAGCAACCACAAGGATCTCTCTAAAGAGGAGCTAGCCACATTCTTTGTGACAGAGGCTGAATTAAAATAACTTAAGCGTATCTTTTAGTTTCATCTAATGATAGTTTAATTTTCAGGAACTTGAATGATATCAGGCCTTTTAAAAATTGGTATTCTGTGTAAAATCAGAACATGAGATCATAAACCGTTATTGTAAAAATATGGTATGTCTCTTTAGAGTGGCAATTTCAGTTACAGTGAAGCTTAAAATCTGTTCAATAACTTCAAAGCACAGAGTTACCAAACAAATGCGAATAAGAATCATTTCAAGTACTTCTGAATTGCAGCAACCTTTAAATAGAAAATACTTAAAATGCTTAAAACAGTAAATGACAGGCAACTTACTCAACTGACATTACAGGAGGAATTTTTATACAAACAGAATGTAATTAGAAGTTGGAATTGAGTCAACATACTTGAAGTCAATGCCTCTCAATCAAGGAAAAAAATCATCACAAGATGATTCAATACCACAAAACAACATATGCAGAATAACCTTTTTATCTATTTATTATCTATTTAAAATTAGTGTGGCAACAAACATAAATGTCTTAAAATCTTGCGTTCAGTTGATCTTACTTATTTGGGTGGTCTCTTCTTACACAAGTAAACTCAGTGAAGACAATCGTACTGTTTTGCATCAGGAAGATACTGCAACACCAGCTTTCATATTTGCGTATGCCAGTATTACTGCTATAATGCATGGGTGATTATGAAATTATTTCATTGCTCTCTTTCCAAAGCCCTGGCTATTTCTCTCAGGTTAAAGTATAGAGTTGGCTGATTGTGAAATACCTTTAATCATTTGGCCATCCTGAAATTTAATATTCTACCATTGTCATACGTGCATGTTAATCTTTTATTTGCAGTGATTAATTTACTAAATTGGACAAAAGGAAAACATGTTTTTATACTCCACAAATAATTAAAGTATAAAACTAGATTCCTAAAATATAAAGACAGACATTAGGGATAAAAGTTATGAATCTAAAACTTACTACAGAGTAAGTATTATTATTATATTATTTTAGCATTTGACTTTTTCCCCTACATGCATTTTTCAGCCTCAGTTTAGAAATCATCAATATGATTTTGGGTTACATGTAATATTGAGTTAAAAATACTGACAATGATTTGGTATCTATTATGATTTTTTTTTCCTAGAGTATTAAAGCCTTACTGCAGTTAAGCACTGTTGGAAGCATTAAAATCATGAGTTAATTACCCACCCCATTTAAAACATATTATGACAACTGTATTTCTCATTAATTCGCTGCTGACAGGATTGTTACTAGAACATTTCTAAACTGTAAAATGTAACTCTTACATGCAGTTCAGCTACTGGACATTTCATTAAAATATTTATAACCTTATTCCCAAGAGGTTTTTCAGATCCTAAATAATAACAGAGTGAATAAAAATGAAAACCGAAACCATAATGTGTAGTTCTGTACAGCATGAAGCTAAGGACCACTATCATCACATGACAAATTATTTTGATATGTGATGAACTACACACAGTAATCCTTGTTTATAAGTAACAGAAAAAGTTGGAAAATTAAATCAGTCTAAACCAGTAAGTAATGTGGTGCCAACAACAGATCTGAGAAATACTAAATTCCCCAATAAATCATTGTGAACTTAGTGTTCAGCACCATACAGTCAGGTTAAATTTGTTTGCTTTTTACTATGTGCAAATCAAGCAAGTCTTAGTTTTACTGTGGGTCTTACTGCATTGGAGGCTCAGTGGTGTTTTCCAAAGATTACCTAAAAAATTACGAGTAATAAGAGAATATCAAATTAACAGAATCACCTAGGTTGGAAGGGACATTTTAAGATCACCTAGTCCAACCAACAGAAAAAAAAAACAACCAACAAACAAACAAACAAAACCACACCACACAAAAAAACACCACCAACCCAACACTAAAAATGGTGTTTAGAAGAAAAAAGGCCACCACATGACTGGAGAAGTTTTGAATGCATATTAGCAACAACAACAACAAATCCCAAACAAATGACGACCAAAAAAAAGAAGCTTTAAATGCATATTAGAATGCAGATAATGATTTTTCACATGCCCTCTCACTGATATCTGCATATGTATTTCCTGTTATTCTCAAGCTAATGGCAAGATTATGTACATAATTAAATACAAAAGAGAATCCAAGACAAAGCCCACTGGCCATAAGCAGATCACTAATACAATGATCAAACCAATACAATCATTAAACTTACTGTCACTTTTGCTGCCACCTTCCTGTCTCGCAAATTCCTCACGCAGAGGGAGCAAGACAGTGACATCCTGTTCCTAACAGGCTTGTTCCCCCAGGTCACATGAAGTCCCAACTCATTCATCACCACAATACCAAGATGCAGCTGCTCCATCCTGTGACCAGCATGCTTTCAATCACCCACAGATGGGCAACAACTGGGCACCCAGAAAAGAAAAGCAGGATAAAAAGGAAAAGCAGATTATGCACAGGTTACCAAGTCTGAGGGATCACTGGGAAAGCAAGCATCATGTTTCAGCCTACTGTCACTGTTTGATAGTCCACTCCCACGGTATGTTCCGACATATGCCCACCTGGATGTCATTTTTGAGCATACAAAGAAGAAGGTAACTGGGAATCAACAGCATGGATTTACCATTTAACAATGCCTCACCAATGAGATTGCCCTCTGTCGTAAACTCGCAGGATTTGTAGATGAGAGATCAGTGGTGTCACCTACCTTGATTTTAACAAGACTTTCACGTCTCTCACGGCGTCTTTGCACCTAACCTGATGGAAGTTACAGTCTAGATAGGCAGACCAGTAGATGATAAAAACCCCTGCCTCTATAATCAGGCTTGAAGAGTAGCTGTTAATGGTTCCCAATCTACCCATAATCTGGTTACAAGTAGATAGGTTAGGGGCACTATCCTGTTTAGTATCTTTAACAGTAACCCAACAGAGCGTACAAAACATACCCTCAGCAAGTCTGCAGATGACACCAGATGTACTGGAAGGCAGGGTTGCCATTCATAGAATCACAGAATGGTTTGGGTTGGAAGGGACCTTAAAGATCATCTAGTTCCAACTTCCCTGCCATGGGCAGGGACTGACTTAGACAGTCTTGAGGAATAAGCCAACAGAAACCTTATGAGAGCTCAGCCTGAAGGTTAAGTTAGTAGCAAGCAGCTCTGCTGAAAAGGATCCGGGGGTTCTGGAGGGCAGTAAGTAAGACACAAATCAGCAGCCCACCTGGGAGTGATGAGAGCTAACAATATTCTGAGATCCAGCAATGGAAACACAGTCAGTGGACTGAGGGAAGCAATTGTTCTACTTCATGTACCATCCATTACTTGGGTATCTGGACTACTGGGTCTACTTTTGGATCCTCGTTATGAAACATCAGTCAACTGGAGCAAGTTCAATGAAAAGCCATAAAGACAGTTGGTAGCTGCAGCACATGTCCTGTGGAGAGAGGTTAAAGACACTGGGATATTTCTGCCTGGAGCATATAATAGTGGCTTTACAATATTTAAGATTAGATTACTGAAAAGGTGGAGCCAGGCTTTTTACCATGGTGCATAGGGGGAGAAGAATGATGTCAACTGAAACCCTTAGATAAAAGGGGGAAAAAATACACTATGAACATAATCAAGCATTGGAACGGATACCCCAAAATACAGCAGAATATCTGTCCTTGCAGCTTTCCAAGATCCAGACGAACAAAGCCCTAAGTAACCTGGTCTGATTTGGTACATGACCCCACCTCCGGCAGAAGGATGGATTGGAGACCTCTCGAAGCCTCTTCTAAGCTGAATGAGTCTACAAATCTGCTGGAATTGTATACATATGTTAAGCAAACCATGCACATTTAGGTGCAATGCAACCAGGAAGACAGGAGAAACTTCTGGCATACTCAAAACATGTTGTACAAATGATCTATGTATGTGCAGTAAATTGAATGCCTTCATTATTCTCCAAATTGTATGCACTTACACAGATCAAAAGAACTGCGTATGCATGTATTTAGTCATGTGCCTAATGAGGGCCCCACAGAACATGTCCTTCAACAGCCTCTACAAAGCTCCTTGACTCACTGAGCCAGGAAGACTGAACAACCTCAACCACAATTAATCCTAATTCACTTAGTATCACAGCAGCTATGGGAGAGAAGCCACCAAAACCAAAAGCTAATTATAAACACGGAGAGACTACAGGTACAACATAACCTTCATGGCTGGTAGAACAGTCCCTAATGGTAGAACATAAACCGCAGTTTAGAATTCCAAGTATGATGCTACTCAGCGTTGTACCAGACAACTGCACTCACTCACAGAGCGTACTTCTGTTGCTGCTATATGCTGTTTGTGGTAGGTAAATGTTACCCTTCTCACTAAGGCCTAATAGCTGGACAAAATATTACTCACAGAGATGAAATGTACAAACTGTTTGCAATAAAAGGCCAATTAGAAATAATGAGAGGTATTTTGCAACATTTCCTCACACTTTCCAGGGGCACATAGAATTATGACTTGTAGCTACAATTCTAGCCTTTAATTGGAAGCAAATTTCTTCAAATACTGCTTTCATTGATAAAGAAGGCTCTGACATTCAGTAGTTAGAATTAAAAAACAATAAAAATGAAAAAAAACCCCAAAACCCAATAACCACAACACATACAAAGCTTTTTACTACAAGAGGAGGAGAACAGAACATTTTGCAATCCACTACACAAGTCAGCCAAAATTTTAGATTAACATTTTCAACACCAATAGTCCTGCATTTGATTGAAGAGCACCTACTAAAATTGCCATTAGAACAACAACAAGTTTTCCCTGGGATCCTATTACAGATTCTTTCCCATTTGACAAGAGTATCTTTCTGAAAAACAAAACCAAAGCCAAATTACTGCCTACCCTCCAGGTAAACAGTGCTGAGTCAGACTGTGCTAATGAAAGCTACGCAGAAGCTTATACTTTGCCCAAACAAGTCAGGGCAAAATAATAGTACAGATAAAAGATTGTGAAAAACCAAGCCAGAGAGTTTCTATTTGTAGAAACTATACACTTCGTTTAGTAAGATGTCCCTCAATATAGTCATTTCCACCATTTGAGGAAAGAGTCAAAGTGTAAAAGGTCCAACAAGAGCCAAAATAAAATATAATTGCAAGTGTTTTCCTCTAAGTCAGTCCTAATTATTTGAGCGCATATATTAATGTAAAAAAAAAGCCAACACACACCTATTAATAAAACACCACTGCTTTGCCTTCTTCCTACTTTCATAAAAACAAAGGGAGAGTTGACACCAAGGCTGACTTAAGAACTATGAATAGGTTCTACCCATCTTTGCTATCACCGATTTTGCTGATACATGAAGCACCCCAGGCAATGATTTCCACAACAGGACACCATTGTCTTTGGTCATCCTATCACGCATTGTGGTTATTTTTCCTTTTTAGCTATGCAATCTAGAGATGAAAATGCCTAGAATCAACTTGCTGAGTACTTTTCAGTGATCATTTCACTAAAAAGCCAAACTAAATTAGGATCACTGTCTAACCTGACAGTGTATTTTGGTATTTTGGGGATTCTGGGTTTTGCTCCTGTTTTAGCTCTCTAGAATGATGTGAGTTGTCAAAACACAATGAATGCGACACAATAAGGGGCAGAAAGTTTCCTATTATAATGATTGTATCATTCTTTATGGAGAAAGCTTTGAGGAACACATCAATCTCCAAAGTTACTGCTTTATTTTGTTTTATCAGTATTTTACATGATACCACAGATCTGCTGAAAACATTGGCCAATTATTTTCCTTGATCTGGTTTCAGTCTTTGCTGCCATAGTTTTCACTCTAATAGGACCTTTCCAGACACATAGTAGAGCTGTCCTTCACACAGGACAGTGGATGCACAAACCCATCCTAATTGCTCCTGTACCTTCTTAACACTCAAAGGGACAAATATACAATTTTATTTTAATCCCTGCAAGCTCTGCCTATGCTAGTTTTTAAGATGATGTTCCAACACTACTCTTCAGCCAGAGAACCAACAAGATTTGACAACAGAGTTTAGCTAAGGACTGATTTTTTTTTCGAATCAGAAGAGAAGATGGATGCTGACATCTGGGAAATAACAATGACAGAGAAAGATAAGTGAAAAGCATTACAATACATTACACAACACCATAAAGCAATGTTTTGTTATTAACCATGACATGTTGTGGACTTAGTTGTGATCCCAGAAGCTGATGAGTCTCTTCTGAGATGAGCTGAGAATCTAGGTTACTCAAGGAATTTGTCATGGACTCCAGGAACACTTCCTGGAAGTGGGTACTACGGAAACTCAGTAGAAGTTCTAAATTTATATTAAATATATTAGTCAGAAGAAAATGGCTATGAGCCAGGAATATGCTAATGACGTGGGTTTACAGAGAGATTTTAAGGCCATAGGACAATATCAACTGTCACTGTGATCTGCAGAATTGCTGCATTATGAAAAAATATTCTACGCTGTACCTTCATCAAGGCAATAACCCAGCCTATACAAAGGCTGAGGAACGAGTTAGGCTTTGTCAGTTGCAGTAGATAAGGTAGAGATGGTAGTTAGGTTGGTGAGGAAGAAAATTTGAGGAGACAGCAAAGACCATCGCTACCACTGAATGCACTCAACCTGCATCACAAATCTGAAGCCACTCTGCCTTACTTCAATACATCTATCTGAAATCCACCAAGGAAAACTATGAATGTTAACACTAAGCAGAAGGTACAGGAAAACCCTCCTTAGGCCTCTGAGGCTGTTGTCACATTGGAAACTACAATTTTACTGTGACGGTCTTACCAGTGCAACATCTTATGTCCCAAGATGAACCTGCTCCAAGTTGGCTTCTTACCACCATACCATACTTTGGCAATACTATGCCCAGATAGGGTTGACAGTAGATCCCTAGACACAAGAGAAGCAGCAGCTATACCCTGTTGTCTGAAAGGTCCTTGGATATGCAGAATATGCTATTGCCTTCTAATCTGCAAACTATCATGGCCCAATTTATAACCAGGGGAAAAAAAAAAATGACAGGACAGTGACAACTACAGAACACTTCAAGGCTTTTTGAGTCTGTGGAGAATACACACATTACCATTGAGATCATAAACTGCTGTTTCACTATACAAATCCTCAATCAGACCTAATCCATTGCAAATAACCATCAGTTTTTATTGTTTTGCATGTGTATTCACGAGACCACAATCAAGAGAACTAACTCAAAAATGCAGCCATCTGTGATGAACATATCAGTATCTCTGATTACTATGCTCCTTCTACTGAATTCTTGAAAAATCTCTTTCAGGAAGTCAAGGATTAAAAGCAAACATTAAAAGCAGACCCAAGGGTTGTAAACAGTACATAAACTTTCTCCAGAACAGCTTTATGTGTGTCTGTTAGGATGCTGCCAAGCCTCTTTTTTCAAGTCTCTGACTTCCAAAGGTAGCTATAACTTGTCCAACTGCATTGTTTTACCTAAATTTCTTGATTTCTAAATATGAAGTAAGCTAAGAACAAACGTATTTTCACTTGTGATCCAGAGATTTCAACTCTTTAGCAAAAGCCAAAGATAAAGCATCAGGTAAACGCATAAAAATTACACTACATACCTGAATTAATTTTAGAAATGGTGTGTATTTGCTTTTGTATTAAAAAAACAAAACCAAAACTCCAGATAACCTCTGAACTGATCAACCTTTTCAGATTTATTACTTTGCTTGTTTCTGTCCTTTGAAAGGACTCACAAAACCTCACAAAAGCTTCAGGAAAAAAAAAAAAAAGCATAGTGAAGTAAAGATTTAGAAAACTAACGTCCCTACTGAGCTATTTCAAAAACACTTCAGGACAGAAGAAAAAAACTGGCTGGAAATTTCCATGTTATTTCTTGTTTTTCTCTCACTTGCCCTTTGCGTGGGTTTTTCTGGGCTATGTCCAAGATTTACAGCTATTCCAAGCAACAGAGCTGGGACTTCACAGTTACTGCAACTGATGCAAGAAGCCTCATAGGAACAATCTCATTTTATATTAACCAAACAGTTCTCCCATTATTTTTAACTGAGCATTTTAAGAAGTGTAAAGTTTTTTTCTAAGTATGAGAAACCCAGAACACTAAAGTCCGAATACTGTTTTCAGGAAGTGTTTAAGTATCTGCTATTTAGAAACTCTTTAACCGCGAAATGTTGTTCATAATAGATTCTGAATCCTTTAAAGAAAATATAGGAACTTGTATGTCAGTCTCTATGGAAAAGTTAAACTCAGATTGATCAAGATTTTACAGAAGGGTCAGTCTCGACAAACCTCTCAACTAAGAAGATAACATGTAGAAAACTGAGATAAGAGTGACTGATATCTCCCAGACATCAAGAAAGTTTTGTTAAAAAAAAAAAAACACCACAAAAGCCAAATGCTGAAAACAGCTGGCAAAGCAAGAAAACATAATTACAATTTGCTCTTCAGAAAAGTTAATGAAATTGCTAATCATTTACATAATTAACATCAAAAGTATTTATTACTGTACCCAAAAGCCCATGTGATACAAAGATTCAACCAGGGCTACATTTGGTATTTGCATGGTGATTAGATAGTAGGAGACAGAAATTTCTTCACATGCTACTAGAGTATGAAAATAACCAGAGAAACAAATACAGAAAATCCATAGTGATTAACTGAGATGATTAAGTAAAGAAAATCTAAAACTGAGAGTGACATAGCCTTTATTTCATGTCACTGAATATGTAAGATTAGACACTATCATTGTCTCTCTGGGGTAGAGCCGCCAATGAAGTTTCGTGCAACTCTTTCCAGCCACAGCTAATTCTACAGTGCTTGGCATAACTAAGAACATTTTGTCTAAATTTTCAGGCGGGCGAAACCCCTAGAGGACTAGATTTCGAGTGTTATTTTCATTTATGACCTAGTCAGCATCACCATATTGTGCTCCATTAGCTCGAACACAGCATTCACATGTTGTCTCACTGGGGTGAGAACAATCTGCCTGCACAGCAATTAGTACAGCGAGACCCAGAACTACAACTGATGGCTACAGTAATATAGCTCTAATGTAATCTCCACTGAAGTCAGCCACTGCCTTTGGCAACTGGACCAGTCTCTCAGAGACCTCCTTGTTCATTTTAGATCGATTATCTCATCAGGTCCAAAGTAAGCAGTTTGTGCAGAAAGCTAGGTGCCCCAGAAAATGGGTATTAACAGTAGTAATATGCCAAAGTACTGGACCTTAACATTATCTGTCCAAAACTCCAGTTGCACAAGTTATTTGAACAGCTGAGCTCTATAACACGTACCCTTTTTCTGATTATTCCTCCATTGGCAGCTAACTTTTTTAAAAAATATGTATAAATTCAAGCTGCTTCAGAAATGACAGTATCCTGCTGATTTTTTCTTGGAAGCACGTAACAATTCTGGAAAATTGTAATGGCTTTGTCTTTGTCCATCTGCAACAGAGCATTTTAAACAAACAAAAAAAAATGCCTGTTTTTTATAAAAGTCTATCAATTAGCTCTATTCAAAACTGCATCTAAAAGTTCCTGACCTACTGCTGTTCATCATGGTGCCATTTATTTAAGCAAGAGCCTCACCACAGAAAACACGGATCACAGCTTCAACGTGACATCTTGCCTGAGAGAAAAATTATTCAGGTAATTAAACACCACAGGACTGGACACCCCACCAGTGATCCAGAAGACTGTGCTATCCTTTAATCCATGACAGAGTTTACACTTTAAAACTGCGTGCAAGACCAGAGTCTTTACACTTCAAACTTGCCAGCCTTCTTCCCCATTAAACACTGGTTATACTTTCAGTGCTTTAGCCAAGGAATATTAGATTTCATCCACATTAGTCCATATGTTGTGTTGGCTGTCAAAAATCATGTTCTCATGTAAGTTAAATCAATTTAGTTCTGGTAAGTAGAAATTTGAACTAAACTGCCCAGGTTCTAATATATGAGCACTCGGCTATTTTCACAGCAAATCCTTTGGGCAGGTAAGAAGTTGACAGAAAATGGGTAGCATACCATTTTGAACACAACAACTTTTGCTACTTGTGCTGCAAGTATGAGACATAGATTTCAGTTTAATCTGCCTTCTCTTAACAGTTTACAATGAAAGTGTTTCTTCAGTCATAATCATGTAACAGAGCAATTAGAGCCTAAACTATAATGATATGTTCTATTTGATGGAATAAATAACCGAAGTGGCTATTTCAACCACACAGGTAATTTATATTGAGTACTGAATAAAACCATCACAAAATAAAAAACCCCAAACAAACAAACAGGAAATTTGTGTATAAGCAGTGGTACTGAGACTCAAACATCTATTTTCCAAATTCCGTGTTTCTCCCGGCAACACCAAAAGAGAACACTGGCATTCTCCTAGGATAGATTACTCTCTTGCCTAATCCTACCATTACCATTCCATGTGCCTTCATTTGCAAGCCAGCAAGCCACTACCACTCATCTTCTCAAACTCTCAGAACTGGAAAGAACTGGAAGCTTGTCCCAAATATGGTATCTATTCACAAGGTGGCAATGTCAAGTCTCAGTCATTGCCACACCTTGAAAACAGCTATAATCCTTCTGTGCATGTGCAGGATATTTTGAGTCCATGATTTTTATAATTCTGGAAAGCTTGTATTTAAAGAGGATGTAAAAGTAGTCTTAGCTGACTAGAATTCTCTCATATGGGAGCTGCCTTCATGAGGAATAAAGCCCAATGCATTAAATTTTTTCATGAAAATTTTCATGAACGCACAAAATTAAGCAACTGAAAATATGAAATTATATTTAAGTAATGTGCTGCAATCTCATAAATTAGAGGGTCTGCAGTAGGCCAAAATTTATCACTACAATAAGGACTGTAACATTCACTTCCTCATCCATAGTCATTATCACTATAGAACAGGGACTTTGAAAGTTTATGTACACTTTTAGTCATACAGCATGGTATAAATCCTCAATTACTGTTCTTAATTCCCTACTTATTATATATCCAGTGAAGCTGACAAAACACTACATTTTATTCATGACTTTCTCTCAGCTTACTGAAAATGAATTTGCACCCCTTTCCTCAGAATACATTCAGAGAGCGTAACACTCTCTTTTTTTTTTTTCCCATTATAAATATCAGGCTTTATTTTAGATGGATTGTCTCAGAGCTTAATGTGTGAATATTCCTTGGAAAATTATATTAATATAACTTACATGCATGGGCCTTTGCAAACTAGGAATTGCCCTTTGACCATCTTATTGGTCATCAATAATATCTGTAAAACACTCCATCTGGTTACCTATTTTCTCAGATACCTTTTTATTATCCTACTAAAAGTCTACATGGCTTCAAAAGGTACTATGTAAGATCAAAGGGGAAAAAAAAACCACCACCACAACAAACTTTGTATCAGTCAAGCACAAAGGCAACATTTCTATCCAAGGGAATCCTTGAGCCACAGCTGCCTAAAGAAAGCATCCTGGGGAAGCATCACTCCAAGCTTTCACTAGCATGGTCCTATCCAGGCACCTAACTCTTGGCGGCTGCCAGTAGAAACTTTGGTATATGCTGGTATGGCATTTTTAATATTCCCAGGGGTGCCCTTTAGAACAATTCTGAATGCATACAGGCAGAGTTCATGTAAAACACAAAAAATTAAATAATCCGTGATGCTCGAGAGCTTTGACAGACTCATGCCAGTTATCATTGACTGCTCTACAGCCATTTAAAGACTTCAGAGAACTGTTTCCTACTCAACTGCCAACAGTAATCAAATCATTAACATAAACCCAGACTGTCTCTCACTCTGTTATTATTTACCTTGACTGACAGGGAGCGCTTCTTCATCCTTCCAGCCAGGTATTTCAAGCCTTTATACACAATCACCCCACAGTCCACAGGTTAACTTGTTTATGTCTGTGAACTAGTGGTACCCCAGAGACACAAAGTCCCACTTACTGATATCAGCATTTTAAGAATAATTAGCCGATATAACAGAAATAAACCAGTGCAATATACATGCTGTCACTCCTGATCACTTAAGACTCAATTTTGGTCCCCACTGAAAAGAGGGAAAACGTCAGTTTCTCCACAAGAAAGCCTTTATTTTCACAGTTTCTTCGGTTTTATGGTTTTGTTTTAAAATCAACATTCCTCCAAACGTAGCGTCCGGTATCCTAAAGGACAAACACGATGCCCACCGGAAATCCTATCGCGACTGACCAGCCTAAAACTACACAAACACATGTTTGCATCCCTCCTAAGACAAGCCCCGCAGCGACAAAGCCCCAGGCGCAGGGGGACAAGCCCTGACCACCGCAGCCCACCGCGCACCCAGACTGGTTTTAAACGCCGCCGAACCCTCCACCAGCAACCGCACCGCCGGGGACACGCACCCAAAGGCGCCGAGCCAAGCCGGTAAGAGAGGGAAGGAGGAGGAGGCGGCGGGGACCCGGCGGCGGGGACCCGGCGGCGGGGCCCCGGGGGAGTCGCTGGCAGGAGCCGGGGGCGGGAAGCGCCACCGCCGCACCTGGGCCGCAACCCTGTCCCCCGGCGCACTTCAGGCTTTCCTCCGGGACACTTCCCTCACAGGAACTTCACGGGGAATCAGGCCCGGCAAGAGCCCGTGAGTGCCCGGGGGAGGCACGGCAGGGCTGGGTGGGTGGAAAGCAGCCGGTGGGATGGCGGCGGGGCCAGCACCTGCCCCGCTCCTCCCTGCCCGCCAGCGCCTGTGCCGAGGCTTTGCGCTCCCTGAGGTAAAAAAAACAAACAAACAAAAAGCCACACACATACAGAAAAAGCCCTAAACAAACAAACAAACAAACCAACCCCCAAACCCAGCACCGAATCAAAAGGAGAAGTTGGCCGTTTCTGTTTAAAACTCCAGGCATGGCCACGATGTGAAACCGGAAGCCCACGGTACCGACTTCGGGCCTCCCGCTGCCGGCCGGGCCGCCCCAGGCTGCCCCCCCCCAGCCCCGCCGCCCTCCCGCTCGGCTGTGTAACGCCCCGGTCCCGGGGGCTGCCCCCTCAGAGGGCGGTTCAGCCCCCAGCGCCGCTCGCCCTCTCGGCGGGGCACCCGTCCCGCAGGCGGAATCATAGGGAGGAGGGAGCCCGGCGGCCACCTTACCGCTGCCCGTCTGTTGCCGGCACCACCTGCTCCAGGTGTGTCCCGCAGAGCCCCCCGCCGAGCCCCCCACCGCCGCCCCGCCGAGGGGGAGGCACGGGCGGCGAGGAGGAAGAGAAGGGAGTCGAAACGCCACTACCCTCCCCTGCCCAGCCCCGTGTGAACCGCTGTCTCTACCGCCTCCTTCCCCGGAGCACAACAACCACCACCGCGGCGGAGCCCGGCGTGCGGGGCGGGCATGGCCACAGAGCCGCCGGCAGGGACAGGGACCGGGGGCACTAGAGGGACGGGGGCCCGCTCGCTGCCCGGTTGCCCTCCCTACACGGCTCCCCTCCGCGAAGCCGCCCAGAGAGAAAAAAAACACTCCCGCCACCCCCCAATAATAATAATAATAATAATAAAAAGAAAGGAATAAATCAGAACGCACCCGGCGCGTCCTCCTGGGCTGCAGCGCTCCGGCGGCTGCACACAGCGGGGGTAGCCGAGGTGCGAGGGGGTAGCCGAGGTGCGAGGGGGTAGCCGAGGTGCGAGGGGGCAGCACACTCCCCCCCGTCCCCGCCACCCCCCAGGAGAGGCAGAGATGGAGCCGGGGGGAAAAAAACCTCGGGATCGCGGCGGCGCCGCCGCCGAGCGCGGAGCTCCCCCCGCCGCGTGCCGCCGTGCTGCCGAGCGTTGGCTCGCTTTTTCCTGCCCCCCCCCCCCCCCCAGCTTCCCTTGAAAGCGCGGCGGCGGCGGCCCCGGTACCTGGGCGGGAGGTGCGTCCGGTAGCCGCTCCCCGCTGCCCGCCACCAGGAAGAAGCAGCGGGCGAGGGTACCCGCTGTGTCCCGCTGGCGGAGGCGGACGGGACAGGGAACCCCCCCGGGGGGCTTGGGGAAAGGAGGGAGAGGAGCCCGTTAGCCGGAGCAGGGCGGACAGTGCGCTCCTGCCGGGTAAGGGGGGCGGGGGGGGGGGGGGGGGGGGCGAGTGGACTTGGACCACCGGGAGCTGGATAAGGCAAGTGGTGGCAACCTGCTGGGCTGCTCGCTGCCCTCTGGGGCCCGACAGCCATGGGCCGGTAACTCATACACATAACTTGATTTACTGGGATTTTAATAAACCTGATTCCTGGGGAAGTTGGGAGGGGGGAGGGGGCTGGGATTAAAAAAAAAAATAAATGCTACCTGCAATCGCAGACGCAAAGTCGTGGCCCACAGCAAATGCCTGCGTAACTCTGTGCTTTGCCTGGTCTGAGCCCTAGTCCCAGGGCATAACTCGCCACTTCAGTGGGAGCTATGCATAATGGGATGGGCTTCCTGTAGCCCCACAACTCGGTGCCACCTTGGCGTGAGGCATGGGCAAAGTTCAGCTACCTGCATGAGCAGAAGTTTCACAGCATGAGTCCCCAGGTGGGGGTGTGTGGGATTTCGAGGGAAGAGAAACTGCTTTTTTGAATTTCACCTGGCTTTTTGGGGGGGCATTTCACTTTTATGAATGTTTCTTTCCATCCTGTGCAAAAAGAAATGTGAAAGTAGGAAGTAAATTTATAGATAGTTGCCTTTTTTTTTTTTTTTAAAGAATTCACTTTATTTGGAAGATTCATTGGTGATTACTGTATTTATCTGTTGCACCTGTCAAGTGCATCATGTTTAAACCTCAGCAGATGGAGAGTTATTAAGTCAGCTACCCACTAATTCCTCATAACTTAAATCTTTTTTGGCTTACTATTCATCTTTGAAGATGGAGGAGGCTTTAGAGAAATATTTTGGGCTAGATTATAAACTATATGTTCTTATAGATAAACAGTTATTTAGATAAGTATTTCCTTTGTATGAAATTAACATCCTGCCAGTACTTCCTTACAGTGCTAACTGAGGAGTTTGCAATAGTAATCTTTATTGTGAGTACAAAGACTACCATACAGCATGCTAAATCCTGAAAATAAAACACTGGAGTGTGAGTTAAAAAGATCACAGAAGGAAGGAAGGGTTGCAGAGGAAACAAATAGTTAGAATATCACCATTATGAGCAATTCAAAGTCTGGGAATTTTACATTAACAACACAGAAAGTACTGCTTTGAATTGCTCTCCTCACACTTCTTCATTGGCAAAAAGATAATGCTTTTCTTGGGAATTTGAGGAGCACATTAAATGAGTTTGATAGTTAAGCTTTATGCATATTTTTACTTTTAAATGGTAACTTTGTTAAAAAGCATGACGGTAAGAAACTAATGTTTATCAACTTGAAATGACAACACAGTTTCATTCTTCAGGTGGTCATCTCTGCCTTGTTGCATAAAATCTCTTGGAAAAATTAGATCCAAAATCTCTTCTGACTATGCATTCAGAAGGCAGATGAATAAACCATGGTGAAGAGACTACAAGACTACAACCCAAATGTTGCATACTTTCACATTACGTGTAGCTTTGAGCTAGAATAATTATCCTGCAGGCAGTGGGTCATGTGCTTACACATGTGAACGTATCTTTGCATAGAGATATGCATACACAAATTACAAATTTTAATATATATATTAAAAAAAAATACTTGTGTGTGTCTACATACAATTATGCCCAGTTACTCTGTTGAGGCCTAAAGGTATATAAAGGTGGGAGGAGAGTCACAACTGCAGAATGTGGATTGTTATACAGTATGTGGAAAAAATTTTGAAAAATTAATGCCCTTGTACAGCTGTGTTATATGGCATAGCTGAATCAGCTCTCTCTTAATGTGTTGAGCATCTTCAGTTTGTAGCTTCCCTTACTGTTCCAGGATTTTTCTATGTAGGCAGATGTCAGTATGCTCGTTTACATATACTCATAAAAATTAAACTTCTCTAAAAATACTTGAATCACTGGACAGTGCTGGTAGCTATAAATTTAGACATTATGATTTGTCCCTTATAATTCTGCTACTAATGAATGCCAGCTCATGGAAACTCTTCATGAAGAAAGCAAGTGTGTACGTTCAGTACCAATGCTTATGTGGCCAGGTCTACAAAGCCAGTATTGTTTCTTCTTCTGTTTGCTTCCTGTTACAAACAGAAAAGATAAATGTTGTCTTCTTTTTTTTAAAATATTCCACGCACACTATTTCACCCCTGCTATTTGGGCCACTGTAAAGAGTTCTACCTGAATAAACAACAGTATGAAGTCAAGTGACAGAGGGAAATTAATCTTGATTTTTTTTTTTAATTAACCGTCCAGTAAAAATTGCTTGAGTCAAGTATAAAGTGTTCCTTTATGCAAATCAGAGAAAGGGAATGGAAGGAAAGCAGAATTTGCTCAATATTTCACATGTACTTTTGTGCTAGAATTGGCCATTTATTATTCCTAATGAAAAACAATTGACCTGGTTGGCCAATAGGTTAGACTTATTAGGGAAACTGTAGTTTGGGTATGAAAGTCTCATAATGGGTATATGTGATATAAACTCAAAGAATGATTTAATTAAAATTCACAGGAGGCTATTGAATTAAGATGAAAGGACAGCTATTCACTTTCAAGAACTGAAATGGCAAATGGCAAAATGCCCTAATGAGGAACCATCATTGAGACAGTGGTGACTGCCAATGCAAGATTAATGATATCAAACCCTACATGCAGAGGAAACATAATCTAGACCCAATTACGAACTCATTTGAAATTTTTCATGAATGGACCTTCAGTGAACTCCAGATGATAACACTTTCATTTAAGTCTTAAAATCAAATCTTAATTATAAAGACTTATGAGGTTGCTGTATTTCATAAAACCTTTTATGATGTGCATTTTGTAAGATCTTTTATTATGTATGAGTCCTAGAAAATAACAACACAATGCTTGCAGTACTTTTATAAGCAGAATCAGAACAAGTTCTTGTCGCTTCTTTTCCCAAGAAGACTCCAATACAAGAGCATCATCTCAGAGAGTGCTTGTTTGAGTAATCGCAGACTGTGTACATAGGGAAATGGAACACCATTATCTGCAGATGCTGAGATCTGTCACAAACTGGGAGCTGTGTGTTCATAACTGATGAATCCCAAAGTTGCTAAGAATTTTCTGTATGGTCATGGTGGCTAAATTTTGGAATATCTCTGCCAGATATTTAGAAAAATGGTTCTAAATATGTCCTTCTTCAGCAAATGGATGCTGTGTGTGGCCCTGTGACAGGGGCAGTAAAAAAGCTGTTTCTGAAGCCTTTGACTCTTAAAATAATTGCGTTTTTATTTTCTAAATGAACCTTGAGAATCGAGGTGTTCTACAGCCACAAGGGGACAGACCCTCTTCAGGATTCTTGTCCGAACTCATAGTTTCTTAGTAGCCATAGGTATCAAAGCATATGATCTCATTGTAAATATGCATTGGAAAGAAAATCTTTCTCCTGGTAAATTATGACTCTCTACTAGATGAAGACAGCAGTGGATGAATGACAGTGTAATAGATATTGACAGTCCTTGATAACAATATATTATATCCTTGCCTGAATAAGAAAGAAAATTAGTCATTTACAGCAATACTGGCATTTAAAGATTTGAGTGATATTACGTTTTAGAGCAGAAATAACCTAACAATGATAAACCAAGATTTTTTTATTCAGAATCATTTGCCTAAATATTTTATCTTCAAATTGTAAAGCATTTTTCAGGAGATGAGCATTATTTTTATGATACCACCAATATCCTGTTTGCTGAAAAAGATCCAAAAGCTCAGAAACGGTTGTAGTAGCACAGGACTGTGACGATGAACATAGCAGACTTTCAAACTCTTTTTTTCCATTTTGTAGTTTTTTGTCTCGGTCTAATTGTTGCCTTTGACAACCCAGTTTTCTGTAAAACTGGTTATCTCACAGGATATTTCTAACAGACCTCACGTGCTCAAAAAAACCCTATGATAAAAGGAGTTTTTACTCCTCTGTTTCTTTGAACATGAACAATGCAACTAATGGAAAAGTTAGTTGAAAATATTTGATGTCTTTAAATGCTATTAAGCACATTACCATGTTTGTGTTTCTCACTAGCACTTAATCAGTAGAGAAAACATGCATGATATCTGCAGTTAATTTACAAATGAATGAATGGAAAACAAGCCTGTGTATAAATACCTCTTCACTTATACAAGTTAAAGTGTCCATATTCTCACTAAATACTTACAGATGCATGCACATAGACATATACATACATATGATTCTATGATTCTATGATATAATGCATGCATATTCATTCCTTTTTTCTTAAGCCATGATATATAGTGGTAGAGGCCTCTGTGAGCAGACCTAAAGCTGACTTGAAGAGGGGCAGAAGTGGATATATCCGGGATTCTGTCTACTTTGAACCTCTGTTCTTCTCATTTTCCCCTTTCCACAAATTACAACTTGGCTCTTACATTGCATGACTACATGTTCTTCAGGGCTGGGACTTCTCCTTAGGATGGCCAGCACACCACTTCCTGTATTTCAATATAAATGTTTTTAAAATAGCAGTCCTTGCTCAGCTCAGTGTGAGAGGAAGTAATGCCTATCTGAGTCTCCATTTGCAATATCCATATTCTCAATCCAACACCTGCAGGGTGCTGAAGTGCCAGTTTATGGGAGCCATTTGGAGAAATCAGCTTTATTCCAGAAATATGAAAGCTCTCACTGCATATTGCATTGAACTTGGAAACAAATGTTACATGCAGGGCTGTCCAGTTGGAAATCCTTTTACTTTTCCTCATGAAATAAAGGGGAAAAATGCTTTTGCTCTGTTTAAAAAAAGATGTACAATTCCCCAAGTGGGGGTTTCCAAAAAAGGGTAATTGGAAAAAAAACAGATTCAGAACATAAGAATGGATTTAGTGTATTTAACAGTGATTGCTTAGCATCTACAATGAAATAACATTATTTTTTGCATAATCATAGGATTCTGACATCTTAAATTACAAATTCATTTTTGTAAGGGAAATAAAAGATGTATTAAAATATGTGATATAAGATAAAGTATTATTTTGTTTGTTAGTGTTCATTCTTGAAATGAACATCTGCAAAGGCTAAGATTAGTATGACATGCAATTTGTGATCACCCAGCTCTTGAATTCACTGCATTTTGAAACTAAATCACGGAATGCAGATGAAATATGGTATGTCTTTACAGGAGCATCTGACGTGTGCTCAGATCACTTTTACAACAAGTAAAACATATTCTTTAAATTTGAAACTTGATAGCCATTATTACATTTTCTCCCATTGCTAAAGAAAGAATCTAGAGTCACTGTGTGGGCAGACATCTACAAAGCTCTGCTTTATTGCTATTCAACGCGTTTCCAATGAGAGGAAGTCGAGCAGTCTCACACATAAAACATACTCCAGAATGCCTGAATACAGCTGCAGCAGTATCAGCATAGAAAAACCAGCAAACATTTCTAATAACTGAGCTGGGGCCTTTCCCTCCTCGCTGTCTCCGCTTCTGCTACAAAAACAATCACATTTTGCAGCTGGGCTTCAGCTTCGTAGGATAGGAAATCGTGCTGTTTTTCTGGTTTGCTATTGCATAGTCTAGAGGGATTTAAAAACAACAAGCAGTTTCCAGTGTAAATCTATGCAGAGTGCACAATTATAGGGCATGTACTTGCTTGCACTGCCTCCTCTTTTTCCCCACTGGGAAATACTTTTCTCTTTCATACCTGGCAGTGTGCAAACTACCCTCTTATCTTTTCTTTCAGTCAGAGCAGATTAAATAGCTAGTGCAATGTAAATAAGAAGGAATTCTATCAACTATGCTTGCAATGTTTTTTAATGAAGTGCACATGACTTTGTTCTGCTGCTGACATTACCTAGCACTGTCAATGTGTAACATTCCCTTCCCCCAAAGACTACATTTGCAAAGTGTTAAAGTTAGCAAAGTGGAGGTGAACAACAAAAGGAAATTATTTGCATTTTATTTTTAAAGAGCAGGATACAGTACCCTTGCAGCATGTTGTGTCACTGCAATGAAATGTGTCTAGAAAGTGTCAGTAGTACTTTTAAAAGTGAGCATCATAGTATCCCAGTTTGTGCCGGAAAATGTCTATTTTTGATGATTTCATCTGATTGACAAGGATGTATTGACTTATGCTATGAGGTGAGCAAGTAGAAAGACAGAAGCTTTTAGTTAGTCATTCATTCCTTTTACAGTGTGTACTGTACTGCATTGCTTAGATGCAGTACATTAAACTAGAGTTTACCCCAAATTTAGGGATGGTAGATAGGAGAATGATTCAAACCTCAATCAGAGAGAGCTTCAGGTTTACAAACCTAATAAATTTAACCATAATAAAAGACTACTATTTGGGTTTTACTATGAAAAAGACTACAAAAATAAGAACAATGCAGATGTCTAAATCAATTAAAGAAGATACAGTATTGAGTAATCACTGTAAACACAATTCTGATCTTGTCTTTGTGGACAATGATTGATTGAATAGCATTGTCTTCAATTCCCTTCTTACTATTCCAATGGGGGTTTTTTCCATACATCATTCTTAAGGAGACCTTCTTTACAGTCACATTGCTACAAGCCTCAACTTTGAAAAGTCACGACCGCCAAACATTCAGATGATAAAGGATTATCTTGGAACTTTCAAAGGGACTTGAGCAGGTTAATTGCTGCCTTTACCTTGAGATAAAGCCAATACTTTACCTCAAATCAACCTGAGATTTGACTATGCTATGCTTTCCATTTCTCAGCCAAAAAAAAATACAATGTATGAAGAACAAGACCACTGGATGTTCATTTTAACCTGCATGATAAATCTAAATATTAACAAACCATGTGGATTTTAATAAGTACATTGCAAAACCTAAGTTTGCTGGTTTGTTTTTACATGCAGAAAGCAGTTTACTGCACAATCCTAGTGTAAGAAATAGCTCAAACAGTATTTTGGAGGTGGTAGAGAAGGGCATACCCCAAATAAATTGCTTTCCCAAATAATTGAAATTTGGTGAACTCTAAGTGGCCAAAGCTGAGTCTTCCAATGGGTGGAGTTGACCACCTAGCAAAAATTCCTGGTGTATCTGATCTTTTCTGTTGCTAATTGTTATGTATTTCACGGTCTATTTGATGCAAATTTCTTGTAAAAAATTATATTCAGTCTAGAAACAAGAGGAAATCCATCCAGCTGTTTTCTAAAATACGCTATTTCATATATTTTAAGATATTTGCTCATCTCTGTCATGATGCAAACTGTACAGGTTCTTTGTATTTAGTTGTTTTAAATATTAAAGCTGCCTCTTGAAAAAAAATAATAAGCAGCTCTGAGATAGCAATAGTCTATCACATTCCTGGTAAGCTTTTCCAGTCCTGATGAGCTCTAATTACTGATATGAAACTTCATTTTCATTAACAGAGTTACACCACAAAAAAAAAAAAAAAAAAGAAGTCCTTAGAAGTTAACAACATAAAAAGCATTTTTCTAGATACATTTTAAACAATGTTCAAATTTAGTATCTTTAGAATGTTTTATTTACTACATTTGGAAACCAACATGATTTACTGTTCTGTTTTGAACTTCATTCAAAGATAAATTTTGTGAAAGTATTACTGTAAATTAGCATGAACGGGAGCCATCCGCCTGTCCAGAATAGCAGAAGATAGTTGTATATTTTTATTAATAGTATAGCTGGTACATAATTTTTACATCAAGTATCAGCATCTCACAGCATGAGAAAATGATGTATTCAGAAAGGACATATTACAGAGTGAAGAATAAAGTGTTCTACTGTAGAATGACTATTAAGGGAAAATGTGATTTTGATGACAATAATGACCCATCAATCCAAGTTAAATCAAGTACATATTTAATACCACAAGACCCTTAGATTGAATACCTCTTTACGTTACAATGTTTAGTTTTACAGGTAACATGCATCTTACCCCCATTACCAAAATCTTGTGCAATTAAAGTTCTTGGAGAGTTGAACTCCACCAAAATGAAGATAGGAGTATACTATGAAGTGGAAGGGTCTGAAGCCAGTTATCTGCTTCTTGAGCGTATAACCCGCTAAAACTTACACAAATCCTCAGAGGGGAAGGTAGAGGTGACATTGTAAGATTATCTGCGCCCTCAGTTCTCCTTGTAAACATCTGCAGAGCTACCTCTTTAACTCTCTTCCAGTTGCTTTAATACCTTTAATTACAATAACGTGTATGTTAAAAAAAAAAAGGCACAAAAAAAAAACCCACGAAAAACAATAAAAAAAAAAAACAAACAAAAAAGCCCCCAGCATGCAAAACCCACTCCCTCCCTCCCCAAATAAAAACACCCACCCACAGCATGACTGTGGTTAAGCTCTTGGTGTACTGAGACAACTGCCAGGCAAGCTGACCGATAGTATTCGCCTCTTTATACTCCTTCCCATCTGCCTGTGTCCATCTGCTGTCTTGTCTATTATTTAAAGTCTTTGCAATAGTCACCATCTTTTACTTTCGTGTTGGAAACAACATTTAGCACAAAAGGGCCTTGGGTTCACCATGACATTAATAACCATTATTACAGCCAGTACACTTTTATTATAGTGTGCTTTTTTTTTTCTTTTGACTACATCACTTTCTCATGCTGTGGGATTGTAGTTCATGAAGGTCTATGAAGAATTCTGTACTACCTAAATTTTTAATGTTGGTTGAACCAAACTAAGGGCTCAAATACGATCTAATTTGCAGCCAGATGGGGAAAAAAATATCTGTTTTAAAAATGAGCAAATATATTTAGATCATGGCTATTAGCTCCTGCTTTTCCTATCAAGTGGGATAGAAATCACTTAAATCAATGTTTGCAAATCTTATGCCTATCTTTAAAACTCTCAATAAACATAAGAAGTAATATATTTTTAGACTAAGTTTCCACACTTGCTTTGTTGAAAATAAACTTCAAAAATTAAAGGATCCCTTTCAGGGTCAGGGATCCAGGATCCCTCTTTTGCTGACCTTGAGGGCTGAACAAACCAAGCAGAATCTCTTCAGCCTCCCTGGAAATCTTGTGTTTTGCTCTGCTTGTGCTGAGTGCTGAGAGTAGCACCGAAAATCATCCCACTTTTCTGGGGGAAAGCATCTTTGAGTGGGGGGGGGGAAAAGTGCTTTGGATGGGTGTTCCACTTGCAACGAACAGCTTGCTGAATGTCATCTTCCACTTGGATTCACTGAAGCTGCCTATTCAAAGCAGTCTGTGACTGTGATCCTTAACTCTAAATCTGGGCTGATGAAATCAGTCCCTTTCCCTTAAGATAATGAGCAGATTTACGTTGATTTGAATGTCAGCTTAATCAGACTGTAAGCTCTTCAGGGAGAGGAATTGAATTTTCTGTCATGTGTGGCATCCAGCCTGCTGTCAGAGATTTAATTCAGGATGATAACAGTAGTTACACAAAAAGCTGGAAGCCATTTTATTAAGTAGAGAAAAGAGTATTTTAATGATAACTTGTCATAAGGCCACTGTCTAAGTGAAATATCAGGTTAAAATAAAACATATCAAGCATCAACTAATATTTATGGATACTTTACATGTCTCTCACTCAGCACTGTCTATTAATGAAGTCTTCTGTTTCTTCAATAATAGAATAATACTTGCCAATTTCACATTTTCCGTTATTTCCTTTGAAAAGTACTAAATTTGGAAGAAAGTTATTTTTGTGTTGTCAATTTCTCTCTGTCTGTATCCATGTCTTAAATATTAGATCACAAAGTAAATAAATAATTCTGCTTTATCCAGTAATACTGGGAATTTGTCATGCAATGCACCATTACTGCATACCTGTACTTGGAAAAAAATCTCATTTAGGATTATATCTTATGACTCCTCAATGTCGTATGGAGTACTTTTTTATAAGCACTCCTATTAAAAAGCAATAACATTAGTTGCAAAGTTATTTATTATACGAGGTGCCAGGATAGGTGACTTTGCCTTTTGTACAATGATCTTTTTTATCAAGATCATTTCACAGATGTGGATGTACTGCTCAGGAGAGGTGCTGCACTGACAGGTCTATGTAAGTGACATATTCTGTCCGCATGATCAGAAAAGTATCTAATATAGAAGCACTGCCACCTGCCTTTTTCCACAGAAACTGTCGCAGCCATTCCATTTCAAGGCTATCTGTAAGTTAAGTCCTCAGCTTTTATGGCCCAATTCAATGTCTAGCTTCTCTGAGACTGATAACTAACTTTTCAGTTGTCATAACAGGCTTCAGATTTAACTCCTCTGACAAGAGGTAAAAACAGTGGTTGTTGCACTTTTCTGTGGCAAGAGACAGATTTTTTTTTTCATTTGATATATTGAGATTTTTTTTTTATTTAAGAAAAAATATAATTTACCTTTTTCTCTTGAAAAATTTGTCTCATTGAGGAAAATCTCCAGCCAATTTCCTTCATTTTTCCTACCATTAAATGGAGAGAAAAAGACCATCATTGGTAAATAAATGCAGAGGATTTGGGAAAGGATAATGTGATAATCATGATGCCTCACACAAAGTTCATGCACAACTATTAGCACCTGATGTGCCCGTTAGCTACATTGATGCAGAAACTGCTTATTATTATGACACTGTTTTCCCTCCTCCAGATCCATCAAATTTTTGAGTCTGATCTCTGCACAGAATAAGACAAAAAGCAGTAGAGTTGGTAATAATAATAATAATAATAATAAACATTATATAAACATTGCCAATGCTTCCTGAGTGCATCTGATCAAGTTAAAAATTAGTTTCTCCATATTCCTCTCCATGTTTGTATTGTGTTCCCCTGAAGAGAAAGATGTCATTGGTTGAGGTGTGTTGCCATAAGTGTTTGGGACAAGTAGCTCAAGGAGTTAAAAAGGCTTAAGTGAAGTGCTTGTACAGTTACTCACTTTTGAGGTAGCATATATATTAGATGAGAGACCTTTCAGGGTAGTGAAATAATGAAGAGGGCTCTTTAAGCCTTGTCAAAGCCCTGACACAGAGGCAATTAACAAACCCAGCCACTGATCAAACCCCTGTCTTCATTACTGGGAAGGCTCATGCATATACAGTGGACTGCACAGCAGTGACAGGAGAAAATGAAAATTTGCATTCAGCCACTTACACTGTCAGGAGTTTAAATCTTCTAGGAATTATGCTTCAGGTAGAGGACTTAGGTTCCCCATAAAGCAAAGACTGTCTACAAGATAGCATCTTCTGGAACTCCCTAACCCTTTCCGGGCTGAAACAGCTATGGGGATTTTAACTTCTGGAGGACGGCAAGAAGGTGCAAGATCTGAAATACAAATCTACAAGATTTCTGTCCATCTTTACTCACAAAAGACATTTAAACACGTGCTTACAGCAACTCCAGCAGGATTCAGTCCTGTGTTCTAAGCTGAATATGAATGACGTTTTGAAGAATCACAGTCAATAAGCTCAAGTAGTGATCACACATTGACTAGTTCTTCTGGTTCAACAAAAAGCTTGAACTCAGAGATGCTGCTGACCAGGTAGAAGAATTCCTTTTCAATCAAGTCAGGTTTGCTTAGTAACTTTAAACAAATAATGAAAAGAGTGTGGAAACTACTTGACAAGTTTAACCTCACTTTCAGTTCATCAAAGTCCCTGGTATAAATTATTCTTTCAGTTCTGTCTCACAAACACCATTTTCATATCTTGAGCTGTTTTTCAACAATACCAAGCATCACTTCAGAGAAAACCTGCCATTTCCACATCTGAAATACAAGATTGAACTATCTCCACTCAGAGTGTTTTTGATAGTAGTCAGTCTGTCTAGTCTTCAAAATGCAAACTTTTACAAAGATCTGGAGTTTCAAGCTTTTTTAAAACTTGATCAGAAGTCACTATATGATTATAATTTTTAAAAGCACATCTCTCCTAATATAGTCATGTTCTTAAGTAAAAAAAAAATGTTACATGTATAGCTTTGCTATCCTAAGACCATTAACATGTACAATGGAATGCTTTGGAGTAGGAGATTGGATATCAGTCACCAAAATTCATTGTCAGTCTAAGCAGTCGTCAGCCAATAACGAGATGCAGGCAAGCACCTAAGTATATCTCAATTAGGGTTTTAATGTACAGGCTGATACAGAATATAAAGTGCAGTGAAAGCTACATACCACACTGAAACATGGCTACAGTCATTTAAGAGAGGAGGAAAGAAATTTACTCACTGAAGGGAAGTATTGTTTACTGGCTAGTTATATATAGGCAGCAACCCCTTGGCTAACAAAGCAATATATGCATATTGAAGAAGGGGAAGCAATTTTGGTTTTCATTAGGAAGAATGGCCTGATTATCTCCTGTATAAACAAGGATTAACATGAATTTAGGAGCAAAAGGTCTGTCTGGATGTCCTGGAAGGACTGAAGGGGAGGAGAGCTAACGTTGCACCAAAGGGCAGGAAGGGGAGCAAGCAGAGATATAAGCATCCCTGGAGATGCACTATGAAAGTGTTTCCCCATTGGAAGCTAAAAGAAGCTGTAATGGGCAAGGTTTCAGGTGGAGGCTACTGGGCAGAGGCAGTTTGAAACAGGGAGGGAAAGAGCCAAGCCGCAAATGATAACTTCTCAAAACGGACATAGTACTATATGAATAAGGGAGAAAGACTTCTCTTACATACATAACCTTGCTTTACTCATTCAAAACCAAAGTGGGAAAATTGTTGTATTTAGTTGACATTTAGACTTCATATTTATCTGTACTACGAGAGACCATAATCCGGAATTGCTCTTCCAACCTCTGACTCTGCCTTTACCTCTGTACCTCTCTGAAAGTGTAGACTTTAATGTAGGTCTCTGATGCTCAGAAACAAGAAGAAAAAACTTTTTCTTTAACACTGTTATGTTCTGCAATAATTTCTAAAAACAAAGTAATTGTTATTTAAGTTAATATTTTGTCTCCATATTAAGTTAATGTTCAAATTTTATTTTTTTTTTAATTTTTGCTATCATAACATTGTTTGTAAGATCCTGCCAAGATTATACTTGCCTGTCATAACAGCAGAATCAAACAACACAGTAAGGGCCATTGCACTGAAGAAAAACTGGCCTTGGTGGACAAGCCAAATTAAGAGACAAATGGATGCAAAGATAGATGAAATTGCTTGCTTAAATCCTCACAGCTTGTCTATGACAGTGGCTGTAGAAAACCTGGATCTTAGTGAAACAAAACTGTCAGATATAAGAGTCTATCAAGCTTTGAAAAAGTTTGGTCACAAATCTGAAATCCACAGCTAGTCTCACCCAAATTTCACAAGTCAAAGCCCTACACAAGAGCTATCTAGGGAAAAAATTAAAATAATGAAACAAACAATGTTCATCTGTTTTATTTGTTTTATTAAACTGCTTCTCTGTTCCTCACTATTTCCCTCCAGCCTAGGGATATCTGCCCCTAGATCTTGAAAAACTGTAATACTCTGTACAGAAATAAGCTTACAGACAGAACCATCTGTGAGTCAGGTGACTCCCCATAAGCAGACTTTCCCTGAGGGACATGGCCAGTGGTGAAGAGAAAGCACCAGGTGTGACATAGTCCCTAAGTGTTGGTTGATGCCTCAAATCAGGAGGAAGGCACTGGGGCATGCTCTGGTTAAAAGGGAATAAGGAAATGGAGCAAATCTGTGTGGGCACGGAACATGAGTCACTCTTCTTAAAAGTAGAAAAATTAGCCAAGGCAATTACTAGGTTTCCCATATATGATCTGAAATTACATTGGTTGAAGCATCCAATTCTGAGGTAAAAATCCCTATGCTGTGTTGAGCATATGGTGCATATGGCTGTGTACTTTGACTGAACAAAGCAGGTAATGAAATCAAACAAGGTTTCAAAAGTTTTTGAGTGCTGCGCATTCGGGATAGAGCAAAGATGCTTTTCACCAAAAACCAGTCAAAACCCAGCATCTTTGTCTTAGTATGTGGCTTGAACATCTATGAAGATGGAGGAGTACAAGGCATGGAACTGCTACCTATAATAGAATAGCTTGCTCCATTCTTTACATTTTATGAACTGGAAAATGCAATATACTGCATTCCCGCATGCTTATGTGAAGAAGTCTAGTCTCCTAGAGAAGAGCAGTTATTGAGAAATTAGACAGGATTTCTTTCTTCAATTTCCAGTAACCCTGTTAGAAAAGAAATAAATGCCAAGCTCTATTCCAGGTTTTGTTTTTTAGGAAGGAATTGGGCCCACATAAATTCTGTACTCTCTACTGTCTGGCTCATAACACTTGGTTTTAGTTTTCAATGCAGATAAATAGGAAATAAATGTATTGTTAGCAAATAATAATTAGGTGGATATGCATAATCCTAATCTATTTTTTTTTCTTTCTATAGTCAACATACTACTGTTAGTGCATCCAGTGTCATTCAACTGTGGCAGGTTACCAAAGCTGTAACCAAACCTTCTGGACAAGATCTGGGAAAAAAATCGGCACTCTGACACTTTCACTTTAGGAAGCTTTTCCAATAGCTTGTTTTGAAGCATGTGATGGCCACACTGGGAGTCATGATTTGCTCTGGTAAATTAAGAGTTCCTCTTAGATGTGTGATAACAATTTCAGCCTTCTCCACTCTCAGTCAACTAGCTAACAGTGAAATATTCGAAATCCAAAAAGTCACCTCATTAATCAAACTAAAATCAATATACCATATGCATATACTCACCCTGTCTCAATCATGTGCAGTTTGTGCTGTTGCCTGTAACAGTGTGTGACTGGTACACCAGTAAGAAAGGACAAGCTTAAAGAACGCTGCCTTTACCAACAGAAATGTCACTTACTGGCCAAATCTCTTCTTCCTCTGGAAATCACCCATGTTCTAATATATCCCTTACACCCCAATAGGTTCTCTGCAACAATAACAGAGATAATATTATTCTACTACGTGCCACAGGTCCCACCTTTCCGTGAGAGCTCTGAGACTGTTGCTTGGCAGCATGTGTGCCTATCTCTTCACTGGGGCGAAGAGATCTGTGGGTGAAGAGATCTGTACATGAAGAATGGAAATAGTGTCATGGTCTTGTTTACAAACATATCATTTTCCTCTTGGTGGGGAAGAAGCCGAAACAATACGTTTAAGAACGTCATAGCCCAATGTCGTGAGGCACCACCAGCCTGGCTGTCCCTGCCAGGCCCTAGAAGAATAGCATGAGAGTTCAAGCTCCACTTGCTGAACAAAGGGATGGGTATGTATTTTCTGAGGGTCTTGGTCCAGCTTAGACACAGAAAATGGGTCACTATGAAACTCAGTTCTTCCCCTCTGAAATGTATGCACAACAATTTAGACTTCTGGTTTATTCCTGTCCATTTTCTACACTACAGACCTTGTTTGCTTGTGATACTCTGAAATGTTGAAGGGGAAGGATGGAGAGAAAACACTATCTGTAATAATGGACAGCAGGTAGAGAAAGGACCCTGAGTGATATACCACAGCACAAAATGTTCTGCCCCTCCTGCCTCAAAAAAGAAAAGCACAGTCCCTTCCAAATACAAGGAATTAAATGATACTAAGCTGAACACCATCCAGGCCCATCAGCTATCCTTTCCTCGGATAAAAGAGTATTAGTCAGCAAAGGATATTTAAATCTTCCTCTA
Organism: Gallinago jamesoni; assembly: GCA_025769975.1. Lineage (NCBI taxonomy): Eukaryota > Metazoa > Chordata > Aves > Charadriiformes > Scolopacidae > Gallinago > Gallinago jamesoni. The sequence continues at coordinate 92,793,540 of JAOQGH010000012.1, read as the reverse complement.
GTGTTTTTTCATTAACCAAACATACTCCTGGTTCTCGTTAATTACATGCGTGCCAAAATACTTGCTAGTAGTTGCAGTCACTCAGAGAGGAGCAGTATGAGAAGAGAATATTAATAACTGTGGCTTAAGCAGCTCTTGCTAAAGTACATTTAAATTAATGATCTAAGATATTATTTCTTTTCTGATGAGAATCATTAAACAAGAGACTGAATTTTAGCAACAAACAAAAAGGCGTAACAGACTTAGTGATTTCAAAGCCTGAGCAGCAGTTTGAGCATTTGCTCTCTAAAGTGAAGAAAAAATGTATGGGGAAAAAAATCTTAAAAAGCCGTTGAGCTAAACATTTTGAAAAAAAGTTAAAACTATGAGTAAAACTGATAAAAAAATCTTGCCTACATTTAAAATGAATCTAGAGAAAATGAAGCAAGTGAATGTATGGAAAAATATAATGCCTTTTGCCTGAAAGAATTTATGATCTAAATAGATAATAGAAAGACAAGAAATGTATGATACAAGCAAGCAAACAAAATCAAGGGAAAGGCAATTGTATTTACCTTATTCTGTGGACTCCAATCATTCATTATTCAGTCAAAAAGTTAAATCCTGAGCATGAACCAGTATTTAATAATAGTGGAAACATGGAAATAGAAAGCTTGTGGGAGAGGGAGCAAAGTCAGTGGCACTAATGGAATGAAAGAATTTCTTAGTGCAACACAGTTTCTAGATAGCTTCTAATACTTTGTTGTTCTTTTTAACTGACAGCTGTAATTTTACCCCACCAAATGACAGAATGTACAATAAATACCAAAAAATAAACTTAGCACTTAAGAATATGCTGGATCAGCTACCACCACCTCTATTTTACTCAATTTTCTGTTACCCACCTCCAAATATTACAGTGAAAGATTCGAACATTTTTACAATACAATGCAAATAGTATTGTAAAACTTAAAAATAGGTGGGATAACCCATCTTGATGAAGGTCTTGTTGCAATACTGATAATTACCTGACATAGTAATTTAGGCGCACCAGGCTCTAAATACAGTAGTTTTTAACAGCCACATAACTTTTTGTGTCCTTGCTGCCTCCTTTTCTGAATCAAACACAATATTTATCATCTGTGAGGAAGTTTCACAGTTTAAAAAAAAATTGCATCTTCATGCATATAGGATTTTAAGGTTTTGAAAATTATTAATTAAAAAAAGCAGCTTTTGTCCAGCTACAGAGCCAAGAACTACAAAATTACTTACCCTATTTATTTACCAAGATCTAGAGGGCCACAGAAGATGACAGTAAGTCTTTCCTGATCAGAAACAGTCACTATAAATTGAATACTTCTATTTTCCAGTATATTGGGAACACTACTTCAAGAGTATGGGGAATATTTCTGTCTGGGTTTCACCTTCAAATTTTGTACTGGGAAAACAAGAGCCAGGTGAATGATACACAGTGATGAACAAATAAGAGTTGTTTTTCTCAGGAGGAATATAAGCTATTAATTTTGATGCTTAAAAATGGAAAATCCTATTCAAATTTGTGAGCATGAACAGTCTTCTAATGGAACAAATTCTGACTAGAAGAACTGTCATACGAGATATTGCAGCTAGAACACGGTCCACAATCAGATCCAGAGATCCTGGCTGTCATTTTCTAGTGCACTAATTAATACATTGTTCTTTCCTTCTGAACCTCTAATGAGGCCCAGCTTCCTCCACCCACACAGAGGGAGAATCTTTAATATGACTTAATTGCTAACAGAAGTGTGAGTCAGTACATTCATTATGCTTAATGTCAGTCATTTCCCCAGAGCAGGAAACTAAGAGAACTGTAGCAAAAAGGAGAACCTTTTGGACAGAAGAGCCTGGACAGATAGTGGTCTTTTCTCCAACAGCTGATTTAGGCATGAATTTTGAAGACAGTATCATTTTGCTACAATACTCTTTAGCAATTGTTTTGTGTCAGAGATACACCTTAGGGCAGCTGTAGGTTTTCTCCTAGGCATCTGTGTTCCATTAGCAAATGTAACTCCAAAGGGTTTGGGGAATTCCTGTGAAAGGTTGAGAAAAAGCAGTTTGAGCCTAGCGGAAGAGAAACACAAGTGGAAACCTCACGAGTCCCTGTGGCCTGTCAAGGAAGTACATTTGTTTTGTGAATCTTCTGTTTCAAGATTAAAAGTGATGGGCAATATTCTTCTACTACATCAGTACTGCAATTTTAAATGTCTGCAATGGCAAATGACGTAAAAAGGATTAGTTTGCAATGCTATTAAGCACTGCTGTCATAATAGGTCTTTGAGCTCTCCTGCAACTCTCTGCTCTGCCCTGAAATAAACATCTCTCCGCCATCTAGTGCCACCATACCTTTCTTGGGCCTGGTCTTTCATCCAGCACCCACTGAACCCTTTCTCCAAAGGTCTAAGTAGTTCTATGATTTTTGGCGGCATACGGAGACAAATGAAACCTCAGTTCTGTGAAGCATTAACATGCTATTAGCGCACTTACTACCCTGAAATGTGCACCTGAACTTAACACTGGTGAGGGTACTGCCCTTCCTGAGTCAAAGAAAGAAAACTAGCAGCCTATACAGATATTATTAAACTCTCTTACAAAATTTTCCACCTTGCACTGGTGCTCCTGCACTATCCTTCCCTTGCCATTGCAGGGTCAGGAAAACTGGTATCACTGTGGCAACGTGTCAGTGTCACGCAGCTGGCATGGACTGAGATGTAAACGGTGTAAAGCATGGAAACCTACTGTGCATTGCTAATACATTAGACTTATGGGACAGGTTAATTACATGTCAGATAATGGTATTTGGCAGATATGGTAAAAATTTGCCCAAAGCTAGGTAATTATTTATCAGCTTTAAGCAATTTCAAGTAATCAAATATTTATGTACTTCTAGACTCTTTTCCTCTGTCTTTGCATTGAATGAGTCTACTTAATTTATAGCAACTACCACAACATGGAAATAAGAGGAACTTTGCCTACAAACTGATGACAAATGTTCATGTTGTTGTCAGGTTGTCTGTCACAAGCTTTTTAGTTTTGATCTTTGTGAGGCTCACAATAATTATTGCTGTCACATCTGAATAGTAAAGTACGGTATTAAAATTCAGAGTAGGAAATGACTTGAAAACTTAACAAGAATGAATAAAGGAGTCACTACTAAATTTTTAGGATCCAAGTAATTTTACAAAATCATTTCACAATTTTTCAGAATGCAGCTAATTTGATCCTGAAAGCAATACTCACAGTTGTTTCTGAACTTGAACAGGAAAAAAATCAGGATCTTGTTACTACAGATAACAGTTTATTATATACATATTTTTGCATGTTTATTAATAGCAATTCATACTGTATTTGATTTGCAGTTTCTTCCATTTTATTGTAGATATGCAATTAACTGGCCAGAAATTAATGCACTGGTTTAGTACAGAATTTGACAAAAAATATTAGCAATTTAAGAATGAAAAGCATCTGACTAAACGTTAGTACAGTAGACATTTTTTGACAGCTTTTTTATTTTAATGATTTTCTTTTTGATCTTATTTGTTAAGTTTAGGAACATTTTATATAGTGAAAACTGGAGTTCTGATTTGATGTTGCAAATCACTCACTGCAGGTTCATTATATTTTTATTACAATATCTAAATATAAAAGATATTTGGAAACAGTTATTCTCATCCATATTTTCAGCAGTAACTATGCTGAAATGCAGGTGACAGCACAGGATGGAGACCAAGTTTGATGAAATGTTAGTAGGAAGAAGGAAAAGAGAAAAAAAAGTGGAAAAGTGCTATAACACTGCAAAGTTATTAAACTTTCCTGTAACATTTATCAACCTCTCTCTACTTCTACATCTTCCTTTACAAACATTATTAGGTGACATGAAAGAAGTCATTATATGATGACTGCTGAGTAAGGAGAAGTGAACTCAATCTTGCTTTTTGTTCACCGTGTTACAAGAACTTCAGTATTCCTTGAATACATACTACTTACAAAACCAACCGACCAAAGACAGGAAGGGTATTAAGTCAAGGTTTCTAAAGTTAAGAAATGCAAGGATGAGGGCCACCACTGTCTAAGTGCATAACTGAATGATATTCTTCAGTGAGCCCCCTGCCTTATTCAACACACAGCTGGATAGTATTCTGTGGACAGTTAGCTACTCAATATTTTGGCTATATTTTCCCCACAGTGTGCAGACAATGCATTGTCCTTATTTACCATATTTACCCTTAGCTGCAGAAATGCTGTTCTAGAGACAGAATTGTTTATCTTCTCACCATGTTTTATGCTGCTTGTGAACGTAGCACTAGGGTGTTTCACAACCCTCACTTGATATGTAAAGAGAAGCATACTGCAAGAAATTAAAGATGGAAATTTCTATTCATTTAGATACCCAATGTGAAATGCCTACAACTTGGTTTCAAAGTATTTATGATTCTATCTAATAAATACTGAAGCGTCACATTTTGAATGTAGAAAGTACAGATCTCCTTAGCTTATCTTGTAGTTGTAGAGCAGAGGCATAAGAGAATTTAACATAGCCCGTAGCATTTAATGGTCTCACTTAGTGAAACTACACTTCAGTGAACAAATGTAGTGTGATTATATAAACTATCCTACCATGTAACTAGCACACTGCATGCCCACAAGAAAAGCAGTCAAGACTGGCATGATCTCCTGCCCAAACTGCAAGAACAACAGTGGCAGCTACAAGAGCCTGTCATGGCCACAGGTGCCAGTTTCCTGAAAAAACTCCGAGGTCACTACTGCTTCTTGTCACTTCACCCTACACTAACGTATAATTCTGCCTGCAGTATGCTATACTTCAGGGCAGATATGATTGGAGATTACCCTCATAGAGTTTTTCCTGTCTTTATTTGTCAATATTCAGAAGAAAGGTCCATGTTCTCTGTAGTTCAGCCTCAGACAGCACAACTAGTCTAGCTCAAACCCTCTGCAAAAAAGTATAACCTCTTTCAAAACCAAGGGGTGGAAAGTTGTAGCCTCAATGTCTTGCATTTCTGAAAGTGAGGAAGAACTATAATGAGTTTGTAGATAGACAGGCCTTTTCCATTTGCATTTTTCTATTGCAGTGATATAAGTTTGCACGTGTGCCACCACAGCACAAAAGCATATGGTTGTAGAATTGTTCTTCTCATTCTTTTAATGGAGACTTTCTAAGCTTGAGCCTAAGAACATAGGATTTCTTTTCATACTTGGTTTTACTGCATTAAGATTTAAGCAGCTCTGCTGTACAGCATTTACATTTAAGCAAGCAGTGCTTTTGCGATACAGTCCCTTAAAAGATGTTTCTGTCCTCACAGCAATTTATTCTTGGGATTTGACATTTACATAGATCTGAGATTGTGTCAGAAGGGTCTGTCAACAAGATAAGGAGTAAGGTAACCAGAGAGATTCCAGCATCAGCTGCAAGAATCTCATCCACCCAGGGGTTTTGCTAGTGAAGATGCAAAAATTTGGGTTGTCTATTAGGTGCATGTCTATTAGGTGCAACACCACAGGCTGGGCCAGGGCTAGCTCTTACCCTGTACCCTGTGTTAAATTTAGATTAAAACTCATCATCCCAATGTGGAATGAAGAATACGTACTATGAGTACATAGCCCGTATGTTGATAGGGATTTTCTAAATCCGAAGTGCAGGTTACCTTAATGTTTCATTCTGTTTATACCGCTGAAATAAGAGACAAGACGGTAACTGCAATCATGCACATCAGGAATAGTGTCTACAAATTGGCTTTGTGACAGTTACAGTTTGAACTATATTAATGATGCAGTCAGTCTGTGGCACAAAATTCACAATGTTTTTGAGACCTTAAATATAACACCATAGAAAGCCAGACAAATACAATTCACTTGATCAGACAAGTGAAACAGCAGAGGCTTTTTTCCCAGCAGCATGAATTTTTACTTGTGTCAAAAATCACAGCTATCTAACACATATGGGTCAAATTATTTTACGTCAGAGTAGTATATTCTGTAGTATATTTTTTAACAAGTACTGTGCTATTTCATGCTTATCATCTGCAGCTGGCAGCCTCTGAATTTAGATGAAACACTTGAATTATGAGTTTGAATATACAGAATAGAATTTGTAGATTGAATCTAATCAAACATCCAAGCCTGGTATATTCTATAATTGCATCTTAAACAAACCAACATTTTCTTCCAGTAATCTTTTTGTGTTACTAGCATAGGAGATTAGTTTTATTTAAATCAGCAGAACTAAAGCATGTTTAGAAGACTTCTGCACTGTTACATCGTATCTGTTTCTTGTGTTGTCAAATTTTAGCGGTTATATCTGATTAGAAAAGCATATCCTCACTGATAAATATCTTAAAAAAGCTAATCAAAGAAATGAAGAAAATAGTTTGGCTTCCCAGATTTGTTGCTTATCTTACCATTGAGTGTAGAAAGAGTTCTTTCACATCTAAAATATGTGACACAAATATTTGAAATTCTGTTTGCTTCTAGCTGAGGAAAACGCTCCTTTCCCTAGAACTTTGCAAATCAGTGACTGGGTCAGCATCCGTTTTACTTATAAAGGAATGTTTAGAGAATTAAATTACAACCCTTTTAGGGGTACTGAAAGTATCAGAAAGTCCATTTCTTTGTACTACAGAAGATGTTTGCAGTTGTGCTACCAAACTTCAGAGTATTTGAACTGCTTACGGAGAACTACAACTACTTACTATGAAACTGGCTTTGAGTATGCACCTTCATTCAGTAGTTCTATGCTACTCCAGTTTTCCACTGATGTGCTGAATGTGTACAACCTACGTATTTTTTAAAAGTTTGTTGATGAATTTTCAAATTCCAGTCCAATTAATTTTTTGCCTTGCCTTCACAGTTTCACATCTAACTGTACATCTGTTTCACTATGCATTGATTTAAAGACTAATTTTCAAGACTAAGATTGAAAAGGAGTATTATAATAATCTGGTTTTGCCTTCTGGATAAGATTCAGCCCACAGCTTTAGTTCTGCCACTTTAACCAGTTATTAACCCTCTATATATGTTTCTAGAAACCTGACTTCAATGGATAAAGATTTAATAAATGAGAAAGTTTCTTCTTAGTTTCAATTAAACCAACCTTTAATTAACAAATATCATAGTGGTTAAACCAATTGAATTAATCAAGCTAAAAATAACACCTATTCTAATTTAAATTTCTGAAAGTAATGTAAGTTGCACAAAGTCAGACTGAAGAGCCATTATTGCATGGAATGGTCTTAAGTCTCCATGGTTTTCTTCACTATTTTTGAGTTTTTGGACAACTTTAGATTGGCCAAGGTATGTTTTCAGGGCACTAGATAGACTCAGTTTGGATTGCAGAGATTTTTCTTCTTTACAGGTTTTCCTGGTATCTTCATTGCCTGTTAGCCACACAGATTTTTTTACAGCTTTGTTAAATAATCCTTCTTACAGTGGTAATGATTATTTCCCAATCCACAACAGTGTCTGAAATAAACCTGTGGCAACAAATCCACAATCTTTTATGTTTCCAAAATTAACTGTCATGTATAGTGCATCAAGGGAAACTCAGTTTTACTATTTTGACCTTTGGTTCAAGGGGAATGGGTGAAGGTAAGGACAAACACAAGACCCAACTGACTCTATGCCACTGAACTCCAGCCATGTGAACATTCCCAGAGCAAAGTTAAAACCCTGACTGATAAGTTTCCATATGCCTTTGCTGCACTCAGAATTCAATGCCTGTGTACTGAGAGATGGGACTCTGAACTAGCACTGTGAGGCTGAAATAGTAATTGGAGATGTTGGTAAAAGAGGAAGACCTGGTTTTCTACATGCAATACCCTCTATTTGAAAATGGTGAATTAACATGACTGAAACAGCCTGATGTTTCAGCAGCCTCATGCACAGCATGCAATGCTTTCACACTTCTTCTTCTGGAACTAGATAGAAACCTCTGAAAGGCTGGACTAATGTGAAGCAGTGCAATCTCCTTGAATCTTTCTGTTTGCCGACTGACACAGCACCTTTATGAGTCAGGGACTGTTCATCTCACTGCATCATGTCTGAAATTGCATGTCATTTCTGATTAAAGTAGGCAAGAAAGAGGGACTGTCAGAAAACACAAACATAAGTAAGTCGTGTCAGATAACACTATGTAATAGAAAGGATGAGAACTTTAAATTATCTATTGTGGATATCTATGCAAACTTTCTCTCACCAGTGAGTAGTACTTATCCAAGTTGTTCTTCCTTATTATAGAATTACCAGTTTTTGCAACTGGCTGAAGTCACTGGTGGACATTCCAAACCATGTGTGAAAATGCAAGCCTATACTGATAAAAGGCCAGCAGACTGCCCCAGTGCATTTGCAGTTGCTTTCAAATTATTAAAATATTGCAAGCCCCAATATTCTAAAAAGAAAACATTGTGCCAGTCTAGCACCTAAAACCATGAAACTGATTTAAAAATTGTTAAAGCAGTGTAAGTGTGGATACCTTTTCACTACATTTTAGGTTTTGATCCAGCTGCAGAGGGAACAATAACTCTGCAGAGGCTGTAGTCAGGTGACATGAGCAATTGATGATTTAAGGGAAAAATCCCACTAGTATCTGAAGGGTCACAGTGGAGGATTGAGACTTTGAAACTTAAGCAAGAGCCGTGAATGACTTTTATTCCATTTCCAGCACAACAATGGCACAAACCCTAGCTTATTGCTGCTGTTGTCACTGGAGCATTTCTCCAGCAGAGGAATTCCATTTGGTGAGAAGAAACCTTTTTGTCTGTAGCGTTGCATTTTGAGGCATCAGTTTATAGCTGTCAGGAAAGTAATAAGATTAGAGAGAACTGAAGATCTGCAGATGTTTCTGGTGACATTATGCAGATCCAAAGACTGTACTGTGTAATATTTACTTTTTAAAAAAACATACCACAGACCCCAAGATGCTTATCCTCTGTATGCAGTACATCGCTCAAAAGGCATGTAGTACAATAAAAAAAGTTCCAGAACCAAACGTGAGTCTAATCAGTACCTCTACTTGCTAAATAAAAGTTTAAATATGACCCTCTTGCCAGTCTAGATTTCATCTTCTCTGGTAGGAATGCTAATGATTTTTACCTGATCTTATAAAATTTTGCAGCATATGCAGGCATATGTATGCAAGTGATGCGGATTTGAGAGAACAACATTATTGAAAATAAGAGCAGTATGGGTCGCTCGTTACCAAGATAATACTAACCAGATTAAATTATTTAGTTGCTAAGTTTTGGAACACAGGAAAAAAAAAAAAGAAAAAAAAAAAGAAGACTGTTTCCTTGTAAAAGAACACCTTGTAATTTTGTCCAACATGTCCCTCTTCCTCATCAACCCTAGCTGCCACATGCCTGCCTTCTGCAAGCTTGGGGATAGACAGAAAAGTCCCCAGGGAAGGCCACTATAAAGGTGCTCAAATGCATGAGAACTCAATGAAATATTTAAGCATTAGAAAAAAAAAAATATATATATATACACACACACATATATGAAAACTCATTACATATTACCTTTGTAATTACACATGACCTCCACTGTGTTACGTTGCCATCAAGTTTTTGCAAAACTGAAACATGGATGAACCATGTGCACGAAACATATCTGGTGCTTGAGGCTTTTTACCATGTAAGCCTGCTTGGTTAGGCTACTGTGAGCTTCTGATCTAGCACTAAGCTTCCAGGGGTACCCAAAAGATGGATTTCAGATTCTAAAAAGATCATACTTTGGGTTTACAATAGTCATACATCTTTTTACCAAACATGCTACCTGCTCCAAGGACTACATATCTGTAGTGTACAAACTGTAATACCTCAATTTTCCCTGAGACATCCCCCCCCCTTGACTTGCTAAGCCAGTATTTCTGCACCAGTATTCTAGCTGGGACCGCTGAATCTTGGTTCAAGGGTCTGGGCTGTCTCCTGATGGGTATTCTGTCATTGCAAACACCCCTTCCTCCTCAGCTTAAGACTCCGAGGCGAGTGAGGTAACAGAATACTGCCTGAAGGCTGCGACTTTGTTGTGGTTTTATCCAACTAATGGAATCAAGAACAAATGTTCCTTCTATTTCCCAACCCTACCAAGGTGGGTAAGTTAAGTGCCCACTTGCATCTCTAACAGCAAAATCTGTCCAGGTAACATAAAATAATATGTGCAGCAAGGGTGTAAGAGCAGTTGCTCATGATGTACAGCCACTCAGCCAGGACAGAATTTTCCAAAGCTTTTTCATTATTACCCTCTGGATACTCTGACCTAGCAGGATGTAGCAAGAGAATTAAACTGAGCAGACTGCCAAAATACCTGCTAATTAACTTGTTTAACTTCCTCCAGTATCAGTCTATGAGCAGGATACAGTTCCAAATAATTAGGCATATGAGACCTTTAAAATATCATTAACTGTTTATTTTTCTAACTGCTCTGTGTTAGCTGAATGCTTTTTGAAGCTGTTGGATTTGTTTGTACTTTGTTAGGGCTAATGCAAACGAGGAGGTGCTCTGTAGCTTCCTTTTTTTAGGCAGGAGGAACCTCATATTAATGTGATATTTCCAGCTCAGTTTAAAAGGAGGGATGCTGAGCTTTGCAGAGCAACAGCACAAAATAGTTCTGCATAGTACTAATGCAAACAAAGAAATTACATAGATTTCCTTCAACTCAGGTAAAGCAAGCTGATCTACATACAAGAAAGACAAAAAAACCACCCCTTTTCATACAAAATTGGGAAAGGACCATGACCAGCAATACTCCCTCTTTGCTACTCATTGAACAATTTGGCTATTTATGATACTGCTGATTCTGCTAAGAACTGTCTTCAAATTCCACAGAAATAATCACAGCAAATTTCAATGGTTTTTATAGATCATTAGACAGGTTGGACTTTCATCCTTGCTAGGGCAATTGTGTGATTCAAGACAACTGTACTATGGCTATACGGCTGAAGTAATTTCCCTTCCCAGAGAGAGAAAATTTCTCCAGCTCCAAGAGAAATTATTTCCCTTAAATGTAATTTTTGATAGAACTAAGAAACACCTGCTGAACAAAGTGGGGGACATCCACAACAGGAAAGGTGCAGACAGGTAATGCAAGAATACCAGAGATGTGTTCATTGAGCAAGGCGAGAAGCAAACTAGTGTTAGTAGGTCTGTGGTGACACTCAGACCCAGTTCACTAATTCTGACTTTGAATACCGAAGTATCCCTTCTTTTCAACAAATGGAAAATTGCTTATAATGCCTGTATATCGCCTTCAACAATGTAGCAATATCCTTCACGTTCTTCCACAGACTAATTTTCTTTCTTACTCAAATCACCAGTTCCTTGGAACAGACTGTGGTACCACCAACTTTCTTATGCCCCATATACCTTTTTTCTCTTTAAACATTTATAAAACTGTGCTACTTCAAGTTGGCATTTGAAGTCCAGATAAACCTGGAATACTACTCAGCTTTAGAATCTAGAAATAGCACATTATTTTACAATTTACTAATCACATTTGTCTTTAATTTCTATCTTCTTTTATTCTAGCTTTTACAGTAACAGGTTTGTGGATCTTTTAGTACACACAGAAAACCTCTCTCTTAAGGAAACACTAAGTTCAGCAATGCATCAGTGTGATTTCTTTTCTTAAACTAGTTCATGGGAACATTTTCTATCTTGAAGCAAAGACTCCAATTTAACTGTTGCGCGGTGGCTCCAGGTAACAACATCAAACAACATCACATAAAAAGAGCCTGGAAAATGAACGCCGGCTAATTCTGAACTTGAAAATGCAGCACTAACTCATAGGAAAATCAAATTTATACTTATTTTATTGTATGTATTTTAAATATAACATGTATACTTATTGTAATTCACAGCACAGCTCAACTCACCCAAGCAGAGCACAATCATACTAATAACAATGCTTCACCCAGTCCTCTCTTCCCAGCTGTCCAACTTTGATGTGCCTGACCCTGGTTTCAAGACCCCACCCTTCTCCAGGTGAATATAATTTAGGTATACTATTACTCCCCCACAACCCTCCACGCCACTTTTCTTGTTTAGGTAAAGGCAGCAAGAGATTTTCTGAGTTTTAATGCTTTATTATATAGAGCACACCAACAGGTAAGGTTTCTACCTCATTGCTCAACCAGTGGGTTGAGTGCTGTGTTCCAGTTACCCTATTTAATCAGGGTGAGCCCGATTCTTTCTGATCTCTATTTAATTATAATAAAGTGATACGAAAAGCAGTAAACTCATGCTTTCTGTGGATTTTTTTTGAGGTTCAAGTTTTCAGGGATTCACTGTTGTGCTGGAGATTGCTCCAGCATTGATCTCCTCAGGCTAGTTAGGCAGAAGGAAAGAGGTGGAGGTAGCCAGGAAAGCTACTTTCCAAAGTCCACCCCCTTTTTTACTTAAAAATGAACACTTTTCCACAGCAATTATATTGTGCTGCTCAGGCATCCTCAGCTGTGCCCTCTATTCTGCACTAACCTGTCCCTTACAAAAATACCCATCTGTTGTCACTAAACCGCTGTCCTTCTTTCCTTCCATACTTCACCTCAAAGATAAGCATCACAAAATAAATCACTCATCCTACAATAAGACTATATATTATCAAATTGCTACACGAAACTTCCACATTTCCCCTAAGAGGCCGATAAAACCTTTAGAGAAATGAAAACATGCTAGGTTCACAGTACCAAAACGCTTCAATTGTCAGAGCAAAGTGAACATGAATGTGTGGTGCAATTTTGTTTGTGTGTGTTACAGCAGAATTGGGCCCCAAAGTTTTTAAATGTAAACCTTGCAGATTGACATGGTATTTTACTGAGTTATTAGTGCTTTTTCTCTGATAACATAACTGTGCAGCAAGTATTTTGTGACAGGAAAAGCTAGAACTGCTATTTTCCAACTATTGTGCAGTAAAAACGAGAGTGTAAATTATTTGATACGTAGAAGCAGGGTAAAAACTAACACTGTGCCACAGAAATTTTATACTCATCAGTCCCTACTTTTCTTTCATAATAAAAATCATGGAATCATGGAATTGTCAGAGTTGGAAGGAACTTCTAGAGATCATCTAGTCCAACTCCCCTGATAAAGCAGGATTGCCTAGAGCACATCACTCAGGACTGCATCCAGGTGGGTCTTGAAGATCTCCAGAGAAGGGGACTCCACGACCTCCCTGGGCAGTCTGTTCCAGGGCTCTGTGACCCTCACTGGAAAGAAGTTTTTCCTCATATTTGAATGGAACTTCCTATATTCCAGCTTGTGCCCGTTGCCCCTCGTCCTGTTACTAAGAACCACTGAAAAGAGTTCTCCAAAAATCTCATGTCTCCTACAATAGGAGGGTGAAACTCATGTCCTGGCTGAATAGGTCCACCAGGTGTGAGACCAGGGAAGAAAGGGTGAGATGGAGCATTGACTACAACAGCGGTGAAACTAGAGAAAAAAAAACTAGAAAAAAATAATAATCCATGAGTCTAAGCATCATAACTTACAAAGTTCCCAATTTGGAAGAGCTGTGTTAAGAAGCATGGAAGGAAAGAAGAGACTTGCATACTAGGGAGGAGAGGAAACCAGGAACTCTGAGGCACCTTGGTGTGTCTTCCTGAGGGGCCACCACGTTTCCTACTGGAATCACATCATGGTCCTTGCCAACACCTCAGCATTTCTCAATTAAATCCTGTCGCTGCCCCCTCAGAGACATCTCAGTGTTTCCATGCAAACCCTGGTGCTGAAGCGCCCCAATGTTTCCCACTCAAGCCCTGAGCCCTGCCCTAGGGTCACCTCAGGGCTATCCCTCTGCCCCTGTGGGCAGCCTGGGGCAGGTTCCTGCCCCTCTGTAGCAATGGGGTCTTTCTCACCTCAGGCCCAACCCAGCTGAGCCAGCATGGGACCCTCCAGGAAGAGGAAGTCCTCATCATGCGTCTGAAGAGCACTGGCCCCACAACTCACCCCATCCCGACAAGCCAGCCCTAAAGGGAATCCCTACGGTCTGTGACCCTGCTTGTGAAGCACCAGTCTCTCCATACCCCGTGGAGGCAGAGACTGTGCCTTCTAGCTGCCTCTCCATGGCCCATGGCAGGCCTCAGTGCCAAGGTGCTGTGCCTTCTTCAGTGACAGCCCCGGGCACCCAACAAGCACCACCGCCATGTTGCTGTTTCCTCAGGAATAAGGTGTTTTTTTGTTGTGATTATGTCAATTAATCATAAATACAAAGGAGAGAGAACATTCATTTATTCTTATTTCTGTATTTATTTTGCATGGGAGCTGAAATAAGTGAATTCTACATGCCAGAAAAGGCCCCCATGCCAGGTACCCAATCTACTAGCAGAATGGGCCAGGATCAGCTCTTGTGCATAAGAAAATGTGAAATTTTTGTACATTTAATTTAGGTCTCTCCTTTTCCTTGCTTCTACCTGTTCCAAGCATGAAATCACTAGGGTTCAGAGAGCTTTATAGTGGTTAAAAATGTGGCCACCTCTCTGAACTGCTATAAGAATGGCATCATTCTGAGAGGGTGATTGGATTTATCTTTTAATGTGAATAATCAGCATGCATTCCCTTCTTCTCAGAAGCAGCTGAACCATCTGGGCTGAGATTCCCCTCCCTCAAACCTCTATGCTTGAGACAGATGCTTGAGTGGAGTTTAGCTTAAATAATTGCTGTTTAGCAAAAGCATACACTATTGTGGAAAAAAGGCAAGCCAAGGGTCAATAATGTCTGGTAATTTCAGTAAAGGGTGCTGATAGTAGGCCAGCACATAAGCACATTATCAATAGTTGCCTTTGTCTGTCTTTGTATGCCCTAATGGCTAAGAGGCAGACAGATGAGGGGGAAGATAGGACAAGTGTCCTTGTGTAGAAAATCAATGGAGATCAGGCAAGCCCTGGTCTCTAGGTACATATTTTTACCATCTTCATAAGAGAGAGATAACGGTGAGCAACACTTCACTTTATGTTGAAGTGTTTCATTCTCTCCTCCTCAAGGTTAGTTACACTTTTTTTCCATCATTCTGCAGTCTCCTGTCAAGGCTACATTGCTGAACTGCAGTCTCCCGTTGACAAAAGGACTAAATCACTCAATCACTCAATCAAAACCAAGAATTTTTTGCTTGAATGCTCTGCAAAGAACACCTTCGGGCTCTTGTTGTTGCCCCTTCTGTTGTTGTAGTCCAAATAGAGGACTAAATCACCCATCAGTTCCTCTAAGGGTAATGACCGCAGACAATGAAAAAAAATACATGTACTAACACTATGTGTGTGAGAAGCCACTGGCTCTGTCAACTTTTCTCTGAGTTTCTGCCATTTTCATTGTTCCTTGTCGTTACATTGCATGTGCATTCGCTGATCTGCACCACTGTACTGGACTTCTTAGAGGAAAAAACATCTGTTTGAAACTGGACTGTTTCCCTAATATTTTTCTTGTTTTCTTCATGCTATCTCTGCCAGCAGAATGCTTCCTTCTAGTACAAGCAGTAGAGTCATATTAAATAGAGAACATGTTGTTCTTCTCTGAGATTATATACTCTGAAAATAGATGTTAGCTTTTATGCTTGCAGAACACATGACTTTACTTGATTTCTTTCAAACAAAGATCACTATGCTGCCGGAAAAGCTTGGTGTCTTTGCTTAAAACCAGGCTGAATTGCAATAGCAACCTTTACTTGGCTTTGCACCATGGTGCCAACATGTTAAACAAATAGAAACACTGCATAGCAAAAGATGCATAAGAAGAATAAAATAAACACTTTGGCATTATATATGATAGCAAGTACCATGCACTTGACAAATAAAAGAATCATAGAGTCATAGAATACCAGGTTGGAGGGGACCTCAAGGATCAACTGGTTGAACCTTCCTTGGCAAAAACACAGTCTGGACAAGATGGCCAGTACCCTGTCCAGATGAATCTAAAAAGTGTTCAATTATGGGGAATCCACCACTTCCCTGGGGAGATTATTCCAATGGCTAATTGTTCTCACTGTGAAAAATCGTCTTCCTGTGTCCAGTCAGAATGTCCCCTGGGGTAACTTGTACCCATTGCCCCTTGCCTTTCCCATGTAGCTCCTTGTAAAAAGGTTGTCTCCATCTTATTTGTAGCCACCCTTCAAATACTGGAACATGATGATAAGGTCTTCCCTAAGCCTTCTTTTCTCAAAGCTGAACAATTGCAGTTCTCTCAGACTTTCCTCTTATGGCAGACTTCCCAGTCCTCTATCACCTTGGTGGCCCCTCTCTGGACTGAACACAGTATTCCCAGTGTTGCCTGACAAGCATTGACTAGCGTGGGATAATGATTTATTTATCTCTGCTGGTGATTTCCAGAATCCTGTTGGCTTTCTTTGCCACAGCAGCACACCATTAACACATATTGAGCTTGTTGTCTGCCAGGACCCCCAGGTCCTATTCCACAGAGCTGCTCCCCAGCCAGGTAGATCCCAGTCTGTGCTGCAGTCCTGCATCATGTTTTCCCAGGTGCAAGACCTTACGCTTGTCCTTGTTGAATTTCATAAGGTTCTTGTTAGGTCACTCTTCCAGACTATCCAGGTCTTGCTGCAGGATGGCTCTCCCTTCCAAAGTGTCCACTTCCCAACTTAATTTGGCATTCCAAGCAAACTTCATCAGGGTACAGATGATCCCATCATCCAGATCACTTATGAAGTTATTAAACAGCGTTGGACCCAATATTGATCCCTGGGCAACCCCACTTGTGACAGGTTGCCAGTTTGAAAAGGAGCTGTTTACCACCACCCTCTGGCACCCACCACTTATCTAAACCATAATGCATCAGTTTCTCTAGTAGGAGGCAGTGGGGAAATTCTGTTGAAAGCCCTGAAGAAATCCAGGTAGACAATGTGCACCACTCACCCTACATCAACCAAACAGGTTACTTTGTTATAGAAGGTGATCAGGTTTGTCAAGCACGATTTGCCCTTGATGAATCCATGTTGGCTTTTCCCAGTGATGTGCTTCATGACTGAGCACGAGGGGTAACAGCCTCGCCATCAGCAGACTTGCAGGACCCTGCCACGCTCTGTATCTGCTGTGCTACACCAGGTGCTTACCCTGGCAGCTGAGGGGAAAGCATCAAGCAGTGCTCTGCTGAAGATCATCCAGAGCAATTGACCTGGTCATCAAGGATTCTCCAAGCATTTTTTGGTTGAACCCTGTCATTTTGATTCAGTCTTTTTCTGCAAAAAGTGACACCAGTTCAGGCAATATTTCCCACAAATAACAACAGATAAATTAGAAATGGACCTTAATTGAATGGAAGAGTATTTGTTTTAGAAAACTTGAGAAATTATATTAAAACAAATTTCATTTCTTTCTTACATTAATTCATGACATTGTAGAAATGCATGAAGGGCTATAATTTTTATTAAGATGTTTGGAACAGTAGTAAGTAACATGTTATGCTATGAAACATTATTATAATGGCAATGATTTTTTTTTTTTTTAGTTAACTATCTACATGAAAGTATGTCATACTTTTTGTGAGAAATATATTTTTAAAATTGGCTTTTCTTTTATTTCCAAAGAAATTGACAATATTAAAAATGTTCATGAACTAAAAATTCTGTTTTGACTAATTCTAATACCAATAATCCCTAAAAAAGAGTATGAATAACTATATAGAAAGGCCAAATTAAGCCCCACAATATTCTATTAAAAGTATTATCATTATTTGAAAGCAAAGGCGAATAAGGCAAGTAAAATCTTATTTTATCCAACAAACATGAGCATTCCCTGTTATTTCATCTGTAAAACTGGAAGAAATTTAGTTCAAATAGCTCAGGAAACAAGAAGCTCCCAGATAATACAGTGATTTTATAGTAATTGAATTAACTAATGCTTTCCTTAACTTTTAATTTAAGTATTAAATATTATTCTTAAAGAAAAAGTATTCTTCCTAAAGAAAAGACAGTCCACATTTGCATATGAACACAAAAGGCATTCATGGGCTGCCAGTTTGTGTGAAAATAATTATTTATGTTAGAACATTTTTAAGATATCATGTCGGTGGGGAGATATATTTTCCATTTTATTATCTTAGGTCTTGTAATATTTATGTCTTGAATCATATATTAATTGATTTCCTTATAACATCTCTGAAGCTAATGGCAGAATCTTTCTTTACTGTAATTCCCATCAGGACTTCAGAAGAAATGTTTTAATTATAGGCACTTTAATGGGTGTATAGTCTTCTAATGTCCTTGGGAGTTTGAACAAGCTGTCTGTGTCCAAAATGCAATCCTCAATGAACAAAAGGAAAAAAAGAAAAAGATTTAAAGCTTTGTGGGGACCTTGTAAGTTGTTGCAGGTATTTGAAATTATAAACAAGACTATATTAAGAGCTGTAAACCATATGAGATTACTTCAATTTTGAACAAGAACTGTGGTCTTCCTTATAAAACCAGTTCCTCTAAAATATCTTTAATTGAAGAAGACTGTATCCTCCCTGTATGCTTTATATCTCTAGCACTTCTAAACTCACCTAGTGCTGCAATTAACCTGGATTTTTAATTGCATATTGTAAAATTTTTTCCAAACTAATTTTTTATCATTCAAAAATCACAGCTGTTGAAGACAAGGCATCCAGTGCTATCAGAGAAACAGCTGCTGTGTGCACTCTGTTAAATAGTAAATACTAGGACTTTTTTTTTTGTGTGTGTTGATTTGATCTGTAGTAGATGGAACATACCAACAGAAATAATAAAAAATGTATCAGGGATATGATTTAGGGATTACTTCACAGCCTTGAAGTAGAGAAGGAGAAAAAGTACTCAGTATCAGGTAAATTTGCACTAAGCAGCAACAAAAGTGAAATTCTGTCTTGGTGCCTGTGGATAAGTTTTGATGCAAAAATGAATGGATTTCAGCAAAACTTATAGTGTTCCTTGTGCCACTGAAGCTACCTAAAAGGTTGACCTAATTTCAGTGCATTAAGGACTGAAGGCAGAGTGCTGGTCTTGACACTCATGCCTCCCCACAGGCAGCCTTCAGCAAACCATGAAAATATGGACCATATCAAAGATCCTGTCATCCTCATGATAAGGGAGAGTTGTAGTGCAGGAGGTTGCACAAGATGGTTTTTCTATGAACACTTCTAAGAAGCACTGTACAGCACAATCCACCCAGCACACTCTCACTGGGAAACCGCATGCTCTCAAAGTAGAGTATTGCATTCCTTATATATTTTCCTTATTTATTTTCATTATATATATTCCTTATATTTTTTTTATATTCCTTATATATTTTGCATTTTGCATATAATTTCAATATCCTTATATATTTTGCATTCTATTAATAGACATATACAGAGAGGTTTTATGTAGAAACTGGTCTATTCTCTATTAAATTATATGATTTGTAGAATAAATTTGTACAGTTTCTACTTCAAATGTTCAAAGGTTTTGTTCCAAACTTTTTTTTATAGAACCTTCATATAATGTCTTGCTAAGATGCACTACCTGTGCTTTCCTGCAAGATAATTCCTCCATAAACTTTCCACATTTCTGTATCATTCCTTTCTAGTCTTCATTTATATTTGCTTCTTCATAGAAAGTAAGTATTGAAGATCACATCTGTCATTGAAGGTGATAACAACAAAATGTTCATAGCTAAAATACAAGAATACTTTTTCAGAAAGAAATGTTGTTTCGTTTGTGAATGTTGACAATAGCTGTCTTGACTCAAATAATACATACATACATTTGAACAATTTGTGAAGAATCTTGTGCAGATAAAAAGTGAGTAATGTTTCAAGGTGACATAGAAAAAATAGGTAGAGGAAGTACAGCCTGAGAACTGCATTTCGACGTCTTCTGAAGACACGGACTACCTTATACAATACATTTAGATGTACGAGTCACCTATCAGCCAGTCAGACCTGTAACTGTAACCTATTGACCTGTAGTTAGGCACTTGAGCCAGCTCTGATTTTAAGAGAAAATAAAGCAGGCATGGGGCCATTGACATTTTGAAAGGAAAACCAGAGTTGACTCAGAAGTGATCAAGCTGCAGAAAAATGCATCTGTAACAGTGTTTCTTCAGCATGTCATAAAAAGAAGATACATCCAAAATTAGAGACTGAAGAATACACTGATGTTGAATTTATTTGGGGACCTTTTCTGACATGCTGAATGTTCAGATTGTTTGATACTGACATTTTACTCCTGTCAGTAAATAAGGATAATCCCAGCTCTGCCATGGCATATATAGTTGTGTACTTCATCTTTTGTCTCAAAGACTTGGAGAATGGTTCAGTATAGACCAAAGCACAGCTTTTGTATGGATGTCTAAACATGGAAACTGCAGTTTGCTGAAATTAAGCTTCTTTGGAATAATTCTATCAATTAAAATGTATCAATAATGGATTTTTTTCCTGCATTTCTAGAAAGCAAGCTGACTAAAAATCCTGAAAGTCACTGTTTTTTTTCCATTCAGGCCATTTAACTCTCATGCTTCAAAAGAGAACATCGATACAGTTACCCTCCTTCTCCTACTCACCAGGAATGCCTCCTCTGGTCCTGAAGTAAGACAGACTCACAAGGAAAATCAATAGTAGCTGCTCCTCTGTCTGTAGAAGCTAGGCCACTCCTACCTATGAAAAGACATCATTTCTTTCTCTTTCTACATACCCCTCTTTTGCATGTCTAGCCAAGGATGACAAGTGTTTACATTTTCAGTTAACAAAAAGTACAATATCCAGTTGTGTAGGGAAATAGTTATACTAATTTTACAGATTAAATCTCTTCCTTTTCCTCACCTAAGCCCCAAAGAGACCAGATGGTGAAATATGAAATGAACAAAAATATGTTTATGCTTCTCCCATGTGTAATAATGGGCCTTCATTGGGAGTTGTCAGGTTAGTAGACTAGGTACTTACTTTTCAAAATAAATTGAGTCACTGTATTATATCAAACGTATTTTTCAGTCAGAGTAGGGGTTGAGAGTTGCTCAAGAGGCCTTTCTAAACTAAATCATAGAAAAGCCTTTTTCAGCACCATGGAGATTTAAAAGAAGTAGATAATTAATAAAGAAGAAATTCACTAGAACTTTTTTTTTTGGTTGTTCAGATGGCTATAAAGACAATGATCTCTCCTATGAATAATCTGTACAAAACTCTTTCATAAGTGCTACACAAATTTTTAACATGTTCAACGACATTAAACTCGGTAAAATAACTAAACTTTTTATCATGCCTTTTTCATATCTCTTTAGCAGCTGACTAAAATGTGGAAAAGAACTCTAAAAACCATGGTAGCAAGATATATGAGCTATTTTTGGAACTCCATTCTTTAAATACACAAAGAAATTTAATGAAATGAATTGCTATATAAAGTGTCACACTTCAAAAAACATAGGCAGAAAGGGCGATTTCTGGTATCTAATCTGACCCAAAGCAGAAATCAACTAACATAATGAGCATTTTTTAAATAGCCAAAGCAAAGAAGGCATTCAGCAACTCTGCCTTCTCTGTGTCTTCCACCACCAAGGCACCCACCTCATTCACTAGCGGGCCCACATTTTTCCTAACCTTCCTTTTTTTATTGATAAAAGCTCTTTTATTGAAAAAAGCTCTTCTTATTATCTGTAACTGTTGTTGTCAAGTTCTCCTTGGACTTTTGCCCTTCTAATTTTTCCATGGCATACCTTTGCTACACCTTGATATTGTTTGTGAGTAGCCAACCCCCTTTTCCAGAGACTGTAGACCTTCCTTTTCTCCCTGAGGTCCAGCCAAAGCTCTCTATTTAGCCAGGCTGGCCTTCTTGTCTTCTTCCCTGTCGGTTTGTTTTACGGGACCCGGGGATAGCTTTATTCTATGCTTTTGTGAGTTCCTCCTTGAAGTTCCTCCTTGAAGTGTCTCTGTGCGAGCAGCTGTCTGGGAAAAGGCCTGCTGATTTCCATAAAACAACACAGAGAGGGGAAAGGAAGATGCTTACTTAAATAACTCTTACTCAAGCCCCAAGTATACTCAGTGGGACAACTTACATGGATGTCAGCAGAATTTAAAAGGAATCAAGGTTCTAAAGTAGACATAGACACTTATAGGTGTAATTAGTGTTTTCTCAATGGTTATGTATTTTTCTTAAGTGCCCGCTTCAAAAGGTTATAAAAGAAAGTCAAGTACTTCTTTAGAAAGTGTCCTTTCAGACACTCAGCCTGGTCCTCAAATCACACTACCACACAAGCATGCCAAGACCTGTCACACAGACCAAGCACCCACAAGTGTTTTGGTTACAACAGATTCATAGAACTTCAGGCATGGTAGATCTGCTGTGTTTTCAACTCCCTTTGGATTTACCATTGGAATAAACAAGGATCTTTAGGCTTAGTTGCCAGAACCTAAAACTTTATGCTGGACTGCTGGGCTTTTTTGTGCTGAGCAAGCTGTGCATGCAAACCCCGTGAGCCCACTTATGTACGGAAAAGCAACTTGGTCCAAAATAACTCCAAACCAACAACAACCTTCATCCCAGCTGGGTTATTATTTTAGTTTAAAAAATGAAGACAAAGCTTTCAGCAGAACAAGGAAATTGCCTTGCACACATGCTGTTTTAGGAGAAGGTTGACAGCAACTCTTGCTTATGCTGCTTCTCTGAGGAATTAACTTCCTGGTACCACAGTTTTCCGAAGTGGACCTAAAAATACTAGGTATGTTAGCATGAACATTGTATTTGAATTTCAAATAAGAAATTCTGCTTTATCAGTCTGAGGGACTATATTGATTTTAAGATAAATCCTGTATGAGAAGAGAAGGCAGCCCAAGGGATCAGCATACGCATATTAATAACGTAATTATTATAATGCAACAAACAAGACAGAGTGAGCAAAATCATTATCAAGATGAGAACAGGCTGAAACTGGTATTTTGCAGCCATAACTGCTGCTGATACAATTCATGTTCATGAGGAATACGTTAAACTGGAAACTACAGAAACAATTTAGGTATGACTCCTAAAAAAATGTAACTCTTTACAACCCGAAAAAAACAATGTTGTGAGGTAAAGTATAACAAAGATATCATCTTTGGTGCAATTTTTCTCTCAGCTTGGTAGGTGAAAGACAACTGGACTGGTGGTGCCAGAAGGCAACACCATTATGAAATGACTTCTGCGAATTGCTATTGAAACTTCTGAACTCTTGAGTAGTAATTGCACATCACTCACAGGGCTTCAGCTGGTGAATTGTTACCACAACAAACACCGGTATTAGACACTCACACAGACACAATTGTTTTGCTTGAATAAAATAGAAAATCCATAATAATACTTTGTGAATTATTTTCATACTATTGCCAACAGTTGCAAAACAAGACACAAGGGAGATGCAAACACTTTTTCAGCCACTTTCTACTCTCTGCAAGGTAGGGGCTGGGAATAATTGAGGCAGTCTTCCAGTTTTACATCCTGCTTGAGGAAATCTCAGAACTTCTCCTCTTTAAACATGAGTAGTTTGGCTTCCGGGGTTTTTTTCCTTCAGCATTGCTTTTACCTGAAAAAATATGATTATGCATTATACACAAGAGATACACATTGCATAGCCAGGCAGAAAAAGCTAGATTAAAAATAGCACTTGAAGTTATGAAGTTATGCTTGCATTACAAATCTATGTTTGTACTTTTGACAACAAACTGAAGAATATCCATAGTTTCTCTTGTCAGTATCACTGAGTTATATTCACCTGGATTTCTCTTGTCCTGTCTTTATAGTATTACCGATTTAAAGGATATAATTAATGAAATATATATCCCCCCGATGAAGAGACTTTTAGAGGTTAGTTAATGCTAGGAATAACGATCATTTCTTGTGCATGTAAACCTCAGTAGTATAGAGACATTTTTACCATTTCAGCTCTGCCATGTAATCCAGTACCTTTACTGAATATTTATGAAGACCATTGCTACTATGTTGACATCTATGAAAAAAATCAGTTAATGCAGGATTCAAGAAGCTTGTTTTGTCTCTTTAAACCAAAAGAAATAGACTATCAATTATTTAAATACATTTTGGAAAAAAAAAAATATCTCGTGTATCACGGAAGTACAAAGTAAAATTACGCTATTGCTGATTGTCACATAGGTTTGATTAAATCTTAATTCCTTGGCTTTAAACAGAGAAGTATTGATTTCACTGGGGTCTTTCCTCTTCTCTCAAAGAATTGAACTACTGTAGTCTGGAAGCGAGTTGATATACTGTAGCCAAAGCACTGGGTCATAGGTTACAGGTGTTTAAGAAATGGTTTAAAACCATGGTTGTAGGGGTCACCCAGTTTGTGTGGAAAAATTTTGCTCATTAAAAGATAATCAGTGTAGCTCAGCACTGTTAACTAAACCATGCTGGGGTTGAACACAGGGCAGCCTCTTCCTACCAGAAGTATTCCCAAGTCCTGTACAATTCCGCATCCTCTGGAGTGAGCTTTCCCTCAGTCATTCCTCAGCTCTCTCTGCAAGGAGATATGCTTGATGAGAAGGGCAACCCCAGGTCACCCATTGCACTATTGTGGGATATGGGCCAAACTGGAAAAAAAGAGCAGGAGTATATGTATTCAAAATTTAGGAGGCTGCAGCTGAATTTAATCCAGTATTGACTAGGATGTGTGCAATTAGGTGAACACTATTTTTTGGACAGTGTGAAAATGAAAATGTTGCGTATAAACTAGTTGTTAAACAGCAAAAATATCAAGTTCCTTGGGAGAGCATAGAAATAAAAGAGCACGTCAAAAAAAAAAGAAAAAGCTAAATACATTTTCTTGGAGGAAGTTACCTGTTTTTTGGATGCTCCAATCACTTTTCTGGAGGGTTTGTAAAATATCTTCCACATATCCCAGTGTAGCTCTGGTGGGGCTCACTGAAAAACTGAAGAGACTATTTTAATATATACATTGCCAGCACATAACTGAGTTCTTGCAGTTATAAAAATGAATCATTATTTGGTTTTGAAATTCTGTAGTTCCCCTCCAGAAATAAATTTTACTGGTAAATCAAGCAAGGACTCATCTCAAAGGTGGCTCTGTTAGTTTTCAGACCTCACATTATAGACAGCAGGCATACAGAGTAGGACAGCAGACTGGAAGCTATCCATGTAATACACTCTAATTATAACTTGTGTATCATCTTCCCAATAGACCGTGTGTTTACAAGAAACTGTCTCTGACTTTTGACATATGTGAGAGCAATTGGGTTGGACAGTGTTTTTAACCTATGGGAACTCGAGTGTGTCTTTTTCTATTTATGTTTTTACTTCTCAATGTGGTAAGTATGGGTCAGTAGCCCAGTTTTCCTTCGTAGTCAGCAGAGAGAGTTGACTCTTAGAAGCTATTTTAGAGTACTTAAGTTCATCTTTGTCTGTTGTTTACTTATGAAGCTTAGATTCCTTAGTGAAGGCACATAAATTAGGTCATTTCCGAGCGTTAAAAAAATGCTGCATCATTAAAATTTCAATAGTGTATATTGATTTCATAAGTAAATGCAGATCTTGGTCAGAATTTGCTCTTAATCTTTTTCTGTCAAGGTGAGCTAGTCAGCAAGAGCTTTTAAGAAGCTTTACCTGGTTATCGTATTTTAAGTGACTGATTCATATAAAATTAATAGAATGAGTGACAGAACATAACTTTTTACATGTGAATGTACTTTACTAAAATATCCTGATTCATCTAAATTACTGGGAAACTCTTTTAAATATGTGTATTGAAAATGTTTGCTTTTCTAACCCATTTTACCTGTAAGATTGACTCACATGAATAATGAGATTGTGTACAAGGAATGGCATCCTTTGCTGCTGATTTTGCCCTTTGTTTGGATCCAAAGGATGCCTATCGTGGGTCAATATTTAAATTTATTGAGAAGGAAAGTCAACAAAATGTGAGGATTTGGAAGAATCCAAGAGATTCTTGGATTCTTGTAAGAGAACTTTAAAAATACCAGACTGTGTGCCTGAACTGATCAAATTTTGGTTCCCAAGTCCCGAATTTTTTAAAACTAAAGTAATAAAAATGCAGAATTTCTTTATTAGTTAATAGAAAAATGACATAGGTGATGTCTATTCTGGTGAGCAGCTGCCAAGTAAGGTGAGTACTCAGTGAAATTTTCAATCGGTGTTTGAGTTCTGGGTAGGATTCCTTGCAAAGCAGCCAGAGCTCCATGCTTCTTGGTTCCTCAGATTTATTTTTAAAATGTTGTTTTTAAATTAATTTGATTTTATACTCTCTAGAATCTTATTAACATTTTTCTGTCATTGTGCTTAATTTGATCTGAAACATTTCCCGGACTTAAAAATAAGGGGACATGTGTGCACACAAGTGTGCATGTGAACACACACATATACACAGAAAGACTGCTCTCCATCCCCAAAACACTAAGAAGGAAAGTAACTATAAAAACACAAAAGTTTCAAAGTTTAGATAGAGATTCACAGAATAGTTTTGACACATCATATTTAGGTTCTTTAAGTATTCTCTGAGATTAAAAGTGAGGTTTTTTACATCAACATTCTCTGAGAACCATGGGCTAAGCAAAAGGTGAATTAAATTGGATGTTTTCAAAGAAGCAGTACTTCAATAATAATTATGCAGTTCCTGATGCTCCATGACACTGAAAGGACTGTACCTTATCTTTTCACAGTGATTACCTGCAATACACTGACCTAAAAGGTCCTTTCTAGACCTGAATTTCTTTATACAGCTGACAAAGAAAAATTTGAATAATTTCCATTCTGATCATTGTTTCTAAGCATCTTTACAGCATTTGTGTGATGCATGTGAAGGAAAGAGGGAAAATATCTGGTATTTTTTAAAAAACAGAACCACAGCAGCATCTGATTATTAATTTTCAGAGAAGTAACTTTATTGCAAGCTCTTATGAGTTCAAAGTAAATAGTATCTGAGTTTATTGCTGTATCTATATTATTAATAAACTTCAATAAGATAGGCCCTGACTTTTAAAAACTCATTAAGTGAATCTAACAACGCAAGAAGCTAAACATCTTTATGTCCCACTGAGATGTATTTCTTTAGCACAGACTTAACTGAATTTCAGGGATGATTAATAGGAGGACTCAGGCAAGCACTGGTCAAATCTGTTTTTCTTATGAATTCCCTAAGATTACTATTATGAAACTGCTTTTATCATGAAAGACTAAGATAACTATCTGATTATTATTATTTTTACATGTCAAATAATATCATCAACTGAATAAGGATGCAAGTTCCAAATTATTTTTGCTTCTTTATTTTCATTTATTTCATTTCTCTATTTCTCGTTACCCTCAGTAAAGGAAATTCACTACCCTGAGCAAAGCCATTCAGGAGGGATACTTGGGCGAATGAAATGGCAGCTGCAAAAAACTGCTGCTTAAGTGACTAACTTAATATTTGTTCATAAAAACATAAAAAAACCACAGCAACAAAGCCTGTTGCAATTATTTTACTTGGTATCAAACCTACCCACATTTATCCTAAGGGACCTAACTTCAGCCCAAATTCAACAAATTATTTAACCTGTGCTTCAGACTAATTGCTACACTAAAAAGATGATTTTCATCTTGCCTTCAGGCAGGAGCTGCATTTTGGCTGTGTTATGGGACTGAGTAGCACGGCACAGGGGCAGACGGTCCGTTGAACGAAACAGTTAATGCCGGGGACCTGAAACTCGGTGATATACACATTTCCATCGGTTTTACCCTAACCCCACTCCAGTCTGGTTGAGGCACCGAATATCCACCAGCCGCCGCAGTAGCCAGTGTGTACTCTGGGGCAGATCCTATCCCCAGCTCAGCTTCAGCTGGAAGGCAGCCCCAGGCTCACCCTGAGTGGGCAGAGCCGAAGGACAGGAACAGGGGTCAGTCAGCCAGACATTCACTCTTAATCAAAATTAATATGCTAATGTAGATATAGCCCAAGTCAACCCCTGGATTTTCTTGCATTCAGCCTCACTTTATGTGGTTTTCTTCACTACCAGCCTTAACGAGAATTTACACAAGAATTACTTGGAGTAAATCTCCCAGGGGCCTAATTTATGCAGGCTTAAATCTGTGGCTGAACTGCACCTGTAACTTTATGGCAAATAACCTTATCCAAAGCTATTTGGATACATTACATTCCACTACTACAGGGATTATTCTTTTCATGGAATTCTTTATCCAGTTTCTGATTTCACTTAAACTCACTGGTTTGCCCTCCCAACAGATTAGCTGTTCATTGTCATTCAAGGGAATATTAGCCTTTAAAATAAGTACAAAGTACAACCTATTGCGCAGGGATTTTAACAAATCTATATGGACCTGTATTTCTAATTCTGCTGAAGTTAATGACTTTAGGGTCTGGCACAGTTGAAACTAAATCTTTCTTGGTATGTGAGAGAAATTTAACTCAGCAAATTTGAATCCATACCTCTCAGAGCAAAATATGGTCCTATAGTATGGCCAACAGGGAAAGAAGGCTATGTCTAGTGCTTCAAAAATACATTTAAATGGAGGAGAAGGGATTCAGTTATTGTCTACCTTTGCATTTATGGTGAAAAATAACAGACATTCCCCCATGCTGATTAATGATAATTAATTGAGCAATGTCATTTTATCCTTCAAGTATTTTTGTATTGGCCTGAACCTGACAGAGTTCAGTATCATTTAGCTTTGTTTTATCCAAAAAATCAAACCATTTCTTAGATGAAAATGCACAGAATCAGGACATGACAAAAGTAAAACACATTAATTGTGGGTTATTTCTTAGACTACTAATGTTAATAATATAATAATACATAATTATTATTTAATAATAATATAATAATAATAATTTGTGAATGAAGACGTTTTTATAATTATTCTTTGCATAGTTTGGTATGAGAATAAATGTTTCTAACATAAATTTTAGTGCCTTGTTTGGCATTTAATTCGGTAGATTGGCATTGCTCTCAAAATGGTATTTGACTCATTACCTGGAACTATTTGAGATACTGTCAAGCATTGCATTAACTACAGTATTCTGGTAATTTCCATGATACCTTATATTTCTGTGCATGCTGTGTCTATAGCCTCAATGAGGTACACGATGTTAAGGGGGAATGCAGACATAAGGGTGTTACTCTTGAAATAAAAGATGGTTTTAAGTAATGTGAAGAATCAAAAGTGAGGACATTGCAATGTCTGCTGTTACACTCTATGAACTCAGTTTCTCATGCTTCTACTGTTGCAGCTCTGATTCTGTCTGCTGCCTGTTCATACATCTCTTAATAACATCAAATGATGAATTTAACTAAAGTGTTTAATATCATTATAGAATCAATAATTTTAAGCAGCTTCTCTTTTCAGAGTTTTGCTGCTTTTTCCTTAAATCCAATGTTGCCTTTGAAATCATAATCAATGATTCTTCTTTTCCAACATAAACATAATCTCCTTTGAATAATCAGTGATTTAAAAAAAATATCCCAGAGAAGCAGTGCAGCAATGTTATTTATGCAAATAAAATAAATCCCCAGAAAGATATTTACAGGAATATTACCCTAAAATCAGAAAATGATAAAATCAGGAAATGATATCTCATTACACCGTATTGTTCTTGATCAACACGTCCTGTGTTTGAGCAAAAAGATGGCAGCTCAAGTATTAAAATCAGTCACTCCAAATAGATCAGCTTTACCTGCACTACAAAGTATCATTATGTCTAGTATTATTTAGGTTTATTTGCAGAAAGTGTGGAAACCATGAGAAACCAAATTTGGCACTTGATTCTCTTTCCAAGCAACTTGATAGAAATTTTGCCTTTTGAATTCAGTTCTGCAGAATCTAAGCGCTTTCCCAGCTCCTCCCCCCTTCCCTTACCCACCACTCCCGACGCTGACCATGTATATATACAGGCAATATCTCCTTTGCAGACTTTACAAAAAAGCTTCAGGGTAAATGATAAACTGGAGATTGCTCCGTTAAATGAAGTTCTGTACATTTTCCCTGAAAATGACTTTATGGGGTGCTATTTCTTTCCTTACAGGTGTATTTTACACTGTTTATGGTCCTTGAGTTGAAATTTAACTGAAGTTTATCCCATTGCCATTCATGTTCGTGCTTGAAGATCTTAACGATCTGTTGCAAGACTGCCTTATTGAAGTTTCCTCGTGTTGAAAGACTTTCAGGCAATGAGTGCACAATCATAATGAGTGAGTTGTTCCCCAGTCTCTCCTAGTCTCTACTCACATTTCTATGTTCTACCTTTTCTTCTTTCTTTTTTTTTGGGTGTGTGTGTGTGTGTGTGTGTGTCTCTGGCAGGTTGTAAGGCCATATACAAAGCAGACAACTAATGGTCTGTAATAGTGCTGTAAGAACTGACCTCAGCCCAATCTTCATCTGTGAAGGGGGCTAAAATGCTCTTATTCTTCAAATCACGAAAGGCAGTAAGTGCTCTTTTATAAATCTTCCCAAGTGAGCAAGAACTCCAGTTCTAGTGGTTTAACTGTTGTTAGTGAGAAAGATGTACTGATCGAAAGGAAATCTTTTTTTTTTTTTTGTAGCACTAGCATTCTATTTATAGCAAACTGTTTGGAAGGAAAGGAAAAAGATAATTAAAACCTTATGATGTTAGGAGCTGGTTATTTAGCTTTAGATCTGGGAATGCTTTAATAAATTGCCTTACAAGGTTTTGGTGGCACTATCATTTAAGCACATGATGATAACCTATTCTGTTATGGAATGTTCTATGGAAATCAGTAAGGTATCCTGTGATATTCCTGTTTATAGAAGCAATATAGCTAGCTAGATCGACAAGGATTTTCCTGTATCCTGTATCTGAGTAGCAATTGACTATTTGCATTTTCTTTAAACACACAGAGTAATTAAGGGGTTGCAGTCAACAGCTCAATGTCCAAGTAGTGGCCAGTAACAAGTGGTGTTCCTCAGGGGTTGGTACTGGGACCAGTACTATTTAACATCTTTGTCAGTGACATGGACAGTGGGATAGAATGCACCCTCAGCAAGTTTGCTGATGACACCAAGCTTGGTAGCGCAGTTGACACACTGGAGGGAAGAGATGCCATCCAGAGGGACCTGGACAGGCTGGAGAGGTGGGCTCGTGCAAATTACATGAAGTTCAACCAAGCCAAGTGCAGGGTCCTGCACCTGGGACGTGGCAATCCCAGGCACAAATACAGGTTGGG
>JAOQGH010000012.1:92745614-92759547 GCA_025769975.1 Gallinago jamesoni | reverse complement strand
TTATAAGGTCTCCCCGGAGCCTTCTCTTCTCCAGGCTGAACAACCCCAACTCTCTCAGCCTGTCCTCATAGGAGAAGTGCTCCATCCCTCTTATCATCTTTGTGGCCCTCATCCAGACCCGCTCTAACAGGTCCATGTCCTTGTGCTGACGGCTCCAGAGCTGGAAGTAGTACTGCAGGTGAGGTCTCATGAGAGCTGGAGTAGAGGGGCAGAATCCCCTTCTTTGACCTGCTGATCACTCTTCTCTTGATGCAGCCCAGGATGCGGTTGGCTTTCTGGGCTGCCAGCGTGCATTGCCAGCTCATGTTGAGTTTGTCACCCACCATTGCCTTTTTTATGATAAAATCTTGTTATTTAGTTATGATCCAGCCTAAAATCCGATGTGATCCTGAGATCTATTTCTAAAGCACCACTACTGCACCTGTTGATCCTCAACTGGATGTGTGTAAATACGATCCTGCCACAAAGGAAGTTTTATTGGGGCATAGTTTTCCTCAGATCCTTTTGATTTCTAAGCCTGCTCTTGAATGTGTTGACAATAGCACTGTCTGCAAATTTACTGAGTGTAGTCCTTATTCTACAGTTCAGATAACTTCTGAGATTCCTGAAAAAGACATGGTTGAAATAAAACTTTTTGTAGTTATTCCATTTGATACATTAGTTTGTTTTGACATTGAACCATTGATAAAATGGAAAACTCTATTCAAAAAGTTTTCATGCACGAATATTTTAATTTCATTTATGCAGCAATGCTGCCTTAATTTCACTATTGGATATCATCCATTGTGATATCACAGGGGTATTACTAGTACCAAAAGAAGAAAATACATTTTTGAGTTTTCAAATTTAGTGTCTTTACTTTATTGTATATGTTGAATTAGAGATATCCCTTATGAGAACGTATCAATTTTTAAAAGGAAGCACTTTAGCTACTGTGTACATAAAGCACCTCTAACTATTTAATTGAAAAAAATAATCTATAGATGTGGTTTAAAGAAACAAGGATGCATCATTTAATCTTCATTGCCCTCTTGCATGATTTCAGTCAGGAAGCTGTTCAGCCAAACAGATTTCATTACTGAAATCAATGGAAACATCAGTCTGTGTAAAAGCTTCTTGCATAGGGACAAAAAGGCAAGATTAGCTTTCCTTTTTTTATTTTTTTTAAGAACTTTTTTTGCTTTGTCACTTTTCTACACCGTTTTGTCTCTACAGACTCACCAGGCTCCCTCTGGTGGTTTCCTAACAAAAACATTGCTGTGCTTAGGGCCACAAAGCCACAAATTAAAGACTGATTTCATTAGCACTTCTTCCTCCTATAATAATTAAGAAACTACAAATTTACTCAAGTATAAGGCTTTGTGTAGCCTACTGTTGTGCAATCTAAATGATAATATGCTTTCTGAGCCAAAAATATTTGAAAAATCCTTTAGGTTTTGGTTTTTTTCTCAAATCCTTTTGGGGTTTGGAAAGTGAGAAATAAATGATACAGCTAACCAGTAAGTTAATATCCCATAATATCCATATTAATGATCCAAATAGAACATCTGAATCTATAAATTCAGTTAATTGACTTTTAATATCTCTTTTTACTCAGGCAACATTCTCTGATGCTCTGGATGTGTCATACTCTCTCTCAGCTGACAATCTCTTTTACTGCCTCAGGTGTGGATGCAGATTTTCTCTTGATCCCAGGGATATTGCAAACTACCGTGGGAGAGTTTCTGGATGAATTCTTGGTATATATTGCCATCTTTTGAGCTGATAGCCAGCCAATATTAACGTTACTATTTATTTGTAAACATTTTCTTTAAATCTTTCCATCATTAATATCAGAAAAAGTCACCTCTGAAGGCACAAGAAAAAGAAGCTATCTATTTTTAAAATTCGAGTATCAGTATTAATAATTATAATGTCATGAGGGGTTTTGATGACCAAAAGAAGGCGCAACTCTTGCTGCATGTTAGGGCTGGTGACTGCACAGTACGCAGGACTAAAAGGGACATCTAAAGACACACAGTGTGCATACTCCACCATTGTGTCTACTTTCAATACTTCTTTAGGACAACTTGTATGGTCCTCTGAATTCACTAAAAATTATAATCGTACATCAAGGCACATTGCTGGTTTTGTTCCAGGAGGACAAGCATAGGCAATCTTTGTATTTTGAATCAACCTTAAGTCACTCCACCAGGTGGACACCCATGAATCTGAACTGCCTCCAGCAAGGCATGCAAGTCATCAAAAGTGTTTGCAAAAAGAAAAAGAATAAACTGTTTTCCATATCCACAGGTCAGAAAGGAAATGCTTAAATTGCTGCACTTGAAATGCAAGTTAACAATAGCAAACAGCTTTCTGATTGTAAATGGTAGCTGAGCACTGAAACAGTGTCTTCAAAGGTAGTGGGGCTTTTATGAAGTCATCTATGAAGATTAGTTATATATAATTAACCATTCTTCTTTCTGATTTCTGTTTTGCCTTTTGAGATGCAGGGCAGTTAGATTACAAACTCCTCCAATGGAAGCCTCTTTCATGGTGCTCTGCATGTACTCAGCAAGTCTTGGGAAACAAGGGAAGGGAAAACAACCTCACCTATATTTTCAGTAAACTTCAAATAAAGTCTGAGCAATAATGTCTTCCATGAAGTCTCAGAACAATGAAAAACAGAATCAGTCTAATGATCCGGACTCTGAATGAAGCCCTCTCCTGAAGCAAATTAAAACACAGTACAGCTGTGCCTGAATCAATAAGCACCCACTCAGGTAGTTACCAAAATCAATAAAGAAGAAAAGTCTGGCTCAGACAAAATCAAGCTTGAGCTGCCTCCATCCACTGCAATAAAAAAGTCTCACTAATTAGCTGAAGGTAAAACCAGTCTCTGTTCTATCAGAAAAACGATGAGAGCTGGCAAAAGCCAAACCCCAGATAGCTGACAGCAGCACCGAAATGTCTATATTTTAATGTTCTTTCCCTGAATTATGACACAGCCAAAGTCATAACAGTAGTAAGGTGATGGGCAGCATACAAACCTGTAGAAGAAAATATCTTTCTAGTTATCTCCAGAACTTTGTAACTGAAATTAATTTTGTCAGGCTATTTAACTAGAAGATACAAAACATGTTTTGTAAAGCAGTCAGGGTCTGTTGATAATTCTAATAGTAATTCTAATGAAGGCTTTTAAATCTGCCTTAGAGTTTTCTCTTCCTGCCTCACAGATTATATGACAACGGTCTGCCACATAAAATTAGCAGAAATAGTGAACTAGCAGGTTTGGTCCACAAAAAAGCCTGTTTTTCTCTACTACATTTGCACAAGTCCTTTGCATAGTTACAGAAGTATAGTTGTACCATTTTCTTGAAAACTATAAGTCTCTGCTTACATAGGTGTCCATACAACAAATTTTCAATCAAGATTGAACCAAGACCAAGAGCAATCAAAAACACGTAAACCACACACTTCTTGGACACGATACCTGCAGAAAAATGGCAATTGCCTCATATTTTTTTCTTGAATAGTTGTATTTGGAGCCATCTCCAGGCTCCTCAGCAATGTGGGCAAATTGAGTTTTTCTTCCCTTGACTGGAGAAGACAGGCATCCAGCCAAGGCCAGGATGTTTTTGACACACAAGCCCTTTCTGAGCAGCTGTGAAGAACCTGAGAAAGCCAAGAATGCTGCTTCTGCTGTCTCCAGGATGGAGGGGACAGTAGTGTCAGTGGCCACCATAGATGTCCTATCTACTCTCCCCTGGCTGCTGTGCTCCCACCCACCAGTTTTCTCTCTTTGCCCAAAGAGCAGCCCTGGTGACCAAGGTCTCCAGTGCTAAGCAGTGAGGCCCTGACCTTGTTGCTGACAACAGCCTCTTTGCTGCCTTTGGCAATTGCTTGCTTTGCCTGTCTCTGGAGTACACAGCTGTTTCAGCAGCAGTTGTGCTTTCCAAGTGTTAGGGTTTGAGAAACCCACAACAATTTATTGTTGTTTAGACAATTAACCTATCACCCAATGACCCCTCCCCACCTGGGAAAGGGAATCAGGAAAAAACAAGGAAACACGAGAGCTGAAATATTAATAGATTTAATAGGATAAGACTAAAGAGTTAATGTTAATAATACTAAAGAACCAGTATTCATCCCAATACTAATATAAAATATGTAAGGATTATACTCAGCCAATTACACCAGTAGGAAACTATGCACTCCCAGCAGAGGACAACAAATGTGGGACACTGCGAGCACCGCACCTTGAGGAGGAAGGGAAGGGCTCGGGGGTCTAGCATTAGGGCAAGAAGTTCTCAGGATGACAGCCATCAAGGGAGAGAAAGCGACAGAGGGTACTATGCAGCAAACATTCTAATTTATATTGAACGTGATGTTCATGGTATGAAATAATCCTGTTGGCAGCTTGGGTAAAGAGCCCGGATCTTGCTCCTCCTCATCCCTGCACCTGACAAGGCTTGAAAACACTGAGACCTTGAATTCTTCATTCCATAGCTGGCTAGAAAGTAAATATTTTCAAAAAATAAGACACTAGAATCTTCCAAAAGTGTAGTTTCCCCAAGCAATAGAAGATAATTTTGCCCCATGTGACTCAAACCAGGACACCAAGTTACTTCTTTTTAGCAAAAATGATGTCTTTCAGTGTAGATAACAGATGTTTTCCACATGGCTGAGGTATCTTCTGTAGCTTGTATTTCTATTTTT
Organism: Gallinago jamesoni; assembly: GCA_025769975.1. Classification (NCBI taxonomy): domain Eukaryota; kingdom Metazoa; phylum Chordata; class Aves; order Charadriiformes; family Scolopacidae; genus Gallinago; species Gallinago jamesoni. Next base: position 92,754,849 of record JAOQGH010000012.1, on the reverse strand, counting down.
TCTATATAGGAACATGAAATTCATTTTACAGAACTTAACCCTTTCTGTTCTTGTCCTACTTCCTCAAACCAGTAAGATGCCCATTTTATGGAGCTGTTTGAAGGTGTACTAAATACCCATTTAAATGACTCCTGGAGATGCTCTACCCGTGACCTGAATGTCTACTGTGCTCTCCTGAGTTTTATATGCCTTGCTCTGTAGTGCTATATTGTATTACAAGCATTCATCAAAATACCCTTGATTCTGTTACATCAAGAAAAATCAAGTATTGTTGCTCTCTGCAGCCAACACTAAAAAGCATCCCATGGGGTAACTAACACAAATCAAGGAAAGTGAAACAAGCAACCCTTTTCAACAACTATAAAGCTGTGAGAAACTGGAGAAACTGGGACCTTACAAAAGCATAAGCATGTTCCTAGGCCATGGTGATAAGCTTTTGTCATTTTTACAGAGAAAATTGCTGGCCATTGAATAAAGTATGGGCAAATGTTTTCATATATAATTTTTATGTCATATGTTTAGAATACTAATTTAAAATGCTAAACTGTAATGCAAAATACCAATGGGATTTTGGAAACTATACCTTCATATTTCATTCTCCACTTTTGATTGTCTGCATTTTAAAGGCTATTTTAGAGCTCTATATTGAAGAACTGGAATAGAGAGCTAGGAGAAAAAAAATCAACACAAACTCTGTGATGGAATGGCAATGGCTCTCAAGTGAATAGGGACAGATGTTTACTTCTTTCTAAATGCCAGCAAGGAGCAATAAACTTCAGTTTATTAGTGACACCTCTCCACTACAGAAATCTGAATGTAGCAACAACTATGACCTCAGGGTTACATTATTCTGAAGAATATAGATAGAAGGCAACTTAATGCTTATAGATACTTGACTTTTTCCATACTAATAACTTTATAGAAGGTGAATCAAAGGTGGGTTATGAATCATGAGCTTTTGGTTTAGCTTTTGAATGTTTTTTAAAGTTCACATCTGCCTTTAAAATGTGACTTTCTACTCCAGGAATCATTGTAAAGAAAAACAATAGCATGATTGATGTTACTATTATGCATGACTTTCTTTCACAAATAAATAAAAAAAGTTAGTCTTGAAAATAAGCCTATTTTCAGCCTTGTGTTTTATAAATAAAACATAACCAAATCTGGAGAATGTTTTTGGAGCAAATAGAATGGGTCAGTGGGCTACGGGTTGGGTTGTCAAAAGATTTCTGGAATTTTCTGGACTATTCATATGCTTAAATATGAATACGCTTTAAATTATTTCACTGTACCATCACCAGGCTGCAGTTTAGAGGCTTAAACCTCAATTCCAGCTTCATCTTCACTACAGGGGAAAAAAAAACACACAAAAGAATTTATACAGGAGCAGACAGATTTTACCAAAACACTTTTCTGAAGAGAAGTTGTATGTATACATACTTATACTCAGCCTCTGATTTTTGTGCCTCACTTATTCAATGCATCCTAAAAATGAAAAGTGGGACTGTAGCAAAAAAAGCTATGAAATGTACATGAGTACATGAACTGATTATTGTTTCTGAGGTGCTAAGCTAATGTTAATTTTTAAATATAAGTACATTTTTATTATTTTGATTTTATGCTTTATTATATATACATTACATAGTAACAAAGACTTTAGTAGTAATAAATATTTTAAATAAATTTCTTGGGTTGTTTAATAGTGAGTTCTCTTTTCCAAAACCAAAGAATTACCAGTGTAAGTCACGTATTTTTATTATTGGAACCACATAAAACATAAGGTATCCAACCATTAGAGTGACCAAAAGGTAGCAGGACATCCTTGTGATGTTTTTTCTCAGTAATATCTTCCTGATCAAGCCACTGGGGAGTAAGCATGTAGGTCTGGACTTAACTAGGTTCCCAGTTCCTAACTAAATTTACTTAGTTTCCCAGCTCCTTTATAGACTTCTTCCAAAATATTTTCCATTTATTGTTGTGGAAAATTACAGAATCAAAATGCTTTGTTGGAAGTGAGTAATAACGTCTGATAAAGATGACTTTATATCCTGGCTACAAACAGAAGAAAATTATGTTGCTCTTTCTGAAGAAAGAGCTGTTCTAGTTTTGACAAAAGTAGATCTTTCCATGTCAAAGGTGTCAATAAAACTAGATTCAAAGAAATGCATGAGGCACATGCTTAAGAGAATCCCTTTGTAAAAAGATGGAATTCATTTTCCTAAACTGTGATGTAAATTTTATACTGCTTTTTTTCTCCCACTTTGTGTGGAGTGCACTTTGTGTATTAAATGATATAATTATTCATACTGAATTCATACTGAACTTTTCCTTTGGAACTTTCTATCACATGAAAATTTTAAGAGTTTACTCAATCTAGATAACAAGAATAGTGGGTGAAAATGTCAACACCTGCTTGTTTGTGACAATCTTAGCAGGAATCATGAGTGCTGTCGACAGGGGAAATTTTCTTTACTGATGTAAAAGGTGGGTCTGTCAGCTTCTTTTCCTACAACAGAAAAGCTACACTATGATTGTGTTCTCTCTTTTCTCGCCGATGCTCAGGGCAGTCTTATAAGTACCCTATATGTTACGATACATATATAACAGAAAAGCAAAACTTGAACTGCGAATCTGCCAATTCAACAACTAAGGAAGTGAATAGAACCAATGCACCAGATCACTCATGTCATATTCATATTGCTTTCCCTTAAAACTCATTTTGGTTTTGTCCCCACTTTTACTGCTTACTTGTCTGTAAAACTATCTAAATTTCTTTGGTCAGCTTTCAGGCTATACTGTTTGAAAGATAATATTTCTTAAGAAAACAGAGTGTTAATGGTGAAGACTAACACAGCATTTCAGATAAAGACTTGCAGTCAATGCAGTGCTAGCATTGACTTCAGCAAGGCTGGAGAGTTGCCCTCCTGACATCCTGGAAGAGTGATGTCTGGTAACCAGGTATGATTCAAAAGCAAAATATCAGTCGTATTCAAAAACATTTCTTGTATCTCATCATATGAAGGAATTATAGTGGGAAACACAGGCCTCAGCATCACTGAGGAAATCTGTAGAGTCTTCTCTTTTTTTTTTTTTCCTGTTCATTTTCACAACCTACTCGGAGCACTTCCAAAAAGTCCGCATTATCTGATGTATTCTAGAAACATTTAACAATGTTCTTTCTCAAATCCCTTACAGAAGTACAGACTAGTAGGTTTGCATGGTAATTGAACACATCAATATAAGGTATGCATAGGTATGCACACCTAAGTATGAAAAAAACCCAACCCAAATCTTACTAGTTTATTTTTGCTTGCTGTTTGTAGCTTCTAACCTGAGTTACAAAGGACATAGAAAACTATTCAATCCAAATAAAAGTTTCTCAGATCTATAGAAATTGAATTGTGCTCTCCCATTAATGTGTTCCTTTGGACATAATGGACCAGATCATACATTGGTTTAATTAAAATCTAGGTCTGCAGAAGTCAATAGATCTGCAGTCCGCTGATGTACAGCTGCTGAAAAGATGCCTCAATATAAGTAGCAAAAGGAGAGGTAGGGAAAACAAATAATCAAATTGTGGACTGCAAAACAAGCAAACAGAAGCTCATTGCCTTCAAGAGCACATCTGAGCGGTTCTGTTTGTCCCTGCTGCTCCCGCAGGAAAAAGCAGCAGTGAGCTCTTGAGTAAACAGGGCACTGTTTGAGAAAGCCGTCGCTCCCCCAGCCCGTACCTCCACGCTGTGCCCAGCCTGCGCTCCGGTCACAGGGGCACTTTTAACAATTAGCAGTCAAGGTCCCTAAGGAAGAGAGAGAAAATACAACATAACCTGCTGTAGCCGGCTGACCGGCAATTCCAAAACCCGATGTTTAGGACCCCTCAGGCAAATCTGTTCCATTCACAAGGTGTGTGTGCCCCTGTGATTATTTACAAGTACTCGCATCCATGTTCGGGAGGAAGTTTTATACTTCCTCCGGTTCTGAAAAGATTGATTTTTCGGCAGCTCTCATTTCGGCAACTTTAAGAGCTGCCCGGGGGCTGCCCGGCTCCGGGGGATGTCCCCTCGGTGGGGATGTCGTCCTGCAGCGGCGGCGGTTTAAAACACGGGCTTCGTGATCTGAGGCTGAAAAGCGGCCAGACCTTTTTTTTTCTTGTTTTTTTTTTTTTTTGTTTGTTTGTTTTGTTTTTGGTTTTGGGGTGGTTTTTTTTTTTTTTTTGGAAAGAGGAACGAGAACGACGTATGCCACCTTTTGTCCTGTGAGTTACTGCATATTGCGGAATGATTAATGAAAACCTGTGAAGGAGGTGAAAACAGTGAGCGCAGGCGGTGTTTAGTCCGGACAAACTCTTGCTGCCGGCTACCTGTTGAGGTGGGTTTACGCAGGCACTTAATTATTTCTGTCTTTCCGAAAGAGTTCATTTAAGCCAAGCCGGACCTGCCTGTCGCCGCTCCAGCCCCGAGCAGGACGCCGCTTCTGAGGCTCCCTAGGAGCGAAGGCAAAAAAGCAGAAAGAACTTTTCCGAGGTGGGGACCGGGGTCGGTCTGCTCCACTCCGCTCCGCTCCGCGCCCCGCCCCGCGCTCCGGCTGCCGCCCCCTCCGGGCAGCCCTGCGGAGGCAATTACAAGCCTAATCGGGGGGTGGGAAAAAAAAATAAAAAAATCCTCCACCCTTCCTTTCCCCAAGGAAACATCCCCGGGGGGCTCAGTCTCCCGGAGCAGCGGGCGGGAGGCCGCCAGCGCGGAGAAGCGCGGAAGCTCCACCGCTCCGCGGGGCGGGTCCGAGTGCAGAGGAGGCGGCCGGGGCGCCTCCCCCGGTGGCGGCGGCGGCGGGGTCGTCGGGACCCGCGACCCCCCGGGCGGAGCGCGTCGCCTGCCCGGAGGCGGCCGGGGCTGCCGCGCCGCGTCCGCGTCCCCCGGCGCAGTCTGCGCCCCTGCGCGGCGGCACCCTCCTCCTTTCCCACCCTCCATCCCTCCCCGCCGCCGCCCGGCGCTGGCGGGAAGCGGCCGCCGTCCGCGGTGCCGAGGAGCGGCGGCTCCGCTTTCCGCCTGCGGAAACTTTGGCCGGCGCGCAAGGGGGAGGATGGAGCCGGGGGAGCCCGCGGCGGCGCCCCTCAACCGGTCCCGAGCTGGGGCAGAGCCGCCCCGCGGGGAGTTCAACCTCTCCGGGCTTCCGGAGGCGGAGGGGAAGCCCCTGTTTGGCATCGGCATCGAGAACTTCATCACCTTGATCGTCTTCGGCTTGATCTTCACCCTGGGGGTGCTGGGCAACTCGCTGGTGATCACGGTGCTGGCGAGGAGCAAGCCGGGCAAGCGCCGCAGCACCACCAACATCTTCATCCTCAACCTGAGCATTGCCGATCTGGCCTACCTGCTCTTCTGCATCCCCTTCCAGTCCACGGTCTACGTGCTCCCCACCTGGGTGCTGGGTGCCTTCATCTGCAAGTTTATTCACTACTTCTTCACCGTCTCCATGCTGGTGAGCATTTTCACGCTCTCAGCTATGTCAGTGGACCGCTACGTGGCCATTGTGCACTCCCGACGCTCCTCGGCCTTGCGTGTTTCCCGCAACGCGCTGTTGGGTGTGGGGCTCATCTGGGCGCTCTCCTTCGCCATGGCCTCGCCTGTGGCTCACCACCAGAGCCTCTTCCACCGTGACGCCAGCAACCAGACCTTTTGCTGGGAGCACTGGCCCAACCCACGCCACAAGAAAGTCTATGTGGTTTGCACATTCATCTTCGGCTATCTGCTCCCGCTGCTGCTCATCTCCTTCTGCTACTCCAAGGTGGGGCAAAGCGGGTAGTGGTGAAGGCTATGTTCAAGGAATGGTGGGGAGTGAAATGGTGGCAGGTGTCCTTGAGCGGTGGGGACACGGCTGGGCATGAGGAGGGACATGGCACTGCTGGGAGGCAACGGGGCAGGGGTGAGTTTGTGGCATAAAGGGAGAGGACAGGTTTCAAAGCCAAGGGGTGATATGCAAGTGTGGTACAGAAAGGTCAGGACAGGGATTGCACAGGGTGGAGATAAGGGTTGTTGAAGCAGCTACTGGGGTCTCCTCTGCCAGATTTCCTCATTACAAAGTGCTAAGAAGCCCCAGTGCTCTGCTGCTTTCTCTGCCAACACAGCTCTCCTATTTTCTTGCAGTGCTGTATGAGGAGTTTAACTCAAATGAAATGCCACAAAGCAACAAGTTGTTCAGACTTCAAACGAAGCATTCCAGTTCTCTAAAATGCAGTGTACTTAAAAAATGACACAAACCCACTGGTTTGGTCCGATCCAGTTAACATGTTAAGAACAAAAGGTGCATCATGCCGCCTGGTCCCTGCGAGCTCTGTCTTGCCCTATTTGGTGTGAATGGGAGTTTTACATCTGACTTCAGCAAGGGCAGGTGGTGGTAGGGAGCAGTGCGTGAGGACACGGCTAGGAAAAAGCAATAAGTAAGGGTGCCTGAATAAGGACACTTAAGAACTTTTCTGCTCAGGCAAACTGTCACAATTTTCTGTGAATATGAATTGCAGCCTTCAGTATAGGGTCCACTGCTTGCTGCTGGACAGGATCTGGAGCACTGTCAATAGCAGGATTTCTCCTCAGGCAGTAATTTTCATTTGAGAGGGTAGATCTGCTCTTGCAAATAAAGACTGCTTAAATGTCGAGAAGTCAGTTCTTTAATTGGCAAGTTAAACAGATGTAACTAATGTATTCAATTTGACCAAATAATTTTATGTTCTCTTCAGTTTTATATGTACTACATCAGCTTAATTATTATGTGCAAATTAAGGCTAGAGTGGCATCCAACTCTGCTAAAACCAGGTTACGCAGAACTCAAAGGACAACATTTCTAAATTACTGTTTGTAATAAAAAAAATCTGACCTGGCAAATGGAGAAGAAATTCATGTCTTAATATATAAACTGAATTCTGTTTTCCCAGGGTGAATACACTGGTATTTCATCTACAGTGGTGAACATGACGGAGCTGTGACAGGGATGAAAGTTGCTGTAGCCATAGACCACCAGAGCTTTAAGAAAATATTACTATTTCAGGGAGAATGCTATGGAATGTGTGCAGAGGGAGCTTTTCAGCTACTAAGAATTCTTATATTTTTCAGAGCCAAAGCATCTTCAGTTTCAGTATAAAGTACCTGCTTTCGAAGTCTAATTATATGACAAAAGATTGAAAACAAGTCTTACAAAATTACAACAGAGTCCTGCAAACTGTGGGTGGGGAAGGAAACATACTTAAATAAATTATAATCATTATAAATATAACACACCATGTTGTTACAAAGTACCACTACAGAAGTAGATCTCTCACTATTAGTATGAATATGTAGTTTAAAAAAAAAACAAGCCAACAAACCAAAATACAAACCACAAAGCACCCCTATGTGAAATGTATGCCCAGAACAAGTTCATAAAATCAAAGCCACTTGAATTTACAGCTAAAATCTTGTGCTTGAATTATTGCCAGGCTAGGATCTCACCCTTGCTTGTGATGTGTTTTCAGGCTGTGTGTGTGATCCTGCTTGTCATGGTGTCAGGCTGGAAGGTGCAACCTGAAGGGATGAGTTTTAGGAGATATCTAGGAGGTACCTGGTATTCCCATCAGTGTCACTGAAGCTGAAAAAGGCTATCGGAGGTATTTGTATCGTGCAGAATAAAGGCTCATTCCTACCTTCTTTAGGAGCCACTAGCAAATCTCCAACTACAATATTTTGGCACATGGGGCAGGGTGAGGGAGAAATTAAGGATGATAGTAGTCAAAAATCAGACCTGGAGTTTTAAATTCGTCAAAGCTATTGCTTCTCTCACAGGTCTGACGCAAAGTGGTTGCTGTGAGCTTTTCTTGATATCACTGAAGTACTATGGAGTGCAACAAGTATTTTGGCTTCTGAATGCATGCAGGCTTAGAGGATTGCTGCTGTGTGATAGCCTCAGAAGTAATATAAAAATAAATTCATTAGTTTCTTATGGACTTCACTGGTTTTCATAAACTGTGGATTAGCTAAATAATGCAATCTTCTGATACAGTAGATTAAGACAAAGGAGACTCATTTCTCTATTTGAATATATTGCCTTTTCCAGATTCCTTTAAGGCAGATCTGTTTCTTTTATAAGCAAATTGCAATTGAACTTTCAGTTTTGAGCCTCATTTTTTAGGCACTCTAACAGGGAGTCGAGCTCTTTCTCTCTCTCACTCTCTCTTAAATTATGTTAGGAGATGTTTGTATTTTCCCCAGTGGCTAGCAATACTGTTACCACCTATGGAAGTGCTAAAATAGTGCTAGGTATTTGGAAACAGTGGCCTCCCACAAAATCAGAACTGGAAATCTTACATGATGTGCTCTTGAGTCAGAGATTTATGAGATCATGCTTTGTCCTCTGACCCACAAGTAACTTTGGTTCAATTTCAACCAAATTTGACAGAGGAGTGAAAATATTAAAAGGAATGATTTTTCATTTTTCCCTAGTTTTGTGAAAACAGGAGTCAATGAAGTAGTTGAAGAGTCTCCATCATCCTCTCTTTAGAGAGAGTCAGTCTTTGCTCAACTGTTAAGCATCAGACAAGCCATAGGGGGAAGAGGCTTTATATAGCTTTTACTCATGGAGGAAACACATATTTTGGGGAACATGCAGTCAAGAAATCACAAATCCATAGGATATCCATAGGATAGGATAGTTCTGGCTCATAGAACTGCTCTTGAAAGGAAATCACTACTCCAGCCAGAGAAGCAGTGATTATATAGTTATTAGTTGAGTTACAGTGCTGCATACTTATAGACAGCCTATATTCTTTTTCTTTTTTTTTAATTGCTAATATCATATTACTTCCTGTATTTTTTTTAATACTGACTTTTTGTATGTGTTTTATAACACTGCTATGTTTGCTTCACTAATGTTTTCTTAAAGGAGGAAGTGATAGATGATTCCCAGCGAGCTTCTAACAGTTGACATGTGCCAGGGTAGTGCAATGTGACAACTGATTTAGGGTGCTTTTGCTTTTGAGTACCCAATTATGAGGCTTCAGCTCTTGAAAGTCAGGCCTCCAGTCAAACCTTTAGGTTGGACACCAAAAATCATTAGCAAACTTCTCCTTTTATAGATGTATAATTTAAAAAGATTTATATATATATATATAAAAATGATTTCTTGCCTTAAGACCCGCCTGGATGCAGTCCTGAGTGACATGCTCTAGCTCTAGGCAATCCTGCTTCAGCAGGGGAGTTGGACTAGATGATCT
>JAOQGH010000012.1:92711193-92745514 GCA_025769975.1 Gallinago jamesoni | reverse complement strand
CAGCAGGGGAGTTGGACTAGATGATCTCTATGGTCCCTTCCAACTCTAAAAAAAATTCAGTGAAATTCAGTGAAATGTTTCCATTATTATCTATCATTCTGAACATTCTGAATTCATGGAAGTCACATTTGATTTATAGACTGGGTTAAAAATAAGCCATAAAAAGTAGGTGCCTCAACATAAAATACAAGCTTATATGGTTCTTGGCTTAAGATATTATATCTTAAATTTTGCTGAGCAGTAAGGGAAAAGTTTATTAAACTACACTGAAAAGAAAAAGTAAAGGGTGTGACACATTAGTGACACACTATTAAATGAAAGAGGTTGTAGGGTCTGTTGTGACAATAGAAATAGCTGCATTGCTTTAAAAAATCTATGGCAGGCAATGGCACTTGAATTTAAATCAGGTTTGTACAATAAAATATGGTTCAGAGTGTAATGCTGGCGTTATGGCTCTGTTAAACAAGCAATTCATTCTTAGGTAATGACCTTGCGCAGGCTTTCCTGCTGCATGGTTTTCAGTGGCTGGTGATGAAGCTGCAGCCAGTGGAATGATCCTACACACCCAGGCAGTTTAAGCTCTTTGTCCACTCTTCCTCACTGGAAAATCCCCTTTCTCAACTTGATTTGGTCATAGTCTCTCATCCTGGGCTCTCAAACCATCTTGAATGTAGTTCCCTGAAACAACTCGGGGGGGAAGGAGGGGACAGGGATAGAAAAAAAGAAAAAAAAAAAAGAAATGGGTAGTCTGTAGGCAAAATCCATGGCCTTCCAAATGCCGTCACTGGTAGCTGTGGCATAACAGTCTGGACCAGACTGGAACTTCTTATACTTGTATAACCGTACAAGTGTTCTTACACTTTCTTTCACAACAGCATAACTTTCTTCCCACAGCACCTCACCTTCATCTCCAGAAAACAGAAAAGCTATTCCTTCCCCGAGAGCCAAGTAAGATCTCTGATCAACAGGTACATGAAAGCTGGAGTTAGAAAAGTTTCATGTAAACAGTTAATTTTTCCACAGAGATGAATTTTTTAAAAAATGTAACACCTTATGAGAAGGGGTTCTGATCTATTTTTTTAGCAAGGTGGGTATTCACTACATGAGTTAAAAATGCACGTACAAATATATTAATGGATATTTTGAAAGGCTCGAGAAATAGCCCGAGACAAATTAAGAGGCAAATATAGAATTATTATTAATTCAGGTGAAGTGACAACGGTTTTTAGAGGAAAAACCGATTATTCATTGACCCAGAGAAGAGATAATTTGAGCAGGCCAGTGAGGAGAGGTGTCTTTGATTTGCCTTGCAGTGTTTGTGCATAAACATGGCTCTTAGCATCCCTCCACAGCATTCTGTATAGGTCTCTGGGTGCTGTTCCACTGCTGTTGATAGGCAATTACATTCTGCCTCTTTCTCTTGTTGCTGGTTTGCATACCATCTGGTACACTACCACACAGAGCCAGCATGTTTTCACTGCAGAGACTTGTTTTATGAAATATGTATATAATCTGAAAGAGGGTGTTGTGGTTTGGGCTGACTGGCCACTGAAGAGTCACAGATGTTCTTCCCTCACCTCCCTCTCCAAGGAGAGGGAGCAGAGAGAGAAAGAGATTTATGAGTTTAAAAGGATCTAAACTACTTTAATGAAATATCAATAATAAAATAAAATGAAAATAATGAAAAAGATACAATACATACAAAACTGTATCATGCTCCCAGGATAATGGTCACATCACCAGCAGGCACTGAGGAAGTCCCAGATAGGACTCAGCAATGGACAGGAGCTGGATTCTGGATCTGGATTCAGGAGTGCATGGGTTGAGATCAAAGGCAGATGAACAGAATCCTCCTCAAACACCAACCATTAAAGAAAGAGGGCTGAATCTTTGATTCCTCAGATTTCATACTGAGCATGGGGCAGATGGGATGGAATACCCTGTTGGTCAGTTTTGGGTCACCTGTCCTGTCTGCTCCTCCTTGCAGGTCCAACCCTTCTATGTTCTTCCACTTCCCACCCTCCAATGGGGCACACAACAAAAACCCTATCAAATTGTGCTCAGTTCATCTTAGAGTTGTGTAAAGTCCAGCCTAACATCATCATCTAGCTGAGCTCTACACTCCAACACTGTCTAAAAAATTCCTCTTACTATATTTTAATTAAACCCTTGAGTTTAATTAAGCATCTCCTTTTTTTTTTTTAGTTCTGTGTGGTTACAACTTGTTAAACACATTCAGCTGAAGAACATATTCCCTGCTCCCCATGCCTAGAAATAATGGTTTATGAATATATTAGATTCAGTTAATAATGACTGCAGATAAAGTAGGGCATTCACCTCCATGCATCCGCTATCCAAAACCTTATGTTTAAATCGCTATGTTAAAATTTAGACCCTGCTCTTGGGTGATGAGTTTTTTTGAGACAATTTTTAAAAAATTACTTGTGAAAGGTGCATGACAAGTATCATTAAACTGTTGATAAAAATCATGCCTCATGTGAGATACATTTTAGTATAAATAATTTTTGAAAGCCTAGGCTTCTTTCGAAGATCAAATAGCACCAACATCCTGATTATATTAACCAAACATCCATCTGAAGAAAGCAAATTATGCAGGTGACTCAGAAAAGCTCTGGCTCAAAATGTACACTTTTTATGTTCAATGAAGTAAAGGGCATTCTAAATTAACAAGCATTGACATTTTTATGGAAGAAGAATGGTTGGTAATTCTAGATGCATAGATAGGTTTCCATTTGTTGCCTTGTTAATTTGTGATTTGTATTTGTTATGTAATGCAACTGAATTTTTATATAAGAATACAACTGGGGTGTGCATTGTATTTGTTGATTCACACAGATGCAAATATGTAATTCTTTTGTGGTTTATACTGTGCACTTTTGAAATGTGTATATTGGATCAGCAATGTTTGTAAGTGACTCACGTAGTATTGGAGAGTGTACTCTGAAATATATGATTTTGAATTTTAGAAAATTGTGAAATACAAGATGCAAATTAATCTTTTCAGGTTCTTAATCATCTGCATAAAAAGTTGAGAAACATGTCAAAGAAGTCAGAAGCATCCAAGAAAAAGGTAGATTACTTTCATTACCAATATGTGTTTTTTTATATTTTAGTTTTATGGCTAAGCTGATTTGATTTTATATCTTTTGCCAAAGATGTGATGGAGAGAAGGAACAGAAATTAAGTATTTATTGACATACTCAGTGTCTCTGGGGTTGATGGGACTGGAATCTTTTCTGATCCAAGTTTTTCACTGCAATATATCAAGGCATTACCTGAGGTCCCCATATTTTGAATTTCAGAGCATCTAAAATTCAGACACCTCTCTCTAATATGAAATGCTTTTTTTTTGCCTCACAGGCATTTTTCCCCAACTTGTAAATATATTTTTTAAATTATTATTTATTTATTTTTAACTAGCTGAATTCTTTAATGTTTTATGAATAATTCTGAGGTTACATGGTGAGACTTCCAAATAGGGTTTATTGTACTTCCTGCTAGGAGTCTAATAAGAAACTTTTAGCGATTCTGCAATTCTTCTATGATTTTCCAGAAAAAAAAATTTCTCTTCTGTTCAGGACTTAATTTATACACTGCCTACAAGTAGGATCATGAAAAAGCAGAGTATCAACCTTGAAATTTAGAACAATATCTGAAAGATGTGTTAATATATTGAGTTTGTCGTTTAATATAATATGGTTCGGATTTTTGAGCATATTTGACCACACTAATAATTTGACTACCTTCTCAATTTATGAATGTGGAGTCAGAATAAAACCCTTAGGCTATAGCTCTTCATTTGATCTGATCACTATTACCATATGGGCATGCAGACTCTCTGCAATGTAAATGAGATATACATGGGCTCAACAGGGAATAAGTAATCTATTATTTATGCATTCTATGTCTTCTTGAAAAATATCCTAGTCAATAGATTTTAAACCCTAGAATTAAAAGCATTATAGCCGCGATTCTGTAAAAAACCTAACACATACATACTTTTGCACTTCATGTTGTCAAGGCCAAAGGTGTAGTTTTCAAAGGCATTCTGTATATTGTCATCTCTACTCTCATCTAAGTTATTCTCAAACTGGAAATATCTGTGCTTTTCCTCTAAGCACTAACTCTTAAAAATTGTGAGTAAAAATCAGATCTGGCTAGGAACTGGCTTTCATAGCTTCAGGGAAAAGCTTTACAGATATGCCCAAGACTGCATGGATGTATCAGTGTTCAGTAACCAAAGGGAACAAAAAAAAAAGAATCACAAAACTTTTTTTGCCTAAGAAAATAAGTTTCCTATGGCCTAACTCATGCTTTACAAAGCAACTATGTTTTCACTAGTGTGCTGTTTCTCTCTGGTTACTGGCTCTTTTTTCCCCTTCTCCTGTTCTGTTAAGAATGCATTTCAGGCTTAATGATATATTTCTAGCTTTATGCAAACCGTTATGAAAATTTCCGTAGTAGAATCTTAAAATGAGTTTGCTATATGTGTGGAAAAAAAAGTTAACGAATAATACGAACATACCTAAATGCTGTTCTGCATGCTTTTTGGTCATAAAACATCAATATTAACATCATGCATTTTAGGTGGGCTTTACTTGCTAATGAGATCCTAAGCAAGATCCTATTAGGTAAATAAGAGCTGCTCTTCAGTGTTTCCCTGGTTGCAAGGTGTAGTGAAGACTGTGGAAAGATAAGCTCTGAAGTTAGGCTTAAAGGGAATAATGGGATAAAACAGTTGTTGTGAGGATCTCTTATGTAAAATCATTTATTCTGCACATATGAAATACCTTAAGTATAATAGTTACAAGAGGTACATGGTCAGCCTCTGCTTTCAGGTGCATCTATACGGTCTACTGAAAGTCAGTGATTTTCCCATTTTTTTGTGGTTTTTTTTTTTTAAATGTGAACAAACTGAAGTAATATACCTCTTCTGAAATAACTGCATGTGTTATCCATACAATCTATTTTCAGCTGGAATATTAACACATTGAAGGGATCAGAAAATTAAGTTCCCTTAATTTATAATTCCTTGTTAGCACATACTCTCCTGATGAGAGCTGAAAAAAGCAGATATTTGTGTGGCTGTTTTTTAGTGGCAACTCTCTTAAACCCCATAGGGCTAAGTAGGGGAAGGGCATGTGAAAATAGATGAATCCTTGAGACTAAACAAATTATATTGAATACAGATATAATGTCCTTTGTCTTCTGTTGTAAGATTTTGCTAACCAACGACAGTATCTGTCAAGTTTTTTGGCCTGGTGCCACAGAAATCAAGCTATTTTTTTCCTGTAAGTTTTTTCTATAAATTATGTCATGTTGTGATTGGGTATATCAGCCTGACTTATTATCAAGCATTCCTCAACTCAAGAGGTATGGGCCAAGTTCAGTAAAGTAGCAAAAAGTCTAGGTATTCTCTGTGCTGCAGTATTTATCACTCTGTGGCCACTGGGATAGTTTTGCCTGTGAAGAAGAGCCTAAGTTATCTGAAAAATTCTGTTGTAAAGTATTAGTACAATAATTGTAATGGCCCATAACATAATATGCTTTGGAATTAATATCAGGCTTTTATTGAGTGATTTAGTTGAGGGAGCTACTTGTTAGAGGAGTAGATATTAGTTGAGCAACTGCAAAACACTAGTTGCAATTTCTGAAGTGAAAGCCAAAGGAAACATTGACAAAGTCCACTATGCCCTGGCTGAATACCTTCAGCACCTGGAAGGCCTTTACTGACTGATACAGCAGCTGTCTGGATGAACTTGATAGCTCTTCCTCTCATAAATAATGAAAGTGGGGCAGGAGGCAGCACTGAGGATATTTTGGGTTCCATTTTCTGAATTCAGTGCTTGGTGGTGATCTCCAATGTCCAGATTGGTTTTGACAATGTGCAATCACCAGAAATTTCAAGCTTCTTACTTTTCTCTTTTTTTTCCCTATTTATATCCCAGAATGTTGTTGTATAACTCCCCCTGTAACAAGTTTTTATTTAAAGGAGAGACTTTCAAAAAAGCTCCTGCCCCTTTTGTAGACACTTGAGCAAATTGTTCATCTGACTGCTCTAATCTCTTCCACCAGCTGCCTTCATGTATAATAGATCTCTCTGGAAATTTTGGTCAGAAATCCTTGTGTACCACACTGAAATATAGATCATTAGATCTGGATGATATTTCCCAAAGACCCCTGTCATCATTATTTTTCATCCAGCTTACGTCCACCTCAGAAAAGACTAGGAGTTTGTGTAGGGAGTCAGGAACATCATTCTTTACATTTGAACGAAGTTATACATTTGCCTTTTACTGCAGCATTTTCAAGGTTCTCCTTGCAGTAGTTCACTATGCAAAAGAGAGCCCATATAGGTAATGGAGGAAAATCAGTAATAAATATTCCGAAATGTGTCCTCTCACAGTATACCTTTTTATCCCCCAAATAATGGATTTGAAGCAGGTTTACAGCTGATTCTTCAAGTGCTCATCAGACATCTGTGTTTTCCTTTCCCTGTCTCAGACAGCACAGACTGTGTTGGTGGTGGTAGTGGTTTTTGGCATCTCCTGGCTGCCGCATCACGTGATTCATCTCTGGGCTGAATTTGGAGTTTTCCCACTGACTCAAGCCTCCTTTCTCTTCAGAGTAACTGCACACTGCCTGGCTTACAGCAATTCTTCTGTGAACCCGATTATATACGCATTTCTCTCGGAAAATTTTAGGAAGGCCTACAAACAAGTCTTCAAGTGTCAGATAGGTAATGATTCACCTCTGAACAATGCTAAGGAGAATAAAAGTCGGATAGATACACCACCATCTACCAACTGTACACACGTGTGAACTTTGAAAAGTCCCGCATGTTGGCTCTTCATTTGTGTGAACTGAACACTAAGAAAACAAAGCACAATGAGCTTTATCCTGGCATGTCTTGATAAAGCTAATTGGTATTTAATGTACCAAAGCTGCTCTTGTGGCAAGTTAGTGAAAATGGTATGAGAGAAAACTGGTCTGATCCTTTCCATCTTAGATAGCTTTGTCAAAGGAAGCTCTTGGACCTTTGAAAGATAGTTGAGGAAAAAATATCGGAGATTATATATCTGTATTCCTACTCAGTAAGTGTATGGTGTGTAAATATTCAAATGTAACATATAAGAAGGAAATGTTGATATGGACAAGTAACTTTCTGACATCTTACTCCATCAAAGTGAAGAGATGGATGGATTTTCTGTCTTACGGATAATAAATGCCATACTATGAATTCAGGGAGGAAAATTTTTTTCTCTCTTTATATTGTTTTGACAGTGTTTTCTCTCTTTTTAAAGTAAAGGTGGGCTCTGATTTGGTGTTGAAATAACCAGTGTACAACTTCAGGCAATTGCTTTAGAAAGGAAATGCTAATTTTATCTGTTTAGCTGTCTTTTTAATGTAACATACTGAGTAATGATGGACTTTTTTGCACTTCATGTGCCTGCCTTGCTGTATACACAGAACTTTCGTGTATATTATATCAGGTTTTGTTTATAGCCTGTATGTAGTTGTACCAAAATGAGGATTTGTGTCTGTCTGAGGGAAGCTTTTCTTCATGTTGCATGTGCATGTAGGTGTATGTTCTGCTAACTTTATAGACTTGGAGATGGAGATACAGTTTTAAATGTGCAATATATAAATATATTTTAAAATACTAAATTCCATAAAGCAACTCTGGGCAATGCTTAAATGTTTAAAAATAGCACTCCCTTGAAAGTTGTAAGAGAGGCTTTGTGTCATGTGTCTCTAAATTGGAAAAAAAGATGCATTTATATTACAAAGTACATAAGGTAAACTGCCCTATGCCCTGAAAATTCCTAAATAACATTAGTAGTTTCAGCAATTTTATAAAAGTACTTAATATGTCTTTAAGTGGGAAACCGCTAAAGAAATAGTAGAAGTGCATCAGTCCTTTGAGAACATTATTGTTAGCTGGAGTAAGACATGCTTTTACCTTATTTATTAATGACCCATAGACCCATACAGTAAATTAATTTGAAGGAACTTCTGGACCCAGAAGCCGGATTGCTTCCTTCTCTAGGCAAGTTTCAAAAATTTCCAAGGATGGAGACTCAGCAATATTTTGGGACAACTTTTGCCAGGACCTAATCACCCTTACTAAAATATTTTTTCTTATCCCCAGTTGGGATTTCCCTTGAAGTAGCTGATAACTGTTGCCTTCTCTCCTTTCAATGTACACTTGAGTCTTGTCTCTAACTAACTAATATGTAATTTAAGATGGCAATTAAATTCCCTCCCAGCCTTCTTTCTGATACAACACTCTCAGTCTCTCCTCATCTGTTGTGCTCCAGCTCCCTGACTGGATTAGTGGCCTTCCACTGGCTGCCCTCCAGCATGTCCATCCCTCTCATGAACTGGGGTGTTCCAAACTGAACAGTGTGTTCCGGATGTGGCCTCACGAGCACTGAGTAGACTAATCACTTCCCTTGACCCCTTGGATGATTCTTGTTATTACAGCCCAGTATTACAGTAATTTATTGCTACGAGGGTAGACTGCTGACTCATATTTAATTTTTTCCCTCGTGTCATAGAATCATAGAATAGTCTGGCTTGGAAAGGATCTTTAAAGGTCATCTAGTCCAACAGAATTGCACTGAGTCCCAGCCCAAATTTCAGGACTTTGCTTTTGGCTCTCTTGAACTTCATCTATTTGATAGCTGTTATTTCCATTCCTCTGGCTTATGAAGGCCTCTTTGAAAGGTACCCTTGCTCTCCAGCATATCTACCACTCCCCTGGGTTTGATATCATATGCAAACTTGCTGAGAGAGTCCTGCACCCTTGTCTGAGTCTTTGAAGATGCTAAATACTGTTGGCCAGATGCTCTGCTAGGTTCCTTTTTCTCCACAAACTTGCTTTAAAAAAATAAATGTTCAGAGCAGTGGAACCACATCATCTATGGAGGGTTAGTTCACATGAAAATGTCTATGGTTACTTGTCAGTATTGTCTGCTTGGAATCAGTAAAATAATATTGAAGACATGCTACTGCATGCATGGTGTTTGTGTCCATTCTTTCATATAAAGAATTTTGTGGTAGGAACACAAAATTTATGAAAAATCCTCAGTTGGAGAAAAAGCGTTTATCTGTGCAGGAAACCATTTTCTGGGTTAAGATTGAGGTTAGGAAACACAACCTAGAACAATGTTGAAGTTCTTTTGAGTTTTCAGATCCTCATCACCCAATATTTAGAACATATTAGGAGATTCTACAGCTTTGAAAATTATATTTTTTTCCTTTAAAAAATTGCCTCTGATTTAATTGCTTGTAATTTTTGAATAAAAAATTCCAATGTTAATATGTAATTATATAAATTTAGCATGCTGAGTTTATTGTTTCATCTGAAAACAGATGAAACAATCTTTTGTTTTCTTAATTGTACGTAATTTTAAACCCAGGTGCTTGACAGTAATGGAGCTACATCTGTTTGAAATTTTAAGGATGAGGAGGTGGGGGAGGACTGCAGTAACCTCCAGTTAGAAAGGCCCACCTGGTTCCTGGTGAGTATCGGTATAGCTTCCACCTCACTTCTCAGAGAAATCTTAAGAAGCAGCTGACACTCCAAGGCTCAGTTTCCTACCTAAAACACTTTTGTTGATTGGTGTCTCCAGCGTGACTTTGACATGCTCACCTGTGACTGAGCTGTGAACGTAGTAGTGTTAACGTGTGCTGTGAACTGTCTAACCCCCTAAGCAGCTGGACAGTTGGGTAGGAAGCCACAAAAAATGGGTAATTTAAGCATAAAATCAGGGAATGGGCACTAACGATGACTTAAAACTGAATGGCTGCTTTCAAGTTCTGAACACGTTGGCAGGGATTGTTTTTCCTGGTGGAGGGCAAAGCAAAAGTTTCAGCTCACTTAGTTGCCTAATACTTTTTTACATCTTTTTAACCAGAGGTGTTGATTTCAGTGTACACTGAAGTTTAAAAAAAAAAAAAAAAAAGATTTCTCTGGTCTCTGGCTAAAGCTGAATTTTCTACTCCTAGGAAGGTAAATAAACCCACTGATTTCCACCCTGTTGTGTGAATTTGAAAATATTATTCTGTATAAAACAAAACAGGCAACTTGAATAATTAATCAAATTCCTCTCGAACTAAAGCAAGATATGTGTGTGTATTAAAGTAAATACTTAAATTCCTCTTAAATTTCTCTTTAGTTATATTTCTTATAAATTGAGAGAATTGGAGAACTCCCAATGAAAACTGTTAATGACATATTTTTGTATAAACTCTTTAAAATTCTGTGGGATATATACTGCTACCTCTTTGTGCTGCTTCACTCACTTCATGAGTGTCTCCTGAAGTTTAAAATGTACAATGCACTTTCAACATTGATGACAGAAGTAATGCATCCCATCAGACCAAGTAGGAGGAGTTCAGTCCATCTTAAGACTGTATCTTTGTGGATAAAGGAGGAAGTCTTTCCTAGTCATAGTTTTCTCTGCAGATTGGATAAAAGACCCGTGGAGTAGCAGTATCTCTGCAGCACCTCATGCTAACATGAGAGGGTGTCTTTTCTTGCAGGCACCTTTCTGTCTGTCTTCTGAGGTTGTACTAAGACATTGGAGCAGGTTTCTAGCCAATTTTGTATTTTATATGTTAGATTTTCTGATTTTTACCACTTTTGCCTTAAAAAGATGTAGAAATCTTGTTAAAACACTATGTGAGTGGACTTTTGAAATTGTAAAGACTAATGTTTAAAAGAGGTCAAGAAATTATTCCATCAGGGTTCTTCATGCAATGTTGTCCCTGCTTGCTTGTGGGTAGGTGTGTGAGGTATGATACAAGCACAGCAGTGCTTTTCTTCACCTAATAAAGGCTAAAATACATTTCCAAGATATGTGTGGATCCACATGCACACTGTGCACTAATATACATAAATCAGAATTAGGATCCATAGCCAAAATGAAAAAAAGAAAAAAGAAAATAAGAAAGGCACTTAACCAGCCTACTGTTCTTCATGTGCAAACACACTGAAAAATGTCAGGACTTGCACATCTAGATGTTCAGCTCTGCTTACTTCACAGGTGATTGTATCATCCATTTAACTAATTTTAAGGAAAATAATCCTTTTAGTTGAATGTGAAGCTAATGCTTAATGATGACTTCTAGGTGAGTCGTTAAACTACACAGTTTTCAGTCAGAAGTATGTACTAAACTTTTATGATATGTAAACAACAGTATAGCCTACAATTTCCATCTTGAATCAAAAAATGTGGAATTTTCTAATATTTTTCATATGTCTAGGGTAGTTAACAAAATCATATGTTATAGTAGATTAAAAAGATACAGCCAAACCAGATGAAATTATATGTAAAAAAGTTAATGACTAATGAGTGTTCCCATCCACAATCTTAATATTCTTTCAATGTTTTGTATAATGAAATTAATTTGGTCTTTATTTACAAATTCTTCTGAAGTCTTTTTCTTAATTTAAACTCTGAAAAAACCCATATTTTCAAAACAGTTCAATTTTTGGCAAGATAAGACATTTTAATGGTATGTTTTAAGTCGTGGTCCTTTGAGCTTTGTATTCACTTTGTCTTTGTATGCCTGCACCTCTTTCTTAAAAACTTAATTATTTTGATAATTTATTATATCTTCATTTTTAAAAAATATCACTATCTCCAAGAGATAAACATTACGCTTTGTATATTTAATGTTGCAGTGAAGTAAATTTTACTTAAAATCCCACATTGTAAGGAAAGTGAGCGATCTTTTTATAAAATAATGTTGTGAGTGCATTATTTTAAACATATTTTAAATCTTCCCGGTTGCTTCACAGTACCATGTGTTACATTGAACCTAACGATATTTGTAATATTTTGGGAAAGGTTAAAAGCAGAGAAAAGAACAGCTTCTAGCTTACAGAGCTTGTGTTACTGTTGTGTATTCAGGACACGTACAAATGTTGAAGATCAGAAAATTAAAATTCTGTGTTTGTTTCAGTGAATAATAAATGTAAAGTAACATGGAGCTGTTTTACTATATACTGTACTTTGCATGAACTTTCAAGAGATTTTTTTCAATTTGTCTCTGCTTATAATATGGAATACAAACTACTTTTCTTGCAAAATGTTTATACATTTTGCTTAAAAACAAGCAGTGCGCTCCGGAAAACTTGCAGAGAAAATAGCGTACACAGAACTTAATAGAGTTTGATGGCTAGAGGTCATTATGGGTTGACAATATCTTTTTGAAAATTTAACTGATTTAAATCTCTGTAATTTATTCATTGCTTAAGAGACACACAAAAAGAGCCAAATCCATGTATTTGAATATGAAAAGGAACAAAGCTCTGAAAGGATGTGAAATCCAAATGTATTTTATTATATGAAAACTTGTATGTGGCTCCCCTTTTCCAAGGAGGCAGTCAGATCAGTGTGAATAGAATAGAATAGAATAGAATAGAATAGAATAGAATAGAATAGAAAATTTCAGTTGGAAAGGACCTACAATGGTCATCTAGTCCAACTGCCTGACCAGTTCAGGGCTGACCAAGTTAAAGCATGTTATTAAGAGCATTGTCCAAATGCCTCTTAAACACTGACAGGCTTGGGGCATCAGCTACCTCTCTAGGAAGCCCGCTCTAGTGTTTTGCCACCGTCTTTGTAAAGAAACGCTTCTTAATGTCCAGTCTAACCTCCCCCAGTGCAGGCTTTGAGCCATTCCTGCATGTCCTGTCACTGGATCCCAGGGAGAAGAGCTCAGCACCTCCTTCTCCTCGGGAAGCTGTAGAGAGCAATAAGGCTGCCCCTCAGCCTCCTTTTCTCCAGACGAGACAAACCTAGCATTTTTAGCCATTGCCTATAGGACATTCCTTCCAGCCCTTTTACCCACTTCGGTGCCCTCCTCTGGACTCATTCAAGTTCCTTCACATCCTTCTTAAATTGTGGGGCCCAGAACTGCACATAGTATTCAAGGTAAGGCCACACCAACACTGAATACAACAGATTTTGACTCTTTTGACCCACTGGTTATAGTCTGCTTGATGCACCCCAGGATGATGTTTGCCCTCATGGCTGCTGGGGCACACTGTGACTCCCATTGAGCCTGCTGTGCACCAGGTCCCCCAGATCCCTTTCTGCAGGGCTGCTCTCCAGCCACTCCTCTCCCAGTCTATACTAGTGCCCAGTGATCCTCTGTCCTAGGTGCAGAATTTGACGTTTCTACTTGTTAAATTTCATCGCATTAATTGTTGTCCAATGCTCCCATCTATCTAGATCCCTCCTCAAGGTTCCTTGTCCCTCAAAAGAGTCGACAGCACCTCTCAGTTTGGTATTGCCAGCAAACTTGCTAATGGTGCATTCAGCTCCTGCATCCAGATCATCGATAGATATATTGAAAGAAATTGGACCTAGAATTGAACCCCGAGGAACACCGCTGGTGACTGGTCACCAGCCACATGTAGCCCCCACCACTACAGCCCTTTCAGCCCTGTTGTTTAGCCGGTTCCTCACCTGGCACACCATGAATCTGCTCAACTCACAATGGGACAGCTTGTCCAGAAGGATGCTGTGAAAAAATGATGTCAAAAGCCTTAGTAAAATCCAGAAAAACTACATCCTCCACCTTCCCTTCATCTAGTAGGTGGGTGACCTTACCATAGAATGATATCAAATTAGTATATTGTTGTGTCAACTTGCATTAACATAGGGCAATGGCTATGTCAATACAGTAAGCATTGACTGCAGTATGCAGTTAATGCAGATAAGCAGGAAAATAGAATATGATCAGCTCAACATCTAATGACAAGTACTTTTAAAAACAAAAATAAATTCTACAGTATGGAGTTAAAATGATCTGCAGTTGAATTCATCAGTTTTACTCACACATACTTAAACAATCACTTGTACTTGGCATTTGTAGATTCATCCTAGGCAGATACATTTACGGGATGCAGACTGAGGTCTCATTTTATAGAAATATTTCCTTAAGTGCAGCAATCTTCCCTTGGAAAGTTTGGACCATTTCCCTTGCATGGTCACTCCATTCCCTGATAAACATCTAACTGTAGTTTAAATTTGCTGAGAAAATATGAAATCCCTCCTTCAGTAATAAATAATCTGAGCTACACAGGTGTTTCTAGTGGTACTTGTAGAGACTTCATCAACCTGTTTAAGTTTAATATTAGGATTTTGAAAGAAAATACAAAATTCTCACTGATTACTTGTAGATGTGACTTTTATAGATGAGGTGATGACATGACAGTGTTCCTTTACACTGAATTTCACAATTTAGCATAAGCAAACTGGTAGTTTAAATATCGTAAAATTAAAAGTTATGCATTTAGGGATGAAGAACATGAGGGAAACTTTAAGAACTGATTATTGTACTGGAAAACAATGATTCTTAAATTGTCAGTTAATTAAACATAACCTCCAACTCTGTGTAGATGAAAGGACTTGCACAACCCCTGAACTGTAAATTCAGAATGTGGCAGTACCTGAGCTTGTGGCACTGGAAACACCACTGCAGACCAGAAGGTTTTTGCACAAAAAAACCCCCAAACCACTCAATCTGAAAAAATCAGCAATTCAGCTTAGGGGGATACGGTTAAGAAGTGGCTTAATTACAACATACCTCTGTACTCATTATGGCAGAAATACCTGATGCTATGCAGCTCTTAAATGAGTGGATGAGTTTGCAAGATCTGGTACAGTGAAATTAAACTATAACAGTTAAATCTGTAAATGACGTAGAAGTCTTCTCATTAAACCATGGGTGTAAATAACCCTAGAATGTTTAATGAACAAATGTGGTGCTACATCTCACTTCAAATCACACTTGTGTATTTCTCAAAAGATTTTATATATTTAAATCTCAAAATATGGACTAGGTGGTAGCACTGCTGTAAGAAAAAAATTACAGTTTATGTTACAGGGTATTTAGACCTGCTGGTTGCAGTGGTCCCTTCTGGCCTTAGTCTTTTAGCTCTTGCTCTTATTTTTGTAATTAATAGTATGACAGCTATGCAGATATGAAGAAAAAACATCATAAAACTGAACTATTATTCAGTCTATAAGTGATTGTCTGAAGATGACATAGAGTAACTCCACAAGTGGGCTACATCTAGATCTTCTGGTGATTAAGAAATTCAATTGAAATCTCTGGCATATGGATTGCCATTGTTAGAGAAAGAAGTAAAGTGATGCTGTATGCTCTTCTCATTTTGCTTAATTACTTTTTGCCGTAATTACTCTAAATGTAATCACTCCACATTGCTTCTGCATAGCAATTTATTGTTTTCATGAGAGCTATGAGCTGACAGTTGCTGGCACATTTGCAACACCTGGTGTTTCTCTCCCAAACTCGATGTCAAAGATTTTTACCAACCTGTTTTGAACTCTCCCTTGTCATGGCGGCCCCGGCCCTGACCTTAGTCCAGAGGTTGTGCTGGTGGCCGCGCTGCGATATAAGGCAAGCACAGGCTGTTTGCGTTCCAGCAATTCACCTGCACATGGCCGCAGCCACCATGCACGTCACCCAGAAAGACTTTGAAAAGGCTCAAGAACAACTGAAACTTTTGAAGAAGGATCCTGGGAATGAAACTAAGTTGAAGCTCTACGCTTTGTTTAAACAGGCTACTGAAGGTCCCTGCAATTCTCCGAAACCAGGTATGCTGGACTTCGTCAAGAAAGCCAAGTGGGATGCATGGAATTCTCTTGGCAATTTGTCTCAGGATAATGCCAGACAGAAATATACTGAACTTGTCTCAAGTCTGCTCTCTGCAGAATCTGCTGGCCAGAAGGAAGATGCATCTCCAGAAGAGGGCAAACACGATGGCTATGAAACAATAATAGTTACCACCAAAAACAATATCACAAAGATAATGTTTAACCAGCTTGATAGAAAAAATGCCATCAGCCATAGGATGTACAGAGAAATTATTAAAGCACTTGAAGAAGCTGGAAAACATGATTCTAGCACAGAAGTTATTACTGGAAAAGGAGACTACTATAGTAGTGGAAATGATCTGAATAATTTTACTAATATCCAGCCTGGTGAAATGAAGAAGATGGCAAGTGATGGAGTAGTATTACTCAAAGAGTTCATGGGTCATTTTATTGATTTTCCCAAACCATTGATTGTAGTGGTAAACGGCCCAGCTATTGGAATCTGTGTAACAGTCCTTGGAAACTGTATTAGAAATCTTTACAAGCTAGAGGCTCTGACAATAATATTTTCATTTCAGCTCAGCTTAAATGAAAGCTTGTAAAAGCTAATTCTATACTGAACACACATGATCTCTGCTATAGTTTGAGAAACCCACAATTTATTGTCATTTAGACAATTAGTATATCGCTTGATGACCCCTCCCCAACAGGGAAGGGGAATGGGGAAAAATCAAGGAAACACGAGGGTTGAAATATAAACAGATTTAATAGACTAAAACTAGATAATTAACATTCATAACACTGAAGAACGTATGTTGATCCAGTTATCACTATAAAATATAAAAGGATTATACTCAGACAATTATGCCAGTAGGAAGCAGTGCACTCCTGGCAGCAGACAGCAAATGTGGGACACTGCCAGCGCTGTGCCTTCAGGAGGAAGGGAAAGGCTCAGGGTTTTGGCACTGGGGCAAGGAGTTGTCTGGGCCGCTGCCGTCAAGGGAGAGAGAGCACTTCGCAAACATTCTAATTTATATTGAATGTGATGTTCATGGTATGAAATAATCCTGTTGGCAGCTTGGGTCAAGTGCTCAGGTCTCGCTACTCCTCATCCCTGCACCTGACAAGGCTTGAAAGCACTGAGACCTTGAAACCCACGTACCATAGCTGGCTAGAAAGTAAATGTTTTCACAAATTCAGACACTAGAGTCTTCCAAAAGTCAGTTTTCCCAGGTATTAGAAGAGAAATTCTATGTGTGAAGCTTTCTAGAATGTCAAACAAAATAGAAGCTTGTATTAAAATTATTTATTCAATAGTATTCATTAATATGTAAAGAGAAGAATTTGTTCCTTTTTTTTTATGACAGCAATATTATCAATGGTAGAATTGAGCATAGTGGAAGTAAATGGGCTTCTAATCTGAATCTTGCAGTATTTACCCACTCTTAAATATACTTTTCCAAGACCTGTTCCACTTTTCATTGTGAAATAATGATTTTTGTGTGATTTTAGGTGAAATCTCTTCCATCAGTGTAAACAAACATGGTAATAAAATGGTTGCTTAATGGTGGTAAAATGGAAATTGTTATAACAGGAACTATGCTATGTGCATTTTTTTTTGTTTTTAAAATTTGGCTTAAAACTTGTAATCCTTTCCTCCTTATGTATTTGTTGTATTTAATTCTGACTGGCTAAAAAGATGCAAACTGGATGTATTATTTCATCGGTGACTCAGATTTCTAAAAAAGTGTGTATTAATCAAATTTAAGCTCATAGCACCAAATGTCTGTCCATGTCCTGCTTTTCTAATCTGTAAAAACCCCTCACTGCTACTGAAAAATACACTGCTTTTTAATTACTTTATCCTTCCAACATTTAGTGCATGAGAGACAAAGAAGAGGGAAAATATTTTTAAGACACTATTTCTAAAGCCAGGAACTGTATTACACATCATTCTAAGAGGCTAGAGGTTAAATTAGCAAAGTGCAAATAAAGGTGAAACAGATCTATTACTGCTGCATATTTATGTAGATGACTGAGTCAAGTGCATCCCTTGTTTTCATTAGAAGAAACAATGAAAACTGTTCCTGTTGACCAAATTATATTTTATTATCATCCTAGTTGTATTGTAACTTCTAATGTACTTCACCTGAGCAAAATCAAAGTTATTGTTAAATTAATCATCTGGACTTTACTGAAGGAATGGAAAACATAAAAGCATGAGTCTGTAACAGTAAAAGATATTGAAGGAAATAAGTGGGATACCGGGGATGCCAACTTTCACTAGACAGTTGTAAAGTTCTCCAGCATGCAATTTTTGGGATGGATCACTGTATAATTTAGTAGATCAGTAAGCTTTCCTACTAAACATATTTCCATATTTCTGTTACGATCTGTCACTTATTTTGCCCCCCCCGCTTTCTTTCCTTTTTTTTTTTTTTTAATCTGATCTAGTTTCTCAGGAAATTAGTGAGTCTTTCCAATTATTTCAGTCGAAATTGGATCTGATTCTCTCTCTCACTGAAAAATAGTGTTCAGATTGCTGCTTCTGCAGTCTCTCTCCATGTTACAGAACAGCGTTCTCGTGAAAACAGAAAATGAAGTATGTTCGAAGAGGAAAATCTCCTGATACGTTTTTGATGTCATGAAATATAAGGAAAGCTGCAATGTCAATCAGTATGAGGCTTGACCCCATTTGTTATTTCTTGACCAATATAAAATTGAGGGCTTAATTTAATCCCTGAATCTCCCTTGACTTCCTATTGCTGAAAAAAAGAAAATAGGAAAGAAAAAGTTGATCTCATTTGTTATAGGCTATGGATTTGTGGAATAATGATTCATCCAAAAGTATCTAGATGATGCATAAACATTCCATGAAATTATTTAATACACACTGAGTATCAAATAGTAAATTTAAAAAAAATAGATAAGGTGATTGTTCACAACAAAAATAATGCTTGCATGTTACCATCAGTAATTCAGTTAAGGAAGCAGATGATAGCCTTTTAGAGTGGCAGTTAACACATATTAATCAGACTTTTTGGTGTAGCTGCAGAAAGTGGAGGACATTTTTTTCTCTCCTCCCTGTTTTCTGTATTTTTTTTAGTATTGCCTCAGGTTTTAATTTGTACTTTTTGCTTACTTTTCTTTCCTTGTATGAGTCATATGTTTATTAAAAAAAATCCAAATCACAGTTCTACAGGACTACTCATTTACACATCTTACATATTTATAATGTATTAACAGTTTACTTTTACAGGTAGTATTAGAAGTATATCAGCCACATTTGATTGCACCTATCCCTAAATTCTACTGAAGTGGTTACCACCTCTAACACTGTGTAGGAAAGAGGCACTATCAGTTTAACCAAATGTAAGTGGCCAGCCTAAGTCAAATAAAGTTTCCAGAGAGACATCAAACAGATGTCACCAGAACATCTCATTTTGCAAGCATTATCATCTCATTAGGAGCGCTGAGACATTCTGTTCCATTAAACCAGGAACAGGCGAGCTGCAGCAGGTGTCTAAAACATTATGGAGCTCTGTGTGTCTGTTTGCTGTAGTTGGCCATGCTTAATCCTCACTGCTTCTAACAAGGTTTTTAGTGAAGTTAATTGTGTTACAAGGTTTTGCCTCTAAGAGTTCTGTGACTGCAGTTGCAAGACTGCTTTGGTTCAATCACTGAAAGGAGGAACCTCTTTCATTCTGAAAGCTTATTTTGGTACAGCTTTCTTCAGAGTTTTTTCTTTTGTTATTGTTTTGTATCTTAAATATTATCTGTCAAAATCTGCTTTTATTGATAAAAGTAGTACTCTTCATAGTTGTAGATGCCACATCCATGGTCAGGTTGGATGGGGCTCTGAGCAATCTGATCTAGATGGGGATGCCCCTGCTCATTGCAGGGGTGGTTGAATTAGATGGCCTTCAAAGGTCCTTTCTAACCCAAACCTTTGTATGATTCCTATTGCTTTCAGTAGGAGAAGAATGTCAAGAACATTGTGGTGTAACTAATATAATGGACCAGCACCTGGATGTCCTTGGACAAGCAGTGTCCTCTGACATCATTCTTCACTTGTTTTAACTGAGACGGTGTTGCTGTGCTCTAAAAGATCCATGACATGTGTCTCCCTATCTTCTTCCCAGGCTCCAGGCGACAGAGACCTGGCAGTACAGAGTGTTATTGAAGTCATGGGCAATGTCATGCACCAGGTGCTGGAATGGCATCTTCTAATGCAGCAGCTACTGGGGCCTTTGTGACTTGTTAGGGACTGATCTCTCACAGTTACCTGGTGCAGGCTGTTACTTCCTCACTTCCATTATTTTTGGCATGCCCTGAAAATTTTTAGGTGCCTTGAATTTTATTTTCTGCACAAGTTTAGCTCATAGCACATCCTAAACAGCGTGGCTAAGGCATGTTGTTACTTTTATTGGAGTAGTGCTCCTGAAATCCAGAAGTAGGTTTCCACAGTCCTTAATGCTGTCCTTTCAGAGGAAAAAACTATTTCTCCCAAACTCTTCCTAAATCAGTGCCAATGAAGCTAATAAAGTTGGGGTAAAAAATAATGGAAAGGATTAGTAGTACATGTTTTGTACTTCAGGAACTCATTTTATGTTTTTGGCAAATGCAAAGTTATTTATTGGTTTGCTAGGCTGTTTACAATTATGAGCAGCTAAGTGACAGTCATAGAAGATGACTAAAAATATGTTTTGGAAGAAAATAATTTGAGGAGTGCTAAAGAGAAAACTGCAAATGAGATAGGAATGAGAATAGAGGTCAGATTTCTGACATTTAAACAAATGTGTGATAGAGCAGAAAAGTATGTCCTTTTCAGAGAGTTCTCTTACTAAATATACAGGTTATTTCTTCGTACCATAGTATCTTATTTAAAACAATACATGTTTTTTAATGTAAATGTTGTGAGTTAAAAGGCATAGTCTTGATGAATGCACATAGAAGCCAAAAAAATTATAAAGCTGGTAAATTAATCTCCTTCTCAGGTAAACAGAGTACAATGGAAACAATGGGAAACTTTCCTGATAGCTTAGAAGTAACAGCAGATGGTGATTTATCTGTGCTGTAGATAGGAAGATCAAGTATTCACCATAGCATGTCTTGTTTCTGGTAATCAGACACTAGGCAAAAAATATTTTCTGTTCTGTTCTTTTCCTATTTCCTCTCTGCTCAATATTATTTCTCTCTTTTCTGACCCCTGTCCGTGGCTACACTCCGGAAAACCTATATGCCTGCATTTTCTCACTCCTTTTCTGTTTTCCTACCAAGTCCAGCTGACCACTCTCATCTGCTGCGTACGAAGCATATCTGCTTCCATTCTGTACAAAGACAGAAGTGAAAAGTGGAAACAAGATTATTAATTGGACCTTTTATTTGTTATCTCAGTATTTACATTTTAATCTGATGAAATACTCCACAGAATTTTAGTTTTAAGCTTTGGTAGTCGATCCATAGAAACAAACAATAGTCTATTATGGATGGCTGTTACCCCTAACCAGCTGCTATGTAATGCCAAATTTGTCCTTATGGGCAACTGCTCGAGAGTAGTCTTTTTGAAAGTCATTACATTCCTTTGACCATTACTCGAAAGAATTTCATCTGAAAGATTTACTGGCTAAATATCTTCCCTGTGAGTTGGATAGCCATGGAGTATTCAAAATACTCTGCATTCAGCTGAAGCTTGAAATAATGACTTGGAGGAGTATGTTTCCCATTTTCTCCATCTACATAAATTAGTTTTAATAAGGTATGTTCTCCATGATCCAGAGTATTCCTATTTTGATCGTTATAGATCCTCTCTTCAGCAAGTAGATGGTAGGAAGTGTGTGTTCTTCAGGGCATGTATTTATCCAAGACTTGTTCAAATTAGTATCTGCATCCTCAGCTCTGGATTAATTAGGATAGGGTAGAAAGGAGACTGCTTGAAGAATAAAATATCTCTGTGGTGAAAATATCAGCACGATGTGAAAAAAATATCCATGGCTTTCTAAGAATTCTATGTCCCAGAAGTGAATTTCCTGAGATCTTGTGTTAAACCCTTGATCAGTTAAGTTAAACAGACTCTTTCCTTCTTAAATCTAAATGACACACATCTTTTGCTTTCCCAAATATTATGTATTTAATTTTAACATAGTCCTCCTTTCTTCTGCCAAATACAGACATTCAAATATTCCTATGACCCTAATTAGAGTAGCTCTAAATCAAAGATGATTAAAAAGATATTAGAGTAGTACTAAACAATGCTCTGGTCAGGTGTGTTTCAAAATGTCATTTTGTTCACCTTTTCTTTTAATTTTGATACTTTAATTGAGGCAGATGACACGAGAGAGCTTCTAGCTCTCTCACTAGCACTGGACTACAACTAATAACTAAAAGATGAAAGAGTGCCAAATTATGATCATGAATACTTAGCTTTTCTGTTGGCTGTAGAGTAAATTGTCACACAGAAAAGTCTGAAAAAGGGCTCTAAGAGAAAGCTGTGCAATGTCTTGTGCTAATGCCATGAACAATTGACATAAAGCATTCATAAGGTATCAGTGAGCCCATCATTTTAGTTAACATGCCAAAGTCATAACCTTAAAGGGTTCAGTAGAAATTTCTGCTCATACTTCCCCTACCAGACCTTAGTCTGGACAGGCAGGGTAGGATTTGAGCCAAGACTAAGCCAACTTCTGAAGTGAATCAGTGAGTAAAGACATGAAACACAGCTTTAAGGCTGAGATTGGCACCACCGATATCTGGGGAGAGCAGCTATTCCTTACAGTTCCTCCTTGAGACGTTTGGGTGAACTATAAACTTCACTGTAGATGTGCCTATGTTAATGTGGAGGGTTTCTTCTTTGGTTGTGAGTTTGCCTTGGGTCTGTCACACTCAAATACACCAGGGTGCAGCTGAAGGCCTTTTCCTGCTTCTGGGCCACTGCTGAAGTTTTGTCCTGGGGCACATGCAAAGGTGCCTTCTTCCTCCCATGGAAGAAAGTACTTCTTCTCCAAGGTCCTTGGGCAAGAGGCAGTATAGGAGATCATTAGGGAAATCTGCTTTGTATCACCTGCTTGTGTGCCCAAAGTGGGCAACCACAGCAGCTGCAGTGCTCAGTCATGGCCAGGCAGGACCACGGGGCCAGGACAAGGGTGGGCCCATGGCAGGGCAAGGCTGCAGGGAGCTGCAGACTGGCCCTGGGTCAGGGACTGATGGCCCCGTGGGGCTGACATGGGGTCCAGGGCCCTGGGCAGGGTTGGGGGAGCCCTGGGGGTGGCCAGGGACAAGCAGGGCTGTGGATGCTCTTGGGGCCCTGTGAAAAATAATTGGCATTTTTATTTAAAAACTCATCAACACTTTTGTCATAAGATGGAGCCAGTAATTAACTTGTACAAATGATACTGGATAATTTTGGGGGAATGTCATATAAGCTGTGTGCAATGGCGCAAGTGCAGGTAAGTCTGGGTGTATCCAGACAATTAGATATTACATATATTTATTCCATGTGAAATTTCTAAATATTCATTAGGAGCTGAGAAATAATTTTTAGGGAGTTGAATACGTGACAAGACTGTATTTTCACAACTGTAGCATATAATAGACAAATAAAATACCCTATATTGTACAAGGTAGTATTTACTGTGTAGTCCGTAAATATAGGGATACTGCAAAATGATGTCTGTTTTTGCAAGATGTACCAGATTATATTATTATCCATTATATCAGTCTAAGGGCATGTTTCTGAGGAAAATATTTGCCTAATCATCTTTGTAATGTTTTTGTTTGTTTCCTAGCAGATGCATAGGAAATAATAAAAGTTAAATAAGGTTAATATGAAAGGATTATGGATTATTCAACTTTTATCAGTTTGGGTGAGAAATAACAAGATTATTAGTAGTGCTCTAGAGAGCCAATAAATTGCTATATGTTCAATTTTTCTACTATGGTACAGAAAATAATAATAGTTTGGTCTTCATAATGTGTTATATATATCTGCAATGATGGCTTACACATCATGTGAAAACACACTTTCAGCTATGTTTTTATAACAGCAGCTGCTTGAGTTTCTATTGCTCTGCATATACATTTTATCTCAAGATTTTTTGTTGCTCGTTTGGAACAAGGTATTTGGAACATTGCATGATAATGTAACCATAAAATAGATATAAATGAGACCAGCTGATGAGGTACCTATGGATGTGATTGCATAATCTGGTGTTAGGCTCATAGTCCAAGATCAGAAAGTCCACAGCTTCGTGATACAAAGCACTAATCTTATATAAATGCATTTTGTTGACTCCGCTTCAGAAAAAACATCAGTTAACTTGTAACTAGAAAGCTTTGTGCTGGATAAGGTTCTGCAACCTGTATAAAACACACGTAAAAGTATAAGCTGGCATAAACTCCGTATTGTATACTTCAGCATTTCAACAGATACACAATTTTATGTTCACATCCAACAGGGATCAAACTTGTGTTGCTGAGCCCAGTTGAATGGAGCCCAGAGGTAAGTGCTAACAGCCACGCAACCAGGGAGTCCCATAGTAGAAGACAGAAACCAGAAATACTGCCTCTTCTAACCAGAAAAGCTCACAGTGAAAAAAGACATTTGCAGATTCTACTAACAGCAACGGCAGCTTAGGACAACATGGTCTAATAAAAAAAACTGTAACTAAGTAAAACACTGGCTAAATCTCGTATGGTTTGCACACCAAAACTATTGAAACTTTGTCCTGCTGCTTGATCCAACAACACAGCAATTCACAAAAAAGAATCCAAACGATGTGAAAGTCAAATCTTCTATAAATTGCATACTTGAGGCCTGGTGATGCCCTAAGGTTTTATAGTATTTTTTTATTGAAGTTTTGATATTTGAAACTTTGTTTGTTCTTCCCACCGTCCTTGCCAGGGTGCCATTAGAATCAAACATTATTTGTTATTCTGTTGTGTGAGAGTAAGAGGTTCTTGCAAAAAAATGGGCAGCTTTGTTTACTCCTAGACTGTTAATATCAATCTATAGTTATTAATAGGTAGAAGAAGAGTACCGGCATTTTAATAATGACTGAAGTTGTGCTTTTGATAGTAGATACAGCATTTAATATTGTTTTGATTGAAGATAATATTTGTTACTGTGTATAGTTAGAAAAGCTAATGCTAATTATAGGTGAGTACATTTTAGGATCAGAGGGAACTACCATTTTCTTTTGACAAATCTTCTTTATGACACCAGTCATAGACTTTCATCCCCCTCAGCTACAGGTTTCTCAAGGAAAGGGCAGGAATGGGAGAAGAGCAAACAGTTTGCATGTTAGTTGGGATGGGTGTGGTTATGGTCCCCGCTGATATTAGGTGGTTGCAGCTGTATGCTGATGGTCTAAACTGGGACTGCACCTACATGTTCTGTTGAGGTCAATAACTTTGTATCTGAGTAAAATAAGTCTTCGAGAAAGGGCATCCAACCCTGATCAAAAAAAAAAGACAAACCTTTGTCTGAATAAATCAAAGGATGTAGCATCAACCTCCTCCTTGCTAGTTTATATATTTCTAGTGTAAATGTATTTGGCTGCCTCTTCTACTTTTGAATCCTTTTTGCTCTTCTCTTCCAGCTGAAGAGCTTCTAAGAAAATACCAGTGACTCTTGCCGTGAAGCAAGCATAATGACACTGTCAACTGTGATTGAGTGATCTTGAAATCTCACACAGATTGTAGGTAAAAGTAACTGTTGCTGTTTAGCAAATTATTTGTTTTAGAAAATTTAAAACAGGCATTTTCTATATCAGATTCTACTTCAAATATATGCAGTGATAATGGAACAAGCTTAGAGCTGCTGTAAATCTGCCTGTTACCATCGATGTCAGTAGTACCTCCTCAGTTTATGCTTCTTGTAAATCTTCTCTAGGGATCATGTGTTTGAACAAGCAAAGAAAAAATGTAAATAGCCTTTACCGGGAATATATGTGAAGAAAAAAAAAAGCGGATGTACAGCAGAGAACATATCTTGTACTTCCTATAAAGGTCCAACCTTTTTTGAAAAAGCCTTTCTTAAATCTTTTCTTTGTTTTTAGAATGGCAAGTGTTGGCAATCACAGAAAAATATGTGGTAAGTGAATACATATATATACCAATGTAACAAAAGAATAAAGAATCAGCTTTATGGAGAGGAAGAGATGGATTTATAACCACACCCAAACCCAATAGATATGCATTTCTTTATGATTACCAATATAGGATAGAGCAAGGGGATTTGCTTTTCATGACTCTGTAAATGCATATACATTTCATTTTGCTGGCCAGATTCTCCCTCACTCAGTCAGAACTGTAATGGGAGTTTCATGGCCACCATAAACTGGCAGATCCTTAATCAGATTCTTCATGAGCTTTAGCATATAGATGCCTGAATGCTGGTAAATACATGGAGTTACACTAGATGGAAAGTGAGCACTTGCAGGCAGGAGATATAAGCTGTTTCTTGTGACAGCTGTGCCTGCTTTATGTCATTGTAAAGTGGTTGTGAAATTACAGCTTTTCATTAGATTTCAGAGATGTCTTAGAAATGTCCGCTAGCAAGGGTGATGGTTAACATTAAATCTTCCGAGGTCATGAAATTTTTTTCTTACCTTCCTTGTCTGCAAGGAAGACAAAAGGAAGATATATACAAAATATATCTATCCCTTATTCATCCCAGGGCACTGCTTTGCTTCTATCCTCAAACCTTAAAATTCTAAAAGAAAATAGCTCACCTCATTCCCATTTAACTCCAGCAGCAATCAGTTCTATGCTATCCCACTGTCCTCTCCTCTGTGATGCAGAAAGAGCAATCTCCATCCATTTCCAATCCATTTCTATCTAGGCAATTCAGTGCCTTTTGCTTTATTCAGATCAGGGGTTCCTTAGCATTCAGCAAAAGCATCTCCAGCCTGTTTTTGCATTTGTCTGTGTCTGCAAAAGAATGTAAGGGTCTACAACAACCTTTCCTCCTACCTGAGGGCAAGCTGTTAGTGTACCAGTGATCGCAGTCTGTAGTTTGGTTTGTCAGGTTACCCTGACAGACTGTAAATATACATATCTAGCTCCCTGACCCGATGAGAAAAAAGGCACCGGCATCAAGTGTACTGCAAATGCAATAACTGGAATGCTCCTTATATGGATATTTGAAGTTAATCACAGCTGATGGCAAATGCTTCATGTTTTCTGCTGCCGTTATTTCTGTTATTTCTTACTGTTGGAAAAAGACTTTTTTCCCCTCCTTTTTGCCTGCTGTTTATTTGGGCTTTGAAGAACAAAGTAACCTAGCTATTGAGCTATTTGACTAGTAGAAGTACTAACTCGGACAAACATGGACAAAACTATGGTACAGAATGTTTTTACTGTTGTCTTCAAAGGGGGGCAAGTTTGGAACTTTAAAAACATATCCTGAAAATGTGGGCAGGTGTAAAGATGGGGTACACTTTGTGGCTAGAGGTGTTGAAGAGACTTTCTGGAGACGGTGGGTGCCGGTGCAATTTGCCTTCTGTAAAGTCTTGTCTGAGAGTGCACCAGGAGTGTTTAACCACATTTTTACTTACCTTGGAATAGTCAGTAAAATATTCTTATGTTACTCCCAAATCCAGCTTGGATCTTGTCACAATCCAGATCATAGAACCAAAAGAAAATGTAGGTACAATGTGCATACTAAGTAGTCTCATTGAGGCACCTTCTATAGCATATTATAAAAAACCCTTACCCAAAGACAATGGCTTGAATTGTCCATATTTCCGAAGAAACATCACCAGGACTTTTCACCACTCCACCCCTTGCCAGTCACAGTATTAATTTTGAGTGATATACATACAATGCATACATACAGCAAATACTTTAATTTACACTAAAATTTAACTATGTTTGCAGAGCCTATTAAAAGTTAAAATTGAAATGACAATTTATTAGGTTTTAACTGTTTTGCAATTAAATTAAGTTAAAATAAGGTAAATTTCCTGGGAATTGTTATGTGCATGCTTGCAGCCCAGAAAGCTGACTATGTCCTGGGCTGCATCAAAAGAAGCGTGGTTAGCAGGTCAAGGGAGGACATTCTCACCCTCCACTCCGCACTGGTGAGACTCCAGCTCTGGAGCCCCCAACATAAGACAGACATGGGCCTGTTGGAGCAGGTCCAGAGGAGGGCCACAAAACTGATCAGAAGGCTGGAGCACCTCTCCTGTGAGGACAGGCTGACAGTTGGGGTTGTTCACCCTGGAGAAGAGAAGGCTCTGGTGAGACCTTGTTGTGGCCTTCCGATGCTTAAATGGGAGCTTATAAGAAAGATGGAAAGAGACATTTTACCAGGGCCCATAGTGACAGGGCAAGAGGTAATTGTTTTAAACTAAAAGGTGGTAGATTTATATTAGATACAAGGAAGACGTTTTTATGATGAGGGTGTTGAAACACTGGAACAGGTTGCCCAGCAAAGCTGTCGATGCCCAATGATTGGAAATTTTCAAGGCAAGTTTGTATGAGGCTTTGAGCAAAAATGTCCTTGTCCATGGCAGGGGGTTGAACTAGATGGTCTTTAAAGTTTCTTTCCAACCTGAACCTCTCTGTGATTCTGTATTATTCAGTCTTGTACTTTTTAGAGATTTTCATATAGAAAAAAAAAGATCACAAAAGAATAATTTTTTTTTTTGCTGTTTGTAGATTAAAATAATCATCTAAATATATCTACTTGTAAGTGCATATTTTGTGAACTTAATTTTTTTTCCATCCTGCATTGCCAGAAACTAAGATACTGTTGTGTCATTGCTGGATGCTTTTAAGGTTGTCATGCTTTCCTGGTTTTCAGAGAGGAAATGGATTAATATTGTCACACTGTTACAGGTAGCCTGAGCCTGCCTGTTTCCTACCAGAAAAGGACCTGTGCAGTGCTTTCTTGCCTACTTCTGGCCTGAGGGCTTTTAACTTGAAATCTTTCTCCCTACTTCTGTTTTTTCACTCACTCACTCACTCACTCACTCACTCACTCGCTTGCTCGCTCTGGTTCTCTCCCCATTTTTCCCTTCCCCCATCTTAGTCTGAGACTTTTTTTTGGTTGTTTGCTTGCATAATCTAGAAGGGTGGGGTGTATTTCTCATCCACTGAGATGTTTGTGCCTGAAAGATTTTCATTGTGACTTTGTACTTAGGTACTTGAATTTTTTGTTTCTTTGAAATTCTCATGTTTAACTTGATTTTTATGCCGCAAACAACTTGGAGCATATTAGAAATGTTCTAAATAACTACACGTGTATATTATTGATGTATTTTATACATTCAGATATGGATGGTACATTTATTTATTTATTTAATCTAATTTAAGACGTATTAAAAATTATTAAGCATTCAGGGATAACTGAAGTACCGTAGTAATTGCAGAAGTGTTACAAGAAGCACAGGGATACTCAAAGCAGTTAACAAACTCTTAAGGCCGATGCCTTGTAATGATCAAGTTCTGTCTTTATTTGGGTTTCCAAAACAACTGGGGATAAATAAATTACATGAATGTATTCAGAAGCACAAACCCTCTAGAGTAAATGTCAAAGCAATTGTAAACTGCAGCATCTTTAAAATTAACAGCTAGTACAAAAAAGCATGTGTCTGACGCCTAGAAGACCAGTCAATTGCTTTTCAGACATAGATCTGGGGGGAGAAAAGTGAATCTTTAAATGTCACTTGGGCAGGGCAGAATAGGAAAGAGAAACTGAGAAAAGTCACACATGAAGCAGAAGAGATCTTCAGTGTATTTTGAGATCTTGACAGATGTACTTATGATTAAGCTTGGCTGTGAAAAATATAGATGTCATTGCTGTTTTACTAGTATGAGACTGTAAAATGTCATTAACTCTCAAGTAACTGCATTCCTCATCAGACAGCCAAGAGGATAAAGTAAGCTTGCTTATTTCCACTAGTGATTATATATGCAAAGGCAGCAGTTCTAACTTTCTCCAATGGAATACAATAAAAAATAAACCTGAAGTTAAATCCTGGAAATTTTCTGACATTAAATGTCTGCTCATAAAACATTTATTAGGAGTTGAGTCCATGTTTAAGTAGTTTGTTGCACAGTGACAGAGCTATATTGAAACACACCAATCTCAGGTCTACACTATAAATTACAAAGCTTTGGAATAATATCAGAATGAATTTCAAATGAGATACTCATAGAAAATGAAGGCAGTGTAGTCATATGGGCTGTTTATATGGCTTGGCTGAGGCTGAGGACTATACTGTGCTATGCAGGCATATAATGGTTTTAGCTAAGCTGGGAATCTAAAATACTGCTTTATTGTTTAGTACAGATATGAAACACTGCTTTTTATCGTTAACATAAGCAGTGGACTCTCTAGTAATAGATGTTTCCATTAATTCAGTAGAATGAAACAGAAAAGTGAAGACCTAGTAATAGGTTTTTTGCAAATCCAATGCTTCGTGAAAATGGGAAAGATATTTCTGTTGTAGTATGTATTGTCTATTAGTTTGAACATGCAAATAGATTTAAAGATTTAGAGTATCTGAATAGCAATGAAGGGGTACTGTTTTGCAGAGATAAATTGCAATCTGTCAATCTCCTACCTTCCTATAAAATAGTTGTATAAGATGGATTTGAAGAAGATCTTGTCCACAAAGATAAATGTTGCCTTTATGATAGCAGAGGGGACAGAAAAGGTATTTAGTTTATCAGCTTTCCTGACATCCATGACAATGAACATCTAGAAAATACAAGAAGGAATAAAAATATGTGCTGTCAGTTCTTTCATATTTCACAGCTAAGGACAGAACCTACTTTTTAGAAATGCAAGTACTTAGATTTTGGCTAGTGATTAAATAAAGCAAAAGATCTGGTCAATGATCAATTTTATATGTGAAGAACCTGAGATTTTAAAAACTAGCATTCAATTAAATTCTTGATTGTAGAATTTTTCCCTGTGGTATACTGTGGAAAGCAGCCTGAATCAATAGTAACAGTGGGAGCTGTGGAGAAGCTTACAAAATTTCCTGAGTCCTATCTGTTGTGGATGGAAATATTTGACACAGTAATGATTTAGCATTTATTAATGATTTGAGGTAGATCAAGAGGTTGAATTTTAGCAGCACTTAAACATAAACCAATTTAAAGATTTACAAAGTGGTTTAACAAAATAATTGAAGAGCGACTTAATTGCAGATTCGAAGATGATAAGATTCACACTAACTTACTATAAAGTATCCCAAACCAATACATACATGTGTGAGCAAAAGCTTGTATCTCAAATTAGTACATATACATATAAGCACGCACACACAGACACACTCACACTGGCCTCTAACTGCCGGGATGAAAGATCTGGCTGCCAGAATCTCCCCCTTTTGTGAAGATGCTCACTTAAGGTTCTGCTCCTCGAGGTTGAGAGATTCCTTGCTGCAACAGGTTCTCGGTAAGTGACTAATAGCATGCTAAACTTGGATACCTTAGCTAAGTAATACAAAGGGTTGAAGGGGCATATATAATCCTTTAGACATAAACCGTTGATCAAGTCTAGGACTAGGATTGTATCCAGCTGCACCCAGACTCCTCTCTGGGAAGTTTAGAAAGCAAGGGGGTCCTTTCTGAACCTCGTGACTCAACGAGGGGGTCTCCCTGACAGCTTGTCTGACCCTGTCCTTTATGCAGTAAATAATAGAGTGTACCCTGACATCGAAGCTTGTAAAACATTGTTGCATTTACTACTAAGTTTGTTAAATCACTGTTTCACCTTAATAAATATTTCACTACTTCACTCTTACTAGTGAAGTTAATCACTCCATCCGCGACACTGACTGTAGCAAAGGCTACTGGATCT
Source organism: Gallinago jamesoni (assembly GCA_025769975.1). Lineage (NCBI taxonomy): Eukaryota > Metazoa > Chordata > Aves > Charadriiformes > Scolopacidae > Gallinago > Gallinago jamesoni. Next base: position 92,714,032 of record JAOQGH010000012.1, on the reverse strand, counting down.
TCAATTCGATTTTTGGCCCTCTGGAGAGCCCTAAATTGCAGATTACCAGAAGCAGGGACACGGATGCCTTGGTCTCTTTTTCTCCAAAACACTAAGGAAAACAGAAACCCCAATATGTGCCATAGCAGTGCAGACTTGTCAATAAAGCTGAAGAGGTACTCAAAAACTGCAGGGGTGGTTCTGTGTCACGGAGCTGTGTACCGCTGCAGGCAGTCTTAAGTAACAGGATGGATTACTGGGGATGAAAAGCAAAGCAGAAAGCCCTTGGTTTAGGTTACTTTAAAGAGGCAATCCCAGCAGCTGCTGTCAGTGGGTCCTGAGCTGAAGAGTGTCAGCGGGAAGAAGCTGTTCTGTGCTTATTTCAGAGGCCTGTGGAACAGGAGCTGCTTAAAAGTACTGTACTGTGTCAAAGGAAAAGACAGTGACCTTTGCTGAAAAACACCTTGCATAAAAGGCTATTTACGGTCCCCAACACCTTCCCCCTGTGTCCCTGCCTTTTCTATAAACTCCTTAAACATAACAAATGTTGCTGTTACGTAAAACCCTTGATGTGTCAGCTTGCAGATCTTTCTAGCCATGAAATTCCCCCTGAGCCCTGCCTTTTTCCTGAGTCATTTGCCCTGCTTCTTCTGACCGCTGCTCTGTGCTTCCCAAATAACTCTTCTTTTCTGTATTTTCTGTCCACTCCACCCCAGCACTACTTAAGTCGCAGAGAGGTTTTTAACAGTTTTCTGCTAAAAGGCTGGATCAAGTGCAGTTCCAGTTGAATTAAGAAAAAGTACATTTGTTAATTGTTTGGTTTCCATGGCAGCAGAGACTTCAGGCTTTTTGCCTCTTGTTTTGACAAGCCGTCTTTGTACTGAGAGATCATAGAGATCACAAGTGGGTTTTATGCTGAAGCCTTTTGTGATATCAGCTCCTTTGTAATAAGGCAATGGCAAATATACAGCTAGGAGGATTGCCAGACATAAGTGTCTAGTAGTCTTTTGCTCTTCTTCTTACCACATAAGTGTGCTAAGAGAAATTTTGACTGTATGAATGACAGGAAGATGCACAGCTGAAGATAGTTTTGTATTTTCTCTGTACGAGTTTTTTTCCTGTTGATCAAGCTGCCTGTGTCACCTGGAAGCAAGTACTTGGTTAAGAATGATGATGGAAGTGCTGTAAAGTAATCATTTATGTTATTCCTTAGAAAGGGACTCCCTAAAGCTTTGCTGAGTACACAGGTGCCTGTGCTGTATGGAAGAAGACAGCTTTTTTAGATATTAAATATTTTATATTTCCTGCCAAGGTACATAAAAAGCTACTGTGTGTTTTGCACAGACTGCGTAGCTCTTGGGTCTAGCACTGCCCTGTCTTCCACACCTTACTGTTGATCTGCACTGCTGAAAAGTGAAGTTTTTGGTTGGAAAAAAATTGCCCAATGGAATTCTTTGTATTATTTTTTTTTGCATTCAATTAAATGCTACAGAAATATACATTCAGCGATGAATCTACTTCACAGAGTTAGGTAGTATATGATTAGTACAGTAAAAACTTGCTCAGAATCTGAGTCAGATATTTTAGGTGATATGTATTACTGCAATACTGAGGTTTCATTTGAGTCTGGTGTATGGAAAGCCATGGAAACTAGTTATTTTGAAGAGCTGGTGGCTTAACCAGATCACCTGGGCAAGTGATCATGATGAAGCTGACAATGGAAACAAAGGAAGATATCCTTGTGGTAAGTGATAAATCCATCAGCTGTCAGTCTGTCAAACTTTACATATATTCTTCCTCCTCAGTATGAAAAGAGGATGGACAACCATGAGACAACCAGATAGTAGCTGTCTGGAGACAGAGACATGATTTTTCACAGTAACAGTGAGGTAGCCTCCCTTTTCCCAACCCCTTCATACTACTGGTTTCAAGAGGACCCTGGATAATAGGATCCTTACATTTAACCAACACAGAAGCACTCAGTGGGCACTGAAAAGAGAGAGATGTGTATTGCTATATGTAGTGGAGCTTATAGTAAAATCAAAAGTATTCCAAAACAGAGCCTTTTCAGTCACATCTTATTCACACCACAGGTTGTCAGGTGCACATCAATTTCTATCTTTTACTTTTGGGAATAGTTGCACTCTTTGTCTCAGTGATGTGTCTGTCTCTGTCTCTTTGGGAAATTTCTCTGTGGAGAAAGTCAGATTTATCAGCATTGGTTTTCACCCAGAAACAGGAGCATTTTTCAGGATCTATTTAAAAGCAGTATTTCAAAGGATAGACAGCAACAGTTTGATTTCTTCTTTCTCTAATCAGATTTTGAAAAGGAAAACACAGCTATCAATTTAATGGAATGCTTGCTTTTCTGAAACTGATCTTTGCCATGGCAAATGACCAAAGGATTCTATTACCTTGGGTATTTATGGCTGTATTTCCCCAGCTTTTAAATTAGACAATAAGGTATTTTACCAGGGAAACAGACTTCTTGTCTGTTTCCATATTGCTGTACATTCTGACATTGTGTTTTATTTCTTAGACTGGTTATATAAAGTCTGAAAAGAAAGAAGTGACTGATTTTCTCCACCCAGGGTGTTATTGTTTAATTTGCACTGTTTTGATATTATTATTTTTTCACTGGTCTTGTAGTTGATCTTTGATAGGAAGATGCAAAATCAAAATAAAGAAAATCATAATATGCTTCTGTTTGGCATCTCCATAACCTGAAGATTATTTTAACATTCAAAAGCCTCATCACCGAATTTCAGAACTGCTGTTGTGGCACCCTTCCCTTCCCTTCCCTTCCCTTCCCTTCCCTTCCCTTCCCTTCCCTTCCCTTCCCTTCCCTTCCCTTCCCTTC
>JAOQGH010000012.1:92690445-92703501 GCA_025769975.1 Gallinago jamesoni | reverse complement strand
CCATTAATCATTACCCTTTGGGTCCTGTCACACAGCCAGTTCTCAACCCACCTCACTGTCCCCTCATCTAGCCCAAACTTATAACTAGATAACACTTAAACTAGATAACACTTAACAGAAGTAATTGCTTATTGAATGGATATTTAATTGGGTATTGACAAGTCCACCACTAAACCAAGTCCCTCAGCCCCATATCTACATGTCTTTTAAATGCCTCCAGGGTTGGTAACTCCACCACTTCCCTGGGCAGCCTCTTCCAATGCTTGATAACCCTTTCAGTGAATAAAAATTTCCTAATATCCAATCTAAGCCTCCCCTGGCATAACTTGAGGCCATTTCCTCTCTTCCTATCACTGGTTACTTGGGAGAAGAGATCAACCTCCACCTCTCTACAACTTCCTTTCAGGTCGTAGAGAGTAATAAGGTCTCTGCTGAACCTCCTTTTTTCAAGACTAAACAACCCCTGTTCCCTCAGCCACTCCCCATAAGACCTGTTCTCTACATCCTTCACCAGCTTTTTTGCTGTTGGTACGTGCTCCGGCAGCTCAATGTCTTTCTTGTAGTGAGGGGCCCAAAACTAAACAGAGTATTCAAGGTGGGGCCAAGTACAGGGGGATGATCACTTCCCTAGTCCTGCCGGCCATACTATTTCTGACACAAGCCAAGATGTTGTTGGCCTTCTTGGCCACCTGAGCACACTGCTGGCTCATATGCAGCCAGCTGTCTATCAGCACCTTCAGGGGGGTTGATTATTTTATCGCTAATAAAATTCCTGAGGAATAGGCCTGTCATACCTTTTTTTTCAGTTTACATTCTAAGTATGTTTTTCTTATCAATAATCACCTTTTTAATTTAAAAAGTTTTAGTTGTAGACGAATTACTACAATGACAAATAGTGGTAGACTCTTCTAGGTTTTTCTAAGTTTTGCTTTTCTTTCTTTCATAGCCCACCATGTCTCACTTCCTTAGATTTAGAAAAAATTTAATACTCCATCATAGCAACACATTTGAAAAAGGTCACAAATACTTATTTAAGTATTTACTTGCAAAACGTAAAGGATTTATATATTTAAGATTCCAACTTATAATTACAGTACAAACTGCTGTAAGTATTTAGCTGAAGCTATATCTTTTGACAAATTGACTGACATACTAAAAAGCAATATGATCTGAAGAAAAATCCTGGCTCATACTTGCTTGTAATATTGGCACTGTAATGTTGATGTATCTTTCATACCTTGCTTGACTATTAAGTAAAACAATTTCTTGCATTCACAGATTTTTTTTTAGGTCAGTTTTAAATATCATACACAGTAATCATTAAATAAATGATTTTACGCAAAGATTAAAATCTCAAACCTAAAGACCAGAGACTCTATCGACAATTTTTAATTAATTGGCTTCAAAAGAAGTTTTCATTGAAAACAAATGGAATAATCTTTCCCACTACAATGTTACTTCTTCTTGAATAGGGCCAGAATAAAATCCATGTAAAAGCCTGATAATTTTGTCTACACTGCTTTATATGTAGTTTGCTTTTCTCTAAAATGATCATTATTTTGATGCCTTCATTTTTGTATGCTCAAGCTGAGACATTTCAATTAAGTGTGGTGCTCCGTACTGCAACTCAACATTTCCTGGAGGTGTGTGTCTGACATGATTTTGCCCCTATGTGCCAATATAAGGCAGAATTTACAGTACTTTACCAACACAAAGTTAATTTGGGGAGTAACTGAGTGACAATGTGAACAATAGAATTTCTTGCACAAAATTACTATGAAAATATCTGTTGCTATTGTTTTGGAATCATGTTTAATTTTTACTAATGCAAATGCTGTAGATGATAAAAACAGGAAATTGCTGTTCCAGGGTTACCTACGTACTTGACTTCCTGAGTCATGGTTGTCTTCCACATTATTGGAAGTAAGTTTATTGTTTTGTGTACTTTGTACTACTGTATCTAATTCTACCAGGTTCAGTAACAATATACCAGCTAAGTCCTGGACTTAGGTCACTTTAAAGTGATGGTTTGCTTCACAAGCTACATGAAAGTTGATGAGGTTGCTAACTGACAATTTGGTTACCATTTACCAACAAAAGGGCATGAAAGACAAAGTCCACATGAGTTTTACATATATGATAAACAAACAGAGTGAAGTTAATGATTATGCAAAAGGTGTAGCAAGACTTAATACAGGATTCAATGTAATTTAAAGTGGTTCCTACCTGAGGAGGTATAAATGGCTGGTAAAACAACACTATAAGATTTTAAATTTGTCCCATGTGACTAGTTTATCAGAAATTGTCCTTCATTTTGATTTGTATTCCAAATTTTTGTTTGGTATCTGTTTTGCAGTCACATTTTTTGAGACATTTTCAATGGAAGGAAATAAAACTCGCTTAAAAAGAACTCTGACTACAATATGCAATCCATTCTATTGAGCTAATTACGAAAAGGGCTTTTTATTCAAACTTTTTCACTGAACTAAATATAGGGAAATTCTAAATTTCTCCTACAGCTACTGAAAATGTGTTTCAGGTTATTAGCTTTGATGAATACTTCCTTCATTACTGCATTATGTATTTCCCCCTGAAAAGATATTTTAAAAAGCAGCATTACCAGTTTCCATCTATTGACATTTAAGCTCTCTGGTCAGTGGTTCAGAAAAATGGATTAATGAAATTTACTTCTCCTTCCTAAGTTCAGCAAATAACCAATAACAATTCTAATAATTGTTATATAATAATTCTAATAATAGTCTGGATCTAACATGAAGAAATGTTTATTTTTATAGTCACACTATAAACTGAATATAGATAACAGCAGAAGCAGAACTTCTAAAAAAAATTTGGTTTTAGTTATTGGCTTGAATCCTCCTTTCTTTGAAATCAGATAATCTATTAGATTGCAAATGGAGAAAGACCTGGCCTTATGAGTCATGCATATAGTAAATTAAAATTTTCCTGACTAAGGTAGCATTGATAAATGGAGTATGATTAGGGAGTGTTCTTAGGAACCTAAGAACGTCTCTGTAGTGGGTTTGAGTTCAAGAGCAATTATAGGGCAAACACTGAGGCAAATACTGAGGAAGGCCTTATGCCAATTAAACTGTTAGTCTCTCTCTCACTACTGACTATGCTACAGGCCAATCTGTTATACATCAAAATCACATTTTACTGAGCTCTGACAAAAACTGAATAAACCAATACTGCTACAGAGGCAAAATGACCTATGCTTTAAGGATTAAATTCAAGGCAACGTGTCCCGATTTGAGGTAAAACTGAACCAATTTTGTTCTGTAATTTTACATTTTAGTTAGGCCTCCTCTAACACTCTGAAATTAGCAGCACGTGGAGAAAACTGCTCGTTCTCAGGATGATAAGGGCAATGTTTGTGCTAAATGCCAAGGAACGGTGAGCAGAGAGGCCCTTGCTTATACTTATTGCTCTAACAACCAAGGTCAGCCAATTTTCGTTATTTGCCCCTTAGAGGGTCGGAAATGGAAAAGCATAGAGGGGTCACACGTGTGGGGAGGAACGGATAGGACAGGTGACCCAAACCTGACCAGCTGGGGTATTCCATCCCATCTGCCCCATGCTCAGTATAAAAGCTGAGGGATCAAAGGCTCAGCTCTTCTCTCCCTGTGATGGCTGACGTCCAAAGAGGACTCTCTCTGTTCATCTGCCTTTGATCCCGATCTGTGTGTTCCTGCCTCCAGAGTTGGAATCCAGTTCCCATCTGTTGCTGAGTCCAGTCTGGGACTTCCCCAGTGCCAGTGATGGGACTGCCATCCTGGGAGCTTGATACAGTTTTGTATATATTGTATCTATTCCATTATTTTCTTCTTATTTATTTTAATATTAATTCTTCATTAAAGTAGTTTAGTTCATTCTAAACTTCTGTATCTCCTTATCTCTTCCTCTCTTCTCATCTGGGGGTGGGGGGTGGGGGGGTGGGGAAGGGCCATCTGTCAGTCCAGTTGCAGTGATTTTGGCTGAAACCACAACACAGTGTTAAGTTTAGCATATGAAGATGAATACAAGTTAATTTCAGTGCCCAGTCTGAGAACCAATGACCTAATTAATTCCTTGGTAATCAATTAAAATGTCTGGGGAAGTTGACGTTGTATGGTAAAGGCCTCTCTTTTAGCTACTTATTACCTCTTTAGTGTTGAATGGTGATAGAGGCCACATCAGTTGGCCTGAGGTTCAGGTTCCCTGAGGGCTGATGTTGCCTCACTTTGGGCCAGGATGGCATTGCCAGTGGCAATAAACTTCGGCTTTTAGGTAGTGTAATCTAGAGGCAGGCAAGGAAAGAAGAACTAAAAATATTTGTTCATTCTCCAACATACTTCAAATAGGAGTAGAGACAATTCCCGACCATAGTTATAAATACATGGTTAGGACTTGAGGTCTTCTGTGCAGGATTATCATGGCTTAACCCCAGGTGGCAACTAAGCACTACATAGCCGCTTGCTCACTCTCCCCTGGTTGAGACAAGGGAGACAATCTGAAGAGTAAAAGTGAGAAAACTTGTGGGGTGAGGTAAAGACAGTTTAATAAGTAAAGCAAAAGCCACACACAAGCAATCACAACAGTTACTTGGGAAGACAAAGCTCCGTAACTCTGAAGAGCCCCCTACAACTACCTTCATTTTCCCCCAGCTTTACATGCTGAGCATGATGTCATATGGTAAGGAACAGGTCAGTTGGGGTCAGCTGTCCTGGCTGTGTCTCCTCCCAACTTCATGTGCCCCCCCAGCCCACTCGCTGGTGGGATGCTGTGAGGAGCAGAAAAGACCTTGACTCCGTGTAAGCACTGTTCAGGGATAAACAAAACATCCCTGTGTTACCAGCACTCTTCCCAGCACAAATCCTAAACACAGCTCCACACTAGCTTCTATGAAGAAAATTAATTCTACACCAGCCAAAACAAGCACAAGGAAGAATCAACATGACTTTGCTTCAGGAATTCATTAGATGTCTGTCCATTTGCTTTCTTAGATATCGTGAACTCCTCATAGGATGGCATAGGATTCTATGATTGTGTCTGCAAGTATGGCAACCAATGGAAGGCTTACAGATGCCAGAATTAAAGACTAATCTTTGCTAACAAAAAAATTGCAATCAAATTATATTTATTAACGTTGTACAAACTCAATCAGTTTTCTTCATAGCCTTTCTGATGATGGCCATAAACCCTTAAGTTTCTCATCACTATTTTTACATATTTTTTTCCTTTTTGGCTATCTTTTCCTAAGCTGCTTAGCTGCTGTTGCAAACAAATACTGTGTCTGACCAGAAGTATATTAACATTTAGAAAGGCAATATTGAAGATGAGGCAGATCAAAGAAATATCTGTAAGTTGGGGTAGGAGATAAAGAGAAAAAAGAATGGATCCACATTGATTCTCAAATTCTTTGTCCACTAAATAGGCACTTGATCTTATGAGAGCCTTTGAATGCAAAGGGAACTGTTTCTAAAATGGTGTTTGCAGTACTAGGTTTCTTTGATACCAGACACATTCATGCACATATGCAACGCAGTACACAACAGAAAAGTATTGGAAGGCTTTATTAGATTCAACTCTCTTGTGCCTTCTTGAAAAACTGTATGTAATTATTCTGTGTTAATAGAGAGAGACTGCAAATGTTAGATTAATCTACACTGAAAAGCTCTTGCTTTTTCTTACAGTGCAATCACTGTATACAGCCAAAAATAATTCCATGGATATCCTTTTCACATACAGAATATTATGTTGAATACAGGTAAGTACAGGATATATGGTTAATTTACTATTTACTATATTTGCCACCAACACAAAAATATATTTTAAAAAGTTTACTATCCAATCTTATTCCCATTCATATGAATATGACAACTTAAGGAAGGGTAGATTAGGGGTTTTTGTCAGATGGACACATTGCATACTTGTTTAGAAATTAGGAATGAGAAAGGCATAATGTAGTTTAGCGCCCAAGCGGGTAGTTATAACAGCAACTATATAACAGCTTTGAGCATGGAAAATTGCCATAGTGTCTCTGACCATGGCTGGAGCCATAGGCAAAGCAGTATTCAAGCTGCACATAACTACAAAAACTTGCCACTAATAGAATGACAAAACAGATCAGTGTTTGCCTGTCACAGCATCTGAGACAACACAACGATCAGTTTTCAATCATGAACTGCCACTGGTAAATTACTGATAAATTACTGACTATCCCAGATCCAATCATCAGAACTGTGTCTTATTATGATGGTTATTATTGACTAAATCTGAAAAGAAAACCCAGCTACAGATTGATGAAGACATTTTGGACCATTCAATATTTCCTAAGCATATACAAATGCATGCACATACTTATGCATGCAGAGATGATTGTTATAATAAAAGTTTAACAGAATGCAACTTCCTTCTTTTCTTGTAGGTTTAGTATGCTATACAAACCAGACTTGAAACTGTTCTGGGAGTAAATAATTAATTTAGGAAACGTACATAATAAGCAAGTAGCTGTGAAGAAAGTGATTTATTTCATAATAGGCTATGAAAGAAATGATGACTGCAAAATAATTAATCTGCAAAGCACAAAGGTATTTTGATGTGAAAATGCATTCTCCATTTCTTCTGTTCACTGCTGTATAATAATCTCAGTGAAAGAATATATTGCCAGCCACCCTGTCTTGTTATAAATGCCAGGCAGGAAAAGGCACAGAAAGCATTCAGGTTTGCTTAACAAAGGAGAAATACAATCTTTTCTACAGAATTTGGAAATACCTTTTCAAATGACCTATTTATAATTGGAATGATTTTCGGCATATTTGACAATGAAAGTGGCACATAAACAGTGAATAATAAATTGTTTCCATACATCTGCAATGCCATCTAAAATCCCAGGAATGCTTGTAATTGTTATTCTGTGTACTCATGGTAATTCCAAGTTGCAATCTACTTATACTGTGTCCCACACCAACTGAAAAATAATTTCGAGCTTGTATAAAGACAAGAACATCATTTTTAACTTCATGTAATGCTCGCATATGTCAAAAAAGCGAAACTTGTATGTTTGCAGAACCCAAAGAAAAAAAAGTGGGAAAGTTTTGGTATTAAGAAGCTTGTTCCTTGAAGAGACAAACCCATCAAACAATCCAGCAAAATTCATTATCCCTCTGATATGACTATAGGAAATGTCTCACTGAGTGAATCACAGCTCAAGGCCCAACCATTTGAAAAAAGGCAAAAGAAGGCCTTCAACAAACATTCAAAAAATTATTTCACAGTTATAAATATATATGGAAATAAAAAGAGGGAAATGGTGTTAAATCTTAAAAAAAGTCTGTGAAATATCATAGAACTGATAATCCAGGAATCAAATACACTTATCCTGAAAGCTTGCAGCTTTCAGAAGCATAAGACATAAAGTTTGTATCTTTATCAGGTTAAGAGAAAGTAGTGCACAAATACTCAGAGAGCTTTAGAACCAGGTGTGTTGCACTGTCTGGCAAAAACACTCGTGTGCTGACCAATGCTAACTCAACGCTATTATGTAGATAAAACCCTTCTGTTTTTACTACTGCAATGATATCCATTTTTCCTCTGCTGGATTAAGACATTAATGAACTAAACAAACAATATGGTATTAATGACTAAGGCTGATGCTCTCACTGTTTGTTTTTCATGAATTATATGTTTGACATGTCAATGTGGTAATTTCTGCAATTATAACATTGTTTGTTGATCTATCTTAGAAGCAGCACTTCACAAACATTACTGGACTGAGACATAACAAACGTTTGCTTAAATAGTTAATCATTAGAAATGTACAGAGCTCATAATAATGGAAGAAGTCAGGTCCTTAGAGCATAATTTTATTTGCAGGAAAAGGGAAAACTTAAAAAAAATATTCTGTTGCTTTAAGCAAAAGTAGTTAATTATGTTATCTTAGATTGACATATAAACTCAGTCCCTTGGCATGACTTTAAGTGAAATAGGAGTCTATACACTATTACTTCATATTTTTCATGCAGATAAAACTAAACCAGTTCTCATCTTCTGAAATTTATGTAGTTTGGGAAGAAAAGAGAAAGGAAACTTGTACTCTTTCCTTAATTCTGTTGATGCAAGTGTGAATTTCCAAATGTTGCTACTTAATTTTACAACAAACTAAAGTTCTGAATCTCAGCACTCCCAGACTTGGAGACACAGCATCAGTACTAGCATCTATGGTTTATTTTTAATTAGCTTTCTACGGAGGTGATATTTGTTAGCTGCTGAAATAAAGCAAAGGAAACAGTTTTCCTTCTACAGGGTTCAGTTTAATCAACTTAACACTAAAATGTCCCAAATCACTTAAAACTCGGGGAATAATTTAATTTAACATCAAATGCACTCCTTGTAAAAACATACAGAGGTTAAAGGAGTACTTCCTTCTAATACTCTGTGTGATACACTGTACTAAATATCAGCATGTTAAAAAAAAAAGAAGGAAAAAATAAAGACCCAATATGGCAAAGAGGGAAACAACGAGAAAGTTTAAACCCTACTTTTCTCTGTCATTATAATTTTCTTTACGAGCCTAAGGAAATATAAAACCTTTTCAAAATTAAAAAAAAAAAAAAACAGCAAAAATCAAAAAAACAAAACCAAACCAAAATCCACCCCAAATGCTCTCCTGCTGGTATGTTTGAGAGTTTTCCATAAAAAGCAGTATGTATTTTGGGATTTTATGAGCTTTCAGTTATTTGGGAACATGACTAAATAAATCAAGTGGTAAGTTTTCTGGCTTAACTTTCATGAGAGTTCATGCTGATGTTTCTAAGCCCAGCATTGCTGCTGAGAAGCCTTTTGAGGATGCTGAGAATAGTTCCTTTAAAATATTATGGCAATATATTAAGATGCTGTCATATCATGGTGGTCCTTCAAAAAGCCAAAAATAATGAAGAGCTGTGTTTAAATGTAGCTTTTCTTTATGCCTGAGCCACTTGCTGAGGCCAGGAAGGAAGGAAGGCTCCTGATCTAAGAGCAAGAGTTGCTTCGCTTTGATTAACCTTCCAAATGTTGTCAGTGATCTCACTTCCACATCACAGCCAGCAGCAAGGCATGCAGCCCCATGGCCCTAAGGCACGGGCAACCTATGACACGAGCATGATGGCCTGCCCTACCCTGAGTGACCATGCCCCAGAGGGTGTCGTGCATTGTTCAGCGAGGTCCAGGCACCCAGGGGCCAAGTCTGGTGAAATGCTGTGGAAGAGGCTTGTGCACCCCTTGCTTCGCCAGCCCCTGAGCATAGTGGTACCAGCCTGGCCATGATGCCTGCTGCAGGTGAGACCAGGGGAAGTGGTGGGAACCTGCGTTGCCCCATGTGCTGGTTGTTGGGAGGGCAGAGCAAGGTGCCAACCTCCTCCAAGGTGGGCGGTGAGGCCACAAGGCAGCTGGGGAGGGCTGGGGTGGTGGGCTCCCCTTCTGATCCCTGCAGCACTCTTGTGTTGTGGAAGCTCATCCCTGTTGCCCACAATAGTTAATTCCCACAGCATTAAAGTCCTTTAAAACAAGTCAGCTCTTGTTTTTAATTAAACACGTTATCATAGTTTACAAATATTTAATTATAGTGAAATGACAGCCCCTAGCCTGCGTTTCTGTTTTCTCAACTGGCTCTGCGAGCTCCAGTCCAGTCTTAAAGGAGGCAGGCATAGACACTCAACCAGAAATCACCCTGCTAGACCACCCTTGGAAAAAATAAAAGCCAACTGGGATAGAGACATTAAAGCAAAGAGAGGTTTTTGAAAGAAGAAATATAGCCATATAACTGCATTGTTTAGAGTTATAGGGAGTAATCGAGAGCCAAGAATACAAAATCCAAGCTATTTTGCAATTAGCCAGGCAGAACTTTATATCTCATAGTGTAATTTTATCTTGAGTAAAATCTTTCATGTAAAAGTCATTCTTAGCTTTTTTGCTTTTTTTCTTTTTTTTTTTTTTTTTTTTTTATGTTGGAGAGCTCCTTAAAACCATCCTAACATCATCCTAACACAACTAAATGTCCAGACTGGACTTTTATGCTCTGGATAGTCCTAGAGAAAGCAAAGATTTAGCTCTGTACTTCATATTAACCCATTTGACAGTGTTACTCGAGTGTTTTCTTCTTGGCTCAAGATTTCTTGGGGACCAGCTATCACATAAAGCTCACAACTTTCTAATGAATTTCAGATGTAATTGTAATGCCTTAGGTTTACAGGCTACACTGGTAGCTTAAGAAACCAGTCCCTAACTACAGTTTACAGAATATAACTGTTGCTTAAAGTTCAACTGAAATTGAATTCGGTATTATGATTATAAACTTGCAAATTTCTTCATACACTTGTTTAATCAGTTGCCTACTGACATTTTTAATCAAGTAACAAGCTGGAAATTCAAACTGTTGTGGGTCAATGAAATCAGTTTAAAAAAAAAAAGGAAGTAGACAATTGGACAGAAAATAAATAAATACATGAACTTATTTTAAAAACTTTTATTGTTCTGCAGATAATAAGACTCCAGTCACAAATTTAGTAATGTCTTAGCATAAGAATGGTCAAGCATTTAAAATTGAATTGTAGTGTTTTAAAAAGCAAATTCTTAGTCTCTGGAAATTATTCTCCTATTATGCTCCTGAGCAATGGTAAGACTGTACATTAGCTGTATCTGAAATTTAGAAGGTTAATGTGTGTTTCAGAAATGAAGAAAGCTATCTCTATTTTTTCTAATTATTCTGTATACTTTGTGTATTTTAAAAAGTTACTGTCAATAATATGTTGTTAATAATCTGAAGAAATGACTGAAAAAATACTTTCTGGGTTTGGAAAAAAGAAACCAAAACAAAGACTATGTGACCAGATTAAATAAAGTATCTTATAAAGGAGATAAAGAGAAGTCAATTGACAAACACAGTTCAAAAAAATCTCAGAACAAAAACAACTCAGGAATTTATTTAGATACTTGATATTCAGCATTTCTAGAATTTTTTGAAAAGATAAAGAAATGAAGATTAATTAAAAAATTAAGGTGTTCTTTTTGATTATTCAAAGTCATATTACACATGAGAAATGTGAGGTGTCATTTCAAACAGTATGTTATATTCCTGCCCATTCAGAGGGCAGTTTTTAATTATATTTTGCTATGTCGTTTTAAAAAAAAATATTATAGGTTCTAGGGCCATAGCATGGGTTGTAGCACACTGCAGAAACTTTTGAAATTTTACACAATAGAAATTGATTTATTTTCAGCAAGTTGCTTGTTTTTACAGGGTTATATGTGTCTGAAAATTACAGCTATTATTTTCTTCTTTCAATTTGAAATAAATGAAAAGTTTAGATCTTAGACAGCCCTTGTAATGAAAACAGAGAATTTTATTTTTATATATATCAAAGTGAAAAATTACAAAATATTAGCATCTGGGTTTTATGTGCAATCTGATATAGATCATTAAGGGTTCAATTTCTGAACACTGTTCAGTTACTTCAGCTGTGTATTCTGCCTGCAGTTCAGACACTTAGGCACATTAACATCCATGTAATATTGTCTTTAGAGTTTTGTGGGTGGAAAACATAAACTTACCTGAGTGCATAACCTCTTTTATCCCTTTTTGTGTTTCTAGCCCATTTTGTCTCATTTTGTCAGTTTACATAATGAAGCTGACATTTGCAAATATTTGTAATTCTTTTTAACAAGTGGCTATTGCACAGTGCATGTGATTATTTGTTGGTAAGGTAATATTGGCCCTAAATGTAGAAGGCATTCTGTCCTGATTCAATTTCCATTGATATGGGCTGGGATTCTATTTGAGAATAACATAATTAGGATCAGCACATTCCCATCTTTTGCCAGAGGTATCCAAGTGCTTTATTTTAGGCAACACAGCTATGCCAGTCTTTTATCCTTTGTATATTTGATAGCTTTGGGGAGCATTTCCTCCCTTTATATCACTTGCTAACTTGCTTAACCCAAAGAACGCTGGTGAGAATGCCTTCAGGATTCAAATGCTGTATCTAGCAAGATTTACTATAAGTAATTGCCGAATGTAGAAGGACTACGCCCCCTCAATCTGGACTTGTAACTGCTGTATTTTGTAACAACTTGTTGTAGCCTTGGCAACCACTGGTATGGAAGAAAAATGCTAGCATCCCCTGAGTAACCATGGAAACCAAAACCATGTTTGTGCTCAACTGGATAATCTGACCTACCTACATGACATAGAAGACAATTTATATTTAAAACTTGGAGATACCACCTTGATGTTAATAATTTGGAACAACTGATCACTATCACTACGAAGTGTGAAGCAAAAAGCTACATAAGAAGCATATGACAAAGAAAATAAACACATTTAATAGAATTTGTATTAACATTAGGTTAGGGGGATTTTTATATACTGTTTATTGATAGCTGGAGATACTTCCTTAAGGACTATGGTGAGCTGAATTATCCTTACTGGTTTGTGGTATCAATATTTGGTTGTCATATTTAGCAGCTGGAACTGAAAGTAGAGTACTCCAGTTGTAAATAAAACTATTCACAATACCGACATCTAACATTAGAGCTTTGTGTCTGTATCTTCAAATAACCATAAATCCACCCTTCCTTTATTCTAGTTGGCATACTGTTACTGTGAAACTCCTTGGTAAAGAATTCAGAGACTTACTGAGTCTTGGACTGGCCTTGATCTGGCTTCTAAATAAACTATGTATTCTCTTAGAAATAAACTATTCCCTCTTACGTCATTCAAGAAAAAAATTTCCTGAAGGACCAAGAGTAATCAAATCATGTGAAGTACTTTCATAATGACAAATGGTATCTGTTGCTGTTTTGAGCAAGCATGCCAAAACTAGAGTTTTTCCTGAGAAGTGGGGGAGGAGAGTCTGGGAGAAAAAATCTGAATGTCCCCTGATCCCGTCAGTCTCGACCAAGGTCGAGACATTGAGGTGCTGGAGCAGGTCCAGAGAAGGGAAATGAAGCTGGTGAGGGGTCTGGAGCACAAGCCTTATGAGGAGAGGCTGAGGGAGCTGGGGTTGTTCAGTCTGGGGA
>JAOQGH010000012.1:92670594-92682964 GCA_025769975.1 Gallinago jamesoni | reverse complement strand
CTCACTAATGTGGCCTCCTTCAAACTGTGGCATGCTTTCCTCAGGTTTAATCTTGACAGGCCCAGTTATCTCCCCTTTCCCCCTCATATCTAGTTTAAAGACTGGTCTATGAGCCTTGCTAACTCCTGCCCCAAAGTTCTTTTCCCCCTCTGGGATAGCTGTGTATCTAAATCTATAGATAATGGCAAACAGTATTTGTCAGTAACTTTGCAAAAAAAATGGTGTTAACAGGTTTGCACGTTCTGATTGTAATTATGTGGATACCCTACTGAAATATAAAATTTTGAAACATTATATCTAATAGTAACATTTAGAAAATATGATGTAAAATTGTTTTAATGAGAACAATAAAAATCTGTGCAAAGGAAATCCTACTTTAAAGGCTGTGTAAAACTAATCTTCAATGTATGCAAGTCTTTGCTTTAAACCAAAACAGTTGCAATAGCTGAAGAGGTATCTAAGTACCATCTTTTACCTATTTTGATTGTGCTTTTCCTCATTTTCACATATAAATATGGAAGATCACATCTCTAAATTTTTGTGCTATTTTACAGAATAAGTGTTATTTTGAAAGACTGACATTTATTGCCTAAAGGTTAAATTTGGAAGTGAATACATCCATGACAGCCCTAGCTTGTGAAACTTAAATATACTTGCGGCTTCCACAGTAAATAAATTAACCAGCCTAGATTAAAACAGAGATATTTTGGGGGGGGAGGGGGGGGGAAGGTACACACCCCTCACAGTAACATCCAATATCTGACTTACACTGAAATATTTTAAAGTACAAAGGAAAATATTAATCAGTGGACAACAATATGTCAAATCCGCTGCCTTGTTCTGTTGATGGGAAAGAAAATGCTTCAGTTTACATTTCTCACAATCTCTTAAGAGACTTGCTTTGCATGTAGTTTCATTTGTTGGAGCATCGCCCTCCTTCCTTACTGTCCCCCACCTGACAATGTCCAGAAGTGTTTGAGTCTCCAGTACCTTGTGTCAAAGGTCTAATAGAGACAAACAACAATTCAAAAGCAGATGATACATTTGTTGTGCATGGATCCTGAACAATTTACATAAATATTTGTTCCTATAGTACTGCACTTAATCTCTGTTGTTCTTCTTGTGTTACAGTATTATTGCTGGGACGTTTTTTCCTACACCTTTAAAACAGTCTTTTAAAATTGTGTTGGCAATCATATGTTGCAGGCAGAAAGGAGGTTTTCAGAGGGCTTCTGACAAACTCACTGCTTTATGGAATGTTGGATGGCAGTTTCCCTAGCAGAAGGCTGTTTCTTTCTCAGATTTAAAATTTCTTACTCTTTCCTTCAAGATATTTGAGCACTTCAATAATTACTATTTTTTTGAATAAAATCTCACTAAGATGTCTGAAACAACTGTGTTAAAATTTGCCAGAGATCTTTTCTGAGTGCAGACACCAAAGTTGGTGTCCCATCCTTCTGTCCTCCAAGGTTAGGAGGTAAAGCATGAGAACATTCCTGATATGATAATGAAAACGCTTAAGAGACGTTAAATAGCATGGGCAGAGCTAAGCATCAGATTTTAATAGTTTGTACAAGATCTTTAAAAGTTATCTCTTCTTAGCTTTCAAAAATCCTCATAGCATTTACCTTTGTGTGGGTATGTGACATCTGATCTCAGACATGTCTTTCAACACAGTCAGTGCCTTCAGGTCCAATTGAAGTTTCCTACACTTTATTTTAAAGATCCTTAGTTAAACTTTAAGGAATTAATGTAAAGAAGATTTTGCTTCAAATTCCTATTTCAAGCTTAATGATACATGAATGTCAGAGCAGGGTTCTTCTTTTCAAAGGATGTATATTACTGTTTGTCAGGCACCTTATATTGCTCTTTATTACTTGCAAGGAATGTAAGCCAAGTTCTTTGCTATAGAAGCTAAATCATTACCTCAGATTGTACAGGATTTTGCTACAGCAAGTTCTGAGCCAAACATTGTACTTATGCTAATTTGGCATCTAAGTTTTTTCTTCCTAACAATACGATTAAGCCCATTTTGTCTGGCCCTCTTTGGTCTGGAGTCATGACTAACGTTCAGTTAGCCAGAGAAAATTGTCCAACTCTTTTAGTGAAATAAAATAGAAAATTGTCTCTTGCAGAATTATCTAAGTGACAGTCATCTATATCAGATTTAGTAGAGTATGACTAATTTTTTTATCATCAAAATGGCAAAAACATGATCATTTTAATTCATAAATGGGGGTTAAATAGAGACAGATGATGTTTTACTTATAACGTATCAAGTCACTAGGAGCTTACTTGGTCATGAAAAAAATGTTAAGTGGGATTTTTTTCTTTCCCTTTGGAACTGGTTTATATCAGTTGTGGTGTTGCATCCATGGAAAGTGGAGCTGGTCAGATTTCCATCAGGATTTAACACTCTTTTCAGCCCCATAGATACGTCAGGATTGAAAGTACATTTCTTTGAAGTAAAGGGTATTCTAAAATAAAGTATGTTAATCTAGATAAAAGGAATTTGGCATT
The DNA here is from genome assembly GCA_025769975.1 of Gallinago jamesoni. Classification (NCBI taxonomy): domain Eukaryota; kingdom Metazoa; phylum Chordata; class Aves; order Charadriiformes; family Scolopacidae; genus Gallinago; species Gallinago jamesoni. The sequence goes on along the minus strand of JAOQGH010000012.1, from coordinate 92,680,444 downwards.
CATAAGTATATTTTTCCTTCACTTCCCCCCATGCCTTCTTTAAAACTCTTTAATCATTTTACTTCATTGTGAAATTCACTCTTGGCTTTCACAGTAATTTGTTCACTGTTTTTCTTTTTTCCAGACGCATAGTGTGGGGGAATCTTACAGTCTGCATAAGTGGAAAATCACAGAACTTTTAGTCATGATTTTTTAAAAAGTGAAACCAATCTATTTATGTATACAAATTAACTATTTTTGGTAGCCTTAAGTAGTAAAAAGGAATTATGAATGTCTAGTTCACAAAATGAATTTGATGATGATGTTTTTCTACCATTGCAAAATAGAATTTTTTTATCACTCTCTCACATTCTTTTTACAGAATATTTGGAAAGTATGCTATTACATTTAGCCATATATACCATGTTATATTCTGTAAGTGCCAGAATAGTACTGTAATATTTCATATAGGTAGTGGTTGTGTATAAATTCAGACAACAGGTTGAAGATTCTTTTAGTTTGCTTGCTCACAGTTCTTGAATTTTTGTCTAAAAGAAGCAATTAAAGTGTAAACAAAAGAATTTCTTTTCTTTATAGTTGAATAAGAAAGAACTAGGACGAAAAAAATGAATTTCCATGCCAGTCCTTGTTTTTGGAGCCAGTAATTTTTTGCTTCCACAGTTTTTTTCTGTAATGTTTTAAAGCTGTCATGTCTTTTATAGTTCTCTATGTTACAGTAAATGAAGAATAAATTGGCTTTTTCTACAGCAAAGATATTGATTATGCACAGAAGTAATATCCCCTACCAAGTCATAACCTTCAGTGTGAGAATGTTGTGCCAAACACCAGATGACAATGGTAATTTCTTTATTAAATCTTGTAAGAATGTAGACTGTTAAAAATAAATCATTATGGTGTTATGTGTTTGACATCATAATTCTTTTCTTTAAATTAATTTTTAGGTGTATGAAACTGTAAATAAGCAACTGTGTTTATGAAACCTATGATATGTATGCTGTGGACCATTAACTCCTGTATAGATTTTAATCAGAAATTTATGGGCATATTACAAAAAAACCCAAACTAGCAATTTACTGGAAAATTCAATGCACATTAACTCCATTCAATATCACTATTCAGTCTGAAGAAGAAAATTTTTTATGGGGAATATCAACAGAAGTTTATCAGATCTGACACTGATAAACTATGATTTGCTGCCAAATAAGCAGGGAACTTCTTTTATCACTCTTTTTTACCCACTAAAGAAGTTATTTGTGTATCTGTCATGCTTTCCTAAGCATTTCCTATTCCCCTACAACATCCCTTATGCCTGAAGTGTGTTATGTACCTAAAAGCAGGCAAACCCTTATGGATGTTTCCCAAAGTGCTGAAGTGAGTTCTCCGATAGAAACAGTGCAATCTATTAAAGCGGTTGAGAAATCTGCTATAAATCTGCCTGCATCTTTAATCATTAAAAAGAAAAATAAATCTTTTATTTATTTCAGATGAGACATAGAAATATTTACCAATACCACTGCCTTTTAACAGAGTGCTGTCATCTGTCTAAACTACTCTGTAATCTCAGTTTGTAGTAGAGGCAGAGACCCTCTCGAGACCTGGGAGAGGACATGGCCACAGTGTCAAGCCTCAGTATTTCCCTGTGACCATGATGACATTGCATCAATGCAAGGTCCTCTCCTCATGCTGGGTCTCCTGGAGGCATACTCACATGAGATCACTAGAAATGGCCATACTTTTAACAGGTTGCATAATGAGATTAAAGATGTGACCAAGGTGGGAGCCGTGCAGATAAACACTGCCCAGCTTTAACCCTGTTTGACAAAGACTGCAAACTGTGATGGGTCACCAACCACAGCATGCTACCAGAAATAAAAAAGAGAAAGACAAAACCCCAGCACTGATTAGAAGAACGGAGTTTAAATTTCCCCAGACGTTAATTTCTCCAGGAAGCAAGATGAAGTTCAAATTGCTCTTTATGCTGCATCTGAAACAAAAAAATGTCAACAAAAAAAAGGAAGAAGGGTTTACTGTATTCACGTGATTTCTGTTAACTTGAGCAGATGAGGCTTACTATGAAGCACTCCACCACAGACTAAAGGACACATAAAGCATATGAAAAACAATAACTAAAGAAGGCTGAGATAAATTTAATTTGTATCAGCCTTCTCTAAGTCTTTCTATTACACTTTATTTTCTCTGTCTTTCCCCATTCTGACATCAGTAAAAATGTATGCATTGAGATTCAGTATTTGACTTATGTCACTTTTTATTTTCACAAAGAGAAAATATGAATAATGTAACAAAACTAGATTTCAATTCAACAATGTAACTATGTGCATTTTTAAGTCTAATAACTAAACCTTACTGATTTTTTAAACATAATCTGTTATGCTAAACTGAGGACATAATTTTCTTTGAAGTTAGATACTGATTTTCACAATATGTACTATGTTAACTAATATGTTAATAAATTTTTATTATGTCAATCATTATTATTTTTTGCAAAAGTGATACACCAGAAAAGCATAAGGAAAACAAATATTAGAAGTAGAAATAAGCAAAGTCTGTAGTATTAAAGAATCCATTTATACAATATATCATAGTTATGGATGTTGTGAAATGAGCATTGTCATTCTTAGGCAACGCAGTAGCCTACAACTTGTGGCAATAAAAATTATGACATCTAATTTTATCACCTGTGGTAGATTTTTACCATTAAGAAACATAAACAAACCTCATAAGGACAATAATAGATAGGACTTCATTCAACAGGTTGCAAAGACTGTGAAAACATTTTATCGGATTTTTAAATAGCTACTTCATTTCACAAAAGGAATAATCTTAAATATTAGTTGAAATTATTGTAGTGAGCAATTTAATGATAAAAAAAACTGTGTACATCTTAAGTAACTCAGGTATAAGTAGAGCAGGAAGAAATCTTGTGAAAGGTACAGTACTGCATTATTTCAACCATCCTATACATCTATCCATCTTCTAACAATAGTTGCAATTCTTCTAATACAAAGATAACTGGGAATTGTTATGTAATGGTCATTTTTGGATGTATTTGGTTTGGGATTTTTTTTTTTTTTTACCTGCAATAACTGGCCTTTCTTATTTGTGTGATTCTGTTGGAATTTGATAGGAAGGCAAGGTCTGGTTAGGTCTTCACTTTCTATTGAAGTCATTATAAGTGAACAGAATGGGGCATCACCTAGAAATAAAATAAAAATTTCTACATGTCGTGGTTTCAGCCAAAATCAACGCAACCAGACCGACAGATAGCCCTTTCCCCCTGCAAAAAAGAGGAGAGGAAGAGATAAGGAGATAGATACGGAAGTTTAGAATGAACTAAACTATTTTAATGAAGAATTAATATTTTAAAAAAAAAAGGAATAATGAGATAAATACAATATATACAAAACTGTATCAAGCACCCATGATGACAGTCCTGTCACTGGCAGGCACTGGGGAAGTCCCAGATTGGACTCAGCAATGGATGGGAACTGGGTTCCAACTCTGGAGTCAGGAACACATGGATCGGAATCAAAGGCAAATGAACAGACAGGGTCCTCTTCGGACGTCAGCCATCACAGGGAGAGAAGAGCTGAGCCTTTGATCCCTCAGCTTTTATACTGAGCATGGGGCAGATGGGATGGAATACCCCAGCTGGACAGGTTTGGGTCATCTGTCCTCTCCGTTCGTCCCCAGAGGAGTGACCCTTCTACTTTTTTCCATTTTGACCCTCTAAGGGGCAAATAATGAAAATTGGCTGATCTTGGTTGTTATAGCAGTAAGTATAAGAAAGCGCCTCTCTGCTCACCATTCCTTGGCATGCAGCACAAACATTGGCCTTATCATCCTGAGAACGAGCAGTTTTCTCCACAATATGCTGTTAATTTCAGAGAGTTAGAGGAGGCCTAGCTAAAATGTAAAATTACAGAACACAAAATTGGTTTGGTTTTACCTCAAACCGGGACACGACGTCAGTTATGAACAAAAGTACCTTTGTCCCAAGATCCAGCCTTGAGGATAACAGTTTGACTGTTCCAGTGGAATGTAGCTACCAGGGGAAGACAAAACAGTTCATAAAAGCAATATGGGGAAATTCTGTGAAGCTATGAAAGATGAAGATTGAAACTTTCCAAGTAATTCAGAAATATTCGTGGAATTGGAAAAGATAGTGAAACATAGACTGGGCATTTCTGATCAGATGAGCTATATACATCCCCCATCAATTCTGAATTCTTGAGGAACATACAGATGAATCTTCAGTTTATCGGACAGGCAATTTCTTGGACTTTAAGTATTTGATCATACCTCATTAGAATAAAGTAGGTTGATGATTTTTAATGCTATCAGTGTCAACTGATCACCCACTTCTGAAACTGACGGAATCAAATGGAGTCATGAAACAGATAGCAATCAACTCCAAGTCATCCTTATAACATGCAAAGTAGTATGTTTTCATACTATTAAATATGCAAAACATGTGATACTGCTTTGATGTTACCAAACACATACAAGATTCCATCTATGCTTTTCAGACTCCCATGTCATATCAAGGCAGAAAGGAAGATTTGGAACATAAACCTAAAATGAGGAGGATGGAAAGGTTTATTGATTTTGGAACTAAAAAAAAAAAACCAAGAAGCCGATGAGACTTCTAAACTCTAAAGAATGAGACAGCTGGGTATTCTCTTAATGTAGCTTAATGTAACACCCTACACTGAACAGGCACAGTCTGTATATATAGGTATAGAAATCTAGACAGATACACACAGTGGATTATTTTGATGAATGGAATAGGTTTGCTGATAAACTGTTTTCAGGCTATTTCTACAACTGTCTTACATAATTCTTTAATATGTAATTTTGATAATAAGACTTCTTACAGCATCTGTAATTCTCCCTAGTACTAATTTTCCCAAAGGCTGGGCATTACACAGGAGGAAATACTTTTGTCACAATTTAATAGAAGTTCTGTGAAGAAAAGGTCCAAATTCCTTTCTTTTTGTGCAAGTGTGTCTACAAATTTGATTCTCCCCTTTGTTCAAAACCTGCGTAGACTGGGAAGACCTTGAATCTGGGCAGTTGGTTTCTTCCACATAACTCTTTGAGGCTTCTGTCCTAGTCGAATCCAAGAAATGAGGGATGCCTCTGGAGGAATAAAAAACAATAAACTGCTAATAATCTTATGGAAAATTAAGAACAATGACTTAAGATTGGGATGGAGAGTTTTGCTGTTGATTGTTTATCCGAATTGATTTTGATGTAACTATCCCTATTTCTTTAAAGTTTTTCAACTTGCAAGAATACATTAGGTAATTCACAGATATAAAGAAAAAAAATTGTCACTTTGTAGAGCTTCTTGAAGACTGAATGTTTATATGTTGATCGGCTAATAGGTGCTCAGTCTAAATAGGCAACTGTTTGTGATATTCACAGTTTCACAGTTTTGTTAGAAGGGTTTAGGCCAGCTGTGACATTGTCCTGGAAATGAATGGGTGTTTATGCACAGATCAGCCATTCAGGTGAAAAGGTTTAGCAACCACCTTGTGCTTTACATGAGGTTTTCTTGGCACATAGTATTCTCATCACAGATTTTAGAGCAGATGTTTCTTATATAAATTGTATTCTTCAGTATGAAAATATTGCATTGTCACATGCCAGTTATATTATTTTCTAGAACAAAATATAATGAAAATGAAATGAGGAAGATGGCTATGAGGAGGATGTTCTGAGTGAGTGTTCAGACCAAAGCCTTCCAAAGCTCAGCCATATTAAATTAGGGCTTGGACTGAAGCCCAGATTTCGGGCTCATGAATTAGTGAAATTTTCCATTCTCATCTAAGAAGTTTGCTGCAGAGAAATAGAGATGGTCTCTTTCTTCAAGCTCCATTTTCTGTGATTTCTGTCACCTGGCATGTGACAAGAACTATCACCTGTATTCATCCCTCTTGATCTACACAAGCGTAGTTGTACCTCTCTCATTTCTCAGAAACCAAAGAAAATCCTGGCCCAGGATTACATGCCTCCAAAGCAATCCATCCCACCTGTAATCCTGATGATACTTGGGGAGCCATTGAGGGAAAGGGAAAGGTTACAGGCTATTGAGTTGCTCTGGTAAGCTACAAATAGTCCAAATTTGACTATTTGCTTCTGTAGATAGTGAAGATTTATACCAATGGTATTTTTGAGTTAACAACAACAGTGACTGTAAGATTGAGCTCTAGATCTCCTTTGTGGGCTAAAGGGATTCCTTTAAGGATCTCTCTGCTTTCTTGGAATCCTAAAAAATGCCCTATTTCAATGGATTTTCTTAATGAAGTGCAGTCTACAGGTCTGATCAATGCACTGTTAATGATTTCTTAATCACTTATCAAACAGCCCTTTAACATATTCTCTCTGATGATGTAAACATACTCTTCCCCATTATTGGCTTCAGGCCATTCATTCCTACAGTTCATGTCCAGACAAACATAAAACAACTTTGTGCAAGATTACACAATGCCTGATTGCCAAAAGCACTGAGCCATGTCTCACAGCTTTACTTAACAAGGGCCTGTTTAGACAAAAGAAATATGTGCTGCAATTCTAAACATCGTGACACAGAAATGTTAGGCAAGGCTAAAGGAGGCCTGAAAATAAGGATCTTCCTATGACCTAATCCTAAAAACCATGAAAGAATAGAAGGTTTCTACCCAGGCTGTTCCTCCATGTCTATAGCCACCAGCAACTTTCTGTTTGGTGGGATGTGTTACCAGCTCAGCCCTCCTGCAGACTGAGCTGCTACACCAGAATTCATTCAGAGCTGGCTGCAAGCTGCCAACACATTTTGCTATGATTTGGACACAATGATTTTGTATTGTCTAGTACTTCATTAAAAGCTGTAACAAACTGTAGTTGGCAAAGTTTCCTATAGTCAAGGAAATCTAGATGAGTTTAGACATAATCAACAAAAGCAGAGTAACCTGATTTTTGGTGGTTTTAGAATAAAATTATCTTATGTCCCTGATCTGAAAATATCTGTTGACCTTTTATTTTATTTACTTAGGTTTCTTGCTCCTTCATCTAGATTAAAAAAGAGATGCCTAGGTGGTAGGCCTAGTTAGAAAGCAGTTGCTCTTAAGCAGTGCTAGAGCATCATGTTCTTTCTCCATCCAAATTGTGGTGAAAGCAGGTTACTTATTTTTTTCCCAAGACATTGAGTAGCTCAGCTGTATTGCAATGATTCAGTTACCCCATTGGTTCTTACTTCATACTACATGTATACTACTATATGTTATTTTGGGTCATCATGTCTTTAGTTTCTCTTTTATTTTTTCATCGGTCTAGTTTCAGATATTCACACACTAGGGCTCCAGTAACAATGAAATATCTTTTACTAAAACTCTCTAAACATTTTAATGCAAAATAGAAATATACCATTACATCTTGGGCATTTCTTTAGGCATGTTCCATTTTGGCTCAATAATAACTTTTAAAACTTATTTCTGAGTTCAGTAGTAGGTTTGAATTGGTTGAAACAATACCTCAAAACCTGTTTTACATATACCCCTTGAAATACAAATTAAATAAACAACTAAAAAGATGCTAGTAGTAGTATTGTTATTTGAGACTTTTTTTTTCATATGATAGCCTATGTCAGAATGTGTTAAAGCTCAAAACTATAAATCCCTGTAGCATTTGTACACAGCACACAAAAAAATATCAAGGTCCTGTGCAAGCATTTGTAGTTTTGTCTCTGTGCAAATCAATGGGGTTGTTTTGAATCTAGACTGAACTTGAATGTGAAGGAAAAAACATAGGAAATAACTACAGAACTGACAATAGAGACAACAACTGCCTGAGGAAAATCCTGAGGAGAGCCTAGAACAAGTACTACCCTATCATTTTCAGAACTATAATTATTTCTGAGAGATTGATGGTGCATAAAAAAAAAGAATGTTTCATCATATAGGACATGATACTTTATACTACTGGATTGTCCTTATGAGGAAACAAGAGTTCAGAGTCTTAATAACATCCTAGCATTTTTTTTCATTAATGCATTGTGGACATGGTACAATTTGATTGCTTTCCAATAAAACAGTTTCACAGTAAGACTTTGTGCTAACACCAGTGTAACTCCTTCCTAGGGCTGTGTGGGTATTTTGATGACAGAACTCAATGAAATAGAATAAAATGTCATGGATGGTCACCGCTGATTGTAATTACAATCCTTAAGAGCAAGCCTTATAAACCTCAAATACTAAATATTATAGCAAATTCAGTGAATTCAGTGCGTTTGTTATTAGTTTTTATTGCTGCTGTTCCCTTTTATTTGCTTTGTTATGTGCTTAAAATGCCTGTGGGTATAACTTTTGGAAAATATTCCAGTGAGAAACCTTGAAGATAAAGGGATACGGAGACATTGAGATAGCTGCATCTGTCTCCCTGAACTGATTGCAGTTATTATTAGATGATAGTAATTGTGGGTGGTGATCCTTCGTTCCTCCATCCAGACATCTGGTTTTTTGAGGCCAACTGGGATCTGATCTGGAGAACCTTGTGGCAGAAACCGCTGTACGAGGTGGTGACCTCTCTTGGTCCTCTGAAGTACAGGGCTTCCCACACCCTGCCTATGGAAGGTGTGGGGAGAACCCTTACCACCCAGACCTGGTTGTACCCCTCTTTTCCCCTCAGCACCTGGAGAGGAGAGAGGAGGAGCTCTCAGGAGGGAGAGACTGTGGCTCATTTCCAATTCCTCTGGGGAACAGCAAAACTGTACCAGTAGTTACTAGTAGAACCTGCTTTGGGAAGAGAGAGGTGCTGGTGCAATGCAGCAGTGCACAGGGCTGGTAGTGAACAGGCACAGGACTCCTGGTGCCCTTACAGCGAGACGCTGGTAGCATGAGCATCCCACCATATTGGTACTGTCTGCATTTAAAAGCCTGGTGTTACCATGGGTCTATTGCTCGTATTTACTGGGATAATACCTAATCGGTAAGAGGAGCTGCAAGATGTCTGCAAATACTTTTGCACAGAGATCATTTTTTTAAACATAAAATACTGAATTTTCATGCAATAGTTATAACCAGCAAAATTCAATCAAAACGTCAAAGAAGGGTCCATGATTTACTCAAATTACTCATAAACATTTCCATTTGAGTCTTCTTATACAGGTGCCAAAAAATATCGCAATGATATTAAGTATTGCAATAACAGTGACATTTTAGGCAAGACTTAAGTGACATTTTAGAGAGCACTTTGAGGGGGCAGGGAAGCAGCTACTTGTATGTATTATTATCTGCTATTAATAATATACCACTTTTGAAAGAGGAATATTCATTGCCATAGCAATAAGTGGATGACAATTTTCAAAAACACCCCACTAGCAAAGGAGGTCACAGAGGACTGGCCAGTTATCACCTATGTGCCTATAAAAATGCAGTTCTCCAAGTTAAATTAATATAATGCAGCACATAGCAACCATGAGTGCAGCTTTTCAATTTTGAATGTATCTTGTCAGCGCGACTTTATTTTGCTCTTATTACAGCTGCTTATGATGAGACAGGAAATGAGGAAGAGAAAATGTTATCAAAGGTGGACAGCCCTCCAGAAGTGAAGTTTCAGAGGAGAGGAAAGCGGAGAGGAGGTTGCTTGCCTCAGTCAAAGAAGGAAGGATCCACATATAAAGGCAGCTGGGGATAAAAGGGGAATAATGGGGCAGGTTGATGAACAGTGCACACACCTCTGGAAACAAAGCTGAGATGAGGCAACGAAGAGCCAAAACAGCAGCAGTGCAGATGAGGATTATGAATTAGATACGGGGGGGGGGGGGGGGGGGAAGAAAAAAAAAAAATTG
>JAOQGH010000012.1:92641935-92655432 GCA_025769975.1 Gallinago jamesoni | reverse complement strand
CTGGGCAGCCCATTCCAATGCCTGATAACCCTTTCAGTAAAGAAATGTTTCCTAATATCTAACCTGAACTTTCCCTTAAATTAAGCATATTTAAGTATGCCAATCACATAATAGATTTTTTTTTAAGTCTTTAAACAGGTTACATTCAGTGGGATCCAGGCAGCAGATTTTACCCTCAATGGGACTTAAGGTCCTAATTTTCTGAGAAGAATTTACAAATCCAGAAGAAAACACAGTTTTATTTTGAACAAAAGTCTTTGGGCTGATCTTTAATGTCGGTCTGTCTTTTTCTAATGTTTATCCCTTTTCTTCAAGAATTCATCCTACTGATCAAAATCTTGTGGCTGCAAATCAGACATTAGATTTCACCTTTTACCTTTGTTGCACCTGAAAATAGCAGTGATGTTTCCGTGTGAGTCCAGTTTGAGAAAAATATTCATGTTCTAAAAAAAACAGAGGATGTTTTGCAGAACCAAGACTTGAATCAGCTGACTAAACAGGACCATAACAGATTTATCAATTTGAAGTGCTCATTACTGAAAATGATCAATGTGATGGCTACAAATGACTTTATATATCATCTAGTTTCACTGCCTCATATTTTCCTTGAAATTGTTGCATTCAATTCCCCATCAAAGCATGTATATATATATGTATCAATAAAATTATTATGTTAAACGGAGGCATAAACATTGAGTTGGGGTAAAGCCAAGAACGAAAGTCCACTCCTAGTAGTAGTCATTACTAGTAAGGAATAGCTAACAACCAGCTTGGTAGTGAGAATCAATGGATGTCTCCTAATATCTAACATGAATATGATGTGTTTCATAAGTATTTTGATCCTCAGAGCATGAAAAGAGAAGGCTGTATTTAACATGAGAAAAACATGAGGAAATACTGAAGTATATGATACACTCAAACTAGTCAGAGATGTGAAGGCAGGAATGAGTGGCTATGCAAAAAAAAATTGCTCCTGTCTTGGATTCACATTCCTTCTACAAAAAGTAAAAATTAAAAACTAGATAGGCTACTGGATCTGTTGACATATCATATGTTACAGTTATTAATGTTAATCTATGATTATGGTTTCAAAATTTATGCAGAAATATAAGTAGAATGGATTTTGAAGCCGAACCAAAAGTCCTCTCTTATATGGCAAAGATGAAAATCTTTTGGTTTTTCCTTCCTGAGGAATACATAGATGTGGTGAATCTTAAGATGTATGTTTATACATGAAGTGGAAAGTTGAGAAATTATTGGTGTCAGAATATTTTGAAACTCTAGATTTTTAAAAATTTAAGTTCATAGTAGAATAAGCCTCTCAGATTTTTTTATCATTATTCAACACGTGAATATTGAATAAATACATGCATTATATTTAGATAGACTTACTTTTAAGATTAAAGATATTTTCTTCAGTACACATTTTTTGCCACAGTATTTTACTTCATATGAAAAATCTTAACAAGTGAGGTTGAAATGGTAGGATATCACCGGAAAGGAGATTCACAAATTCTTGCAAACTTTCTTGCCAATATTCAAATCTTTTTGGAACATCATTTGTCTAATATTTGTTCAAAAGTCCATGTCAGTACATGACAAATTACTTTTAAAGTTTAAAAATCATCCTAAAAATACAATAAAGTAGATCTTTTTATGACTGAGATGTATTTAACTCCTTAGAAAATGAAAAATGTACTGTGGTCTATTATTCTTCCTGTCCAAACAGAGTTGTTGTACATGAATTAGTAAATAACAATAGCGTAATTATTTAATAATGGGATAATGATATTATATGTACCAGTAAATAGCCATTAATACCAGGGTAATTACTTTGTTATTGCCAGGGAAGTTATCAGGCAACCCCAGGTAACAGAGATAAGTAATGAAGAAAAATAATTCACTTTATCAGAAGTTAAGCAGTTCAACTGCAAGGAAAAATTAACATAATTTATGAAGTGCATTTTAGAGAAGTGAAATATAGAGTACTGTAGCTCACTGCTGCATAAATCTCTTCACTAAGCACAACTCATGATTTATTAGATTCCAACTGACAATGTGTTTTTAAAAAGGTCAGTTTTAAACTCAAATAATTGTGTGTTCATACACAGACCTCAGTTATTTGTATACTGTGACATAACTACAATGATAATTATATTCTATAAATTGTGCCTACACAAAGGAAAGCTATAAGAAAGCAACTTTAAAACTGTGGCTGCAACTATTCCTGTGTGTAGCTCCCAAGTTGCTCACAGGGAGAGCTCAGAGGTACATTCTGGCTCTTTTGGTGGGGAAACTCAAATGCAGAGAAGTTGTATTCTGCCATCTGATGGATGCTCATTTATACAAGCCTCTCTCATAGTCCTCTGAAGGTATCCCACCAACTTCTGTAACTTCCCCCGAAATCAATCCCCAAGTAATTCCTACCTGGCTATCCCCTATCTTAAAGGCATCAAAGTAGCCCCTTTGTTATTTGTATAAATCCTGTACAGTGCTGGTGTTCTGGCTGGGTCTTTGCCAAGGAAATGTTATCCGTATATTCAGAGAGTAGTTTAGGTGTAATTTTGTGGCAATGAATGGTTATGTCCCCAGAGGTGGCTTCTTAGAAAGAAGTTCAAGTTATAGTTGAAAAACTTGATGGTGGCCCAATAGGACTGTAAAATGCTTTGCTAATGTAAAGATTGCAGTGAGATTTATAGAGCCTGTCTCCTGTGTTCTGGTAATCCATGAAAGTTTCTGGTGAGAATTAGTAGTCTGCCCTCACCCTTTGACATTGCTGTGTTAAGCCTCATTATCCACAGCCTCAGCCAGGGGAAGCTGAGGAAATAAGGGAGGGGATTTTCTGACAGGTCACACCACCAATAACATGAAAAGCCCAACTGATGCAGCTGTACAGCTGCCAGCATCTCAGGATCCCTTGGAGGGACTTCTTATGTCTGCTCAAACACCAGCAACTGCAGCAGCAATCCATTGGGAACCTGAGAGTCAAGGGGCTGGAAGCGTTCAAGCTCTGCTTGATGGGTGCATGGCGAAGGGTAGAGGTATGGAGGAAGTCCTAGACAGACCCTCTTTCCGCCTCCTGTCTTTCCAGAAAGACAAGGGAATCTCATCAAGGTCACAAATGTGGCCAGATGTGCTGTGTAGGCACAGCAACAGACAGATATGTCAGGCTAGAAGCTCAGGAGGACAGTAAAACATATCCCAGGCTGGGCCAGTGTCACCTGAGCACAGTAGGTATGATCTCCTCACTGTGCAACCTACCTGCCTCTTGGAGAAATTATACTTTGATAGGTATCTGACACAAGACACCATTCCCAGCCAGAGCCACGCAGAGCAGCTGTTGAGGTGGCTGCAAGAAAATAAGGGCTGCATTTGAGAGCAGAAGAGGGCTCTGATGTCAAAACCTGGCCAGTAAAGTATGACGAGGAATGAGATAGAAGGTAGATTTAGACTAGATACTAGTAAGAAGTTCTTTATTGTGAGGGGGGTGAGACACTGGAACAGGTTGTTTGTGTATTTGTGAGTGGTTGTTTTTTTAAAATTTTTCCTATATGTAAATAATTCTTCCTATTTCTCTACCAAAATCTGGCTGTTTAATTACAGATTTGTCAGGCACAATTTGCCCTCAGTGAAGCCACCCTGGCTGTCACCAATCACCTCCTTATTTTCCATGTTCCTTAGTATAGTTTCCTAGATGATCTGCTCCATGATCTTGCCAGACTTGCCTGTAGTTCCCTGTGTCTTCCTTTTTCCCCTTTTTAAAAATGGGGGCTAGGTTTCCCCTTTTGCATTCAGCAGGAACTTCACCAGACTGCTACAACTGCTCAAATACAATGGAGAGTACCTTGGCAACTTCATCCACCAATTGCCTCAGGACCCACGGATAAATCTCATCAGTTCCCATGGACTTGTGCACCTTCAGGTTCCTCAGATAGTCTCAAACCTGGTTTTCTCCTACAGAGGGTGGTTCGTCATTCCCCCAGTCCCTGCCTTTGCCTTCTGCAACTTGGATGGTGTAGCTAGAGCCCTTGCTGGTGAAGACTGAGGTAAAAAATTCATTGAGTACATTAGCACAGTTCATGTCCTGTGACATATATTTTTAAAATATATATTATATATATAGTTACAGGCCATTCTAATCCATCATAATTATCCAGCCTCTCAGGCTAGCTAGTTAAAACACCTTATATTGCAGGACTGCAGTAGGGATCAAGGAAATGCAGGGTCTAGTTGACTTAATCATTTCATGGAGGAAATAGGTAGAGCTGGGGCATCTTATTCATGGTAGTCATCACCTCTGAATGTACTGTGGCACATACCTGTTGAGCAGCTTGGCTGCTTAAAGAAGAGGGTGGCAAAAATGTGAATGCTAGGAAGCTGTTGAACAAGGCTGGACAGCTGGATGTGTGGGACAGTTAAGATGGTGGTCAACCCAAACTGTCTGGAGACAGGTATGTGTGTTCTTGGCTGGGGTGTCCAGAAGGTACTTTGGTGCTGCAACTATAGAAGCTGGGGGTGTCATTGCAGAGTTTCTCAGGGATATGTGATGCCTTTTTGATACGAACAGACATAGCCTAACTTCTCTGTCTCTTTTTCTTTTCCTTTGTTGCTCATTCTTGTGCTGACATAAAGAAGATTCCAGTCTCTGCTTAAAACGATGATAATGTGAAATATCATTAGAAGAAAAACATGGCTAAGCTGGCCATATCTTCAAAGGCAATTCATGCTCAGCCGATGCAGGCAATTTCCTGTCAACTTGATCTTCAGCAATATGACTGTCATTAATTACGCTTATAATGAAAGTTAACATAGGATGGACTTTGATACTAGGACGCTGTCTTCAACATAAAAATTGAAGAGTATGAGTAATTTGCTACATTTTTAAGGTCAGAGTTGTAATTACACTGCATTAATTTAATTACTCAAATTTAATCTTTTAGACCTGCTTCTTATCATGTTTTAGTCTGTGTGACTAAACCACAAACCATGAGCACACTAGAACACTGAAAAAACTATGCCATACACTGTAAGTGAAGGCTAATTAAATTTTTGGGAATTATTTGGAAGTAAATGATGTTTGGGTGTGTAAAAGTAACTCATTCCTCTGGTAACCTGTTGCGCAGTAGAATTTGCTGCATTTATCTTTATCACATAGACAGCGTTTTACAGTTATGGAAAAGTAAAATAATATATTTCAGGTTATATATAAAAAACCCCTGTTGTATTGTATGTTTTGTCTAGTTGGAATACTATTTTTGTCCTTTTGATTTTTTCCCCCTTCTACTTTCTAAATTCCTTCTTAGTTACTGCGTCCTGAGCATTTTTGCTCTATTTAACTTGCCGGTGTAAATTGCAAACCTTCTACTCTGAGATCAGGTAAGATTCAAAACAATGAATGTGATTCAAAGATAGACTTTCCATAAAAACTCCTGCTGTCTGTAAAGGGAAATAAAGAGTAAAATTCCCTTGAATGAGGGCACAGTTTCACAACCAGCTATTACTGAAAAGGGCAAACCCCAGCCTTCTGTCACATGCTCTGATCTTTTTTTTTTCATCCCTTTAAATCCTTGAGAAGCTTGTAACTGGAAACTAAGTGAGCAGACTGTCCTTCTCCCCTGTCCAAACCACATACAGCTTCCTTGAGCCAGGTGCCAGCAAGATGATCTGCCCTAGTACTCATGTAAAGGACTTCACAGGACAACTGAGAATGGAGTCCAAGCAGACGTCACGGTTGGCTGAGCTCATCATGAAACAGCAGCCTCATTAAATTCACAAAGATGCAGGCAGCTTTTGGATTGAATGGTCCTGTGAGCATCTGTGTTGGTTTTGGCTGGAGTAGAGTTAATTTTCTTCGTAGCAGTTATTTTGGGGCTGTGTTTTGGATTTGTGCTGGAAACAGTGTTGATAACAGACGGAGGTTTTGGGTATCACTGAGCAGTGCTTACACAGAGTAAAGGCCTTTACTGCTCCTCACTGTGCCCCACCACTGAGTGGTCTAGGGGTGCATAAGAAGCTGGGAGGGGACACAGATGGATCAACTGACCCCAACTGATCAAAGGGATCTTCTATACCATGCAATGTCACATTCAGTATACAAAGCTGGGGGAAGAAGGAAATGGGAACATTCTGCAGGATGACATTTGGCTTCCCAAGTAATAGTTATGCATGGTGGTGACGTTTTCCTGGAGATGGTTGAACACCTGCCTGCCAATGGTAAGTGGTAAATTAATTCCTTGTTCTCCTTTGCTTGTGTGTGTGACTTTTGCTTTACCTATTAAACTTTTTTTTACTTCAACCCATGAATTTTCTCCCTTTTACCCTCCCAATTTTCTTCCCCATCCCCCCTGGGGCCAGGGACTGAACCAGCGGCTCTGTGGTGCTAGCTGGGGTTAAATCACAACAGCAATGAAAGCAGGACTATAAATAAGATCCTGAAAAGAAAGAAAAGTCTTAAGGCCCCTGAAACCCATTTGTTTACTAAAATATGTGATTAAAGCAAGGATGAATACATAGGAAAAAAGTGCTTAATGCAATTAAAAAAAACAATGGGATAGCTATCAGCACTTTTTTTTTTTTTAACAGATAACCTCTTCAATGAAAAAAAAATTAGAATTTATATAGTTTTACTTTGTCTGATGTTATGAATGAATCTTCCCAGAAGCAAATGAAGGTATTTCATTCTGTCATGTCTTCTCCTGGAATTACCACTGTGTATAATTTTTTAAGAGATTGTAACTTTTTTTTTTGTTGAGGGACATTTTATAAAACTCGGGCAATCTGTTACAGAAAAAAGTTGACTTGGTCTTCCTTGGCAACAGTCCAGATTGAATCCAAGTGCATCCCATGACCTTCCTCAGTGCCACAGGAGTTTTCATATCATTATTCTCTTACTTGCTCTGAAGCAAATTTAATGTAACATAAGGAGACTCTGGAGATATTAAAAATCCACAACGCATTATCTCTAATTTATTAAAATTAATCCACTATGGGGATATTCTGCTGAATCTCTTGGTGATTTTTATCAAGGAGAACATCAAAGTTTGTAGGTCTGCAATATGCCAGTAAGTCATTTGCACGTATGACTTTTCAGCCCTTCTTATCCCAGACTAATAGGCTCCTCATTTCAGTGGAAGAGAGCATATGGCTAATGTCAGAAGTTCCGTAATCCTATCAGATGAAATGCATCTCTCTTCTGCTCCTTTCAGTGGATGTCACTCTGTGGAAGAAAGTTACTACTGGTTCCATGCAGAGCAATTATGCCTTTTCAAGGGCCTCAGCACTAGTTTGGTTTTGATCTATTTTTTTTTCACAAAATAACATTTGATTACTTTGGCTGTAATTATGGATGAGCATAAATTTTAAAGATTTTGGAATGATGGATGACATTTAGAAGTATCTAACTGTTGCCTGTTGTGCATCTACCAAGTCCATCAATCATGGTAGAAGAAGATTGAAAATTATTTTGTAAGGGCTATAATGTAATAAGCTTTCATATTACTTAAGAGGAAAAATTGGTTTTGTTTCTTTAGATAAGATCTGCTGGATTTACTTTCTTATCAGTTACAAAACTTACCCAGAAAATCACATCAAAAAGAATTGTTGCAAAGCTTTGTGGGTATTAACTTTTTAAGCACCATGGCAATTATTATTTGGAATGTTTAACATATTTTATACCCAAGGAAGGAAGACCAACTCATTTTCTCTTCAGTTCTGATTGTTATCAAGGACTTTAAGTTTTCCCATAGTGTCTTCAGGCTATTTCTATTAATGTATGGGGTTTTTGCAGTGACATCCCAAAGATTTTTCTTGCATTGAATGAGCAAAGCACCCCACTAACCTTTTTCTAGGAGGCAATAGGAAACATTTACTTCCCTTATGATAATTCAGCATGCACCTAAAAAGTTATAATTTTTTTAATATTTTATTTATACTGCTTTTGTAGTCTTCAGTAAGTCTTCCTTGAATCTTTCATTGAGGATGTGGTCAAATGTGACATCCCTTGACAAAACACTAGATAACTGCCCAACTGAAGTAGCCTTGACTTTTCTAAAACTGTAGCTCAGCGTATATAAAAGAAAGACTATACAGCAAACGTGACTAAAGAAGAAATACACCTATTTTTTACACAAAGAAAGCCACCCCAGCAAGTTAGGGAAGGATAATAAAGGCAAATCCATATCACGGTGAATTGGGGAATTATTCTTTTTCCACTTCTGAGTGAAAAGCTCCAGACAACCTGAATTTTACCGTGAAATGTAATAATAATTATGTAGCTATATGTGGCAGACATGAATGCTACAATAATCCTTAGTTCTGGTGTTAAATTTCTGTTCCAAAATTGAAGTCAAGTCACTTAAGTAAGAAAGTGTAACATAAGAATGTACGTATGCATAACAACTCTTCTATATATATATATAGTCCGTAGCACAAAAAAATTTCACACCTATAAAGAGCAAGGTTAAAGCATTCATTTCACTTATAAACTAGATTATTGATTTTTTTTGAAACTAAAAAAACTCATACGGAGTCCTGCAGAAAGATCTGCATGGCACATCCTTGTTCTCTTAAAGATTTAGATGTCTGCCTAGAGAAGGCTCCATTAAGTTTTACAGTGGAGGTTATATCTTTCCAAGAGTTATAATACCTTTAGTAACTTACAAGTAAGCAGTAAGAGAAAGATAAGGCAGCAAGTGTTCTAAGGTATCTTTATAATTTAAAGGCATGCAGCAATAAGGACATCTTTGATGATAAAGACATTTTTATTTTAATATTGTACGTTCCCAGATTCTTCATGACAGAGTGAAATTTTTCCAGGGCATTTTCGCTGTTGTTTCCACCCTGTCATGCACAGGTTTGCGAGAATTCACTGAGGTGAATTCCTCCCTTATCATCTCGGGAAAGACATAGACTGACAAACATTTGAGCACAAGATATGAACATAGCGTGTTCTACTCCTTAGTAGGAAGGTTTAGGACAGCCTTAAAAATCAGGTGCCAAATCTCAGATGAGAAATTGAGCCAGTTGACAGGACTACTTGTTTGAGTTTAGTGATAAGGTAGTAATTACAACATTAATAAAAATACATATTTGTTATCCTCAGCACCTTCCAAGCACAACTGAGACTTAAGAAAATTCATTGGCAAGGTGAAACATTTGACAAGAAATTGCTAAGCTCTAAAACAAAGCTATAACAAGCTACATGTTTTGATTGTGCTTCTTAAAAAGTAACTCCTGCTATAAAAATGGAAAGCTGTCCCAAACTGGATTAGAGCATGTTTTTTCCTAATATGTAAAAGATGATCAGAATTCTCTGATGTGTATGGAGATAGCATATTAACAGTGAGTTTTGCATTCTAAACTATTCCTACTTCTTTCCTTAAAAAAAAAAAAAAACCAAAAAGGACCATTGCCGAGTTCCCCTGTATATGTACAGTAAAATTCCATTATTGTAGTTTCAGCTGCTGCAATACAAAGTAAAAAAAAAAAAAAATTATTAGATTAGACAAAGCCAGTATATAAAAAATGAATAGCTTATCAAGAGTGTTGTTGATTTATAGTGAGTGACAATTAATGTGCACACTTCATTTTAATACAGCCAAAAATGTTTCAAATTTATTGTGGAGAACTATTGCTGAGTAACATCTTCTCAGCACAACTGCAAAGATGAGTGCATTAAAGATTTTCCAAACTTACCTATTGTTATGATTTTCTATCTTATTATTGACTTACCTAATAATAGGTATTGATTAATTCCTATTTTTATTCTGGAAGTATGTTGCTTCAGGGACTATTGTTTTTCAGATTTGTGATTCATGAACAATTTTTATGATTAATTTTTATGCCATAGTATTTACTCACATACTGAAATAATTATTAAAAACTGATTCTAAAGCAATAACTTAATTGTGTTTATATTTGCTGTAAGAGGAAAATACATCTTTAAATATTTATCACTCAAAATTACCCGAACATATCTCATGAGAAATTAACAATTTCATCTGAAGATTGCTGTATGAAATATTTCCTGAAAGAAATTTTTGCTCTTGCTTCTATAAGACTACATCAGTAGCAAACTGGGTAAACCAGCTGTATTGTCCTATGATTTGCCTAAGCCAGCCAGCAGGAAGCAATGTGTGTTTCGTGTGGCAGTGGGCAAGTGATCGCATACCATTAGGACAAGACTTAATGTTCTGAAACATTTTGCCCCTTCCATTTCACTTTCTTCTGAAAATATGATGTAATAGGAGGAAAAAAAATGTCCCTTTTTGGGGGGGATGTTTTTATGCTTTTCTTTTGGTGATAGTTTAGAAATTTAAATCACTTGCGTTTTTAAATTATTATTCAGAACATAACATAAAAGAGTTCTTCATCTGCTTGCCACATACTTCTCTATATCTGTTCCATGATGCAAAAAGTATTAGTAACGGTGTTCATTTAAATTACTCTTCAATAATTAAATGTAATTTTTCGTGCACAAGTTGAAAGGCATAGCTGTAAGATGAATAGCAAAACTGACCTGATGCATCAACCAACTGTATAAAGACACACATTTCCATGAGGGAAACTGTTTGAGAATTAGCAATACACTGTGCATGTTTTCTCAGGTACAAACAAAATATTGAAATATTTATTTCGATGGTACTGATATGAGAAAGGTTTCCAAAATTTATCCCCTCACTAGATTCTCACTGTGGTTAAAGCATTCTCCAAATCCCATGATTTTTCATAACTGTTACTAGTGAAGTTATCAAAGGCTACAGATACCTTTTAGTAATGAATATGGAACTTAATTTCATGTCCTTAATTGTTTAGCTACGCTTGCAGGCTGTATCAGCACAGACTGGATACATGGTATGTCTGTTTCCTACAATTAGAGTTAGAAAAGTTTCCCTTATTCTAATTCTTGTACTTGCAGAAGCTGATCACTGTATATGGCTATTGCTCTGGTGGATTGAAACCACGTGAATCATCGTTTGGAAGGCTGATTTTTGATCATATTTTATACTCATTAAAATTGATGGGAAATAAATGTGTGTAACAGAGAATGTAGTTTGCCCTAAGTAGAAATACTCCACAGAGACAACTTTAAAACAAATGGTAGCAAGGTTTTGGATTACTTGAAATTCATTAAGATTACAAAGGCCAGCTATGAGAAATAAGGCTATTGAGAGGGAATTGTGAAGTCTTTTTAACCATCAGACAGCAATTTGATAGGCAATTTACATGGTCCTTGAAATTTAAAAGTATTAAACTGTTAAAGTAAACGCCTGCAATTAGCTAGCCATGCTGGTACAACACTTTACAAGACTTGCCAGCATCTCAGTGTTTTCATACTAGAAGAATATTCCCTATATAAGGATAAAGACTTTGTCAGAAAACTCAGGTGAAACGCTTTTCATTTGCTTGATGACTTATAGGACAATAACACTTTTAAAATATAAATCATGTTATTATTTCTGGTATTCAACTTTTCATTTCAGGACAAAAAGCTTCTAATTTCTCTTGCTAGGCTTAAATCCCTTCATTTTGTATCTTGGTATTACATTTTCAATTTTCAATGCATAATAAATCTTTCCAGAGTAAACAAGTCAATTAATTAACAAATTAGGGTCTATTCAGTTAAGAAATTCTCTTGACTTGGGTAAAGGGAGAATGATTATGCCAAGCCCCATTGGAGTTGTGGCAGGGAATAAAATAACATCATACAGTAAGTCAAATAACAGAAGAAGAGAATATGGGAACCTAAAGCAAGGGAAACCGAAATGGCAGAAATATCTTTTTAGGAAAGGTATCCTATTACATGATCTAGCATCTTGGTAACATATTAAGAAAACTGCTTAAAAACTGTCTGCAAGAGAAGCCTAAGACAAGAAACTGGATACAACTACACAGTTTGTAATGGTTAGACATGAAGTTAATTGCACACCATCTTGAAAAATAGAAATAACATAACTAATTTAATAAGAGTTGAATAAAATGGAATTTAACATCTATTAGGTTTAAATGGAAACATTGTGTTTTCTACCAGTTAATATACTTGTGGTGTCTGAGCAATTATAGCAGCAAAGACTGCAGATGTTGTTCTAAACTAAAAACATTGATGCCTAAAATGTACTTTTATATCAGTAAAATGGAAATACATATATTTCATGTGTGCTTAAAACATTTTTTGTCTTCAGATTAGTATAATATATTTTTTGATGGTAAATATCATATAAACACAACAAACTGAAAAAACATTAAAGCTTCAAACAGGGTTAATGATACCAATCCTATCTCGGTGCTTGAATGCAAGCTGACATACCAGTCTTTAATTATGTTATTATTCAGTATTTGTTGCTAAGAATTGTTGCCTTATTCAACATATGAAATAGATCACAATATTGCATATATTGTTTTTAAAAAATTCTTTTTTTGCAGCTTTTTCAAGTCTTACTCTAAAGGGAGAATTATTAACTTTTCCATAGGCATTCTGCCTTTTATCAGATGATTAGGGACAACTTACTTCATGGATATGCATTCTACTCCTATTATAATACTGACTTTAATGAAAAACAAACAATGATCTTTCAAGTAGCGAGGTACTGCAATTCTCCCCCAAGAGCCTTACTTCTAGTTGTGATTGTTGTTTCAGGTTTCACTAATGAAGAAGCCAATTACATTTTCAGCAGGTGACCCTCACAAGGGAACTACAGAGAGCAGCTGCTGTCTCTTTTCCATGTTAACTACAGTTGATCATTAGATCTTTTACAATGTGCTTGTCTTTTGATAATAAACATCTTGTACTAGGTAGCAGAGCTCAGTTTTAAGAAATTGTATTTTATACCAGGGCACCACAGGGATGGTGGCTCCCATGGGGAGGCCTCTCAGCCAGAGCCCATCCTACCACCACAGCCATGAGCAGAGCAGTTGGGGGCACCAGGGCAGCCCCAGGTGTCAGGCATCTCCCTGGACACAGACCAAGGCTGGGCCCAAGGCAGGGTTATGGAGAGCTGGAGAACAACCCTGCTGTGGCATCACTGGGACAGGGGCTATGGCCCCAGGGGGATGTCGTGATCCTGGGTCGTGGACAGGGCAGGGGCAGGAGCAGGAGATGCTTGCCTGGGAGTCCCTGGCTCTCCCAAAATAGAGCTAGCTGTCACCAGCACCCTGCCCAGCCCTTCAAGGAGCAGTTGAGGCTCCAACACTAACAGGCAGACAGCAGGCACAGCCAGGATCTCCAAAGAGAAAGATCTGGGGGTCCTGGTAGACAGCAAAATGTCAATGAGCAAGCTGTGTGCTCTTGTGGCCAGGAAGGCCAATGGAATCCCGGGCTGCATAGGGAAGAGTGTGGGTAGTGGGTCGAGAGAAGTCATTTTCCCCCTCTACTCTGCACTGGTGAGGCCACAACTGGAATACTGCATCCAGTTCTGGGCTCCCAAATTCAAGAGGGACAGGGAACTACTGGAAAGAGTCCAGCGAAGGGCAACAAAGATGATTCAAGGATTGGAGCATCTC
>JAOQGH010000012.1:92593482-92641068 GCA_025769975.1 Gallinago jamesoni | reverse complement strand
CCCAGGGAGGTTGTGGAGTCCCCTTCTTTGGAGATTTTCAAGACCCGCCTGGATGCAGCCCTGAGTAACATGCTCTAGCTCTGGGCATCCTGCTTCAGCAGGAGAGTTGGACTAGATGATCTCTATGGTCCCTTCCAACTCCAAAAAAAATCAGTGAAATTCAATGAAACATCTGTTATTCTGACAATGAATACCCCAAGTATTATGTTCCATTCACTGTCAAGTAACAAATGTTCCCAGGGGTCCCCAATCCCAGACGGAGGGCACAAGCTGGAACTTTGTACATACTGATATCAAATCAACTCAGATCAATTACAATTTACTGTCATCAACGATAATGTTGTACTTCTGCCCACTGGGGATACCAGACCAGCCTTTCACCAACTAATTATGTGCCGTGGGAAGCATGGGAACACCTTTACTAGAGTGAGGAGGTATATGGGAACACAGAGAACATTTGGAAATATTTAAGTCTTCAGCCTAATGCTAGGCCAATTGAGGAAAGGTATTTTTATTGTTTATGTGATGATATAAAGACCTTCAACCTTTGGAGGTCACGGTGTCTTTATGTGTTCTGTTTTGTTGATCTTGTGTTAATGGTGTGTTACTTGGCCAGAACAAAATGATCCAGACTAGAATGGCTGAAAACAACCAGAATATAAATAGCCATGCCCATCTTGGAAAACAGGACTTAGTTTATCTTCTGGAGGGCACAGCAACTTTGTCGTGGAAGGACAACAGGGGACTAGGACTGAGTCCAGAAAGCAACTCCCTTGGGTCTTCTTGATTTTGGCTGGGAGGTTTATTCATTGCTCACAGTATCTGATCTGTCTTACAGGCATGTTTCATTTCTATAAAATTATCACTCTTTTTCACATTAAGCATTGGAACAGGTTGCCCAGGGAAGATGTAGATGCCCCATCCCTGAAGGTGTTTAAGGCCAGGCTGGATGGGGCTTTGAGCAACCTGCTCTAGTGGGAGGTGTCCCTGCCCATGGCAGGGGAGTTGGAACTCGATGATCTTCAAGGTCCCTTCCAACTCTAACCATTCTATGATTCTAAGATTAAATAAATACTTAGAAAATACAGCATACTCATAACTCTAAATGTCACAGGCCAGCATAAATGTAGGTAATGGCATATATATCAATATCATTATTTCACTGTATCCCAGAGTTGTGAATTCTGTCATCTTTCATATAATCTTCCTGCCTCTCATATGCTCCTTCATCTCTGCTTAACTTTACGTCACTGCACAGGCAAATTAATTAATGAATTTGGTAATAGTACCTTGGTGTGCTGTAGTTGTGTGAAACCAGAAAAAAAGATTATTTTTCATGAGTGACATTAAAAAATGCAATGAGAAGATGTGAAGTCTGAACTTCATTTATGTTCACTGGGAGTTTGAGCTGGCACATATTAAATCAACTTAATTTTATCATTAACTTCAATGGGAAGAAAACTGAACCCTAGTGGAAAAGAGAAAATAGGGAAAGGGGGAAAATGGGAATTAAACAAAATAATTCTAATGCAGTAAAACATTAAAATAACTCTTTTTTTTTTTTTCAGGCGTTGGGTGGCAACAACAAGCACCAGGTTCAAACTTTAGGAATCTGAATAAGACATTTGCTCAAATGTCAAATAAGACATTTGCTCAGCCAGCTGACTGACAATTATGCAGTCCTCCCAACTTGCAGACACATTGGTTAGATAACAAAGGGGGAAAAAGATAGACCAGCAGGGTAGATAAAAGGGCAGTATGAAATCTGTGCACCTGAGAAGGCAGAATGGGATTTGACAGAGGAGTCAGGTCTTTGCTTGCCTGCAGCAATGCCCCACTCCCAGTTTGGGGTTAACCCACTTCAGATATTTATATTCATGTCCAGCTGAATCTTCATACTGGCAGTGTTAGAACACTTACTATTTTCCGATGTTCATGGTATGCAAGGATACCTCTCACTTCACAAAGTACAGTAACTTGTATTCAGAGGGTAGAACATGTCTGCTGAGAAAGTGCTTCTGCGATCTTTTTGGTTTTCCAGAAGATGTCGTGGGTCTTCCAGCATGAGTGCTACATTTCACGGAGGACAAAAATGAAATTGGTTTAAGTACATTTTCAAGGAGGTGAAAAAAGGACAGCCTTTCTCTTCCTGAAAATTGGAAAGGTTTTGCTTTAATCTGTTCAATGCAATGGATTACTTCATGTGCGTTGTAGAAGACTATGGTAACACAGGAAAATAAGGGCTATTAAAAAGGCCACAGTGGTTCTCACAGATGGTCTAGCCTAATGGCCCCTCAAGTGAAGAAAGCTCTTTGGAAAAAAAAGAAAAACAGTGTTTTAAAAAATAGTTACTTGAATGCTTTTCCAGCCTTCACCCCTCTGTGGCTGAAGAGAGGCTTTTTCTTAAACAAAAGTGACTGTTTAAGGACATAAAGTGAAAAGCTGTTACTTATGTAAGGGAAAAAACACACCTTACTGCAAACAGTAAACAAAAAGATGTGCAGTTTAGTTCTGGATTAAGGTTTGTTTCAATATTGTATTCCACTTCAAGTCTGAACTGGGGCTAATGATTTTGTTCAGATTTGTGCTGTTGTCATATCTAGGCGGATGTTTCTAGATTACGTGCTCAAGTGGTAGTGCTTGACAAAGAGGTTGTGAGATCCTTTTACGCTGATTGGAAAAAAAAATCTCAGAAAAGTAAAGTGGTTCCCTTGAGATTTCTACTCTTTCAGTATACATTTTGTCAGGATTGGGAAAGACATGCATCCCTCAATATTTTTTTTTAAGTCCATGAAGCTCTTCTTTCACAAAAATGGGGCAAAGAAGATAATACTTCTCCTTCAGAACTATAAATCTAGTTATATTTACATCCAATTATAAACAAAAATTTGTGTTTCTGATTTATAGGGATTCTTTCACCTCTAGAGTGATTCTTTTCCAAAAAATGATATCTTAGATTCCTCATTTTCCTCATTTTCCTTATATTTCTGTGTTTTACTTTAGAATGAAAATTAGAAGGGCATATACACATATTCTGAAGCAAGTAATTAATGTTATCTGATTTCTAAAATGGCAAGTAGCAGTATTTCTATAGCTTATTTTTTTTCCATAATTACCTGGTGGTGTAAGTATGCCAAAAGGTGTCTTAGGAAAGAATGTAATTAATTTCTGAGAAAGATCAGTATCAGTGCTGATGTGGAATACAATGGTTCTCAGCACTCTAGCTTCCAAAATAGGTGTTGATAATTTGTTTTTTCTTATTTTGTGGATGGCTATTTCAAACCACATTAGTCTTAAAATCACTAGTAGGGAAACATGCCTTTTTCAATCTATTTTCATGCAAATTCAATTCAGAAGGCACATATTTAATTTAAAAATACTAAAAAAGAACCCATTCATTGCTTGATTTAATTCTGTAAAACTTAACAAGATCCTCTAAAATTGGAAATTTTACCAAAATTGAGAACTCCAAGAAAAAATGCACTGTTTGCCAATGGAAAGATTAATTACTTCTTGAAAGTCTTCTTTGTGTATTGCTTGTTGTACAAAGAGTAGAAACTTACAGTTTTGGCAATTGATACATACATACTATATAATTTAGGGGGCAGAGAAGACACCAAATCTTATTTTAAAAGCTGTATTTCCATTTTGATTGTGAATACTGCTATAGATTAATAACTTGTAAATACCATTGTAGTGAAGTAGAACTGCTTATGAGGGCATCTGATTGCACTCATGATTTCCTTCTTCGTGTATTCAGTGTTCTGAAAGGCCTGAAAAAAAATGATTCTGTTAATTATGTTAGCATGACTTCAAAATGTTCAATAACTCAAGGGAGTTGCAGGGAGTAACCCCAGAGCAAAGACCTTGAGATTTCAAAACTGTGAAGTAGTAGCAGCTGACACAATGTTACAAATATACAAAACTCACTTTTTTAAAACTGCTTTTTTTCTGCCCCAAAATTAGAAAGAACAAAGGAACTGTTCTTTCTTGAAAGGAAAAGGGACTACAAATAGCTCCGATGAGCTAATGCTTACTTGAAACACGAAGAAGCAGTCAGAGTTTCAAGAGAAAAATGGCATTGCAATCTATGAAAGGAAATGCTAGAGGCAACATCCAAATGTGAGGCATGATGGATGCATGATGTAACAGTGTCTGAAACACACTGGCTTTTAGTTTTCCTTAAAAAAGAGCCAAAATTCCTCCAAGAAACCAACTCTGTGACATTCCTAGAAAGCCCTTCAACCTCCCCTCCTTCTTCAGAGCTCCAAACCATTAAATGTTACAAACACAGCTTCTTGCAACAGAATATAAGTTGCAAGTGATTAATATTATGTTAATTGTTTATATATATATATGTATGTATATATATGTATATATATATGTAAACTATCCTTTGATAGTTTTTCAAATTTTAGGCTCATCTGTTTTGTTGCTTTACAGTATATTACTCTCAACCCTACTTTGTGCAGCATCTAGGTTCTAACTCATTAGATTCAGGCTCTGAATAGATACAAATAGATAAAAATTAAAATCAGAACAAAAAATAGATGGAATATATTTTAGAAAACATATCTGCAATACAATTCCCACCTGATTTATCTTTGCAAGATCTTACTAGCGATTATTGTCAGTGGGAAAAACAGACAAAAAATACATTATGGAGATATATGTAAAAATCCCTATTTCATTGTGACATAAGAAATGTTTTCAGTATCAGGATAAAGAGATGCTAGTATGTAATGTTCTTATTTTTATTTTTTGAAGACAGATCTAATATTTAAAACTCTCTGCAGTTCTGTTAGGGGACCTTTGATGTTACTGAGAAATGGAAATTTTCATGGCAGATCACTCATTTCATGATTCAACTCTATCAAGGTTTCAGAGTGCATAACACAATATGATTCATTTCACTTGTTTTGTTTCCTCTTTATCTTCCTGCAATCGTCTCAGTAACTCATTTTAGCACCTGAAAATAACAAGTTAATCGAAAACTGAAGTTGTATTGAGAAGCATTATTTATTAAGTAACATCAGTTTCAGCCAGTGTCCATATGTCTTGTCTCTTCACTGAGAAACTAAGGGTTTCCAAATGCAACAATTTCCAGGACTAGTATACGTGCTTTGTGAATTGCTTGCTTTAAATTAATATAAATTGGGATTGCTTATAGGTTTCTCATCACCATGCTATGCCAGCATATCATAACTCAGTGACTTAAAATGTCAGAACTCCAGTAGTTTTGTGGTTTACCTTCTCATTCAAGTCTTAAGATTTGCCAAGGCTTAGTAGTTTCCCCACAGATATTGCAGTTTTTCTTTCTGATATTTTATGTAAGAATTTTTACCTGCTAGTTGTTTCTGTGTTTACTGGAAAATGCTGAAATGTTGTATTTTTTAAAAAAGTAAGAAGGATGTGATCTTTATATTTACCTATTTTATACTACCAGTGCCATGTTTCTTGCACTTTTAAGTAAAGGAAAATTTTCACTGTCTACTGAAATTCTTCATTTTGGTTCTGAAAATGACATGAGTTTTAAAAAATCTCTGTTACATTGCCTGGCTCTGCCAAACATTCTCTACTTGAAGAGCCTCATGAATAAAGAACAAAGTTTTTTTCTCTTCTCCTAAGATATTGTGGTGGTGCAACCTCCCCCCACCCCCCTTCAGGCCACTCGGTACCTGGGGTGATCTCTCTCCCAGCGTGGACTGCAGAACAGCACAATGAACCAGAGCGTAACATAATGGTCTAACATGAAAGAAAAGGTAGAGAATTAACAGACCAGAACACAGTAGTGTGCCTGGTCCCCATGTCTTCTACTGTTTGAAGATAACAACTATAATCAGTCATTCCCAACACAATATGGATCATGGCCACAGAGCGGGGGATACCAGGACCCTAAGATCTAGTAAACTCTGGGACTGCATAACTATCGTCTGGGTTGGGCCAGAATGGAAAAGTACCCAACGAAAGTCAATTGTCTCGAATCCTATAAGTAGCAATTCTCATAAAGACCCTTTGAGCTCTTCTGGATCGCAACAGGCTGTTGTTGAGATACCCTGAGTTGAAATACTTTGCAGGCTGACACCTCAAGGCCAGGGTGAGAAAAGACCTGTCCCAAGCCTCAACCACCACCTGTGGAAGAATGCCAATTCATTGTATTTATTCTAAATCTGAAAAAGGGAAATTTTAATTATAGGCTAGTCTCTCTCATCCACCTCTCCACCTCTATGTTGTGAGATACACATTAGCTTTCTGGATGTGGATGGTCAGCTGTCCATCTGTTAACATGTAGGACCTAAAGTGGCACCTTTCAGCTTGCTAGGGTTGCCTACTATTAAGAAATTCTGGTCAGAAAGATGTATGTGTGTGCACAAGCACATTCATATGCTTTGCTTAGAGATATATATATGTATTGGTCTGTGATTTGAACCTTTACTCATACATATATGTATTCTAGTCATTTAGTGTGTACCTTGCCATCTTCGAATCTGTAACTAAGTCAACATATTTTGTTTACTCACTTTTTAAACCCCTAAACTGGTTAATGACTAAGTACCTCTCAATCTACCTTACATCATTATTAAATTTTGAATCGCTGCTAAATCATAACTGTGTCATATATTTTCATCCACAACTGATACATGTTGGCTTCAAATGCATAAGTTTTGCTCAGCATGGAAACCTACATCTTTTTAATCCAATGAATTCAGGAACTGAGATATAAACAGTAATACAGATTCAGTAAATTGCTGATTTAAAACATTCATGTGTCAATACTGTTGCTCTTAAATGTACTACAGAAATTGGCTGAGGTTTCTGTTGTAGAGATTAACACTAATATAGCTTGAAAAAGTGTGGAAATGTATTAAGCTGGTTAAAAAATTAAAATTATTGTAGTTTTCCTCTGTATCATTGTTACTACTAAATCACATAATTGAATTTAAGAGAATGCATTTCTAAATATATCTGGAGGAGAGACATTGGTTTGCTGGAGCATACACATATTTATCCTGTGATTCAGCCTTAGCATATTTGTGTTCACTTTATTATGCAGGATAAATATATTAAAAAAATGGAAATCTAACTAGTTCAGGCCAATAGTTATGAAATTGATATTCATAGCTTACCAAGAATGGTATGGTATTGATGTAGATAATAAACTAGGAGTGAAAGCAGGGGAGTTGGACTAGATGATCTCTACGGTCCCTTCCAACTCTAGTAATTCAGTGAAATTCAGTGAAAGCCACATGGGATTTTGAAATGAATTTATCTCAAAGTTGATGCACAGAAGTTTTATGGAGAAGATTTGCCTGTGTGTGGTACCCTAAAAACCACTGAGCAGCAAGAGTTGGAGCGCAGCGGTGTCAGAGGGACACCAGGTGTATAAATGGACATTTCTGTCGCAGCCTCCCACGTATCTCACACCTTGCTCAGCTTTGTTCCTGGTCCCTCCTGGGTACACGTTTGGGAAGAATTAGAATAAAAGCAAAGACACAAAAATTCTACTGTCAGTGCAATTGCCTCATGTAATAAGATTCACAAACTTCCTTTTGAAGAGTGAGGAGGAAATGTGTTTCTCTCCTCCTACTGGGAAACTGCTTTGGGACCTCACTGCATGATGATTGGAAAGTATTTTCTAATCTGTAGCCTAAATTCAGTCACAGCCAGTTTCTGCCCATTGTTCTGCTAGCATTATCTTTTACTTTAAACATCCCTTTTCTGTCTCTTTGGAAAAATATAGTGATAAAAAAAGCAGCAAGATAGAAAAGCAAAGCTTTCCTCCGGTTTTGGGATGGCATCATGAAAATCAGCATTGGTGATCTTTAATCTCTACTGTGGAGGAAGAAAAGTTCTGAAAATTCTGTTATGAAACTGCAGCTTAGAAGGGAAACAAACATTGGAGTGACTGGACACTAAGGCCCTTTAATATCTCACTTTGCCAGGATAGAAGTTTGCTGGATCTGGTTATTCTTTGTTTGGAATAAGCTTTTCAGTTCCTGTAAAGCTGTTACTAGAGTCATAAGCCTTCTGACCAAATATTGTGCTGGGCCTGACATCACCAATGCTCAAATTTAGAAGCAGAAAAGGCATTTGTGCTTTCAGTGCACTTTAAAATATAAAGACATATATCTCAGTAGAGAATTAGGTTAAATACAAGAAACATTAAGTCCTAATAGCAAGACTCAAAAGCTGGTTAAGAGGTTTGGCATCGGGCAGGAAAAAATGCTCATGAGGTTATGGAGAGGCTCGAATTAGCTGGTGTTGATTAAGTGAAACATGGATGTGGGAGGAGGCTAGCAACCGCTGGGAATAGTCGCCTCTACAAGTGCACCTGCATCAACAATTTAGTGCACAGACAGGTTCCTTTCAGCTCTGCAGTCCTCTTCTGTCTGTACTTGATGTGCTGTGCAGCCCACGACTTTGCACCGTCGATGCTCAGATAAGGGTTATCATAATTTCTCATTAGAGCAAATGCTGGTCAGTACATGCTGAGAGATTGGTACAGGGAGGTAGTGTTTCTAGAAGGTTATAAAGCACTTGGTTCAAACAAACCTGGATTAATGAGGTCCTTCTGCATAAATTCTGCAAACAAGGCAATTAGACTGAAAAATTTCTTAACTAAAACTCATTAGCCTGCCCAGTCTGCGTTGTCAAGCAGCTGAGCCATGTACCTGCTGCTCCAAAACTATGTATAGCTGGCGGGGGGCTGGGGAAGGAACGCTCTGTCTTTTGTTTCAAAATCACCTCATCAGTTTTTAACTAATTGCACCAAATTATCTGCAATCCCAGACTGTGTGGCCTAAATTGGTTTTGCATTGGGGAAGGAAAACAAGATTACAAAAATAATGTTTATGGTGTTGGAGCACCTTTTTGTCTTAATTTATTAAATTATTAAAAAAATCCACCTTCTTTATATATATGTCAAAGTAGACGATTTGAAGTTAACAATAGATGATATTAATATAGCATTAAGTTATACTCAAATAATTTCAGGTCCTTTTGTCTAATTTGATATTAGAAACTGCTTGACCTGACAGACTGTGCAGTCAAAGCTGGTGCTAAAAATTCTCAATATTATAAACCCTTTTTTAATTGTCTACCCTAAATATTCCCTCTCCAAATCTAAGTCCATTGTGCCTTCCTTTTTCACTTTGGACATGGGAATGATTTTTCTAATAACCAAGCTTTCCACCTAGTTGTCAAATTCTGGCGTGTCCTTCAGTTTTTCAGCTTAAAGAGTTTCAATTGTGTTTCAGCCTTCTTTTGTGGAGCCTCCTTATGGACCTGTAATTATTCTTTTTGCTGTCATTTTGCAATCTCTTCACTATCGATTGCTTGAAACGTGGTGCTCACGGGTGGATATAAAACACTCTCTTCTTGGTGCTATCTGCCTTATAGCAGGAGTCCATTGGATAGCCTCAAACTCTGCTGCTGCTTCTACTTGGAAGTGCAATCGGGGAGAAATGTGGTGATGACGACTCATTTTCAGCTTGCAAGATACTGGAATCAACAACTCCTGTTTCACAAAACATTCCCCTGGCCAGTCGCTCCCTATTCTGCCTTTGTGCAGGCGATTGTTCCTTCTTAACTGCAGAAGCTGGCAGGTCTCCTGACTCGAAGCAAATTCCGGCAGTTCAAAAAAATCCACTTGATTGATGCTGTTCATCACTGGAATTGCAACACTTCCCAGTTCAGAGTTTTACACCCACCCTGCAATCCTACCTTCTTGAGATCTAAAAGCTTGCTTATGAGACACCATCAGAGAAGACTTGATAAATGTGAAAGGCTTGATTCTGAGATTGGATATGCATATCTACAGTTTCAAATTCATCCTTAGGCCTTTTATCCTGCTGCAGGAGGAGATTTGATTGATTCGATGTCATTAGGAGAGCTTTTTGTCAGGTACATTCTTTTTTATATTACTCTTCATTTTTTTTCCCCATATCTTTACAAATAGTGCATTGGGTTATTTTTACATGTGTTGTAGCATAATATATAGCATCTTCTGGATGTCCTTTCTTCCCTTTAAAAAAAGACAGCCATTATTTTCACCTCTACAAACCTTATGCTTCACAAGTTCTCTGAGATGACTTCAGCCAATTCTTTAAGCTTACTTGCATCAAATTTATTCTTTACCTTCTTACTGTTCTTCCCCTTCTCTAACGTATTTTAGTTGGTTTAATGCTCTTAACTCTGCTTATTCCTTTTAGCGAAGAATGAAATGAAAGAAGTGTTGCAATTATCACAATAATTTGTCACTTCTCAGGTCATTTGCCAGTACCAAAATCAGCAGAGTAAGACTTTTCTTGGTTCTTTCCCTATCCCAGCATGCAGAGATAACAAATTGTGCCTCCTCAAGTTTGTTAGAGAACAGGACACAAATCAGCAATTCTTGGACAATCAGAAATATTCTCAGTGTGAAAAATTTGTTTTCTAAGTGATAAGAATTTGATTGCTGTCTCATCAAGAAGCATTGCTAACCCATAACATTGCATAGGAA
Source organism: Gallinago jamesoni (assembly GCA_025769975.1). Taxonomy (NCBI): domain Eukaryota; kingdom Metazoa; phylum Chordata; class Aves; order Charadriiformes; family Scolopacidae; genus Gallinago; species Gallinago jamesoni. The sequence continues at coordinate 92,630,567 of JAOQGH010000012.1, read as the reverse complement.
AAAAGCATTGCATAACATTGCAAAGAAAAAAGCTTTCTTCTGTGCCATTTTTGATAATAAGAACTTATGAAATTCCATCATTTGAGAGCTAAACAAATAAATTTTCAAAATGAGAAAGACTACATTCACTACTAAAGCGATTAATTGCTATTCTACATGGTGGAATTGATGAAACCTACTATTCATGTAAAAGATTAGAGGGAAAAAGAGACAACTAATAATTCTAACCAATAACACACATTTAAGGAAAACAAATGAATATGTTTAATTAATAGGCAAAAAACCCCAAATCCACAGAGTTGCAGCAGAGCATGAGTGTGATTCACACTGAAACTCGTGCAGTAAAACGTCCTAAATTACAAAAATATGGTGTAGAGTGTGAAAGCAGCATGACAGTACACAGTTGCAAAGAACACTCTTGGTGCACAGACGAGTGCACACTCACTGACCATATGAACATTGTTTATGTTTATGTTTATTAATTAATGTTTTTACAAAATGCCTTCCCACCACAGCATAGTTCCTATATATACACTGTGCAACAGTTTCTTACAGTATTTTTTTTTCTGCCAGTGCAGATTCAGGATAGAATACAGTGAATATGATATTTATGTGCATTGTTTTGCATAACAAAGAATAAATTAAAATAAGCTTAGCTATGACTAAAGAAAAAGGGCTCTATCTTCAAAGCGGTACAGTATTTTCTGAAGGGATTATCATCTGCTTTTTTAATTCTAATGAAAATTAAATCATAATATTCTGCATCAACATTTTAAAATTCTTTTTTAGGACATGAGATGGTTTTCATGAGCAGCTTTTTTTCTGTTGTGACCAACAAAGGGGAGCTGGTTTTAATTGTTGCATTCTCAAAAGCTATAGCAATACCATCCTTTTTATGTTTAAACATGACTGCACTGTTGAAATAAACAGCTCCATTTCTGACAGCTGCTTTTCAAATATCACTCAGGGACTTAGTGAAACATTTGCAAAGTGCTGTATAGAGGGCATTTTGTGAAAACAGCATGGGACTGTAGTGTTTCTTGGTCTCGTATAAAATACAGCTGCATTTGGTAGAATACAATCCAAACTATATGCAGTGTTTTACACCATACATTATACTTGGGTTCTCCTCTTATTTGCTGTTTAGGATTGGGTGCTTGAAACCCAGGCCAGAAGATGACAGTGACATCTGACATGACTCTGATTGTGTAATCAGTCAGGTACATTTCAGGCTTTCACTGTGAACAACACAGGGTGCAGTTACAGTTCCATAAAAAAAAAATTAGAGAATTAATAGTAAAAATTGGTTTTAGGAAAGAGTTGAATTGGCCTTGTAATGATGTCAGCCAGCTCTCTTAACACGCTCCAGAATAAAATGCAAAACTTCCTATTACAATGTAATAGAAACTATGCAAAGTCAGTTTGCATCATGAGATACCATAGCATAAATAAATGCAATTTTAAAAAAAAAGAGAGAAAAGTAAATGCCCTGGAATATATGAAACTGAAGTACTTTGTGTTGATTGAGTGGCTAGTCTCATGATTGTCTTACATCATATATAGTTGTCATTCTTTAAGAAATATTTTGACAACTATACTGTTTGTCTTAATTAGTCATTATAATCCCAGTGCTAACTACCTTTTCTGTGTCATTATCTGAATATCGCTTTTTTAATGCAGTGCTATGTTAGGCAAATTTAAATATATATATTCCATTTCTGATAACTTTCTTAATGATTAAAATTTAATCAAATAAGTTTTTTGTTGGAAATCAAATGTCAACATTTTCATGCCTATAGAAAGCTGCAACAAAAATATTTGAGAAAAAAGTTTTGAAGTTAACTAGTAGTTAACTGTAGTTAAGAGTAGTGCTGCTATTCACTGTAGTGTTATAAATATGCTCTTCTTGACAATATTTTTAGCATCTCAGAATTTTAATTGTGTGTTCATGTCTTTCCTGTCAAAACGCAGATTACAACATATGAAAGAAAACTTATAAAGTCAAAATGTTATTAATATTCAAATATAAACTAGTCTTTGCTTTTAAGATATGAACTCCTGGAGGAAACCGCCAGCCTTACTGATGGCCCCTATATCAGTAAGGGGCACTTACTGATATTACTCATATTACCCACTTTTAAACAGGCTAGACAAACAAATAGTGTGAGGAAAAGAAATATTCCCCAATGTAGGAAAAAACTCAGAATAAACAATGACAAGAAACTGCAAACAACACGTTAAATTGAAGAAATGTAAAAGGAAGGAAGTACAATTTAGAACTGCTCAATCATTCCCCAACTGATACCTGTGCTGCTGATTATTTCTACTTATTTGTGGAAATAACACTAGTTCTTGTTGAGTCAAAATGGTAATTGGGTGGTTCCAACTCTAATCATACCCTCAAAAATACTAACCTATCACATTTTCGTAACATTAATAGTTTTATAATCTTGTCTTTTATCATCCAATTTTGCCACAGAAAGCGCTGGAGAAGAAAGAATGTAATACAATTGAGGGAAGAAAAAGAAACATCAACACTATTTATCTTAGTCTGCTTTGCTAAGAGAACATCAAAATTTAAATCCTTTGTTTTTAAATGAAGATAAAAATCCATATTTTTTTTTTATTAAGGGAAACAAATAACTTGTTTGAAAAACACATAGAAATGGATAACTCATGCTGGGCCCAGATTTATGTGTAAATACACTAATCTGACTAATCTCAGCTTCTGAATGAAACTGAATCCTGAATGCTAGAGTGCCTCAGAGAAGCACTACACCTGCAGTGAGAGAGCTTCTTTAAATCTCTGCCAAACTTCCTTTTCTGTGTCTTTGGAAATGAATAACAGAATCTTTAGGCAACTCTCGGCTTCACAAGAGCATAATAAATAAAGAGGACTCAGCTTTATTCTTCTGTAGGCGTTTCAGGCACTGAAGGACAAGAAATATCTGTTTAGGAGGTAGTGTATTTTATTTTTTCATTAGCAGCAGAAAAGTTTCCACTAAAGCTCCTGGTTTAGAAAATAAAATGTTAAAAACCATGGCCCTTTTTCATCAAAATGAAATAGATTTATATAACGTTCATTTCTAAAAAATTGATACAAGGCAAAGATAGTAGATCTATCTCTCTCTGTTATCTTCCATTAATTCCATGTCATCTGAATTCACTTAAATTTTATATCAATAAATTCCAAATCCTCTCTTTTTGATTTATCAATATTAGAGCTTTGAAAAGTCAACTATTCACTTAGTTAAACGCATGAATATACTCATTTGCAGTGTCACTCAGACTTAAGAAAAATAAGAAAATTATTTTCTTTACTACAGTCAGCAGTGTGTGACTACACAGAGAAGCATGTTACATGAAAAAGACAGCATTTTCACACAATTGTTGAAGTAGAATTTCTCTTTATACATCCAATCCAAAGCTCACCATAGTCCTTATTCACTTCACAAGGTTTCAGATCTGGCATAAGAACCCGAAGGAAAAGACTTTCTCTGCACTTTTTTTTTTAATTAAAAGAAAACAGTGTAACTTAACGTTTTTCTTAATAACATTTTATGTGCATGAACTTTGCTCACCTACATTCCTTAACAGACTCAGTAATAAGACTTTTATTAATTGTGAACTTGGCAATGTTTCTAATACAGATTTTCATAATCTGGTACATTCTATGGCATTGTATCTTTTGAAAACTTGAAAATATGCCAAAATTCTGAGGTGTTTCATCAATTTCTGAACCCTCTGTGGTTTTTTAATAGATATGTTTTATGACACACAGTGAAGAGAACCCTAGAGTTTCAGAGTTTATTTAGGTGAATTTCTCTTAAAACTGGAAAGAGAAAAAGATACTAAAATTAACACAACCATCAGATTCTTGGTCTTCAAAAACTCTACTTTTAGGAGTAGACAGATAACGGGAAACTTGTTTGGTGTCTTTTTTCCTAAAAAATTGGTCATTACATTTAGAAACATGACAGACATAAATACTGCTGAAGGATAGCGAAAGGTGTGCTTCATTTCTGGCTATTGCCCTGCATATTTTTCTACGATCTTTTGAATACTGAGCATGCCACAAAAGGAAGGAAGATACCCCAAAGTGTTTGCCTTCGCAAGGTCCAATAGGCTTGGGATTTCATCAGAAGATTCATTTTGTACAGAGCACCCAGAGCTTTTGGCTGAATAACCCTCCATGGCTGGTGGATTGAAGTTGCTGAGCTTTGCAGAAGCATGCCATCTCCCCAAAGAAAGATGTGTTCCAATGAAAACGGGCATTTTATTTCCACAAAGAACCAGTAGTGACGTTTTTGCCTCTACTACCAGCAAACCTTCCCAGATGAAATCAACTCTGTACAAGCAAAAATAAGCATATTTCTGTGACAGCTTCTGATGTTATATACACAGTTATATACAGTCTTATGATTGAGTTTTCACTCAAGACTGAAAAACAACACCTGCAATGTGGTTTTAAGAGCTTCACAAAATTAAGCAGACAGACATGGATGTGGTTTTGGAGCGATGTTCTTCCTAATCATTAACCCAAAGCATCTCCTATCCCACCTGTATTTGCAGATAGTCATTTCCTGACTGAGGGATGGTTTCTATTTGGTCCTTGTACAATGCTGAGCATATGGCCAGGCAAACACAATCTCTTAAGTGCATAAAAAAATTCTTTGATGTTAAAACTAAGCTGGGTTTGCTGCCATTAGGTAATTCATGGGAAAAATAGACAACTCGCTTTATCTTTTAAGGAAAAAAAAAGATTAAACATTTCAATTCCTATAAGGGAAGAAGCTAAAATGTTTTTGCAGGAAAGAAAAACTTGTGCTACTTATGAGGCACAATCCAATTACTAGATACTTATACTGAAGCAAAAATTTAAAGTAAACTTCAGTATTTATGTGTGTCTCTTGGAATGATTATAACCTTTTTTACTATTGGTGGCATTGGCATATAGTTTATTATTCTGATGAAATCTGTTGTGAAGATATTTCATTGCTAAAAATGATGGATACCTAAATGTTTTTCATTTTATGTCAGTGAGATTGTGCTCTTGCTCTTTTTGAAACCATATCAGAGAGTGCTCGGAGAGATGCATCACTGTAACAACACTCAGAAAAAGTCAGTGGAAACACAGCGGGAAAGGTTGAATTCCATTATTCATTTTCACCTACAGAAATTCCTATCAGCCTTGTCTATGGTTCTGTGCAAGTCGTGAGACAATACATTGTTTAAAGTGATACATGACCTTGGTGTCCTGCAAGGAAGATTATAAAGGCTATGCAAGAACATATTTCCATGTTGGTACAAGGCAACAAATGGGGAAAAATACATTTTAACTTTTTAATGTAAATGTAACATTTTATAAAAGGAAATGAGAGAGAGATGAGAGACATATTTTTTCTGTTAAACACACTCTAAGATAAATTTATACTTAATAGTGCAATGGTAAGACACTGAATTTATGTGAAATGATTTTGAGGGTCTCAGCTATTATTGGTTGCTATGCAGAGATAATTATGGTGACCAAGGTTAAGCATGAAAGACTGGAAATTTAAAATGACAAAATTTGGCAGAGAAAATTATGTTGTTTTTCACTGCTAGCACATCTTTCATGAGCTTATGAAGGTCCAGGGCAAAACAATAATGCATCTTCTACTACTATGTAATCACATGAGAATCACACCAAGAAGGATAAGAGGGAATATTAGCATTCAAGATTAATAATATGGAATCAGTGCTAGTATACTTTGCCTTAGTTACATTGCTGATTGAAGAAAGTATAAAGAAATGAGCCTCGACTTAGTGGAGCTGTGCTCAGGAACTGAGCCTGACCTGAATCCTGCTTTGGACTTGCCAGGAGACTCCATGGCTTTCAGAGGAGAGCACAAGGCCAGCCCAAGTCACAGGGGCCTCTCAGCATTTTTTGTGATCTGGCAGGATGCTGTGAGCCCTGTTCCGTGCAACCTCTTTCTTTCCAAAGAGAGGTCAAACTGAGGCCCATTTTCTGTTGCTCGAAGCTGTTTTTCCTTAATATTTGGTATTATTAAAAACATTCCAACTGCGTGGGCTCCTCTTGTGGTTCTAATTTCCTTTTGGTTTTGTCAGTTCCTAAAACCGGTACTTTGAAGTGGTTGTTTTCTTCTCACTTATCTGAAACTCATGGTTGGATGATATAGAACATATTTTAGCCTTAGATTTATATTGGAAAATATACTTTTAGATTAAAATTTCTGTGTTAATAATAGTACTGATTTCACTGATTTGTCTCCGTGCAGTTTACGAAGACAGATATCTCCCTCTCGTGTTAACTTGTGTTTGATTCGATTTGGGTAGAGACTTCTCTCCTGCCAGGACATTAGTGAAGACCAGATCTCTGGCAACACGGTGCCCGCCCAGCAAAAAGCATGCAAAAAGTAGAACCAGGGGCCTTGAAATGGAGCTTGATCATTGGTGTATTCAAGCAAATAAATTCAACACTTGGTAGTTACTGTAGTACCTACTGGTTAAAATTTAAAATATAGCTGTTGTGTTGCTGCTTCCATTTGATTTAAAAGAAATCTAGAAATTTTGACCACCAATGCACTTCTGCTTACCGAGTTCTGCCACTTAATTATTCCCATTTATTTAAAATAAATAAATTAATCTTTTGTGTAATATGCCCAGCAACAGCTCGCAATGTCTTATCATAGAAACAATGTGATTGCGTTCAAGTTATCATTAATCAGAGTGGAGCAGCCACAGTTCAACTTGCTATTTAGAAAGCAAGAAAATTCTTATACACTCAAACCTAAAGTATAAACCTAAACCAAATATATTAGAATATACTAGAATTTTATTAAAAATATATCAGTATATTATTTCCCAATATCTTTCTTATGCTTTTACATTCTTTCTTCTTTGTTTTCCCCTGCAGTTCAAAGCATTTCAGAGCACGGGAGGATTGTCTTATATCTCACTAGCCAAAACTTTTACAGGAGACTGTACTGGGGGCAAGTATTGGGACTTGAGGCTACCTGGGGGTGCCTGGAGGTGCACAGGCTGCCAGGACAGTAGTGGAGGGTGCAGTTGCATCCACCATGCTCTAGGTAAGTACTTGCCAATGTAAACTGTATCTCCAAAGCCACTTCCAGGCTCTTCTGGGGAGAAAGGTTGTAGGAACATTATAAAGTGGGGCGAGGGAGCAAGAGGCATGTGTAACCAGGCTCTAGTCCTCACATTTGTTCCCTGGCCCTCTCTTGTAAGGGTAGCATACCCAGTAAGATTTACTATACAGCTACTTCAGTAGTAGTCTGAAGACTCTAAGACTAAAAAAATCACCTTCAAACTTGATTCAGTATAAAGTCTTTAAGTCTGTGTGTACATGTACACAATCTGACCTGAAACCAAAAGAAAACATAAACTTCTTGGAACAGGCTCATAAAACATCTGGAAATGCAATCATTTATTCTACACCTCTGCTCTTTTGTAAAGATGGGAGAACATTAGAAAAACTGGCGGTTGAGCCTATGAGGTGAATTCAAGGTACAACTTCTCAGTTCTTTCATTTAACTGGTTGTGTTTGTCTCATAACAGGCCAGTGGTTATTTTCAGTTACAAGAAGTGAATGTGTACTTTCTCTTGTGCAGCCTGTTTTGTGGCAATGTTACGGAAATACCTACTGGTGTTTCAGTGATGTGATTGCTATCAGGTCTCGAATACTCCCATATTGCACGCCTGTCAGCATTCATGCCTCTTTATTCCTCATTATGCTACCCCTCAAACACTGGTTTATCACAAAAATGAATTAACCTGTCTCCATTTTTTATATAACTGAAAATGAACCCCTGGCTGGTATACACAATATATACATCAACAGACCATCACACATACATCCTCACAAGCAAAGGCGACCATGAGACTACGCATCCAAACCTCTTGTTTCCTGTGCATGACCAAAATCAGAGAATTCAGAGCCCCGCAGGTTTGCCATCTGCGTTAGAAAACTTATAAGAAACACATTTGCTGCATCCCAAAATGTACTTTGTGGTATGAGAACTTCCTCCCATGCATTTTCTTCCTCTGTTGTAATATTGCATGAGACATGTGCCTGTAATGAATCAGCCGGGAGGACAAAAAGTTTTCAAAGGTTTGCCAGGTATTTCCTCAGCTCATTTTTCTCTAATAAGTAAGTGACCCTGCTGTGAAACACTGTGAAGGGAATAAAATTAAAACAAATTAAAAAAATTCCAATTTTTAAACTACTAGAAAGGTATTTGTACTATGACAACAAGAGGCATAGCTTTAGTTGATATCTGGAAATTAAAACAAAAAAATCACCTTGAGACAGCAATGCAAATTTTGCTACTCTTTGCATGAAATAAGTAACTTAATTTTCACTTATGGAGACATTTTGTTGATGTACTGTTTTCTCTTTATCTTCCAGTAGTCAATGCTCTTAAGTGGTGTTCCTCAAGTATCCTATTGAGTCACCCTACTTAACTTGGTACCTTGTACAAAATTCCACCAATTTTACATTTCATGGTTGCATTTAAAATACAAAAAATATTCTTAACTACTTTTGCTTCTATTTATTTGGTGACAGTCAGGAAAACATAATTTATATATTTTCCTATATTTCTTTGCTTGAGATCTACAAGGTGTTTCTAAAGGCATTAAGAATGAAAGGGAAACTTTGGGAAATTCAAGCTTGCATAATTTGAGAATTCCAAATTATTTAGAGAGTTTTTTTGGTTGTTTGTAACATTCTAACTGCCTAAGTGAAAAAAGTCTGTTATTAAATTGATTCCTTTTATTTCAAATCAAATCTCCCTTTCTGTTTTATAAAAGTGAGCTGATTAAATTCTCCATAAATCAAAATAATAGCCATTAATGATAGTAGAGGGGAAAAAAAGGCCTATTTCTGTTTATTATTTCTGTTATTAAATCAAAAATCATCAAAACACTGTTTCTATTACAATGTAAAGATTTTTAAATTTTTCATTTACAAAGCCAAACTTTTTAAGTTTTTGCTAAATCTTCTAAGGAAAAATATCTCAAATTAAAAGGCAGGTGACATCTTTTGAGAAATGCAAGACATACACACAGGCAAGCAAATCTCAGTCATCACTGTATGGTAATTTAGAAAAAAATCCTAACAAACGTACATTTTTTTACTGTTGTTGTCCAGCTTAGTTACACAAAATAATTCTTTGAGGCCTTGTGAATTTCTAGATATATTGCTGTATATGCCAAGAAAAAGAATAGATCTTCCCTAAGAAGAGACTCCATGCTAACAATCAGATACTATAAATGTGAAAAACATTCAGTAAACACTAAAAGTTCACAGTAACGGTCAAATGAAATTGCCTTTCATTTCAGGGAGGTGGATTTAACTGATTTTTCATGAAAAATGTTCTTATGTTCACAAGTGGCCATGGTGCTTTTTATGCTGATCCTGTAGTTCTAAGAGGAATGTTTACTTGCTTTCATGAGAGCATCATAACGGTTCTGAAAACAAGATAGAGCTCTGAGGAGAAATAATGTCTTCCATTAGACCAACAAATATAGCTGGAAGAATAAAAGATCTTCAGAGCTTGCAAAACAGTGATCAAGCTTAAATCTCAGAAACACTGAAATTTAAAATATTTTTGCTTGGAAAGGGGATCTCCATGTCAATCAAAGCAAAGCCTATTTGTTCAGAAAGAGGCAGAAGATTATGCAATTTTTACAAACTTGCTGAAATCCAGCTTTTTCTTCCTCTTATTCCGTAGTGGTTAAGTGTGGGGGTGGTCTGTGGCTCACATACAGCCTGAATGCTCAGATTTCCACACCATGGAAAGCAAATAGTGAAAGGGCTGCTGGGTGGCTGAATCTTTCTCCAAGATATTTGATTAGACTGGGTCATCATACATCCCAGGCCTTTATTTTTTTTCCCTAAATATGCTGATGAAGATATAACAGGGAGTTCTGCCTGAGTCTGTGAAGTTAGACGGAGCTCCCACATTCATCAGTTAATGGTGCAGCGTGTGAGAAATCTTACATGAATCAACAGCCCTTTGATTCTTCAATTCCCTTCTGTAAAATGTTTCCCTGTAATATTTCAGTAAAGAAAGGGGATGCAGTACAACCACTTCTGATCTTGGTGTTGCCTACCTGGGCTTCACTTCAGACATCATCAAAGGAGAGAAATGAGATTGTTCCCCTACCTCACCGAAGCAAGCATCACTCCGGTTGACTTAAATAACCATTACATTCATTGGTGGATGCTAAATTGTAGTATAATGAATTTAAAATCTATTTTAGAAGATTGGAACCTCAATATATGCACATTATATGCCATTAAATAACAAAGAATCATGAAAGGGGGAACTATTAATTTTCCTCCATTGCTTGTTGAACAGTTTTCCATCACTCTTTAACAAGGTGCCTTCAGCTTTAAATCACAGCACATGGTTTAAACAACGTACATGTAACAGCTTAAGCAAACTGCTAAATTTGCAAATAACCTGAAAAAAAGAAAGAACAGACAGACAGACAGAAAGGAAGGAAGGAGGCAAGCAACAAAGCAATGTCTGAAAGCACAATAGAGAATTAAATTTATTTATCCACATGAAAGACTAAAATCCCATCGGAAAGAAAGAAGATAAACTACTCAAACGTTTATGAGTTTTCAACAGACCATATCCATTAACAAAACCAAATATGGCATTTACTTTTGACAACTCAATTAAACCCTAAAGAATTAAGCAAACAGAACTGTTTCTATAAGAATAGAAGAAGCACCAAAAATGTTAGAGTGATGTAGAGATCAAGTCCTTAATTTTCATTGACTGTTTCCAGAAAGATATAATAAAATTATTAGAGATGTAGAAAAGGCAATATTCTAAATATCATAATGGCTCAGTTTTGAGAGAACAAAGATCTGAGATGGAAATGGCGTTAGGTCACTGGGAAGAAGTTAGAGAAGTCCCCACATCAGAACCCTTCTTCACAGGTAACTCTTTAGAGGATTTGTCTCAACTTCAAATGACTTAAGAAGACGTTATGGAGTGATTTAACGAATTGCCTGGGCCAAACTTTACTTGTGAGTCTGAAGATAACTCAAGGGTGAAGAACCTGAATTGCTAATGCAGGTGGCTTCTCTCTTGCTTAGAACTGCTTAGTATCTGCAGCCTGAAGGGTACCCTCCTCCATGGCCAAAGCAGCTTCCAATACCTATATAAGGAATTATAATCCCACAAGCCTGATGTCTGTTCTGGGAAAAGTATAAGAACCTATAGTGACAAGTAAGATTAATAGATACCTGGTAAACACAATCATCTAGAAGAATCAACATGGGCATTTTGCTGATTTGTGTGTGTGTGTGTGTGTGTGTGTGTGTGTGATGGGGTTTTTTTGGGAGGCTTTTTTTTGTAAGCAGTCCTGTAAGTCTATTGGACATATTTGAAATTCAGAGTACAGAAGCATATAAGTTAAGAGTGAATCTCACAACCTGTGTTCTCTGACCCATGTATTTTTCTTCTGATTGAGAACAGATTGGACTATGCCCTTGACATATATAATGGAATATTTTTTCACTGGGGAAGGCACTGTAGAGAGGCAGGAACCATACCAGTTTCTGTTGATGTTTGTTCTCTGGTGTCTATAGTATTTGTTTACAGTCTTAACTCCTATCTAGATCCCATAGTCAAAGAAAGATGTATTGTATATGATAGTTTACTGTAGAGCGCTACCATGCAGGCGAGGGTCTTTCTTTTTGTATGGAGGTTCTCGGCATACGGGTAGGTGTTAAAGGTATGGGGCTGGTCTGTAAGTGTTCATAAATCCTGGAGGGGATTTCCAGGACTTATGGACTTCATAAATCATGCTATTAGGTTCAAGCCTAAGTTTAACAATTATTAAGTTAGTAAACCTAATGTTTACTAGGAGGAGGAAAGGACAGCAGATAACACATCAGTCCATCTAAGGAGTCTAATGGTTTTCTCATTAAGCTGGAATTAGCAGACACATACAGTGGACCCAGTTGCAGTGACCCAGTCCAGGCCATTTGCCCAGATTCATCTTACTAATTTCAGCTGTCTAAAACTTATCATTACTGATAATTTTTTATCAATACTGATCTAAGTATCTGATCTAAGCTAGATCTGATCTAAGCTAGCTGTCTAAGCTTCCTTAGTATTCAGCAGAGAGAAAGGCACTTCCTGAGGGTGATTCATGTGGCTTATTTTACAAAGTGTTTATTACATGCATATGTTGGTTTAGTTTAATAACCGAACTGCTAGGGTTTAAATAAGCAACTTTGTAGTAAACATGGCAGGGGGTCATACAAATTCTTACTGCTTTTCATGGCCAATTCACAATGTTGAAAGGAATTACAACCAGTTCCGGAGGGCTTCATCCAGCAGCTGGCCAACAAGCTCCCTTGAGCTGGCTAGAAGACTAGCATTATACCACTAAAACCAAAATTGGGAAAGATAATGTAAAAGGTAATTAGTGCATCAGCCGTGGCATTGATTCCAGACAAAGTGATAGACTGGCTGCTGCAGGAGACAGGAAGGAGGAGCAGAAACTTCACAAGCTGACTTTGCTGGCAAAGGAAACATCATAAAATAACAGCCTCTATGTGCTTTCACAGTTTTAAAGATTTTTTTTTTTCTCTGCTGCTAATAGAGTCAATTCTTGATGAGACTGCAAGTTTGGTTGATAAAGATAATATTTTTGATGTACCAGTCTTGTTCCTGTAAAGCATTAGACTTAGTGTTGCATGACACCTTGATCAATTATTCAACATGGTACAGTATCAACAAGGCACTAATGAATTTAGGACAGATTAAATGACAAGTGCCAATAGTAACTATAAATCAGGAATCATTACTGAGTGGTTGTGTTTCTTGTGATACCCTGCAGAGATCAGTTCTGTGTCCTCTGACACTTAATGATTTTATCCACTTTCTGAAATAAAGTCACGTATCAGTGACGTTTACAGTTAAGCTGGCAAATTAAGTCTTGAATTAGAGGGGTTTTGGTTAAGAAAGGAACATGTATTCACACAGCTCTCAGTTTCTGCAAGTGCTGTGGCATGCAGTCTATCAACAGCTAAAATCAGATATAGCAGTAGATTGCTCTCTGCAGATCTATAAAGGATGGTTAAAAATGAGATTTCTGGTATGGTTGAGACAAAACCGTGGGTATTGTGCTTGAAACTCTGAAGCTCATTTCAATTCTTTTTCCATCTCTAATTACTGTAAATGTCACTAAAAAGAATAATGAAGTGTTTTCTGCTTGGTTAATAGTCTGATATGGCTCACTGCAGGCTGATGAGCATTGGAGCCAGCATGAAGAGGACAGGGTGAAAACACAGCAGAGAAAAAGAGTTCTGGGGAGGGCAGGACCAGACACCACAGCAGCTCCTGTGAAACTGTCTCTTCCCAGAAGGTTCTTCAAAACCGTATCCACAATATAATACACATAAGCTCAAAATTCTATTTTATTTACTTGTGGGAATAAATGCATGCAATGAATGCCTGCAGAACTAACCCAATTCATTCTTGAATGCAAAGTCAAGAGCATGGGCTTGACCCAGAGCACGAGCCCAAATGTGGCCTCTGACACAGTCTATTAGAGGACGCTAAGCAAGGTTTCGACAGGTGTATTCAGTGCCTAGAAATTAGCTTTTGTGACCCCGTTTGCAGCTCTGTAGCTCCGCTAGCAGGCATTGGCAGAGGGCAGAGACTTGTCATGTTGAATCACAGGCACATAGGGTCACAACCAGCTTACATGGCATTCCTCAGGGTGCCTAGTTTTTCCCTTGTACAGGGATACAGCTGAGCATATGGCCTGAGATAATTTAGCTAAAGAAGTTTTATTATGATCCCTAATCTCACTTGTTCCATTTTTGCGCCACTTCTACTATGTTGGCTTCACTGAAGCCAACACAGAGACTGCCTGGCATCACTGTCTGGCAGTCTGTCCACCACTGAAACCTGTTAGTCAGAGCTACACGGCATGCTTTCTTTTGCAGAAAGTAATTTTTAGAGATTCCTAATTTTCCTACTGTACCTGCTCCTGTACTTTTTTTCTGTCCTTCATTTGCACCAATTCTACTGGGTTTTGTACTGAACATTGGTGAAAAGACTAGGTGAAAATAACACTGTTTCTTTTAAGGATTGATCACTTTATGGAGATCATCTCAATAGCAAAGTGTTCCACAAAAGGTTGCACCAACATGTCTCATAGGGAAAAGACTTCTGCAGGAGTCAGGAAAGATCACAAGCTGACCTTGCCGGCAAAGGAAACATAATAAAAGGACAGTATCCATGTGCTTTCACAGTTTGAAAAATATTTTGTCCATGGCTTCTTTGCTTAGCAATAGTGCAATATTTTTTGCCTGTTAAAATTAATATTTTAGCTGTTATAAATTATCTGCATCCTTATCATATCCTTCTGCTTTAAAGTAGAAAAATTACCCACTTCAAAGTAGGAACATTACCCTACTCTCTGCTAGATAAATCACTTGCAAGGTACTTTCAATACAGAATTCATTTCAGAATAGATCAGTACAGAATTTCAGTCTGAGAATACACAATTAAATTAGATCACAGAGACATTTCAAATTAAGCCCCCTCACTGTGATATTTTAATTATACCAATTAGTGAAGTAAAACTTTAATGTATCAGGATGTCAACATTTCTAAGCAATAAATAAGATTGCTATGATCTAACTGGCAAATATTTCTCCATATTGAAAATGTATGTAATGTTATGTGGTTTCACAAAGAGGTATGGAAAATTTTTCTGCTTATAAAGCAGCAAAATATTTACACTTTCTGAATGAGAAAGACTGAAGATAAGTAGCATGTATCTTCTTCAAAGATAAATAACTTTCATTAATAAAACTGACTCTATCTCAGCAACTAATAGAAAATGATCATTTCCTTTTTTTCTTCTTGCCACTTGCCCTTTGGAGTTGCCTTAGTAACTCAGTAGTGACTGACGATATAAGGGACAGCTGTTAAAATCAATATTTAGTATGTTCAAAAAGTAAAAAAAATCATAGTAGAGTAATGACTTACCTCAGAGCAACTCTTGGTATCACAGAACATAAATTTTCTCTGCTCCATTTTATAGATTTTTTTTTTCACAAAGAAACAACAATATGGATATTCTGTCACCTGGATTTTAAAACAGTATTAGAAAGATCAGGTTTACAGACTCTTAAAACATCCTGGTTAAGTAACAACAACTACAAACACATCGTTAAAACTAAATCATTAGCAGAAATCACAACATTTATATTTGTATTGTCACACTTTTACTGAACTACAGGCATGCAGGAGGAAACCTGAGCTTAGTAATCATTATGTATTTCTACAGAAAGATTCTCACGGTACTGGACCTTTTCATATATGTTGTTTATTTTTGTTTCTTTTTCTTTAATTTTATATTTCAGTTGTGCCAAATACATTCCCAAAGGAAATCCTCCTTTACCCAGAAATGATCCTCAAGGGTGTAGGACAGTCCTTTTGAAGGCTGGAAAGATTAACCAGAAGACTCATAAGCTAAAGTCCTGCACTGTGCAACCATATCTCAACCATGAGATGGTCTGGTCCAAGCTTCCAGCTTGCTCATTTTGGTAGAGGTGATTCTGCCTTCTCCTTCTTCTCCTTCTCCTTCTCCTTCTCCTTCTCCTTCTCCTTCTCCTTCTCCTTCTCCTCTCTGTTTCTCCTTTTCTCCCAGGTGTATGATCCTATCCCTCTCTAAACGGTGCCTGGTGGGCAGGGAGCAGATCCAGCTGGCCATCCTGGCATATGTGTTTATTCTCTAACTTACTTGAACTAAGCACAAAACTTCTTGCTTACATTTGAGATGTAAGATGGTACATATTCAGCCATGCTTTACAATGTTGGTTTTTTTTTTTTATCTAGTGCGAATAATCCTTTGGTGCTTAATGAGCTAATTTGAAAGAAAATAATAAAACAATGGAGAAACACTTATTCTGAGAGGAATGTTTGCAGAAGTCTGTGACTGTAAATCTGTACCAGATAAAGTCTATAATTTCTGAAATTAAAAATGAAAGCAAAGAACTGAAAGCAAGAACTTCATGGTTATACAAGCAGTAAACATGCCCCACTGGGATTACAAATGCCTTGTACAGCCAGCTTGCTCTTTTGCAGTGACAAAAAGGGAACTAAAGCTTTAGAACTTGATTTCAAATAACAATGTTTTGTGAAGAATAATATGACACTATAACAGAAGTAATTAAATAGTATTTCCAAGCTCAAGCATGTATAAATTGCTTTATTATTAAAGTAAAAAATGACTGAGAAATCTCATTAATTTTTATAGAAAACATTAATCACCATTATCATAGACAAATTACTCAAAGTATGATTCTATGATTTTTTTTTGTCACTGCAACAGTAAAAGTTCTGAATGGTGACCTATTATTTGTTTATTCCTTATTAACTTAACTCCGAACATAATTTGTTACATCCATGCCTCCTTCTCCCAAACAGAGGTACTACTAATAGAAAACAGTTTTCATTCAAGAACTAGCTATGCATTAGCCTTGAAAGAGGAAATGCTGAACCTGATCTTGCACCATTTGCTTCTTTTATCTGTGTGTGCGCTTGCACAGATTATAGCTAGATGTCCTCAGAACTATTAAAATGTCTGCACAGAAGGCAGGAGTCTCCTGACTCTGTGTCCAGTACCTTTGGATAGACATGAGTTCAGGAGTAATTGTTCTTGATGCTATTTATCATCTTTGTTTCATGGTCTGGCACGTAATTGCAAGAACAGCCGATTTCCAAACATTCCACATATATCTATCTGAATGACACTGTAATTCTTTGCCAGTAAGCATGCAATTACCTACTCTTCCTCTATGCTAACCATACCAATGCTTATGGACGTTGCTGTGCCAGAAATGTCTTTTTTTTTTCCCTATTGTAATTCTGAAGTTCTTAAACTCTGCAAATAAAAAATATCGGCAGGGATACGCTTACCAAAAATCTCTTTTTCCCACCCATCAGTAGTCCTATAACTACTGTTACACTAATTCTCATTTCTGGCAATAACAGACCATGGAGAAATCAACATGTATAATATCTAACTGAAATATATCATAGGTCTGTGATAACTGCATACTTATGATGTGTTTGTATGAATCAAATGGACCTTCAGATCTGGCCCCAAAGCTGCATGTATCTAAACGAGTGATAACGGGATATCTGGTCATTTGAACTGCAGCCAAAGACAACTGGAGTTTTTCTCGAGTTGTTAGCTACAAAACCACACTTTAAAGCCATCTTATCATTGACTAGCCTTGGCTCAAAAAAGTGGTTCCTGCAAAAATGGCAAATTTGAAGCTCACTCCTGGACTTTGCTGCTAACAACTTACTTAGATGATATGCAGGAGAGTAACACATTGTGCCCTTGCAGCTCTCCTAATGCTTTCACATTTCACATTTTGAATATTGTTCTCCTAGGAGTTTGACACATGAAGAAAAAAAAACCCATAGCACAAATCAAAATAAAAAGGTTAGAGAGCAAATTAAATAGTCCTTGCCTCTAAACATTTTAAAGAAACATTGCAGAGAACTGCAGTGTGTGGCCAAGAGAAAGGCTGTTACCCCAGCCCAGGGATCAGCTGGTGGGGAAGCAGAAAGACTGGGCTGCTCTCAGGCTGCCTCATTAATGAGAGCTGGGGCAGCAAAAGAGAATAATATCAGCTGCCAACTCTGTTCACATCTATTGGCAGCGATAGGAAAAATGCTGTGGGTGGGGACAGCTCCGTCCTTAACGTCAATCATACCCTCCCCCAGCAATCAGAAGACATTCTGGTGAAGTCAGTCAGGAGTCCTGCTGCAGCACTCACAGCTCACACGGCTTGTCTCAAACAGCCATCTGCACTGAAACTTTCTCTGCTGGCCCTGGAACAGGCTGCCCAGGGAGGTGGTGGAGTCTCCTTCTCTGGAGATATTCAAAACCCGCCTGGACAAGTTCCTGTGCAACCTGCTCCAGGTGGACCTGTTCAGGGGGGTTGGACTGGATGGTCTCCAGAGGTCCCTTCCAACCCCATATCATTCTGTGATTCTGTGAATCCTTTCCCCAACATACACCGCTCCCATCTCATAAGCATTCACCTAGAAGCAACTACCTGCCGTGTCCACAACAGATTTACCAGGGACAGCCTTTTCCCAATTCTTTTTGTTCTCCTTTACAAAAGCATCCAGAGTATTCCCTTTCCTGGTTCTTTTCGATCTTTTTGGGGGGGTTCAATGGCTCTGAGGACAGACATGCAGAGAGATTGCATGTCTTTTAGCTGTTGGTCCTCTGGTTCACAGAAACCACATGGTGACTCTCTCTGGAAGGCTATCTGTTTCTCAGCTGGAGTGGGTGGGAATGAACAACACATTGTCAGGAACAGTCTGGGGGAGAATTTACTGGCATTGCAGCAGCAGTAACATGGTTTGCCCTCCAAAGATCTGTCAAATTATGTTCTTATGAA
Source organism: Gallinago jamesoni (assembly GCA_025769975.1). NCBI lineage: Eukaryota > Metazoa > Chordata > Aves > Charadriiformes > Scolopacidae > Gallinago > Gallinago jamesoni. The sequence continues at coordinate 92,612,074 of JAOQGH010000012.1, read as the reverse complement.
AGACATTTGTCCTGACATGTGGCACAGGCACTGCAGCTGAATGATTGACCCATGGGAACAATTTGTTCTTTATTTTCAGCTTGGATGTATGTTTTCTCCATATATTGTTGTGATATTCCTGAGCACAGACTCTTCTAACAACTGCCTTTGGTTTCCACTTTCTGCAGTCTTCAGCCACATTTTGCAGAGTAATTTTCACTGCAAAATCTGATTCACGAGACCTGAATTCCAATTCACAGTCTGTTAAATACTCCTAAATTATTTTAGGATAAAAATTTCACTGATGAAAATTTCACTGGTGAAATCTGGAGGGGAAGGAATTTGAGGGGTGGAAGAAACTAAAAGGCAGTTTTGCATGGCAAGAAGAAAAGGAATGAAATTACATGCAGCAAATTGCTGGGAGGAAAAGCAAATCTGTAAAAGTGTTTGAACTAAACACCAGACTTTGAGTCTCATTTTACACAGTTTAAATGCTAGCTGCAGTTCAAAACCAACAGATAGTAACCCTTTTATTAAACAAACCAGAACCGGTCTAGTTCCATGATCTTTTCCAGCCAGTCTAAGGGCATGGTACCATCTAAAGGAGGGAAGGAGGTGCTGGTATCCCCACCCGCAGTTAAGTCCTATCTTCCCTCAATTACTCTTCAGTCCATTAAAGAACTTGACTGGAAGAAAACTTTATATACAAAAAAAAAAAAAAAAGGATTTGTGTTCAGTCAGATGAATAATTATCTGGTCAAACTCATGAGTCTATGCCATCATATGAGAATATACAATCATGGCCAGGGGAAGTGTGTGATCTTTGGCAGAAACCTTGTTTTAGCCCAGTTTAAATTGGCTGAAAAACATGTTTCTCTTATGCTCATACCCAGAATGTTATACACAGAGGACACATATGAGTAATCTGCTGCTGGGCAATGTCTCTGCTGGGTCACTGACCACTCTTCTTCTGAACTGCAGTCTGGGAGATCCTCCCAGTCCAGCACCTCACTCAGTACACCAGTGAAGCTGGTTAAGTCTGAAAACTGGCTTTTTTTTTACTGGGGCAGGCAACCAGAAAATCTATATTTCCATGGGATAATAGGAATAGATAGCAGTAGCCCCTGGCATATAACTAAAGTGAATCTATTCATTTATTCAAAACTTTGTGCAAATAGCCGTTCCTTATTTGTTTCTGTGATCATCTTCAAAGTGAATAAACCTGGGTCATTGGGATAATAGATGAATGAGGGAAAATTTCTTATCTCCTCTGTGTATTTCAAAAACTAGACCAAAAGAGATAAAGTCTCTACAAATTAGTTTTTCTCCCTGTTCCTTTTGTGGATTTGTTATTCAATTTTAAGTTACCTTTTGGAGCTCTTTATCCTTTTACATATCTTTTATTTCTACAAAAATATTTTCCTAGGGCTAGTAGCACCTCATGTTAACTTTTATTGAGCTTTGAGCTCCTTTTCACAGTAACTATATATAGTTTTCTTGTTTAAGGCCTATGAGGAGAAAGAAAATGTTCAGGAAAGCCCAGGCGAGGAGGAGCATTGTGCTGACATACAGAGGAGAGACAAGGGAGGGACAAAAGAAGGAGTGTGGCATTCTGTGTTTTTTCATATTGGATGGTCTTTCTGTTGAAATGTAGTGAGTGTACCATAGAGGCAGGGAAGAGCAGAGTTAAGATAGTGTGGGAAAGTCCAGGTAGACAAAGGTGAAAGTTTGATACAAATGGTCACCCTAACCTAAGGAAAGAGTTTTCAACCTTGCACTAATCAGGAGCATAGGAGAAGAAATGGCAAGAGAATTTGTTTAAAATGTTTCTTTTAGGCAGCAAGGAGTTCACATCATTCTCTATACCACAGAAGCAGATATCTACATGTGAGCTACCAGAGCCAGATGGACAATTATTATTTTCTTTTTGTTAAAACTAGTTTGTTGGAGTAGATGGTGGTCTTCTGTATCAGGTGAAGGTCTTCAGGAGGTTGATCCCATTGATTGGTACCTGACTTCAAACACCTCAATCAGCATGAAAATGCTCATTTTAGAAGTTCATAAAAAGCACTAGAATTTCAGAAGCATTGAGAAAGAGTAACAATTTTCAGAAGAGTTGGTTTCCACCACTCCTGGTTACTTTTTAGAGTTTTTGAATGTTGGAAAGAACCAGGCCTTTAGATATTTCTTGTTTGACTCCCAAAAAAACAGGAGATATCCTTTCTGTCAGTTTGTCTTAGGTTTATCCCATCCCAATTCCATTCTGCACATGTTATTACTGTGTTTGAACTTGAATAAAATAGCCTGAGGAGGAACAGAGTCTACAGAGACCTGGGGTTTAGAAAAGATTGAAGAGAATCTTTAATCCCAATCTCAGCAGCAGTTGCATTTGGGTTGCTACAATTGACAAAAATGGGAAAGAAAGCCTGTCTTCTGCCTCTAGTGTTGTCAGCTTGTTTCTGTTGGAAGACTCAAAGGTTTGAAATTATGAACAGCGTTCAAGGAAGTGAGCCGAAAATGGATGAGGACTGTGTTAACTGCTTATAAATACCATACCTAACACCTGTGGCATTTATATGAGATGTGAGTTTCTTGGCTCAGATACCTACGAGCAGCAGCTTCATGAAATGGATTTATATGTGTTTTGATCCAACCCTGGATTATCTGTCATTTTAGGAGAGATAATTTAACTGGAATTTTATAGCTCACCTTCATCCTTTACTATTTGAGAAGGATCCAAGTTTGATGTCTGCGACAATCCATAGTCACCCCTTCCCTTCATTTGCTTCAAAAGTCATAAACTAGAAGCAACTGGGGCTGATATTGCTTAATCTTGTTGACATCATCCACAAAAATGGGTCCAGGAAAGGCACACAATCACCATATGTAGTCCCTCAGTCTGGGAGAATCAGCAGCAGCAGCCACCATGAGAATTAGGTCACATTTCACTGGCGTGTCGCAGTGTGTTGAAAAAAGCAGGGAACCATGAAGAAATTTTGAGATCTTTCCTGTGTCAGCTGTACCCAAGTAGCAGAACTGTTCTTTCCAGAGTTAGTCATCATAAGGCAGCTGGCAACCAGCTACATGTGAACTTATTACGTGAGAGAAGCTAGTAAAAGCACAAGGCTGTGTTTGAAAATCACGTTCCTGCACTGGCTGCGACCACACTGATGATGTGGTCCCAGGGTAATCAGATTTGTGATTTGCACATTACTGTTTCCCAGAAACGCTCAACACGCTGCATGGTGAGGCGTAAAATGATGGTCTTTTTTTCCTTAACAGATTATATTGACTTTAGGCTGCCTAGGGGCCATAAATTCCTGGTGAGGGTGACATCTATTATGAAGAAATTCTTTACTGTGGGGGTGGTGAGACACTGGAACAGGTTGCCCAGAGAAGTTGTGGATGCCCTATCCCCAGAAGTGCTCAAGGGCAGGATGGATGGGGCTTTGAGCAACCTGGTCTAGCCCACTAGATCACAGCAGGGGGGTTGGAAATTGATGATCTTCAAGGTCCCTTCCAACCCAAACCATTCTATGATTCTATGATTCTTTCTATTTGGGAATTTTCAAAGCTCTTGGGCAATGCCATGTGTCACACATGCCTGTCTCTCTTGGATAAACAACTGGACTTACTCTTGCTCTTACAGTGCTTCCTCCTATCCTGCTTACCTCTTCTGCCAAATTCAATCACTTCCACCTAACTAAAGATGGTCCTTAATCCCTGCAGCTTGATGTGAATATTTGTTATCAGGCATGCATTAATAAAGGCAATTATCAGCATCATGGGAATATAAACATTTTTCATGTGGTAGTTTGCCTGTGCCTAAAGTCTTAATATAATCAGTAGTATCCAAAGCAAGAATCTTGATTTGTGGTATAGTGGGCACCCTAAATAGGGTTGATTCTCTTCTTCTTTTACATTTTTAGTGTTTTTTCTTTCAATAACTACAATTAATTCATTGGACCCTACTGCTTGTTTTGGCAATAGAAATTATTAAAATAAGGAGGCTATTTGGCTTGGCCTTTCTGTTCCTGGACATTTCTGCTCCTGGATGACAGCAACTAATCACTGATGGTTCCAGTTGTATGGGTATTTTACAGCAGCACCTGCTACAGAAAATGAGTATAAACTGAGATGCCAGGTTTTGTTGCCATACCAGCTGATCAAGCCAATGTAGGCTGTTTATCAGATAGCTGGAGAATGACAGAGTTGAAGTTAATCAACCACCAGTGAGGACCCTGAATATGTCCTATCATGTCATTCAAGGGCTATAAAATATCTGTAAATTCTCCCCTGTTATCCATTATACATACACATACATTATAATTCATGAACTATCTCCTTTGGAGTCTATAAATGCGCTCCAAAGTTAATTTCCTGGAACCAGGAAAGAAAAACACAGATGAGGTTCTGACTGATCTTGGATCTTCCCTGGACTGCTGCATCGTACCCGAAGTGCAATGTGCAATGTGATTGATCTAATGACACACCAGAGAAACAACTTGAAGACATTATGGGCTTACACTAGAGCTTTTTTTTTGAACACTGGATGTCTTTTTATTTGAATTTTTTGTCATCGTGATTGTTTCCTCCACTCTCCAAGTGATGCTCAGTTTGCATTCATTTCTGTCAAGGCAGGTATCCCATTTTCCTTATTCTCTCTGCACAGCTCCAACATTTAATCCAGTGCCCATAAGGACACCTGGCACTCTTTAAGTGGCAGCATTCTTGTCTCACCTTCCCGATGAGGAAGCCTTTCCACTTCACCTTTCCTTAACAATATTATACCTGTAATTCAACTTGCCCTACTTACCCATGGCATTTAAACAACAATAATATAGGCATGGCATGTTTGTCCATTGAAATATTAGATACTAACACTCTTTAATACATGTATATTCATTTCTCTACCTTTGGCATAGCAATTCTGAGGTTACACAACAGATTTAAAGTTACCTGGTTTATGTTCCAAACTGTGGAATCAATGTCTTCATGGAATAGCAAAATGTGAAGGTCCATTTCAGAAGATTGCTGATGACTCGTTACCACATGACTGTGTAATGCATATTTATTTTTTCAACAGCTTCTGAATGTTAATGACATCCTGATATTTGCTGGTGTCATAGACACCCACTTTAAAATTTTGGAACTACACTATCTATAAAGGAACAGCTTGGTAACTGAAATATTGACTAAGTTTAACCTCTTTGTTTGGCATCATTGGATGGATCATTTGTACCTCAGAAAAATTTGGCTAAAACACATTGAAAATCATTACTTCATAGCAGACAAATGAGGCTCGCAGAATGTGTGGGAATGATAAATATCTGCAGTTTTGCAGTGTTCCCTCCTGTTTATAGAAAGCATCAGGAGGAAGGGGAGGGGAGAAACTTCCAGAAGAGAGAAAGAGTGTTAACAGAAGTAAACATCTTTCATATGGTTTTAATAATTTATTTTTCACAGAAAATCCATCGACTAACTACTAAACTAAAGCAACCTATCCTTTTTGCCAAAATAACGTTTCTGCTTTAAACCTGCAATAAGAAGGTTGCGATTATTTTCTGGTTTGTTATAAAGCAAGAAGCAGAGGCACGACTGGGTACAACTTAGCAGCGCTTAGGCTTTTTCCTCTACCTAATGGATGATAATGGCCTGTGAAGTGCAGTAAGAGCACTCTAAAAGGCCTGTCTCACACAGGTGATATTGAAACGTGCTCCGGGCTCAGAAATCATGCTGTAAAATATGAGCTACATACAGGCTGTTCAGAGGTGTGAGCTATTTGATCAACCCAGATACAGCTAATATTTTTTTCCCATGCTTTCCCTAATTCCTGTTCACATGTTTTATTTAATAATCTGTTATCATTTCTACAAAGACCATAGTATTCTATTTCATCTCCAAGAGGTATGTGGACCTTCCAGCATTCCCCAAAGCCTCTGAGTTTATCTTGCCAATAGATTGCAGGAGGGGAATAGAATCACAGCAAAATGTTCAATGTCTGACCAAACTCCCGTTAATGAAGGGTATATCTCATTGCAACGATAACAGGGAGGCATCCAGCGATGCCACAAGGCAAATGATTTATAGGCTTTGCTGTGTTATCTCACAGAGTGTGTTTTGGAGCTGAACAATGGGCATAGTTGTTGTTTGATATGAACACAGTATCTGCTCACCTCTCGTAGCGATGGAGAAGTCAGACTCCCACCCACCCGCAGAAACCAGGACTCCCTAATTGTCCTCACACAGGGAAGAGCCTCTTACACTTCTCCAACTTCACGACTGCTTCTTACCAGTGTCAGACACACTCCATCAGCGCCATGGCTGCAGATTAATTTATTGACAAAATTGCTTCAAAATTCTGCTTCATTTTTGATGCAAGCTCTAAGCCATGTGTCAGATGGTTTTTACACCTTCACTGGAATACTGCAGTAGCAGTGACTATATGTCTGAGAGAGGAAGATCCCAAAGAGCTCCATATGCTATACCCTCCAGAAAGGTTTTGCCCAAAGAGGCATCACCTTGGTGGTCCCACAGCCCTGGTGGACTCAATGGCCAGGGCAGGTGAGTGCCAGAGAGGGAGTTTACAGAAAAGGTGCTGGGAAATTTCTCATGTATGAGCTGATTGCCAGGAAAGCTGCGGAGGGATGCTCCTTCTGGCCACGAGTTACCCCAGCTGTTTAATCGGCCGGTCCTTAATTAGGTTCATCTTCAGCAGCAGTCACATGAAACTGGGCAAAATCATTTCAGGAATTACCGTACAGTAAAAATAGTAAGATACATTTCAGCATTCCTTTTTACAACATTGCAGCTATGGGTTAAGGAGAACGTTATGTGATAACATTATCCGAACAGTTGTGTACCATGCTTAGAGTCTAACTGGCTTTGCGGAAGATGGACTAAATGGAAAACAGCTGCCTACTCTTAGCAAAAGAGTCATTTCTTCATCAGAATAAACTTCTCAAAGTTGCAGTTTTTAACTCATAAATCATCCAATTCATTTATCTATGTACAAAGAATTGCTTTTAACTAATGAAACAGAGAACACACCTTTTTCTCTTGAAAAAAATTACACTTAAATCTTCTTTATGATGTCATAAGGATCACAGTGTCATCAAATATTAACTATGAAGGCACCTTAAACATCTATAAGGACCCTCAGTGTTGAAAAGACTCATTATCTGGTTTGCATGTATTTCAAACCTAACATGGTTACTCAGCAGTGTAATGCTATTGTTATGTTATTAACATGAATCATAAATCCTATAAATCAAATCCTAAAATCTAAAATTCCATATCCATTGTGACAAAAGGCTTTGAAAATGACAACAAATATCATAGTACTGCCATCTGTATTATTTTAACTTCTACAGTGTCTGCACTCTAGTAACTGATATGTGACAACTTTAGAAAGTAGAAAACCCAGAGCTTCTTTCCCAGGACTATGTTAATGAAGTTTCTGGCTGCTGTTTAAATCCATTCCCATGCCTATTTTCATGCACCAATGTAATCATTCTCTACACACCGTGCAGGCTGAAGCAGTGTTAGTCAACATGCTGCTGGCTGTTGTCGTTATGGCATGATTAAACATATTATTCAGGATGGAGGACGAATTGTTATAGCAGCCGGCAGTTAGCATCCACTTGGATCTGTGGAGCCTTTTCAGAATACAAATTCTAAGCACACCTCCATATTAACTCTATTTTAAACAGTGAACTTTTTCATTAAAACAAATGCTAGTAGGAATATATGTGTGTGTGTATACACCATGAAGTAGAAAAACAGATGGGGGAGGATCATACATTTTAGGCAAATATTGTCATAGGCAATTGTGGTGAGTGAAACAGGGAAGACTGGAGACCTTCCTAATGGTAATGGGAAGACCCACTCTTTTTGGTGCAATTTATGATTTTTTTAAGCAGTAGTTTGGTGGCAAGATCCAACATCTGCTCTCTGTTTTTTCAAATGGATAACATACACTAAAATTTAAATTACTTGCTGAAAAACTTAATAATGGAGCAAATATGTCAGCTGCAAGTAGCTGTTGCGAAGTGTCAGAAGAAAAAGTGATTTGCTATCAGACTCTTGTAATCTCCTGAATCCACAGAGACGAGCAGGCAGAGGCGTAGGCTTCAGAGCTTTTTCAGCTGGACCATGATGTGTGCACATCTACACACCTGTATATACACAAGCAAAACCATTTAATTTTACTGAAATGGAAGATTGAATTCAAACAGATATAGCACGGAAAAACAATTCTAATGAAAAAATGGCAAAAAAATCTGGATTTTATTTTGTATGCAAGGGGGAAATATAATTTGAACTCCTTCTCTCGGAGAGTGCACTTACAAAACTACCTAGTCATGACCAAAGATTTACACTTGCCCTGTTCCCTGAAAAATTGTTTTATAATCCCAGGAATTATAAAAAAAACAGTAAATCCACTACTACTAAAAACTGGATATCCATGTAAATAAACATCATGAATAAATTGTAGTACAACCTCTTAACTTGAAATGCACTAGGAAGAAACAAGAACAGTGTCAAATTTTGGTTTCCTGGTAATCTTTCTATTATGTTTTTGTTCATATTATAAAAATATATCAGCTGTTCATGAATGCCACTGTATTGTAACATCCCATAATAATGCGTAAACAAATTAGGTACTTACAGAACACACATTCTATTCCATCTATTTAGAACATGAAGAAGTTTAATGAAATATAGATACACACTTTTTCAACAAATCATATAGCACAAAATTCTCCCATATTTGCTCTTGGCAATACATGCTGAACTTGTTTATCAAGCCCTGTGTTATTCACATATAAAATACAAATTTGGATTCTCAAGGGACATTGATACTGCCTGGCATGATGGGGCTGAAATGGTGAGTTAATGCTGCCCTCTGCAGTTACTCTGGATTGAACATCTCCTATTGTTCTTACAGAGCTGGTAGCAATACTGTGCTTTCTATGGTGGTCTAAGGATATAGGAAAAACAATTTTAAATTAAATTATTGTAGCTTGGAAAAACTCCACGGATGAGGTTTGGGGAGGGCAGCCCAAGTTGTTCTTCTGATCTAAAACAGAAGCAGGAAACATCTTTTTGAGGCTGAGAGAAAGACTGATATGCTGAAAACTCTTTTCCTCCATCCTTAATGGAGGAAAAACTGAACTTAATTAAAAATTTCACCAAACTGTTCCTACCTGAGTAACTAAAAACAAGCACAGATCATGCATTGGGTAACTGTGCAAGGACATCAAGTTCTATGGCTTTTTGAGAGAGTCTCTAAGTCCACCTGAACAGCTCATCTAAAATTTCTCTTCTTAATGTGAAAAATGGAAGGGGTGGAAAGTGTAGTATATCCCCATAGTCATTTACCCTCGTTGCAAAAACATATGTCTTATTTATACATAATAGTTGGGGCCACGAGAAATGAGGATCTTCTGTCAGAAATTTCAGGCTCCAGCTTCTAGGTTTATCTAAGTTCTGTTTTCTCTTACCTGTTAGCCTCCCCTGATGCTGGGGCTGTAGACTTCACCTACAGCACGAGAACAACAGTCACGGGACAGCAGTTGAAACCTTGCTCGCCTCTAGCAGAAAACACAGTTATTATCCAGGCTGCATTGTAAGCTTTAACCATTTTGTAACGAGGAGTCCTGACTTGCTTTCCTACATTTCCATTGCACTTAATTTTAAGAATTGGCCTAGACCATTACAAAGTCAGGTCCCCTGTTGAGTTTAAAGGTCTGGTTATTACCTTATAAAATGCACGTGATAACTGGGAACAATTGGTTGTTTCCACCCATTGGGTAGGAGGCATTGCAAGGATAAAGAGGGTCTCAGACATGGAAGTCTGAACTCTATCCTCCAAGAAAAATTACAATAATGAGGAGGAAAAATAAAAGTTTAAGATCATTTTACAAGGAATATGTATATTTTGCAAAGTGGAGGAAGAAAAAGACAAAGGCAGGCATGTTGATTGCTCCCACCGTGTCACTCATTCTGCTGCTTAGAGCTACAGCCTTTATAAATACAGATTTATAACTGTACATCCATTGATTGAAATTAAATCTTACACAATGTTTGAAGCAGAAATAGCGGTTTTAGCTGGACTACTAAAAGGCATTGGTACAAGGAGTTTTCTGGAGACATTGCCTTCATTTTATGTGACCCCGTTCTGAGTATCCTTTATTTTCCATGCCAGTTTTCCTCTACTTCATAAATGGAGCCAAGTTGTACCTCCGTTTTGCTACTTGCTATGAGCATTTTCTTCTCACTCTGCTTTTCCTGTGTTGTTACCATGATTAGGCACATGGAATCCGAATACACATCTCATTATATCCCTGCTTCCAAATTCCAGTTTTATATTTTGCTATTCATGATCCATTACAAACTTGTTAACAATTTTCGTTTTACTCTGAAGACACTGCCGGAGTTGTATAGGATGATGTAACAAGAAAACATTGAAAACAGTAAATGTAAGCATTCTCCAACATAGCATGAGGCTACTAAGCCAAATTCTACTCTGATTAATACTGATAAATCCCTAATAATTCTACTGAAATCACATTCTCTACACTCCCTTGCACGGGTTAATGAAAGAGAATTTATTCTGTTGATTTTAAAGCACAATGGGAACTTTGCCATTGCCTCAAATAAAGGCAGAATTTCACCCAATTTCTGTTTTATTTCCATCATAATAGGTAGATTCCAATTCTGATATCATATTCACTTTATTCATTCTTTAATTAAGCCAGTCATTTGTTTTAATAGTCATTTTATTCTTCACCTCTCTTTGAAACATTTGCAAGCAACATTATGATGAAACATCTAATGAAAAGATTCCATGAAAACCATAATGAATTACAGATTATTTAAGACAAGAGCAATCTAGATTATATTTCATTATCTCAATGCACTGCAGCAATGATATTGTACATCTTTCCATTAAAGGATTTGCATCCTTCATTGTTAAGATGTGGCTTTACTGATACAGTTGGAGCTCTTTCTATCGGATACCATATTCATCCTAACATAGTGCCTGAAGTCTATTACATTAAGACCAATATTCCTAACTGGGTTAAAGAGAAGCATTAAAGTTTCTAAAATCAACATTAGAGAAATTAAAAATTATAACCATATGATCTAATAAGCTTTTAAATATTTGCAATATACAATGCCAAAAAATACTCTGCAAACTTAATCTAGATGAAATATATTCACTCTCCCAACAAGACTAAAAATGAATGCTTCTCTTGTGCATTAGATTATTAACATGCACTAAACACTAAATCATACCTTGCCTCTTCCAAAAACTGATTGTCTGATTTCTACTCAATTTATGGCTCAGGACATCTCTAGATAACATTGTTGTCATCAATTTTTTTATTAGTTTATTTTGTTTCTAAGCTGTCAGAAGGAGGTCCTAGCATACACAGGGACACTGCTTTACACAACCCTTAATGCAGACCCATGCTAGAACATTTAAGAACATGTCTGGTTTGTGTAAGGCCCCTTGAAAGCAAATGCTTTTCCTAGATAGTAGAGGCAGTGCAAAACAGCAGGTAAAATGATTTGTCATTTTTTGAGATCATTAATCAGGAGATATTAAAACCAAATTCGCTCTCTTTCATACTAATTTTTCTAATATGTTTGGTTCTAGTATCTTAGTAAGTTAGCTAGAACTTACTTTAATAGCTTGTAAACATTTTCTAACATAGCCACATTCACATCTATAATGCCACCACCAGATAAGAGGTGTTAATAGTGAATATTTGCTATTAAAATAATGGATTAACTTCTTTTGTAAAAGTACATCACTTGGGGAGAGCTACCTTTCATAAAACAGCTTTGAATTTGCTGATGTGTAATATATGTTATTACTATTTTTTGGAAATAGATGTATATTTATTGTCCCTAATAAAATGCAGAACATCCCTCCTAATAAAATGCAGAATAATTCAGACACATGTTATTAGACTGTAGATACGGTGATATGGTTATTATCCAATTTTTTTGAGTGACTGCCACTTAGAAAATCAAACAAAAAAAAAAGAGGCGAGACAGCAGTGCATGCGTAAAAATGCTTGAAGTAAAAAGATTACACAGATGTTTTTTCAACATAATGAAAGCCAATAGAGGTCTGAATTCAAGTAATGGTACAAGAATTAGTCTAGGCTAGGCTGAAACCTCACATTTGAGAAAAAGTAATCTTTGACAAAATAACTTCTAAACTTAAAGCAATGTATAAAACGTTGCTAAGATATTTCTTGCCTCTGCTTGGCCCCTAAATAGTCAAGAAAACTTCTTTATTTGTCAGAAAGCTTTTCCCACAAGCAGAAATACCTGTGCAATGGATATCATTTGACTGGTGTCATGCCCTACAAACCCACTGATTCATATCCTACTTTGTCACTTTTAAATGAAGCTTTCAACTTCAGTGTATAACCCGAATCAAAAAAATCTGTTGCTTAAACCACCCCCTAATACCTACAATCTTTTCAAGATACTAAAATCTGCAGAGCAGCGTCAAATTTTCAGCAAGCCTGAGGATGCTGGAGCTTTTCGTAAGTAATAATAAATAATTGCTCACTAAAAGCAGATCTTAAGTCTGGCCTTCTGCTTTTGAAAGGAGCCAAAGCCTCTGAGTTGGGGCTGGATCTGGGAGTGTTACCAAGTCCTCCAGGACCAAGAAAGCCTTGACTTGAGGCTCAGCTCTACCATTCATACCTGGCTTTTGCAGGTACGTGCCACCAAGCTTCAAATTCCCTGGAGAGCTTGTGGACGAGTGCAGCATCAGCCCGGTAGGCCGTGGCCACAGCAAGCTTCAGGGGTGGCCAGAAGGGATGAATTTGATGCAAATCACGTGGAAGAAGGACTGGACCTACAGCGCACACCTAGCTCAGCCTCATCTAACTCGGGAGCTAACATGCAGAGATGCTGACACTAGCTGGTGCCAGGGCACAGCTGAGATATTCGAGGGATCCTTTCAGACTGAGGGAAATTAGAAAAATCTTTAACTGAGCAGCATTCTGTTTTATAACCATACCCTCTCCCCCTTGTCAAACTCTGTTATTTAGCGTATTAGATATAAATTGCTGGGTGGGCACAAAATTGCTCAAATTTTGTAATCATATCATAAGCTTTCATCAGCTTTTCATATAGTTGGTTTTTATTTTGCTATAGTTATCCTACAGAACTAAAAATATAAGTATCTGTTGGATTATAATGTAGTAGAACTGGGCTTTTTGCATCTAGTTCTTTTAATATTCAAGAGTAATTACGATAATGATTATAAAATTACATAAAGTTAAATATCTTTTATTTTTGCCATTGGATAATAATCTTCAGGTATCATTTTCCTAATACTTAAGCTCAAGCCAGGCAATGCAGGCATTTGGGCCACTTTCTCGCCAGCAATCTCTGCTACTTAGAATCCGTTATCATTGTGTCATTCTATGGCAATCGCAGTGATGTTGAAAGTATTTAAATGCCTTAGAGCTGACAGTATGTCAGAAATGAGCCAGTAAATGTGCACTGAACACCATGCAAACACCATCCTTATATTTGGTCTACCCATACACTTACATCTAGGAGATACATGTTTCTCTGTTTTCTATGAGGAATAATGCAATTTTAAGCAAGAAAGGCATTGATGATGGTATGAAAATTCACACCAAAGGTCTAGAAAAATGCTGTATGTTTTTTAGGCACTTCAAATTGCACCTCAATGGTGACACAAAACTTACTGCTGCCTTTCTGCCAATCCACCATACTGTCACGGTACCCAGCCATGTGGGAAGCAGGATGGTGGCCGAGCAGTCACAGGACCAAAGGAAGCAAGATTTTTAAAGCAGGGACCTTCTTCTGTGGGATGCAAACTCCTCCTTGAGAAACAGGCCCCACATCTGCCCCCCTCCTTTCAGATAGAAGGCAGAGGATTATTTAAATTATGCCTGATGATTATTTAACTTACATTTGTTCTGCAAAATTGATATTTCGTGAAGTATTTCTGTGTCGTTATGCTCTCCCGTATATCTGCTCTCTTGTGTTTCAGCAAGTGCTGTGTATGTATTTGGGAATGGTAATTGGTTGTAAATTTTCCATTTGTGAAGCAATTATCATAACCGAACGCAGAAAAGTCTTTTCTGAAGTACAGAACTCACCAGAAATCCCGTCTGCGGTAATCTGGTCTGGCATGCAGTTACAGCAACAGTTCTCAGTTTCTCTGAAATGAAAATTGGATGTGAGGGGGGCAGGGAATATGGGAAGGGTTTAACCAGCACAGGGCAGTGGTGTTCTGAAGTTGTCTGTCCTGCTGGAGAGGGATAATATGGCTCCAAATGCTATGGCATATAACGAAGCACACAGGAGATAAATCCATTAAGAGATTTGAATGTAGTTCTTCATACAAGAGTCTAAATGTCATAATGCAAAGCCAGACAGAGATAATGCAGCTGTTACAGAGTGCCTAGTGTAAGGGCCTGATATACCCCGACTCTTTGTCTTATTTCCAAATCTTGGACTTGTCTTTAAGGAAGGCATAAAGGCACTCAAGGTGTGGAATGGCTTTTCACTTGACTTGGGAGATGAGAACTGCTGCCGGATCTAACTGATCCTAAAATATTATCAAGTTCTATGTGGTCTGTGATTTAGCCATCAAGCATTTTTAATAAACTCTGCATTTATTTTTACTGAAAAGCTTTTGTTGAAGCAACACCTAGCAACTTTTTCGATGCCATGTTTTTATTTGTAGTAAACAAGTTCTGGTGGTTAGTTACTGACAAATGAGCAAGACTTGAAATGTTAGGTACTACTCTAGAAATTCTCAAGCTTCAAAGTCCACGAGCACTAAAAAGTAGAATTTAACAGGTTCTCCTTGAAGCTTGAGAATATTGTTGGAGTTGTACCTAGCATACCAACAGTTGCTTGGTTGTCATAACAATTATACCCACTTGATGGCTTTCTCTTTTTAACTTATTTGTAATAAAAGCCACTAATTTATGGGCATAAGCATCTTACATCTTACTAGGAAGGAGCAAGTTAGGATTACTTTAGCATGCACCTGTGGCATTACTGGCCTGGAAAAGGTGTATCAAGTATAAACTTCTATCTCATACAAGTTTAATCAGCTTGCTGACCAGTTCCCTGCATTCTGGGATTACCTTGGTTTATTTCTGCCTGAGCCTATGCTAGAGGATCCTTCCTTGTCCCAGCTTCATCAAGGAACCTGTGTTCACATTGGTACAGCCATTTAAACAACAAAACTGTTTATTTTTTGGCTTATTTGAATTCTCTTGTACCAGGAGCTTGATGTATTTTATACAGAGTAAAAGTGATCTCTCAAAAGAGTTAACTTGGATCAATTCAGGGGAGAATACTAGCATTGCCTTGTTGAAATACCCAAAAGCAGACAAATTACTGAAAGATTTGTTTTCATAGTTGGAAATGCAGTTAACATGAGACACTCTGTTTCTTAATAGAAGATGATTGGTATAAAAGAATAAAAATGAAAGATAACAAAAATGAGTGTGCCTGAGGATTGTGGTTACAAGTCCAGGATTACTATTTGTATAACTTGCAGGCTAGAAGATAGTCAGAAGGAGCAGAGCTGATGATAAGCAAAAAGAACTGATGTTAGCCTGGATGGATACCATGCTCCTAGAGTATCCGTTTCCCATCATTTTCCTGTGTTTTGATCAACACTGCTCAGTAACTGATCCTACCTGGAATAGAAGCGTTGTTCCCATTATTCACACAAGTGCACAGTGAAATAGAACCTTGTAAGCAGTCCCATCAAATCAAACACATGATGTCAAATATAAAATGCCTGTAGTCCCTTTCAGGTCTTCTCTTAGCTCTGTTCTCACTTCACCCTCTCTGTTGTTTGTCACCATAAAGCAGTTCATTCCCATCAGTGGTGACAGCTTCATCAGCTACTTGTCTTTCTACAAGAATTTACAGAAAAAGTACATCTTCCTTCTAATAAGCTCCTTCACTTAAAAGAAAATTTACAGCCTCTATAGGCAATGTAGACAAAGTGGGAGAAATGGAGGTGAAATGATTTACCGAGAGCCATGCAGTCGGGTCAGGATTAGAAGAAGATGAAAATTTAGGTCTGAGGTGTCATGCCCTGATGTGTTTGCATTGTTTTCACAACTGCACCATACTGCAGCAGCCTTTCATGCCACTTTGTTATCTATTCTTTAGGGGACATTTTGTTTCCTAGCCTGACAAATTCCAAGTATCAGTTCACTATTAATACTTAAGGTTTTGCCTTGAGTATACATATTATACAGCTAGTGTAACCTCATCGGTTTCAGAAAACATCAATCTACTTTGATGTCATATCTCCAAAGAAAAAAATATTGGAAGGTTTATTGTGCCAGATCCAATCCTAGGCTGTGTTTTCCTTGAACTGCTGATGCAATGCTAAGAAAATTGAAAGTACAGGTGGCATTAAGCTGGCAAAAAGAAAAAATGCAAGGCTGCTTCAAAACTATTAAATAAACTTTTCTCATGTCCTAGCTGCTTTTTGATAACTTGCCTTGACTAAACCCCAGATAATCATCTCTTTTTCCTCATCTCTAAACCTAGTTGGCTACTTTAATTAGACAGGCAAATGTGGAGGACAAATTCTTTGCTTGGGATAGCATGAATGGTATGAGTCAGCCTTACTTCATTTTCTTGAGCAGGGTGAACACAAAGATAAAAATAAAGTGGCTCCAGAGAAATATTTATCTGCAGCAATTTAGCATGAACTGTGAAAATTGCTTTCAGAAAAGAAAAATGGAAATAGTTTTGAAGGACACAGGTCAGTAAGTTTCAGATCCACTTGTGTGTACTTCCCTTAATAAAAATCTTCTCCCCATACAAATACCCACGCACCAGTGTGTAAATCACAGGTTTGGAGTAGCTGTTAAGCAGAAACCTTCAGCCCCTTCAGATTTGTGGCTGATCTAACTCACTTTGATTTCTACACCTGACATGGCTTCTGACATAATTTTTGTTTCATTGCTATAAATATGTATTGCATCTGGGAGTGCAAGGGGAAGGGTGAGAAAGAAACATTCCCTTGACAGGTTCTTGATTTTGAAAAAAAATACTTATAGTTGTTAACTGCAATATGTATGAAATGTAAAAAAGCTACATATGCTTATAACCAGAAAATAAATATACATTCAACTCTTATTACCTGATTATCTTAGTTCAATACTTTATGAAGGCTGCTTTGCAAGGTCAAAGTCAACATGGTTATTTAATTTGGGCTTTTTCATCTCTAAATTAATTAGAGATTGCTAAAAGTGAAAGGGAAATAGAGTTTTCCTAACTTTCTGTAGCATTACTGTGAATGCGTTTTAAGGGCAATATGTTTTGTCACTTAGCACTGATACTAGCTCATTTAAGGGAAAGAAAAGAGTGCTAGGAAGAAAATAACACTGATATTCAGTGTTGTTCACATGTAGTACAGATTTTAGGCATCATATCTCTGAAAAAAGGCCTAGCAGGTATTATGGGAAGTTATGAAATGAAGGGAGAAGATGAAAGCATATGTTAAAATCTGTTAGATTTTTATCAGATGTTTCTTATTCACACCAAGTTCTCTAAATGAAGCTGAGTCAAAGGAAAATGAGATTTAAACTATAAGCTTAAAATCCAAAGTTTTGGTTTCAGTCCCAAACATGAATTAAGTTTACTTTGTTCGGTGCTGCCAAGTTCAAGCTTTCAAAATCACTACTCAGACCCCCACTATCACAAGTTGCCCAAAATTGCTGAGATGCCAAAGCACAGCAGATATTGCCCTTAGGTTCATTTAAACCTTTCTTTGGGACACCTTCTTCAAACCTTTCTCTATACTTCGTTAGGTCATAACCTCCCATAAATAATCAAAAATGTGTCACCCTAGATTATTTGGTCTATTCAAAGAAAATGTTGTGCAAATCCATTTTTACACACTAAGAATGTTAATTGTTGCTATCTGACTTCTTCCTAATTGCTTGTAAGGACTGAGTGTCCTGATTTGAGATAAAACAGAACCAATTTTCTGTTAAGTAATTTTACTTCTTAGCTAAACCTCTTATAGCTCTCTGAAATTAACAGCACTTTGTGCAGAAAGCTGTTTGTTCTCAGAGCAATAAGACCCATCTTTATAGTAAATGCCAAACAATGCCACTTTGTTATTTGCCCCGTTGGAGGGTTGGAAACAGAAAAGCCTAGAGGGGTCCCACCTGGAGGGAGGAGCAGTCAGGACAGGTGACCTAAAACTTACCAACAGGGTATTCCATCCCATCTGCCCCATGCTTAGTATAATAGATGAGGGATAAAAGGTTCAGCCTTCAGACTCATTATGAACCAAGGAACAGATTTTTAGAGGAGATCCTAGATGTGGGCCTGGAATTGGTGTAGGAATATAAAATTAGGAATTGTCTTTCCAGTCTCTAACACTGAATTCATATACAACCCTGGGCTCCATCAATTTCTGTTGTCAGTCTGGCTTCTCAGCTATCAGACTGTCAGGAGATTGTAGTTTTTTTTCTATAGCATTCAGTGTGTCCCATTTAGCACTGACAAAATATAGATAGTGCTAAGGCCATCATAATTATTTACA
>JAOQGH010000012.1:92553322-92593382 GCA_025769975.1 Gallinago jamesoni | reverse complement strand
TACATGATACAAACATTTTATTCCTGCTGTCATCATATGAAAAGTGTCATTGTTTTAATATATGTAATATATTAATATTAATAATTTTAATACATGTAATGTATATAATCTAACTATTCCTCATTAAAGTAAAAAGAAAAAAAAAGAGCTTTGTTTAAACAAAGTACCTGATTTTTCACTGCAAATCTGAGAAAATGGTTTCTGTATCAGGAAAATGTTTTCTTCATTTCTGTTTCTTCATAATTCTCTCAGGATTATGTTAAACCTCAATGGAAGAGCTGGGGAAATAAAATGTAAATTGCTTGAGATGAGCAAATAGCACTAAGATACCAGTGTGTGCAAATGAGAAGATTATTTTGCCCCTGGGAGCTTCACAAAGCCTGCGTCAGCCCTCCAGCTTCCTGAGCCAAGGCAGCACAAGTGCAAGCATTCAACCGAACCACCGCATTTACAAAACACAACACTGGATTCTTGTAGGCACACTCGAGGAATTTGATGAGATATATACTGAAGTATTTAGTAATACCCATCACCATAAATATCCATAATTTCTTACCAAGTGTGTATTGCAAAGACTTTGCTTTTATTTATGCCTGTGCCACTGCATTACTCTTCAGACAATGACGTGGGGTTAGACTCCATGTCACAGGAGCAGCGTGCCCTCCGGCTTGCTGCTGCTGAAAGCATCTCACTTCCATGATGTGCCTCTCTTCCCCCCCATCCTTGTGCTGTGCTCATATTACTGTGTGGGTCTCCACCTTCAAACCCTAAACTCGTGCTCTGGAGGGGGAACTAAGAGTCCTCACATTGCCCCACTGACTAAACTGGCGTATTCTTGACTGTGGTTGAATTTTCAATAAAAAGAATAAGGTCTAGATGTTTATCAGAGAATGCTAGAGTTTCTACCTATTACAGGATGGTAAAAAACAGCTGCGAAGTCTTTCCTTACTGTACAACTGTATTCAAAGATAAGTGCTAATTCCCACAGGGTTTCAAAGTGACCTCTACTGTACTTCCACAGAATCTATTTATTTCAGATAAAAATGAAATTGCATAGGCGCCATATCAAATACACCCACCTACTGGACTTGCTCCAGTATGTCAATGGTTTTCTTGGTCTGGGGAGCCTAAACAGGAGACAGTAATTCAGAGGTGGCCTCAATTGCCTAATAGAGGGGAAGAACCACTGCCCCTCTCAGGCAGAGCTAGCAAGGGCTAACAGCAAGATACCAAGCAGCGAGGGCTCGCTGCCGCAGCCCAGGATGCAGCTGGCTTTCTCTGCTGCAAGGGCTCACTTGGCTCATGTTCAACTTGCTGTCAGCCAGGAACTCTTCTGTGAAATTGCTTTCCAGCCAGCTGCCCCTGGCCTGTTCTCTTGCATGGGATTAGTCTATCCCAGATGCAAAACCTTGCATTAGCTTTGGAGATTTCTCATGAGATTCGTGTCTTTATACATCAGACTTGCTCTCTTGATTATCAGCTGCTGCCTGCAGCTTGCTGTCTGTGAATATGCTGAGGCTGCACTACATCCCATCGTCCAGGTTCTTAATAAAGATGTTTAAAGTACTGGTGCTAGTATTAACCCCTGAGGGATCCCACTAGGAACTGACTGTTGGTGGGACTTCATGCCGCTGGCTGCAACCTTTCAAGCCTGACAGGACAGACAATTTTCCATACATCTACCATATTTCAGCAATATGGTTGTAAGGTTATTGTGTGAAACTGTAAAAAGCCTTGGTATTGTCAAGGTGCAAAAACAGCCACTGCTGTCTTCTGGTCAGAGGTTGCTCAGCGTTTACACCCTGTGCCTATGACCATCTATAATTAACTTCATTAATTGTCATAGACACAGGGTGCAAACGCTGAGCAACCTGATCTACTTGAAGATGTCCTTGCTTATTGCAGGGGAATTGGACTAGATGATGTTTAAAGATCCCTCCCAACCCAAACTGTTTTGTGATTCTATGAAACTCATCTTCCAACAGAACATTCTCCCTCACTGATAATAATTTAAGGACCTGAGATAAATACCAAGCTCCTCATGATTTTGCTTGTCATCAGGATGCCTAGCAACCTCCGCACTGTAGTTCAGTACTGTCATAAACATTCAAGAGGATTTGGGGAGGGAAATGGGGCCTTTCAGTCATTTTTCCAAAGATAATGAAGATGTATTCAGCTCCTGGCAGCTGAGGTACAGAGGAAAGATTTGGAATTATTCTGAACACATTTTTCTTTTCCCCTCAGAAACAAGGTCAGGAGAGATTATTGGTTTTTTAAATTGTTCTTTACTTATCCTTGAAGTAGTCTCAGGTCATCATGACGGGAACTCAACTGAGTTCAGAGAACAGAAAAAGAGGAGGAGAAGCAGTCAAAGAAGAACTTGCTAGGATTTCACCATGGTAATTTCACAAATGCTGCTTTACAATTCATCTATTGTCCTCAAAATAGCTCTAATGTACTCTACAGTTCACACAAGGAGCAGAGGAAAAATCTATTAATCACAATGCAATGAATTGCTGGCTCATAAATTAGAAAGATAGAAGCTATAGACTCTGAAAGACACTGAGGGAGAAATTTACCTTCAGAAATACTTAAAATGGTGTTAAAGGAATGTGTTACTTTTAATCAAGTAAGAGCCCAATCAGACTCCAGTCTTTTATGTGTAAAGTACTGACAAGATGCACACAAAGACATGGTGCACAGCTTCATTGAAGCCCACAGTGTGTCATTGAGGTTTTGATACACGAGATAAGATATTTTGAACTTGGTAATGCATATGCAACTTAAGTGAGCAAGAGGCAACAAATGCAGCAGTGTCTGCTGGAAAGAATCCATCCATGTTCTTGTGCTCTCTCATATGGGATTTGTAGTCATGCTAAAATTCAAGCCACACCATCAGTCTCCAAAATGTGATGATGCTGCCTATATGGATACACAGAAATGATCTCTGTGTTCGTCATCTGCTGTCAAGTCCTGAAGTCTCATATCTTCAATTTCCTCTGCAACCACAGTCTGGTAGACTTTTTTCAAAAAGAGAAGCTAACGGTTTTACCATGTTACAGTTCCACTTTATGGGGTATAAGATAATGATAAATGCAAGATTTCTAATGAAATGGAGGATTAGCAACACAAACATGAAAATAGAAAAGCTTTCATCCTCTGTGCCTCAATTCATGTAAGCGCAGACATAGATAATGTTTGAACAAATGGCTGTTTACTCATTGCTCTGGGCTACAATTAAACTAGTTTTAACTATCGTCTTAAAGATGCTTTAGCTCGAGTTTGAATTGACAGCACACATTTCTGCTCTCCTATCTGAGACGGAACAGATTTTAATATTTCCCTGGAGTCAAGTAGTAAATACATAGTATTACATGTCTTTTTAGATGGCTTTTAATAAGACATTTTAATACAACTGTTTTTATTTTCATTTTAGTATCATTTAGAAGTAAAAAAAAAAACCCAAACCACAAGCTGTGAATAGGTGCTAAAGAAAATTCCAGTACAAACTGTATGTTAGCACCAAAGTAAGGCTAATGAATATTTACTCCTTGAATCACAAAATAAAGAAAGTTGGCAGTAAAAAAACCCCGCAGTCCATCTGTAGAGAAAACAGCTGCTGTATATCCATGAAATACTGTGGGACTACTGCCATCTTCTGGGACATGAAACAAAGGTGTGACAATTCTAAATGAAATGCTTTAACTTGCAGGAAGAGGTTTAGGGTTTGAGATACAGAATAAGTAGAAATTTTTGAGTGCTGACTCATTTATCCATGGTTTCTTGCACATAATATTCCAGTTCTTCATCACTCACATATTTGGCTCCTAAAAATTAGGTTAACACCATTTCATAAGCACAGCAAAATTATACTCCTTTAATGTAAGTTGTGGGGAAGGGAATTGCAAGTGCATGTTGCATCCTACTTCTTCTGGGAATTTTCTCAGAGTGACTGCACAGGAATAGTGTTGTGTTTTTTTAATTTATGTCATATTGAATGGAGTCATATTGGTGGTTCATGATACGGGTGTACTGAAGTACTGTTATATGTTATACAAACATGTAATTCAGTAGATGTATGTGTGTGATGCATTTTGTTGGAATTTCAGGCTATTTCTGTCTTGGGAAGGACTCCAAGCAGGGAAAGAGGAGTTATTCTTTTTTTATATTTTTTTTTACTTACACTGAGTTCCATGTGCTTATTTATCCCCAAGACTGATTGTGAACAGAAAAGTTTCTTGTAAGAGTTCAACACTCAGTATATAAGCTATGAGTGGTTTTGTCATGGCTGATAACAAGGAACTGTTTGGCATTTCATCACAGGAGTATAGCTCATGATCAGGAGGCAGGTAAAAAGAAATTGCATGAATCCAGGCTTATCAGAGGCAGGTTAGACTTTAGAACAGCAGAAAATAAACACTTCATAATAAATAAATAAATAAATAAATAAATAAAATAAGTGAATGAGAGAGATAAAACTTTCAGTTCTCCCTGAGTGGTATATCACCCCTTTTCAAAACAAACAACTCCAGCCCAACCTGAAGGTCTTGAACATCCACTGACTAGATTAGGCTGTTTAATGCGTTCACCTGATATGCCTATGGCAGAACTAAACTTGGGATATTTTTATTTGTTTTACCAGTTTCTCCCCATTTTCTCTCCACTTCATGTCAGGCGCCTCCCATCTTGAAATTACAATTGACTCCTGGGCTTTTTTTTTTCTTGCAGGACAATGCAAATGAACAAAGACAACATGTAACCTGTTCAAAAACTCTGCCCACTGGGGGTGTGCAGCAGGAGGAAAACTGGAGCCATCTGCCCACAGCCCAGCAAGATATATGGGATCTCGGGTGGCCTTTGGGACAGGGCTACTGAACGCGTCATGCAAGTTGTAGAACGCCTGCCTTGGGTTCATCTTTGCTGCTAATACCGGCCATCAATCTTGTACCTCCTGAGGCTGACTGCTCCTGCAAGAGACTGCCTTACCTCTGCCCACTCATTGCCTTTCACTCATAAAAGGCGATTTTTCACCCTCGGTGCAGCTCAGAATATCAGCCTGTTTGCTCAGCAGAAATAACCCCATGTCTTGAAGGAGTCCCACACCCTTAAGTGAGACAACGGAGGAAAGAGGCTGGGGGTGAGTTTATGATAAATGGAAGGTGGAATACACCACTCTAATAACAATTAAGAAACCAACCCAATCTGGGACAAGAACTGTGCAACTGTTACTAAGATCCCATTCTGCTAAAAATCACAGTACATTTCTTTGCTTTATCATGTCAGCTGAAATGAGGTACAACCCGGCAGTTCTAAGTGAGGTAGCTTATTAGTTACGTGATTGTAGTTTCTAGAAGAGGAAAATTGGTTTTGTGGTATTCCAGGGTTACATCATACTTGACGAGCAGACTTTAAATGTTTACTACTATGACAATCCAGAGAAAATAAAATCTGTGTTCCATGTTTGTCCTTTGGGCACATGGTTGAGTAGAAGTTTTGTTTAATATTTATAATATTGCATTTATACTACTTGCTCCATTTTTTGCTATGTTGAATTTGGATGGTTTAATGTGAGAAACTTGACAAAAAGAGAAAAAAATACTTTCCATCAGTTTTTATGCTAAGCATTGATTTTGCTGGTAGTAAACAGTATTTTGCAGAGCATAGTTTCCATAAAACTATGGAGACAATCTGTCATCTGTCAGTAAGTGTTATCCATGTTGTATCCCTAGGAAATATGTAATACAATTTAAATAAGTGGTGCAGTGTGAATTATTTATTGACTTGTTACCTTTGATTTTTATGCAAAACTGTTCCCTACATTCTAGTATTAATATTTTGAACAACAACTACTGGTTTTGGCACCACTGCTTTTTCCAGGGAGGAGGGGAGTTTATGACTTCAGGCTGTCGTGACATCTTCTCTTGTCTTTGCAAAGGAAAGTTATTTCTTACTGTGCTTCCCTTTCCGAGTGGAAGAGATAAAGTTTATAAGACCATTTAGACAGGACTTTTGAGCTGCTTGGAGGAGTATGCTGCATAGCAAAGGTATGCATAAAAATATACCTGCTCCTAGAAAGCCTTCTATGTTCTAAAAATGCCATAATGCACATTTAGCACAGCATTAGAGAAATGTGTGTGGTCTTCCTTTTATTCAGTTTTATGTAGCTGGAAAAGGATACTGGAACTGGCAAGCCAATTCATTACAATTTATTGAATACTAGGAGTAGACCAGAAGCAACAAGTCCTCCTTTTGGTTATCATCTGCTGCCCCACGGAAGCAGTTGTAGGGATCATCGAGAGGGATGACCCAGCCGATGGAGCATGAGCTGCTCTGACATTTCCCAAAGGAGATCCTCACTGTTGCTAGAGGTTATCATGCAGCTGAGATGGGTCATGCTCAGGGAATGCTACAACGTCTTCTTCAACCAAATATTGAAGGCAGTATTGTGTAAACAACTCCTGCTCTTGGCATATTTGCTTAAAAGGAAAAAAAAAATATCAAGGAAAATAGAGGGGAATGGATATAATGGAGATTTTTTCAGACTTGCATATCTGATAAATTTTCAACCATGGTATTTTGATCAAGGTATTTTGAAACAGGCAAAATTCTCCGCATAGGAAATGTAGCATACTTTAACTAAATTTCTTTTTTTTTTTTTTTAATAAACTCAACATAAACTTCTATTTGTCTCTTTTTAGTTGCCCCGTGCCTGATCAGCACAGTCTGCCCTGTGTCATCCTTCACCGCTCTCTTGAACACATTATGTGAAAGAGAAATGATCTGTTCAGAGCACTGATTTATTAGCAGGTCGGTTAAAAAAAATAAATTCAGTTTCATGGTTTCTGAAGAAATTGAAGCACTACTTCTCTTTCTCCACTAGAGGCCTCTGCATGAAGGAGCCAGAAACCTCTCACTCCAAGAACAAGTCCTTTTTTCTTAGTGCAGATTCTGACTGCACTACTTTTTAATCCTATTAATTTTTTTTTGGTTACTGGCGGCTTGAATGGAATTTACTGGCAAACCTCCCTTTCTCAGGCCTGTGATACAGCGTTTCTTTGGGTGGTCTCTGACATGGCTGGCTATGTGTGACAAATACCTGACATATGTGCTCTGACTTCATGCACATGTATTTAAATAACTGAGCCTTAAGCTCTGCTCAAAAGAGCATCACATATGGTCAGATGTGGACACGAACAGCAATGTGCTCCTGCAAACTCCAGGAGGATCGAATTACCTTTTATTGCAGAACTGAAATTTAATTTCCTATTTATTATTGTGTTCAAATATTCAATTTCTGTTTAAATTTCCAGATCTTCAATTTTACCAGATTCTCTCGGCTGCCTCTCAAAGTGAAGTGAAGTGAAGTGAGCAGCAGAAATGAGCATGTTCTACATTAAGTGGGACAGAGCAATGCTCTGAGCATAAATAGAGGAAAAAGTACTAGAGCAAATTTTCTAAGGGATAAGTAAACTGTAAATACACTTTGGATATGTTTAAACAAGAAGACTGCTGCACTGACTTTGCACATGGCTAAAACCTGTGTGCACGTGAACTGCCCCCTGCCTGGAGGGACAAGACCTAGGGCTGAAGGGTCTCTGAGAACACACTGTAAATGAGCTATGTCGTTCTTCCCCAGGGGAGAATTAAGATAAATGCTTCCAGATGGCTAGACTTCTCTGCTACCTGCTTCAGGGCTTGCAGTTTCAGGTTTCAAATCAGTAGGATATTTTGAATTACCACGGAGCACTTATTCTACCATGGCAGTGTGTTCAAGTTGCTTCATGACTTCCATCATCCCTTCAGTTTTGTACAGAAGAAATCCACCGTTTCACTTACCAATGAGGACCATAAATTTCTGTAGTCACAGAAATCTTACCTTTACCAAATGTCTAAATACTACTTATACATTTTGAAAAGTTTAGGTATAATCTGTTCTCACTAGAGCTGGGAAACGTAAACTGCGCCTTGTGCCAGCAAGCCTTTTGAGCACGGGGGAATTCATCCTGAGTGTAAACTCATAATGTCCTTCAGGACATCTGCTGGGTTAAGAGAGCTCTGTGGAATATTCAGGTGTAGGGTCCTGGGTGACGTCTACCATGGGTGGCATCTACCATATGCCCAGATCTCTCTGACTAGGAAAAGCCTAGGGTAAATGCTGGGGATGAATCTAAATTTGCCTGAGGTGGGTTCCTCCAGTTTTATTATTGCCATAACTCAAATTGAAATGATACTTACGAGTATTTTACAGTGATGTCCAAGAGAAGTCTGACCATCTCATATTGTCAATACATTTATTCATATATCCCATAAAACAATAAATGACTGCCATTGTTTTCCTCAAGATCACATTGAGCCACAATTTAATACAACTGCAGCATTAAAAGTGTAAGTCAAGTCATGTTACTATTAAATGATGAAGTGTTTTATGCTCTGATTCAGCAAGATATTTAAACTTAATTCTAACTTAAAGTAGTTGTTTTGTTCTATTGCATACTCACAGTTTTAAAGTAAATGTGGCTTAAATGTTATCCTGAAATGAAGCCAGTGAGCTGTACCTATGCACTTGAAAATGTAGTCTTTTTTTGCAAATAATAGCAGGTTGCTCTGAACATATAGCAGCTTTGTTGCATCGCTGTATCTGCTGATTTTGAAATACCTTGTTTAGAAGAATTATGCAATATCTGATGCAGGGAAAAAAAATCCTCCTGTGGCAATATGCAGTATTTCTCAATTTTAAATATGTATATTCATATTACCCTCTATATGTGCACGCACCATATCTTTCTTGTCATTAATGAAGTTTGACAATTTGTGACAAGACAGAAAGGGAATTCATTATATTTAGTAACAGAAAACCCATTTCTCATTTTTCTAGTGCCAAGCAGCTGCAATGAAATAGCCTAAACCACTATATCACAATTCCTCGCCATTGTGGTTCTTCAGGTCAGCCTTAAGAGTCTCCAATTTCCTTTTGATCACAGCTTGGCATCTGGTAATTTTCAGAATCAGGAAATACAATGAAGCTATATATTTTTATTCTGAGAAGGATTTTTCTTTATTTGAGAAGAAATAAATCTGTCAGGTTGAAAATATTAAAACCCAGAAGCTTGACTGTAATAATCACAGATATGTCAATGCCAATTCTGTTTAAGAAACTTTGGAATGAAAATTTTCTGCACGGCAAAGAAACTTGCCATGTCCCTGAAAGAAATTGTCCATGTGCAGGGGAAATTGAATTTTTATTTTAATTTTAATAATCAATGGACTTTAAGAGTAAGTTATGGTAATAAGGCTGAAAGGCATCCAGCATTATTTTTATTTAAAAAGTTACTCAGTATTCTTGCTGCTGACAACCTCAGTGGTCTATGTTGGTTAAAATGAAAGAAAACTAAGTCATTTTCTCTATATATTAAAGGATCATATGCTTTGTATACAAGTATTTACAATTGAGGTAATGTGACAATAGGCAATAGTACAGAATTCAATATAATTCCTTAAAAATTACTTCAGATACTTGCTTTGGGCTTTACAATGAGATGAAAGAAGGATTTTCCTTTTATCTGACTTTATTTCCACCGAATATAAATTTCCTAATTCTGTAGGGGTGTATGACTTCAAACAAAGTTCAACAAATATTTCTGTTCCAGCTAAATTTTACTATTAGTGGAAACAGAAGGTTTCTTACTATAAAAATAAGAATTAAAAGTAAAAACATTAGATAAAGAGCATGGTGAAAATCAAACTCCTTCATATTTATTCACTCTACTAACCAAACTCTCCAAAGTTTACCATTTTCATATGTTCCCATTGAAAAACTGGTTTTATCATCTTGGTAAATGTAGGCCATGCAAAGTGATTCACAAACTTGGTTATTCCTACTGCCATGGCATCATAACAGCATCAGTTTTGTGCTCTGCTGTGTCCTTCCCTGTGCAGCCTGACCAGCTCAGCTCTGCTGGGACTTCCCTTCCCCTAAATCCTCTGTCCCTGGCTCTGGCTCAGCACCTTCGGAGCCTCAAAGTTCTTGCAGGGGAGGGCATGGGGACACCTCGGCTGCTCCTTCCACTCCTCAATGACACATTTCCAGCAGGGAGGGCAGTGGTTTTACACAGGGGGTTATACAAGCTAAGATTACTTCAGTAATCAGGGAGACGGTGAGATAAAAAGGAGAAGTGCCTTGCATAGTGCTTTGCATGATTGTCTGCTCTCACCTGCTGTTACCTTCCCAGAAAAATCAGATCTTCTGAGGAATATTTGTATTAGTGAGGAAGGCAAGAGAACACCACCTAGATAAGATCATACAGTAAAACAACTCTAAGGTTATGTAGAGCAGGACTGATCCCTCCCAGCAGATTTATAATTTCCATATTTTATTGGATTTACCAATATAAGATATTCCTTTAAACGTTCATTTTGAGTTTGAACAGATTTTTTTAACCCCTCTGAAAGTGTCCTGTGACTTTGAGAATCACTTGCATTGGTAGTTGCCTACAATGTACATACAGAGCTGCAACCCAGCCAGTTACCAGTTCTGTGCGAACACAACCACAAAAAGCTACATGCTATTAGCAGATTTTTTTTCCCAAGTTGAAGTTGTGCAGGAAAAATCCAGTCTATCAGAGGTTAATAATACAAACTACAGAGATATTCTCCCATGCACACACATACACAAGCCTAAATCAGAAGCTGCATCCGCTGCAGGCTCTTAGTTCTACGTCTCATTGACGGGAGCAACCTCATTAATCAACTCCTATTTCCTCCACAATGCAAATGATATCTTTCTGAGATAATCCTTACGAATCAATTGTGGAATGAGATTTTATGGGGCATATTAATCATACTGCTAGTACAATAGAAAAAAAAAAAAGTATGTTCATGCTGCACTTACAGATTAACTATTGCAGTCAGTTTTAGCCCTTGCATTACAAAACAGACAAATGTATATAAGCAAACATATGTCTTCTTGGACTTTGGCTGTGGCTATGAAAAATATAGGTTCTTTTTAAACCAACATCTTTGGTAATATATTTTTTATTGTCAGTGGTTAACTGGTTTACTATTTTCTTTAATTACTATAATTTTTTAACATCTCTTTTGTATCACTGGTTTATTTTTAAAAATCTAAATGTGATATTATCGTATCACTGAAAAATGGTATAAATAGAGGTGTTAATGTTTCACACGTATTTGTTACTGGTATTTATTTTATTAATACCAGTGAAATTTGGCATTTTTGTCTCCAAGTAATATGCAGTTCAAGAACAATTGCTATTGTGAGTTGTAAGTGAGTATTGTTACTGTATTTATCAGAGATTTTTATAGTTACAAATTTCTAGTGTTTCTTTGATAAAACTTAGTTCAGGGGAGTTAATACTGAACAACTTCTCTAATGTTCTTCAGTCTGGCATGTAATAAGTCATGTTTTCAGAAGAATTAAAAAAAAAAAATCAAAAAGAATTTGAAGAGAACTATCACTGTATTTCAGAGATGCTGCTATACTAAGCAGTTGTAGAGATCAATGGGAAAGTTTTGTCATTAAATTTAGCAGGAATTTAATGGCTATTCGGCAAGAATAATGGCAGTATAATACAGAAGGGGAGATGGTACAGGTGTAGATGAGAAATGTAGCAATAATCACTAAATCTTTGCAACATTTAATTTCAAAGAGCTTGATTTGAGAACTGTTTAATTGTTGCTGTTGTTTTGAATATTGTCTTAGCAAAACCCCAAGACCACTGCTTTATAGTAATCTGCATACTTGCCCCCTCTCTTCACTACTCTTCAAAAAAATCCTATAATTTGCTAGCTGACTGTCTCAGCTGTTCGAGGAATCAGCTAAGCATGTAAATACGTATCAGATCACTAGATGTCCTCCTCCCACAAAACTTCTTCCCGCTCTGAGTTAGCAAACTGATAATGCCCTCTTAGAGAAGACCTACAGCAATGTACAGCACTACAAGCTTGCAAATTTGTGTAGTCACAAACGGCCTGTGCCCATAAAAGAGCCTCAAGGTATGTCAGAACTCTGCACTTATGAATTATTTTTTTTTTTATTACAGACAGATTAGACCCTTAAGGGATACAGAGGAATTTTCTGTCATACATGTGTTGCAGAGGCAGGGCCCCTGGGAAGCTATCTCCTTGTTGGTGACTTATAAAAATCTGGAGCACGTAGATACCCAAGACTGACTGCAGATCATATTTTTTATTATCTCTACACCCTGGTCATATGGCAGATTCCGTGCACAGGTGTCTATATTCTCAAGATAATTCCTTATGTTATGCGGCCACTTTCCCTTCTGTTTTTTCTTGCTGAGGAATTACAGGCTTTTGCTTTATTGAAATTTTGCCAACTGTACTGTCTGAATACAGCCATATTCCTATAGAATATGAATCCCTGCTGCTAAAAATGGATAAACATTCACAGTCAGCCAATGACAGCGATCTGTTGGACCTGATGCAGGCACAGTAGCCAGGACAGTTTTCCTGCTGCAATCCATCAAGCCTGGTTGGTGCTGGTGGCTGGAAGCACCTCTGGGAACTGGAAAGGATAGGGTGTAGGATGGGGAGGGAGGCCAGTGGGGAGGAAGGGAGGATGACTATTCAGTTTGGTTTTCCCAGGAGCTGCAACAGTTCCTGACTCTCTTGTCATGAGTCACTGAAATTATGCAGGCTTCTCACGCACCGTATTACTCCAAAATGGTTTTAAATGCTGACGGTACTAATGAGCATCAAAGTAATAATTGTCCTATGTGCTTGTAGCTTGAGAAATTGAAGCGTTCCATAGAGCCAAAGGAAGAATGATATTTTAATGGGGTTTGATTACTTCTGGAATGCTGTTATTTCTGGTACTAAAAGCTGGGACCCTGCGCTGAGGCATGGTGTAACCAGGGTGTCCCAAGGGTTTACAGATCAGGCTGTGGAGCAAGTAAAGTCAAGATGCTACAGTTTAAAATAGGCTACAGGCTTTTTGAGTGTTACTTACAGAAAGACACAGAAGGGAGATTTTTTTAAGGCAATGAAGAGCTATATAATGATCAAGCTTTAGTGATTTTTAAGATTGCAGTGAACTATTGATATTGTTGAGTTTTCAATGAAAACCACAAGATTTTACAGAGTTTTGCTAGGATGTGATTTTCAGATCATTTTATTAAATGTCCTAACATACATCTTCATGTAGCTGCAGCAGAGATAAGCCATGAGAAAGTCTATTTAAAATCATTGTAATGATTGTTCGTGTACTATCACAGATTTTAGTTTTGAATCATATTTTTTAGTTTTATTCTATTTTTTTCAATCAATTCAATAGCTTGTATTCACCCACTGATGTTTTGTTAACATTGAACTTCAGTCATTGTTTTGCAACATTGATCATTTGTTATAATTAGAGTGAAGAATAAGATCACAGAATCATAGAATAGTTTGGGTTGGAAAGGACCTTTAGAAGTCCAACCCCCCTGCAATGAGCAGGGGCACCTTCAGTGTTTTCAATATCTTCAAAATCTACAATCAAAAATATTTAAGCCTCTTTGTATATTGTAGTCCTCATCCACTTGTGTCTTTTCAGCCTTTCTGAGTAACTGATCACACAGCAGCCATGATCTTAGCGTGGTGCCTCATTTCTTTGCTTTTTCCCATAGCTTCTTTGTTTTGATTTTTTTTTTTTAATTTGGTCTACTACACAGGCAGTCCTATTTAATGTTAGATACTGTGCTGGGACCTCATAGGAGTCTGAGGGTTGTGGTTCATCTTTCCTAGACTATACCAATCTGATCTTCATGCTTTTATTCAGAGGAGAATTCCCTCTGAAATCAAAAGAGATACTTCTCAAATCAAAGGATGCATGGTAGGCATCAGTCTGACAAAAAAGGACCTAAAGCTTCTCTAAATGGGAAGGTGACCAACATAATCTTGTAGCCAAAGATTGTGCACTGGAATGCAAGTGATGGTGCAACTCCTTTAGGTAAATACTCTGTTTTGTGGTAAGTATGAGGGAGGTTGTTTGCTTGTTTTAGAATGTGAACTTCCCTTTAGAAGGGTAATATCTGTTCTTAGATATAATTCACATGTGGGAACCATATGTATGAACTCATTCAACAAAGGGGAGATCCAGTGGAGAATGATTTGCAAGTGTAAAATACAATAAATCAAACTGTTATTGATGCAGCAGGGATCCAAAAAGTACTTTATATTTCATGCAAATAATTAGGTGGAAAAGCATGACAATCTGATCGTAAGTAAAACCTTATCTTAAATAACAGCAATCTTCTAAGATTAATTTCAAAGTTAGATTTTTATTTTTTTCTGAATTCAAGCCTCCAGGGTACCCATGCAGTAGTAACATACTGGCTGAGAACAAGCAGATGGTTTTCACAAATTCTTTCAGGCAGACTCATGTTTTATCATGCCAGTTTTGTAATCAATTATTTCAGTGTATTAAAACAGTGATGGATCTCATTCAAATGACTAAGGCCTAAGACTGGAATCATCTGTATGCTAGCTATGTGCGTGATGAGAAATTTTGATTGGGAAATCAAATGTGGAAAGTAAACTTACTACAGTCAAGCACCACAAACTTACCAAGAGCATCCAGTTGCACCAGCATATCAACAATTAAGGTTTGCATGGTCAAAACAATGTGTAGCGGAGCCTTATGTCTTTTCCTACCTGGGAAATTACATGAGATGTTATGCAGAGTGAAGGGTTTACTGACCATAGCTGACTACATACTTCACTTTATTGACTTGCTAGAAGAAAAGCTGTTGCACGGACAGGTCAAAGTCCATCCTCAATTTTTCCTTCTATCACTCTATCTACTTCAGTGGATGATTGTACCTCTGGCAAAATTTGACTCCTTGCTTTGCACAAAGGGTTTCTTTGTTTTAAAATGATCATAGAATGGTTGGAGTTGGAAGGGACCTTAAAGTTCATCTAGTTCCAACCACCCTGCCATGGGCAGGGACACCTCCCACTAGAGCAGGTTGCTCAAAGCCCCATCCAGCCTGGTCTTGAACGGTTGGAATGGTCTAGGAATGGAGCATCCACAGCTTCTCTGGGCAACCTGTTCCAGTGCCTCACCACCCTCACAGTAAAGAATTTCTTTCTAGTATCTGACCCAAATCTCCTCTCTTTCAGTTTAAAACTATTACCTCTCATCCTATCACTACACTCCCTGACAAAGTGTCCCTCCTCATCTCTCCTGTAGGCCCCCTTCAGGTACTGGAAGGCCTTTATCAGGTCTCCCCG
This sequence comes from Gallinago jamesoni, assembly GCA_025769975.1. NCBI lineage: Eukaryota > Metazoa > Chordata > Aves > Charadriiformes > Scolopacidae > Gallinago > Gallinago jamesoni. The sequence goes on along the minus strand of JAOQGH010000012.1, from coordinate 92,578,136 downwards.
CAGTCTTCTCTTCTCCAGGCTGAACAACCCCAGCTCTCTCAGCCTGTCCTCATAGGATAGGTAGAATGATGTTGGGGAAAAGAAAAATATGAACTTATGATGAGATTTTTATTCTTCAAAGATTATTTTCCATATTTACACAACCTAGGACATTAATGGATATTAGATATATGGACAAAAAATATATGAATAAATTTTTGCTGTAATTTTGCAAAGGCATGTTTTGCAAAATCAAGGAAACTGCAAGATCACAGATACTTCTAGTGCAGATTTTTCTTATTATTTCAAGATAACAGACATGTGGAATCTCTCACTTTTTCACACATCACTGTCACTATTTCACTCTTACCATTAGCTGAAAAGTAACACTCTAGTTTAAGGACACTGGGAATACATTTTTTTGTGGTTTCTGCTACCACAGCCACATTATCATTAAATGCCAAAGCCTATCTATAGGTCAAGGTCAGACAAGGGAAGTGACTGGGGAAGAAGGTCACTGTCACGGAGCAGTCAAAATAGCCATTTGCATTCTGTCATCAGAGAAATCAAGTTAAGGGAAGGAACTAAAAAAGGACTCCATGAACTAATGATCTAATGAAGTAATTATAATGAAGCAGTCCCGCTTCTAATCAAGTGGACTTTCTATTAATGCTAAATAATTGGTAAAAATACAATCCTGTTTTCTCTTTTTCTCTGGCAGGTATCTTGTGCAGAGGGACCACTTTGATCAAATAGCTCCTTTTGCACCTGACCTTGCATAAGCAGGAGTCATTTCACAAAGTGGATTGCATATGGTGTTTTATAGATGGCATAAAGCCTGTTCTGTTTTCAGTTCAGAAGATAGCAATTCAGGATGTAATTGCAGCTTGGTAAGTATTCACCCATTAAAAAAAAAGGACCATTCGAGATAACAGGAAAGGGATAAATGAACAAAATGATACCAAGTCCATGCTTGTCTTGTTAGTGTACTTTTTCCAGATATCGGTGTCCTGATGTGAACTCTGACCTTGTTCAGTGAGAACAAATACTGGCAGGGAAAGACAAACAGAAATGTTGCCACGTAGCATCTTTCCAAAACAAAGCCCCATCCTATAAATGTCTGTGAAACCACAAGAAACTTAAGCTGGGGTAGTAGCCCTCACAAAAGGGCTATCAGCAAAAGCCTTGAAAAAGTTGAAAAATTAATTCTCTGAATGCATCATGTGTTTTAGGAGGACAACATGTTTTATGCCATGCTCTTCCTTATGCCATTTCTTCTGGAAGACAGCACTTCAAGCCCTGGGGCTGTCTTTGTTCTGTGTGCTGCTGACGCTGAGGTTATAAGGATGGCCTTTATGAGGACAAGAAGCCTTGACACAAGTAAGATGTACAAAAAATTGTAGAAAGATTGACAGGTATTTTAAGCCAGTAAGGATAAGAAGAAGCAAAACTGGCTTATATCTGAAAACACCAATAACAGGAAATTGTACCTTCCAAATACAAAGTAGGCAGGTGTTTTAATATTGTATTTAAAATCCTGATTAATGTTTCAACACAACTGTCTCACAAAGAACAGATCTGGGTCTATGTTAATAAACATGACCAAAACAAACTAAAAACCAAAAAACTCCAAATCCTCTTATGCAAGTTATACACTTCTGTAAGTAACCAAATTAACACTTGTGAAAAGGAAGGAGTCAGAGCAGCAAAACAAGAAGTACAAACTTTGTATCATGGAGCAATAACCTAGGTTGAACCCACGCAAAGGAGCTGTGGTTTGGGAAGTAGCTAGGATTCATATCCAGAGGGCATTTCTCATGTTTAAAATAGTGAACATTGTTCACTGGTGGAACCTGAAATTATGAGTTTCATGATATTCCACTTCCCTGCTAGATATGTGGTTGGTGCCACCAGACATAAATATTTTTTTGCCCATTATCAACAACCAGAGATTTTCTCTCTGTATTACCCTTTTAAGTCCTTCTTATTGTTGTGCCTCCTTTTTAATGGAGCTGGTTGTGACAGACACGAGGATTTAGGATCAGCGCATACTAAAGCAGTTGAGGACTTGGAAGTTATATAGCAGGATAAGGAGGTGGGTTTATAAAGTCTGTATGATGAACAGCCTAGTTTCTTAATGTTATTTCTCAGTGAGCAGGGAGAGGAGAGAACATTATTTAGAGAATGGGCAGGTATATACCAAAACCAAGCAGCTTGGAGCAAAAGTTGTAAGGGACAGTGCCTTTTACAGATTAAAGAAGTGATGTATTTGATGATTAAATATTGTCAAACTGGGTATCTTGTGCTTCTGTTAAAATGTGTTTTCTTTGTAGTAGTGTGTTCTTGTAGATTTTTTGAAATTAAACTTCTCACCTCTGTTTGAAGCATGCAAATTTAAACAAAAATGGATCTGAACGAACATCAGCATAAATCCAAGAACAATTCAAGATTTAAATTCTAAACTGTTCACATTTTTGGAAACTCTTCTACTATATCCACATCCAAGGTCCAGATTCACGGGGAACAGACTAAAGGAGTTAACCTGTGAGAGGCAAACTACCATTGACTGAGTCATGCATACAAATAGAATTTGAAGTTTATTGTCATATCACATCTTTTGTACTGAACAAAGTTAAATGGAAGCGTTGTCCTTATTGCTTACTACTGAGGCACCTTCCCCACCCCACCCCCCCTCCCCCCACAGCTAATAGCTTCCCCTTCTTTGCATTCATGTGCAAATCAGAATTCAGCAATGTGTTTTAAGTGTCTATTCTGGGTACACTAATGCTTCAGATGTAAGCAATCAGGTTATGAAGCATCTCACAGCTTCATTTTTTTTCTTATCCTAGCCACTGGAGGGCAAAAGACATAGAAATAACTCAGAAGTAGTATTTTTCTATATGGTTTTATGATACGAGTGTTGCAAGCTATAGGAATAAGGCAGACCTGAAGTAGTTTGTACAAATAATTTTCCTAGATGGATTTAGATGGTCTTCAGATGTCTTGTATGAGACACAAGTTTGCTACCTTCTCACAAACTGAAAACAGAGAGAAATAACACTTTTTTGGCACACTGAACTACACTGGTAGAGAATTATGAGTTCAACCTTGTGGGTGAAAGTGAAGTTGCCATAACATTAGGGATGTGAACAAGCTTAGGCTTGTCACACTCTTCTTTGTTAACTGCTTTGTGAAGGCTGTGTGACACCGACCAGCTCCATGCAGCTGCCCTACTGCCATGAGTAACCTGAAAAGGAACTGCAATAATCCAAATTAATTCTGAGCAATTGATTAGCAAACAGATTTTGAGTTCAGCTTATCAAGTAATAACACATAAAGATTATGAAGCTCACCAAATATAGCACTGGAGAATAGGGCTTTGAACTCTCCAAGCACTTTAGAAGACTCTTTCATCTGCTAATATAACCAACTTGATGATGAAACACCTGCTTCCCATGCAGGCCATTATTTATTGTCTTCTAGGCGTGCAAAATTCTCCTACCACAGAATTGCTTTTCCATTACAATCCTTAGGAATTAATCTTAAATCATTTTATTTTCAGGGAAGAGAATAACAGATTCAGTAAACTGTGGTTGTGTGAGAGAGCATGTAATCTAAAATACAACTTCGTATTCTATTTTCCCTCCTCTGAGAAGGATGAACAAGAAAAATTATCCAAATGTCACTTTCAGACTTTTTGTGATGTATGTGAGCATTTTAGAGGCAGGCAGTAAACCAGATAACGTGTTTAGGCAGAAAAAATAGCACTGCTTTCCAACAACCATCATTTTTTATAATATATTTTAAGATTAGGCTAGAGGATTTGGTAATATAATTTATGTTATGATTTCATGAAGAAGTTATTTTCTCCAATTTTAGATCCATAAATAGTAACATTTTTTAAATCTGTGCTGTGTTTAGAAAACCTATTCTTTGAAGAACCATGTGCCAAGTGAGCAAAAATTGCTGTCTTGTGTATACAGACCCTCACCTTGCATACACTGAGGTGAAACTACATGAACTACAGAACACTGCAAAGAAGTAAAATGTCTCTGTTCTGCAGGTCTAACATGGGGAAAAATATGAGATCACTGTGTTTTATGTATAGTTTACCATGTGTACAAGCTGCCACCTGGAAAGCTAACAGCTCATAGAGAACCTTTGTTTTCCTTCACAGTCAGCAGTTGCCTTTGTTCAAATAAGTCCAGAAATGCTTGTAATCACAGAATCACGTAGGGTTGGAAGGGACCTCTGGAAATCATCCAGTCCAACATCCCTGCCAAAGCAGGTCCACCTAGAGCAGGTTGCACAGGAACGTGTCCAGGCGGGTTTTGAATGTCTCCAGAGAAGGAGACTCCACCACCTCCCTGGGAAGGTACTGAAGCATACGCAATAAGTCTTTCAGTCAAGCTTCAACAACAACCACAAAAGGTTCTAGTAGATTCTTCTTAAGTAGGAAGAAAGATAAGTTTTGATACAGTCTTTTCTTAAAAAATTCTGAATGAGTAAAGTACTCTTAAAACAAAGTAACCAGTTATGGATTATCTATAAAAAGAATAAGAGAGATTAACATGGAAGATGTTTCATGGCTATAAAGAAATCATTTGTGAGAGCATTGTGCTCAGAGCACAGAAAGAACCAGGAATTTGAAACGCCCGTAGCTGACCAGCATATACACGTATCATTGGTCTGATGTAACAAAGATAACCTGATGAAGAGCACACTGTGACAGTTTTTCTTTTGCATTGGCTGCTGAATGGACAGAAACTGCTTTCTGCGGCCAGCCAGCTATTGATCCAACTCCCTTCTGCCAGCGGAACAGTGAATGGGAATTCCACAGGCAAATCAAAGTTACATTTTGGCTTCATTTTCATCTGAAATATGAGTTGGTCTTTTGTACTCTAGACAGTCATTTAATACTCATTTTCCTTTATTGATGTTTATGAGGTAAAGCATAAAATGATTCTCAAATGTAGTTCAACTGAGGCAACAGCTGACATTGTGACCATGACTATTGTTGCACCATCAGCTGCATTAAGTCCATGAATCAATGTTTGCTTCTCATTCATCTTTGAGACAGCATACAGCAGAACACATCCTTAAAATGCAACTGTGCTGTTGTTGAAGAAATGTATCAATTTGTCTGCATAGGGACTGAGGGGGAAAGAAGTGACCAACATACGTATCAAACAGCAAGAGAGCTAAAGTGTTGCTTATTACTTTACATTCAAAGGTCTTTCTCCACACTATGTCTTAGAAATAGTTGGCAAAATGGTCTTTCTTATATGCTTTTTAACAATTGTCTCACCTAATTATTAGTAACAAAATAAATGGCAGGAAGAGCTGCCATACATAGCAAGAGTGAAAGTCAAGGCACTCGATTCTTTTGTAAAATGGTAAAGGACAATCAATACTGTGGGCAAGTACATTTTTACATGCATTTATTAAATTATAAGCTACAGTATATCTCATCTCATTTCAACAACAGCTGATGACTCCATTTCCCACTAGAAACACCTGCAGGTCCCATTATAAGAATCATAAATAATATGTGTTAATGAGATATGCATTGATTATGTTGGAAAAGCTGACATTTTCATCCATCATTCTAAATGATGTTTAATGGTGGATTACCAGCCAATAATTCCTCTGATATGAGATTAAATAAAATAACAGGCTGTTTCAGCAGGCGAGTTCAAGAAAATGGCAATAAATCTGCTCAATTATTGTATTACCAATCCAGTTTTCACTGCTAAGGATATTATTATTTCATTTGGACTTGTTCATGCATCATAGATTATTTTATTTCAGTCAGTAAATGGGAGAAACTACAGTATTTTATTCTCAGAGTTGCAAAGAACCAAAGAACCATGCTTTGAGAGTACAGCACACACAGCTCAGTAGGCCTCAAGCAGGCAGAAGAAAGCCACCAAGCTCCTACCAGACCAAAGATGCATTGCAAAATCCACATTTCAGAAAGAAGCATTTTGTTTTCAGTGTAGTTTACTTTATTTATCTGAAAAGTCTCAACAGAAGAATACTACCTGATAAGCTGAACCATTGAAACAGAATCATTTGATCCTCAACGATGATTTGTACTTCACCTTGGTCCTGTAATGAGAATCAGAGAATCTTTCAGCCCGGCAAATCAGATTGCCAATAACTGTATCAAAAAGGGTCCTTTTTTACCCCTCCATCATGCTCCAGAGAGGACAAAGCATGCAAAGTTTATTAACAAGCGCCTCTCACAGAAGGTTATTTTCTTTGCCAGCCTGACCTTACAGTCCTGGTAAACTCCCTTTCCTTACAATTAAACCAAAAAACGCTGCACTTCACACAGTGCCTATGTTCTCCACAGGGTATTTATAACAGCAGATAATACTACAATATGGGGCATCCTTCGTGCCCAGCTAAACCACACAGATGTGGCGGAAGTTTCAGATAGATGTGTAAGTTTTACCCGTGCAAATCAGTGGAGCAGGTGGTCTGTGGAGAACACATCGCATGTATCGTGTGAATGATCCCTGTTGCCAGTTACTCTTCTGTAAAAGAACGAAAGAACAGAATAATGGTTTCTCTACTCTCCAAACACCAGAGAGGTGAAAGCCTTGCAGTGGAAAGCTGTAATCCATTCCTTGCAGAGAAGAATTTCTCCAACCCTGATACACAACCCACTTCCCAGGTTTTCACAGACCTCACTATTTCCCTTATGCTTATAGGTGTCCCCAACAGAAAACATCAATAAGGTAGGATTTTCCTCAAAAGCAAAAGAACAAGATCCCTTATACTCTAATTGCGGAAACTCTGCACTGAAGTGGAATAGCTAGATGAAGGGGAGAGATGCGTGGAACATAGTGTTGTTTTCTTCCCCAGTATTATCTGGGGATAAATAAGGCAAGAAGTGAAAGCTGCCGAGGCGCAGTGGAAAATTTGCTCCAGTAAAAAGTTCTCTCCCTGATGTGTTCTTGTTTCTCAGCCCATCAGATAAGCTTTTATCTGATAGATGGAGGCAAGGACATGTTGCAGAATAATGCCCCCACGAAATCACAACCTAAGTATCTATGCGGTGCTGAACTAACTTAACACTAAGGAAGGCGATATGGGAGACAGTGTGAATAGGTCTTTGAAAAAAACCCAGCAGTTTGATCAGCATTAGTCAAAAAGGCAAAGAGAACTGATAGGAGTTATTGGGACAGGAGTGGAAGTAAAATAAAAATGTCATTATGTTATTGCATTGACTAACATCACCCATTCAAAAAGGGTATAGCAGAATAAAGAATGCAATGAAATCAAGAGTTGAACCAGACCTAACCTGTTAAAAAAATATTTAGAAAATTTTGTCACCAGCGCAGGCAGATCTCAGCTCCTGCTAACGCTTGAGAAGCCTCATCCTGTTAACAGACCAGCAGCTATCTGCTGATTTTAAAAAGACAATAAATACATCACAGATATCTCACCTCAAGGATGCACAGCACTGCAGATTTTCATTTTGGGCACCTTGACAGTGTTTACTCTGTACAGATTTCTAAATATATTCATGTTATTGATCTCCTAGATCATTGACAGTCAAAACAATCACCTTGAACTCTGAAGATAAACCCAAAAGGCAGATAACTCAATTAAAGGACAAATTCCACATGCCTTATCCAAAGTCATGTACAGAACCCACACACCCTCCCGAGAGCATTTATGACAAGGATGCTGCTGGGGCACAAACTCCCAAGGCTGTTCGGCTGGTCTTGTGACTTAAAGTCTCCTTGCAGGCCCTGGCACGAGGAACAAGGCACCCAAGGACAATGCATCCTCCTGACCAGCGTGAAGGGAGGAGGGAACAGGATTTTTGCCCCCGTGCTCTGTCTTGCTTGTCAAAACAGGTTTGTTTGGAAGCTGCATAAAGGGGGCTGTCAGCACAGACCCAGGAGCAGAGCCATGTAACTGCTATGCCAGAACAAGCAGAGAGTATGAAAATATTGTAATACATGCAATAAACAGTAGGTATTTCTTTAAAGTTATTGGTAAAAATGCTTCAAAGATGTTCATATTTTCCTAACTTACACAACAATATACACATTCCGAGTGTTGCTGGTACTGCACTCACCAAACCAATCCCAGAAGTGGATTCAGTTGCAGTCTCACTTTGATGATGATCCTGTCATGAACTCTGGAGTCAGCCAGATGCTCCTGCTGAGGATCCAGTCTGTCTAGGAGATCTCATAGAAAAGGGTTTGAGCACGAGAAATTCTCAGAAAGACAGGTTCCATTTTGGGTAAAAAATAAGTATTTTTTTGCAGAGACATAAGGCGACATATGACATCACCACCTGGAGCTGGCAATGGGTGCTGTCAATTTCCATTTTTCACCTGGGACAGCTAATAGATGATGCTAGTTTCTATTTTATCAGACCAATTTTTTTTCCCCCAGACTTTTCTTGCAGCTAGAACAGCCAGTATCAGTTGCCAATTCCTACCTTCTCAGGATGTTTCCTCCCCTTTCCAGACTATTTTTCAACTTTGCAGACAGTTAGTTCCTCTTACAGTTCCTTGTCTCTGTGCTTATTGATGGTACCTCGAGATGTCTCCAGTTTCTCAGTATTCAGTCCCACTTCAAAAATGCCAGCTGTGCTTCTCAAGGGTGCTCCTGGTCCTCAAGGTGACAGGATTTTATCTGTTCCAGCAGGCATCTGTTCTCTGTTTCTCTGTATTCCAGCAGCCATCTCCTTCTATTCTGTATTTTTCCCTTCATAACCAGGTCACCTTTATGGCTGCTCCCATCAGTTGCTGAGTTCTGCTTAGTCTTTGATACATTGACAATGCTTGACGCAGGAAAATGGTGTTTTGCAGGTGTTACAAGATGACTGAAAAAAGGTGTTCTAAAGATATAAAAATGTTGTCTCTTCAGTATACAGCTGTTTCTACCTCTTCTTTTCATTTTCCTTCTCATTCCCACCTTATGTATTTTTTTTAACAACAGTTTGTATGAGATTTCCTGAAGCTACTCGAATCTCCCTTGGCACGGGGAGGCAGTAATTGAAGTACTTTCTCAAGTAACTCAAGCAAGGAATTTGATCTTTGAACTGTAATACTGGATTGCTTGTGGATGTGTACGAAGGAGACAAAAGGAATTGCCTGACTGCATTTTCTAAAATATTTTTTTGGTGCTGTGTCGTTATGTCAGTTTTGATTCCTCAGTTTTGAGTCCTCAGTTTTGATTTCCATGTTTAGGCCAGACTTAGGGAGACTGAAGTCTGCTTATTTGATATAAAAACAATTATTCTAGTAACAGCACAAAAGGATCAATAAGAAAGCTTTATTTTTTCTGATGTTGACCAAGACTGCCTGGCGTTGGAGAGGAAGTGTGTGTGGAAAGAGGAAGCCTGGCTGTCTTTACTTCGCAAGGCAGCCCCATTTGTCATGCCTTGCAGCCTTCCTCCCAGCTCCGAGGGCTCATTTACAGACCCAGTGGAGGAAGATGGCTGTCCTCTGGTGCTTTGCATGGTTGTGAGTTCCTAATTTTACTGAGTGCAAAACCACCGGATATAGGTGCACAATTTATATTTTTAAAATTTTTTTTCTGTGGGAAAGATTATTCACTTGTATATTCAATGCTAGCACGTTTTGAGCCATCTGTGCAAGTATGCAAAAGGCTCCTTAGAGCAGCGCGGGCTTGGCGAGATAAGCCCTCTTCTTTTCCTGTCAGAAGGTACCTCCCACCGCCTTCGTGAAAACAGAGGGGAAAGGATGAAAGCAGCAACTGTCCCTGTTTGCTTTCCCTGCCCAGCAGTAGCTGGTCCAGTGCCTTTGACTTCCTTCTCCATTGGACAAACAGGATGGAGCCAGCCCCAAGCAAACAGAACGGTGTCGGAGCAAATGGCTCCCACCTAGCAGCAGCAGCAGCTTTACCTGCTCATAGTCTCCACGCTCCAGGAACGCTGTGAAGTGGAGGAGCAGGCCAAGAGAGCGAGATTACCACAGATGGCTGAGGCTAAGATGATATTTTTCTTGCTGAGCCACTTCTTGCCTTTCGTAACGCCGGTGAGCTAATAGGCTTAACACCGATAATATAATAGGCTGAGCGTGCTGTAATGCTATCTAAGACGGCTAAAGCTTCAAAATGTAGCCTACCAGGTAAATGTTGATCTGGTTACCTCCAGCTCCTTTCTGCAGTTCATGCATTCAGTTGGTCAAACCAACAAACTGATGATGATGCTGTCATCAGCCAAGACAGCTAACTCATTGCCAGACATCCAGAGATAGTCTGGATTCCTCTCATAAGCACACACACACACACACATCATCACCAAATCGCTCTTCCGCCACCCACTTCGTGCTGGTGCCAAGGAAGCTCTGACTCAAGGCGTGTCCCTCAGGTCCCCTGCACCCTCCTCTCCCTCCCTTTCTCACCCAGATTGCTCACAACTTAACCAGCTGCTTTGAAGTTTTTCACATGACATCTATTCCATAGGAAAGAGGCCTGGGAGATGCACTAGTTTGATTACCAAACCTGTGTTACCTTGTGTTGTGCTTTTCCAAAACCCCCTTTTTCCATGCCTCCAATCTTAAATGAAGAAAAAAAGCTTCATTTGTTTCAGTTCAAGGAAGCGTCTGCCAACACTGAAAAAGAGGGTAGTACTCACCTTCAAGGCATCTGAGACAGATTTTTTTTTTCTCATTCTTCAAAACTTGGGAGAATTTTTGAAAGCCACAATGAGGTGAGTTCCCTTTCTTGGCCTGCATTGTCAGTTGTACTCACATGCAATAGCTACTACCCCATCCAGGTAAAGATTCTGACTCAACAAGTGATTTCTGTGTGGGTTTTTGTTAGCTTCTCAGACCCACCAGTAGCAGTACCAGGAGATCTAATAGAGCAAAAAGTGAGAATGACATGGAGTAATCATTCCTTTCTTTCTTTCATTGAAGTGTGTTGTCCTTCATTAGGGCAGACAAATACTCTTAACCTTTTCCTTGGTCAAAATTGTAGATCCATTATATCGCTTTGTCTTAGAAGGTCAATTTCTTGTGCATGAAAACATAAATAAAGATAACACTAGGGATTTTACCATGTTGAAGATGCAGTATTTCTTTCATTTCAATTGTTGTAATTTCACAGCATTTCAGCCTACTGCATCTCCTGTTTAAGCCTCCTGTTTTCTCAACCATTACCAGAATGGCAGCTTTACACCAATGACTTCTCAGTCACTGGGAGTCTGCTTTCTCCGAGCTGATGTTACACAACAAACCTCGTCTCCAAGAAATAAAAAGATACTATTTATGAACCTTAATTAATGGCTCTTTATTATACTCTTGGTGAACACAAAATCTAAGAAATTTACCCTAATGAAATTAACCCCTGTAACCCCTGTGTGGGGTTTCCCTGCACTGGGTATTTCAAGACAGCATCTACATGCAGGTCGAAGGAGGTGATTCTGCCCCTCTACTCTGCTCTGGTGATACCCCAGCTGGAGTACGCATCCAGCTCTGGAGCCCTCAGCACAGGAAGGACATGGACCTGTTGGAGCAGGTCCAGAGGAGGGCCACAAAAATGATCAAAGGGATGGAACATGATGACGTCCTATGAGGACAGGCTGAGACAGTTGGGGTTGTTCAGCCTGGAGAAGAGAAGGCTCTGGGGAGACCTGATTGAGGCCTTTTAGTAAAGGGTGCTTATAAGAAAGATGGGGTCAAGCTTTTTATCAGGGTTTGTTGTGATAGATCAAAGGGTAATGGCTTTAAACTAAAAGAGGGAAGGTTTAGACTAGCCATAAGGAAGGCATTTTTTACAATGAGGGTGGTGAAACTCTGGCACAGGTTGCCCAGAGAGGTGGTAGCTGCCCCATCCCTGGAACGATTCATGGTTGGGTTGGACAGGGGTTTGAGCAACTTGATCTAGTTAAAGAAGTCCCTGCTCATTGCAGAAGAGATTGGACTAGACGACCTTTAAAGGTCCAACCTTCCAACCTAAAGTCTTCTATGATGCAATGATTCTATGATTCTACAATTCTATGTATTGTGTCTTCAGGAGGATTTTGTACCGTATTGCCTGCCACAGGGTAAAAACAGACTAAGATATGCAGAAGTGGTAACACAACCTTCATGGAGTTTTTCAACCATGCTGAACATATACAACTGAAAATCATGCCATCTGCTCATCAAGACACAGCCCATCTGTTTCTGTGGTAATTATTCTCATCTTTTGTTTATTACAGGAACCATAACAATAAAATCTGCAGGTGCTGGCATAATACAGATTATCATGTTTGTATTTTGATCTTGTAATTTTGGGTATGTCTTGTCTGTTCTTTTATCAAATTGACTTCCAAACCTGTATGTGATTTGTGATATTTATAGGTTTAATTTTCCATGCACCTCCCCTTTGTAAAACAAATTTTTATTAGTTGTGGTTTCAGATTACTCCCTAAATCAAGAGCATTTATATTCTTTAGGTATGTATTTTTAGTCATGGTAAAATAGTTTTCTGCTGTTACTGTGGGTTTGCCAGCTACTTTTTTTTTCCAGTTTTTAAAATCCATCTATTTATTATTTGCCTCCCTAGATGTTTAACATTACTTTATTTTGTTCTATGGATATCTCTTCTCTTTCAGTAAGTTCAAGCTCTTTTGATATAGAAATGTTTAAGACTGGCTGGACCCTCAGAAGAAATTGCTTCTCTTGATACATGAATCAAAGTACTAATAAAATAATGCCTCCAATACTATATTATTTCCACAAGGTCCACTCTTGCTGTTGGTTATTAATAGGAGGGAATTATTGCATTTTCTCACATGTATATATTTGTATATGTCCTTTGGAATGTATAGATGCCATATTATTATGTTACTGAATCAGGAAAACAAGTCAGTTACAAGTTATAGCCCCAGAAATCTTTTACTTAGTTTAATTTTGTTGTTTCTATCCCTTTAAGTTTTAGTTGCCATATTCAGCAAATATTTCACCTTTTACATCACTGATTAAATTAAGAGGCAAGTTGAAGGGCTCTGACTGCTCTTGATTGTCAGCAATTTGGATGCTTGTTAAGTGGTTTAAAGTATATTTAATTTAAGATGTACTGCTTCACATCCAAGAGTCAGTAAAATATTTATCGTTTGTGTCTTCTTAAATTTATTTAAATATTATCACTTTTTCTGTAGTTCAAGAAGAGTTTTAAAGGTCTTATGTGTAATTTCCTCATTCTGAAAGAATGACTAACCACTAATTGCATTGAATATAGTCTTCCTCTTGCCTGTCTTTTATAATTAGAAAAATGAATTTGCCCTTACAAAATGTTATGTCTTTGCTTGTTCCTAGTAAAAATCTTATGTTGCCATCCACTATCTATTTCAAAGGTTAAGAGAGACTGTGGATGAGAGGAGAGATCAGTTAATAAATGCTACAAGTGCATTTGGAGTTTAGGCATTGAGTTGCACACTGCTCCGAACCCTTTTTTCTTTCTTCTTTCTGCCCCAAATTAAAAACCTATCCTAGCACAACAGCTGTCTGCCTTTTCCATAGTTTCAAAAATAGTCCAAAAGGAGTAGCCACATAAATAAAACTGGCCATAATATAGGAGGCCATGTAAACTGGTGTTTCTCATGCCAAAGCATGAGTTTATTGTGCTTTCCCCTTCGCCAGCATCTTTGGGAAAGTTAAACCATCATCATCCCCTGCCTTCGCCTTCCCCACAAGTCCTTTGGCTGTAATGACTGGGGAAGGGGAGGAGGCGTAAGTGATGGAAGAAAACACCCCAACATTTCTTCAAAGGCTCTCGGTGAGGAAGAGGAGACCATGCAGCAAGTCAGACAGTGTGACTGCACCAGGCCCATTTTAAATCTGGAAGGAAAATCCTGGCAGTTGTGGATATTTTTTACCGTTTTACACACCCATTTATTTGGGAATAGAAAGAAGAGAGATCACAGGTCCAACATGAGTTTAAAAAAGTGTCGACTTATCCCTCCTTGGTTTTGAAGCTGTTGTTACAAAATAATGAGATATGCCGCGAGTGATCAGGACACAAGGATTTTGACCTCTTTCCCAAAACATGCTGGCCTCTTTCACATTTAGTAAAGGGAATTTGGGGCTTGATGTTTGAAGAAGCAAAAGCAGAAATGGAGATTTCTGCAACTGATTTCTGTGGTGGTGAATTAACCTCCTGGGTTTATTTGCTTGTTTAGTAAGGTCACCTAGGCCTCCCATTGAATCAACAGAAAAACACATTGACCTCAGGTGTCCAAGTTCCTGGGACAAGGAGGAGCTGGTTGAGAATGCTGACTGCTTCAGGATAGCCATCCACAAGTTTGTCTTCCACTGTCCCATATCCTGCCAAGCCCCACTCACTCTGTTTTCAGGGTGCAAGATGTGGGTGGGAAGGGAAATGTGAGGACACAATCCTCCTTCCCTGGCACTTGGCTGGTCGAAGGATGCAAGCAGATATGTTAGGCTAAGCAGTAATGGTGTCAGTGAAGCTCTCCTTGTTGGTTGGTGGTAACAAGGGGGAGGAGAGGAGCCTGGCAGGACATTGAGCCAGGAAAAGGGGAGAGAAGTGTTTCCCCTGTGTTTTAAAGTTCATCTTCTTGCTTCCCAATATCCAAATCACTCATTACATACATATTAATTGGCCACAAATTAGTTTAACTTCCCCAGATCAAGTCTATTTCCCCCCTGACAGTAATTGGTAAATGATCTCCCCATCTTTATCTCAACCCATGAGCTACCTTGTTTCTGGTTTTCCCATTTCCCTTCTCTCATCTCTCTGGAAAAGGGGGGACTGAGCGAGTGGCTGGGTAGGAGCCTGGCTACCAGCTGCAGCTAACTCACCACAAAAGTCCAGCAGAGCACAAGTTGTTCATAAGCTTTGGGCTCAAGACCAAAGACAAACAAGAAGAAGAAGAAAAAGAAGTAGAGGAATTTGGGCTGTCAGTCTCTGTGTTCACGTTGTGTCACTTACATGTTACCCGTGCTTCCTCTCCATGTCCGTGCACTGAACTTCATGTCAGAAAGTTAGGACACTTTCTGTTTTAAAGTAGGTTAGTCCTTTACACGCCTATAAAGCAGCATCTTCTGAGAGACTGATTACACGGTTCTTTAAGTAAGAAAGCCTTTTGCTTTGTTTGCAAAGTCACTGAGACTTTGAGCTGCTCGGACCTTGCACAACAGCTGTAAGAGCATTGTTCCTAGAATTTCATTGGAAAGATAATGCATTTTAATCTGCAACTCGTATCTAGGTTAATAAATATGCAATAAGGTATACACCATCCCAAGTGAACAACTTCCCTGTGTCTGCCTATATCCTTTCCTTACTGAACAGAAAGCATATGGTTATTAAACCTGTTCAATATTAATTTAATTCTTACTCAAGAAACCCTTGTTCTGCCAGTTCCTTTATCACCTTGCCTGAAGGCACACGTACATGCAACAAAAACTTCAAAAGCTAAGACAAAACACCCTACAAAAGACAGAGATGTAAAGGATGATGGAAATGGTTACAAAAGAAACAAAGCTGGCATAATAGAAGTATTCTTAAAATAAAAAAGCAGCATTTATTACAAGATTACAATACATGCCAAAATAAAAGTATCTTTTAAACCCCCGCATATGTTTATGAATTTTATTTACAGGTTTTTCCTCCCATTTTAAAACTAGAATTTGTTTTTGTATTTGCATACATTGTTAAAAACAACAATTTAAAAACATGATTCAAGAACAGATATATATAATGAGGAAAATGGAACATTGGGTGGAAATGAAGCCATTCCAGTCAAAGTCAAGAGTGAAGAATGTTTTAAGGGTTGAAAATTTAAGATCTTGTAAGAACAAGAACAAAACACTTAAAGACTAGCAATGCAAACCTTTTTTTCTTTTTTATAATATCACATCAAAGGTACACAGAAGACCCCAGTGATCACTAGGGAATCTGCCACAGTCTAGTTTTTCCAATCCAATTAAGTCCATACTTCGTGGAATAATATGTCCCTCTTGTGCTGCAGGCCGAAAGTAGATGCGGTCAAACCTCATCTTGCACTTGTACGGTGCACCCAGGTTGGTATTGGAGTGGGTGTCCCACGTATAGCGGCAGTGTTGAGGTTTACCCAAAAACTCCCAGATATCCACAACATTGTTAGGTAAATTACCCAGTTTAGTAATCTGAAAGTAGAAAGGGAAAAAAAAAAAAAAAAGAAAATCTAACATATACTGAATTCACACATTTTACCTTCAAAAACAGAACTGAGTTGGCACAATATTACTGTTTTCTATGAAACATGAGTTGTTAAAAACAAGATATTGGAGATATTTCAAAATTATGCTATTTCTCAGGATATTCAAAAGCATGATCGATTTTTTCTAAATCTAAAACATGTTACAAAATAAGCATTCAGCTTTGAGATTTTAAGGTATGGGGACGAACACTGTGTTCTCTGAAAAAACGTCATTCCAGTTCACTGCAACGGAATTTCACAAAAGGGTAAGATGAAACATTGACCTTTTAGTAATAATGCACAAATTTCACTTTCAGTATCAACAGCCAAAAATGACTTCTAATTTTTAATGTCTCCGTGATGGGGGATTAACTTTAAACTCCCAAGATCTATTTCTCCAGAGCATCCTCTTCTTTTAAATGATTCTACAAGCGCTAATCTCTGAGAATCAGAGTTGAGCAAGTAAAGATTGGGTCCTCAAAGAGAGAAGATGCTTTTGAAGTCAAAACTTCATCAACTATGATTGCATCTTCTCAGATATAAATATTGCCAATAAAGCATTTTGTTATTGGGGGTGGGAGGGTAGGGGAAGCTCTTAATACACATTACCTCAGCTATAAAAATGGCTCAGCAGAGCCATGCTGCAGGTTCTACTTAGTCATGCTACCACTTTGAATAAATCTTGCCTTCCCCTGTTCTGCCTAAGCGGGTCATTTCTCATGAAGACAACAGAAATGCCTGAGAAGATTTTGTCAGAACACCTTCTCAAAAAACCAAGGTTGCTTATTCCTATTTACCTCACTGTCTCTGAGGTTTGTATCCCCTCCAAATATAACAGTGGTGGACTCAGACTCCTCCTGCATTCTGTTTAACACTATTTGCAGTTGCTTCACGCGCTCCTTAGAGTGGTTTTTAGTGCTCTCCAGATGAGAGGTCATAAGACAAAGTTCATTACCAGATATGCTCACCTGTGTGTGAAACAAAGAGACAATGTTACTATCCACACCATGATAAGTTCACAAACAAAAATCTAATCAAAGTAAATTACTGAATGACTGAACTCTGGTTAATATTAGTTTTACATTGAAGAAAAGTGGCTTACAGGAGGATAACAGGTTTTTAGTTTTGTTTTCAAAGGTTATGAGACTTGAAAATGAAGTACAGGCAGTAACTTACATAAAAGATTTGTTAGTATCAAATGCAACTGGGTTTGTATGTTTGGAGAAGTTTTTCTGCTGTTTGAGACTATCACATGGTAAAGTTAGTCCAGCCTTTCCTGGGATTTTTTGTTTTGAAGTCAGAAACACAGCTGTTTAGTACAGGCTGACTCACTCACATGCACAACCAAAAGGTTCCTCATCATGGAGGTTGTTGGAAAAGGTATTATCTCATGTTTCAGGAGCTTCACTCTCGATTTCTTCAACATTATGACAGTGAAATAACCGTCTATGTTACCTAAAGAGGAACAGGGAAAGAAATGGTTGAGGATACCTTCTGCTGTGCCATAAAGAAGGTTCTGAAAGAGATCTTTTTATCATGATCTGGTAGAATCACGTTAATTTGTAAGATGTACAAAGTCATTAGTTCAAAGTTACATATTATCGGTATGAATTTTTCAGACTTTTTAAATGCAAATATTTAAGAAATTACTTATCTATGGCACTTTTTTGGCTACCGTGCTATCAGTCTTTCAAAATGCAGAAGAAATACAAGCAAGCTTTTCACATGCATAATTTGAATCAAACTATATCCTGATAGCAAACCAGAAAGTAATTTAAGTGCTTCCTTCTTCCCTTTTCTCTTTTCATTCCTACAAATGGTCAGAGGTTTTGGCAAGGCAGACAGAATAAGACCAAACTTACTTTTTCTGGTTTCTGTCTTTCAAAATTGAGGGTTATTTCTTACCTGGAATAATAGTGTAACTGCTTGCTTTCATCTGTAGAAGACAGAGGTGTGGTGGGATAATCTCTTGTAAAAACACGACATCTGGACTGTACCTGAAACAGGCAAGATAGGATTTTAAACTACTGAAAGGTGGTAGTTACACACTAAGGCCAGGGTTTTCAGGTGCACCTTGTCCCAGATATTGTAGGAATCTGTTTTTTGAACAAAGAAAAAACTCTCTCCATCGTATGTCCATGTAGACATATCATCATTGTTAAAAGGGAAGAAACAATTTATCATTATGGACATGGAACTAACACAGTAATAAAATGCATCACTTCCTTACCTTGATCTTGCAAGCATTTGCACAGGTTTCATATGCTACTTACATGAGGAATTCAATCTAAGCAGCAGCTGCAAAGCAGCTTTGAAACATGTTCTGCAACACCTAACTTCTCCGGCAGATCCAACCACCATCTCATTCCCTTACAACAGATTCTCTCAGGTAAATGAGGTCATTCATTTTCTCCAGTCTCATCAATGCCAAGCTCTTTTTATTTCTTAGAACTATGCAATCAGCAGCAGTTCATGTGGGGCAGCAGTCATGAAAATGATGATTTAGACATGACTTTACAGCTGTCCCTATTTTTGCTACACTGCTGAATAGCCCTCCTCTAAACAGGGGAAGGACAAGCCTAAAGCTTCATTTACAGAAGAAAATTATTGTCATTCAAAGTTAATAAAATAAGTGAAAATTGATTTAGTTAAGGGGTTTCTGCTGTTTCAAGAAGAACTTAAATTATCGCTTGTTTAAATAATTTAATTTACACTGATAAATTACTGTATTAAGATAAATCAATTTACGTAATTATTAAATTGCTCATAAATATATTCATGGGGGCTTCCACTAGTAGAACTACAGAAGGTAATCACAGAATCTATCGCTTTTATCTTACCTTGCACATTTTCTTTTTCACATTGTGGCCTTTCACATCGCAAAAAAGATTTTTTTTTACTGAAGTTTCAAAAAGTTTGCTCTAACACAAAGTTATTCACACCACCTGAATGAGACAAACAAGTTTCTTTTGTCCTTCTCTCACATACAGGATGGAAGTATAAAGTATGCTCTTGATGTGTGACTGCAATTTGAACAATATTGTTCATTATAAAAATGTTTTTTAAAGCAGCCATCACAAAATATTTAATCTTTGGGATGCTGCACAGGTTCACACCTCTTCCAACCAGTATATCAGCTATTTAGGACTTATTAAGTGATTATATTGTTGCATCTAACATGAAGATAATTTGGGCATCAAGATTTCATACACAACTAGAACAAGAAGCTTGCCTTCTCCTTTAAAGCAGGATACATGACAATACAAAGACGAAGCTATACTTACAATGTCAGGTAAGAACAGATTCCTCTAGCTCGTTCTTTTAGATTTCCTAGATCCAGCCCATCAATGTTCCAGGTTATCAATGAGAAGCTGCTGTCATCTTCTTGTTGCCTCGAGTCTTCACTATTGACACTGGCATTACTTGTAGTTGCATCTGCTGTGAGGTCAATACTAAAAAGAGTAAGCAAACACTTGTTTGTCAACATGCATAATACTACTCTTCCTGCAATTAACTCCTTTATCGCCTAAAGGAAAGTGTTTTAGATGCATCACAACTTATGGGTGCTCACCTAAAACATATCCAACAAGTAAGTTAACATGTATTGATCTCAACATAATTTAAAAGTGCAGTAACTAAAACATACAGTCATACAGAGCCTTCATACATAGCTGAGGTGTTTTATTTATGGACACAAGATAACACCATTCTGATTTAAGTTAATCAGATGGAGACCTATGTAACCCAAAACACTTGACTAATTCAACTCTTGTAATTCATCCCATGCTAGAAGCAGGCTGAGTGTATTAGTTTTTAAAACACTCTCCAGCATATTAGAAACAAAGAACTGTAGCCTTGCTTTTATGTGCCCATCTTTGTAGTACAGCGAGATTCTTCCAATTGCTGAGCCACCTGGGGAGTTACATGTGCAAACTTACTCTGTGACAGACTGATAGTCCTTTTCTTTGGAAATATTTCCCCCAAATCCCACCTCAAAAACACAGGCCCTGCCCACCCTGTTGATTCGATAAAGACTAAACAACACTGTCAAAGTTTGAGCGCCCAGTCTATTAACTGTTTGCAGACTGTGCTGCTGAATAGAATTAGACTCTACCTGCTAACACATGGTTGGTACTGGTTTTGGCTAGGATAGAGCTAATTTTCTTCATAGCATACTGTGCTGCATTTTGGACTTGTGACCAAAATAGTGTTGATAACACAGGGATGCATTAGCTGTTGTGAGCAGTGCTTACAAAGCGTTAAGGTGTTCTCTTCTTCTCCTAGTGTTCCACCAGTGAGTGGGCTTGGGTGGACAAGAGGTTGGGATGGGACACAGCTGAGAGAGCTGACCCCAAATGACCAACAGGACATCCCATACTATACAACGTTGTACTCAGCAATAAAAGCTAGAGGAAAGGAGAAGGAAGGGGGAACGTTCAGGGTTACATCGTTTGTCCTCCCAGGTAACAGTTATGCATGATGGAGCCCTGCTTTCCTGGAGACAGCTGAACACCTGCCTGCCCACGGGAAGCAGCGAATGAATTCCTTGGTTTGCTTTGCTTGTGTGCATGACTTGCTTTACCTTTTAAACTGTCTTTATCTCAACCTACAAGTTTTCATGCTTTTAACCTTCCAATTCTCTCCCCTATCTCACCAGGGAGAAGGGAGTAAGGGCCTGTATGGGGCTGAGCTGCCAGTTGGGGTTAAACTACAACACTGATCCAATGTAAGTTTCTTGAATAAAAGGAAAGTCTGTAACAAAATGCATTAAATATTATAGCTAAGACTAGATAAACTATATTTTGGCAAAGTTGGGGTACTAGGATTTTGGTTTTAATCACAGAATTTATATGCACACATGAAAATAAGGCCTGGAACCAAAACAAATCTATTCCCTAGGACTTAGTACTGGTTTTGTACTTGGAGCTGCAAAAACAACATAAGATCCCCCTACCACACACACATAATCTAAACTGAACTTTAAAAGAAAAGCAGACAAAGGAGAAGTGGCTAAGGGATATTTAAGTAGGCAAGTAAGGTGGTGTATGCCTCCAACATTTCCATGATGGCTTTTTATATATATTCTGTCACCTGAAGGACTATAAGATGAAATATGAAAGTCTGTGTGGTCTGCAGTGAACTCTCCCTGACTGGGAGGTCTCCAAAGAGTCCTCCCTTTCAACACATCCTGCGTACAACAGCTCAACACAGAACCCACAGTGCAAAGACAGGCAGAGGCCAGAAAACAAAAAAGGGCTTACAATTTGATGCGGATATATTCTAACTCATCATGGACTATAGACCAATGCTAACGTTCAGTAGGCTTGCATTTTTTCATACATGATAACACCATATCTGGTTTTGCTTGATACGCAAATACAGCTTATTCATAACAAAGATCACAAAGGCTCTTCTGTATAACATGCAAGTCTGTGATAAATCTACAGGAAAAAAGTTTCCCTTGGGACTGTGAATGGCAGGGATCTGTAAAAGTTCAACTCCATGTGCAGTTCCATACCCTTGGTATGCCCAACGGGTATGCTCCAAGGTCATCAGTGTGGAACACAGACCCTGACTTACACAGGTACATTTAGCAAGGTGTGCATGCATGTATCATTCTTATTTATAGGAATATAAGTATGTATACACCTAGTAGATGATATATGTGCACAGTTTACACATATGCAAATGCATATACTTTGAGGATGGCAGAGCACTGGAAGAGGCTGCCCAGAGAGGTGGTGGAGTCTCCTTCTCTGGAGACATTCAAAAAGCCTGGACAAGTTCCTGTGCAACCTGCTCCAGGTGGACCTGCTCTGGCAGGTGGGTTGGACTAGATGATCTCCAGACATCCCTTCCAACCCCATATGATTCTGTGATATGCGAACAGTAAAATCTGCCTCTGTATTAGTGTGCAAGGCAAGACCATGAAGAGAAAATTACTCTGTCCCTTCTCTGAAAGCCTCACAATCTACTAGCCCAGTCAGGTGCCTGAGGCACCCACCGACAGGAAATGGGGCCCGCAAGTCTGACAGCCTCTCAAAAGGGGCTGGCCATTCCCCTCCAAGAGGGGAGCCTTGGGGAAACTGCCTGGAAACATAACCGTGAGGCAGGGGAACTACCTGCCTCACCACATGTCACAGGTGCGAAGCCAGGCGGGGGAGATGAGCGCTGCTCCGCAGGAGGCGGACGCCACGACCCGGGATCCTGTCACCCCCCTCCCCGCCCCGGGGGTGACCTACCAGCTCCCGGTCCCCGTGCAGGCCGGCGGCACTTCTCCTGCCGCATCCTCCTTCTCCAGCGGCGGATCGAAATAGGCGTTCAGCGCCCTCTGAAACACAGAGGCAGGTGGCAGGGAAGGGGGCTGCCCGGGCAATCCCGCGTCCCCCCGGGCCACCGCCTCCGCCGCCCCCGGGGCATACCTCCATCTGCCAGTCGTTGCCGGCCAAGAAGCGTCGCGCCACCGCCGCGTCGCTGCTGGTGATAGCGGCGAACTCGGAGCACAGCACCTTCCTCCGCTTGGCGAGGTGCAACGCCTCCTCCTCTTCTTCTTTCGCTTCCTCCTTCTCCTGTCCCGCCTGCGGGCACCGGTCCTCCTCCTCCTCATCATCATCATTCTTCTCCTCCTCCCGCCGCCGCCTCACCGCCGCCTCCATGGCTACCCCGGAAGCCGGGGGGAAGCCCCGCCCGTTGGGGTTGGCGTTCCGGGGCGCGGGGCTGTCTGGCTGTCTGTCTGTCTGGGTGGGTGGCCGTCGGCCGAGCAGGCAGCATGGGGTTCACGGTGGAGAGCCTGAGGGAGGCCATGAAGTACATGGTGGAGTCGCAGGGCTTCGACCGGGTGCTCCGCAAGGTACGGGTGGGGTGGGGTGGGGTGGGGTGGGGTGGGGTGGGGTGGGGTGGGGCGGGGCGGGGCGGGGCGGGGCGGGGCGGGGGCAGCCGTTAACGGCAGCAACGGCTCGTGAGAGGGGACGCGGCGGCCTGCTCCAGGTGGGGCTGCTCGTTTAAAAGCCGCTTTCCCCCCCTCCCCCCCGCCGCCGTCTCCTAGAAGGAGAGGCTGAGGGGAGCTGAGTGAGGTGCGTTCCCCCGCCGGGCCAGGCCGCAGGAGCCGGGGCAGGGCGAGACCTGCGGTGGGTTCGCCGAGCCACCGTGACCTGGCTTCAGGCCCCTCGGGAGCCCGGCCCTGCAGACGTACCCTCTTTTTCCCTAGATTCGGGATATCCCAGTAGGGATGTGGGGCCGTAACACGTGGTAGAAAGCACAGTTATTATTCGATAACTCTTTAAATGCTAAAACTGCCTTCCCGTACCTCTGTGAAGACAAGGATTGTGCTGAGTAGCTTTCCACGAGTTATTTAGTAACTAATACTCATCCCTTCTTAGCACCTGTGGCTAAAGCCAACTTGCAGGACTGGGAAATCATGGAAAAAAAACTATTACTGCTGTTTAAAAATAAAAAAAGTAGCTCGTTATAACATCTGACATTTCACCTTGAACTCAGTCCAAAAACATCAGCACCAAAGTGCTCTGACAAGGCTCAGTATGAAGAAATGTATTTGACTGGTACGGCTCTCATGTAATGCTATATTATGATCAAAAAGAGTTGAAATGACGTTACAGTGTCGTCTTAAATTGTGCAGTAGTGTGGCTGGTGTGTTCTTGAGCTCCTGCGTAGGGTGGTCCTGTGAAACAGTTTCAGTGTTCCCACCAAGTTTTGCAGCACTGGAATTCTGCATTTGATTTCTATTTATTTGTGTAACCATGACATTAAGAGAACTGGTAAATATATCTAAGGAAACCAACCATTTTAAAATTTAGGTGGTTTGCATTGTAGAGGAGCAAGCGGTGCTTTCACTGACAGCTCTGTGATACAGTAATGTAATAGAAAGTAACTATTTGCAAAACAACTACTATTATTTTGTTTCCCCAAGACATTTTGGCCTGATATATCAAAAATATAAAGGTTTAAGTTCACAAAGTTCATTTATTTATAAAGAGTCCAATTAGTTCTTAGTCACTTCCTTACTGTGGTAACTTCACTGTCATTTACCTTAAAATCTGACTAACTGGAGAACAAATGCAACATTTCATCTCATAGAGGAAACATGCTGGAAGTGAGCCTTGGGAGACAAGCTCCCTACCTTGCTCTGAAATACTTTGACTTTTTCTGCAATCTCCTTCTAGAAGCATGATTCTATTAGCACAATCATAATAACAATAAAAGTACAGTTTTGTTTGAATTTAAAGCATCTGCTGTTTTTCTGGGAGATAACTGAAGCCTTTCTTAACTAAATATGACTAAAGACTTTTCCTGTACTGGAGAAGGCAGATGTTAGTCTAAAACTTTTCAGCTCCAGCATCAGACTTTGTTTCTGGTTTAATTCCAATGTGGTATCTACATAGGGCTTAATGACTACGGGTTTTAAAGCCCTTTCTCCAAAGAAGTAGTGCATCGCAGTAGTGGCTGGAATCAGCATAATGTTCACTGAGACAGATGCATGGGAGGACAAGAATCACAGAATCACAGAATCACAGAATCTTAGTGGTTGGAAGGGACCTTTGAGATCATCGAGTCCAAAACCAAAACAAAACCACACACAACACAACAACAAAACAAAAACAAACCACAAAAACAACAACAACAAAAAAACCC
>JAOQGH010000012.1:92530150-92553222 GCA_025769975.1 Gallinago jamesoni | reverse complement strand
TGGGTGTCACATTGGCCACCCTCCAGTCATCCGGCACCTCTCCTGTTGACCAGGATTGTTGATAGATAATGGAGAGAACAGAAGGGCCATGAGAGAACAGAAGGGCCATGAGAAAACAGGTACAGACTAGCAGCTCTGGCTGTGTAAATCCTGGAAGCATTTGAATTCTGAACTATTTTTGTCAAGGAGAGCAGGCAGCTAGTGCCAGATCAGAGCAATGACAAGTGAAACCAGATGCTTTCCTTGCCTTGCTGATGGATTAGAACGCTCCCTGACAGTACTGGAAGCCATCTGCTCCTAGAGTCAAGCGTCAGTAAAGTCCTCATTGGAAATTCTGCCAGAAACTTAAACTTTCAGTCAGTGCAGCACAGCATGCCTGGTTTAGGACTTGGGATTTTCATTGATCAAGGTGCTATTTTTTGTGTTAAGACACTGCCTCAGCAATTTCCCCTCTGCTTAATTCCAGCTTTTTCCATTTGTAGTTGAACTGTGTACTACCTCACCATTTATCTTAGTATCATTTCTCTGCAAAATTTGAATAAACTTTGGCTGAGCTTTTACACTGCATTGTAAATAAGCAATAGTGAAACTGGAGACATTTCAATCTTAATTTCTGTTAAGACTAAAAGGCACAAGTCAGCTCAGCTGATATGATATGGAAATATTTAAGTTTTAAAAACTTTATAAAAAATCTGAAAATTAGTAGTAATTATAATAAATATTATGTCCACATTTCACTTGTGACAGTCTAAAGCTACTTCAAAGTGTTAGTTGTAGGTGTAAATAGATATGCTGAACTTATCCCAGTTACACAACTGCTTTCAGATTTTTTTTAAATACCAGGAATATGAATTTCAGTTCAGGAAAGCCAACCTGATTAGCATCTACAGTGCTCATTTCAAAATACTGGTTTTTACTGAGGTTGCTGTACTATAGTGATTAATGAATTACTGCCAGTTACATTTCCATTTGGTGAGCTAACAAATACACCTTCACAACTGTAGTACACACAGATAGTCAGAGCAGTTTTGTTTTCCTTCTAATCTGGCTTTTCAGTCACAGATTAAAGCAAAAGGAAAATTGAAGAATGTTGTCTCCTAAGCAATTTCTGAGAGCATGGCAAGTATTGAAGTTTTATTAAACTGTTGGTTTAAATATTTATCTGCACTAGAAGTACAATTTCTTCTAAGGCAACAATCTTCTGCTCGAAATTTATGGAAATACCTAATGTGACAATTGAATTGCTGTATTTTCCATCTTCTAATTTGTCTCATGAGTCCAGAATTAAACAAGATTTACTTTCAGTTTTATTCAGGGCAGTATCGGGTGTTGGTACTGTTGTCATTAAGCTTTTTATTCCTTTTTTGGTTGGACAGATGAAACTTCTTTCTGCAACTCCTGGAAAAATTGTTTGTGAAATGAAAGTAGAAGAGGAGCATACAAATAGAGGTGGCACGTTACATGGAGGCTTGACAGCCACACTTGTGGATGTGGTGTCAACAACAGCGTTGCTGTACACAGAAAGAGCACTGCCTGGGGTCAGTGTGGACATGAACATCACGTAGGTATCACCCACCATGTTTACCAGAACTTTTCTTCCCCTAACACAATACTGACTCCGTTGTACTTCATTTTTGTGCTGTAGTACTCGCTTTGAAAAGGTGTTTCCTTTTTCAGAAGTCTTGTTTTGGTAAATTACGGGGGGATTGCGTTTAAGGATATTGCTGTTTGGTTGCAAAATTCAAGTTGGAATTTCTTAAGCTTTTATTTGTTATATACATTTAAGAGACAGTACCTATTCATTCATAGAATGTAAAGGGATGTTGATGTGGTAAATTTTAGTCTTATGATATTGGCTCAATTTCTGGTTTTGCTTGTGAAGGTATGTTAGAGTGTGTCCTTAGACTCCAAAATCAAGCAGTGTTCTGTAAACCCTTTTTTAGTATTAGTCCATAAAATGTTAAAACAGGAAAAATATTAAAACAGTAAATCTGTTGCATGCTTACATAGAGCTTGAATTACAGATTCAATTAAACTTCTCTCTGGAGGAATATTGCTTTGCTCCAGGTCATTTGAAGGCAGTTTTATACTGAAAATAGTTCTTCCTATAATGCAAATTTAAAGCACAGTGTCTATCAAAAAAAAAAAAAAAAAGCTGTTCTGAGACCTTCTTTGATCATGCTATTACAGCTTGTCAGCTTTGCTTCATTACTTTTAATGACGAGATTATGACTAGTTGGAACTAAAGTAATCCTACTTGGAATAACTAACACAGAGCATTAAAAATCTTGGAAAAGTAACTCCTCATCAAAACTGTCTTAAAAGAACCAAAACCAAACTTTAAAAGTGTCCAGGGAGTGATCTGTATCTTTACCAGGTTCCCTCTTTTGCCCCCCAACACCTTCTGATTTCTCCACTGGGAAGGTGGGACTGGAGGATCTCTTTAAGCATTATGCTACTTCTGTAACGACCAGGAAATTGCTGGAAATGAAAACCCGAAATTCTCCTAGGATTATGTTTTTTTTTTACCCCTGCAGCAGTATCACGAGGCCAACTTCCGAATTATTGACACTGTCAATTATACCTACCCAATTACAAGCCCCTACAAGGGCTAAAATATAAAGAAACTGCTGTCTCTGGAGATGATCCAAAACGATAGAGTAGCATAATCTTTAGGAATTGTTATTTGAAGCAGTATTAACAGCTTTATTTAACCCAGACTACTGCTTTCATTGAACAAGTGATATTGGATGTAAAATACGGCTATAATACAACTTTTCCCTTTTGGGGAAAGAGCTTTTTAAAAAATTATCCTAAGAAGGCTATTTCAGTAATGGAAAGAACAGAGAGAAACAGAGAAACTTTTTTTTTTTGAATCAACAGAGGATCAGAAGCAGCCTCTGAGAATGAACCAAGATTGAAACCCTGCCCCCTGTCAACTGATGGGGTTTGTGCTACATCATCATTAGGCATGACTGACATATTTTTGACATGGTGTCATGTATAAAAATGGACTGGTTGATGAAATTTATCTCAATAAGATTTATATCCAGCTGTTGTATATTCTCTGTAATTCCCACATTTGAATATTGTTCCCTTACCTCAGCTCATGCTTGGATCATATTGCTCCTAATTCTTTCCAGGCGTTTTGTTGGGGAATTTCTTCCGATTCCCTGGAGACTGTGTATTAAAAGCACAGCCTCCTACTCACCTAAATAAAAACAGAAAGTTATCTAATGAATGGAAACACCATTAAACCTGGGAAGTTTGAAGGCCTCCCAGATTTCCATGACTTTTCCCTGACCAGAGTATGGGAAGCAGTTAACCTATGCTTAGATTCCATGTATAAATGACCTTCCAGAGCCTTTGTAACAGAGACATTTTGCAGCTGAACCAGCCAGACTGGTTTAGAAAGGCTGCAGGGAGCCAGCAGTGGCTGGAATAGGACTTAGAGCTGAACTTTTAACTGAGATCTTTGATATCCAATTGTTTCTGTTCCAAAATGGAACAGTACTTGGTTCCTCAGAACCAAACCAATGGGTGTCTTTTTATCCTCTGTTTTCTCAGGGAACTCTTACACTGAATTACCATTGCAGAACAAGGCCTTCTTAGAAGTGGGGATTTGCGAGCAGGCAGTTACAGAGAGATGTCTTTTCTTTTTTTTTTTTTTGCCAATTCCCTTCATGATAATCTAAAATGCAGGACTGTTCTTGGATTCATGCTTTGTACAGCTTCTTACCCTGTTCATTTTGTTCTTCATTGAAGATATACTTCTGCTGCTAAGATTGGAGAAGAGATACTGATTACAGCTCAGATTTTGAAGCAAGGAAGAAATCTTGCATTTGCCACCGTGGATTTAACAAATAAGGCGACAGGGAAGTTAATTGCACAAGGTAGACATACAAAGTATCTAGGAAATTAATATAAGAAAGTAATTTTAAAAATAATAATGTTGGGCTTAAGAAGATTTTCTCACGCAATAAAACATCATCTGCACAAAGTTGTGATAGTCTATATAAAGTGAACTAGTCTCACTTCCATAATAAACAAATTTCTTGATTACCATCAAAATTGCTGCAAACCTGAAATTAGTGCTTATTTTGGGATGAGCAACAGTGTGACAGCACAGGGATGCATCTATTATTTGCCTTTCATCAATGCAGCAGAAGGAAAGAGCCCTAGGACCACCCATATGGTTTAACAGCATGACAGTGTTTTAAGAGATTTCTGTTTTCTTTGCCTGTGGTGTCGTCGTGCGACAAAGCAACCAATTCTTCAGGCCTGTCACCTCCCATTCAAACACTTTGTACACTTAAAAACTAACCCATTTGTTCTGTAAGATGGTAGTACAGAGTTACTACAACATAGCGTGAAACTGGTTTCAAAGTGTAAAGCAGGCCAATACAGAATGTAATTTACTGATGCTGTAACAAATTCAAAAGCATGCAATAAAGCTTTCTGAAACTACCTTTTTAAAGATGATTTGATGGTTTTGTGATCTCTTCGCACTGAGTAAAAGCTTCTGAGCATGGCGTGGTTGAGAGAGGCTGTGTGGAACCCTTATACACAAATTCACCTGAGATTTCATCATCATCTCCTTGTGATTCCTGAATGTGAACAGGCAGTTGCATCACCTCTACCTACCGAAGTTCTGGCTATATTTGTTTAAAAATCATCAGCTGAGAGTTAGAGACATATCAAAATAAAAGTTTGGTGAGCCTTTCATCAGGTAAAGGCTGTCGATTGTCTGACTTGGGTGTGAACATGGTAGAGTTAAGCTGCTGAATTAATTCATCAGCTGAAGATGCATCTCCTCATGCACTGCTGTGGGCAGGTTTAACTGTTTTCTTCAGATCTTGGGAAGGCTGTCACACTGTAATAAAAACAGTGATGCTACATTTCCAGTGCAGGTTTACATAAACCATGACTTAAGTTTTTTTTCTCTAGTGGGAGATTTGAAAAAGTTAATCTAATAAAGGGCACTCATAATTCTTTTTGTCATAGAAAGTGACTCACTGTTTTAGTGATGTGAATTTTGTGATTAAATGTGCAGTAGGGTGTTTTTTGTGCATTCCTAAACCTAAAGAAATAATTTCCAATGAGTTGTGACCCCTTCATGCAGATTGGTTTTCAGAATGAAATATATTGGAAATCTTTCCAAAATTACTTTCCAACAAGTGATATAGCTGATAATTTACCCTTCAATGGAAGTTCTCTAAAAACAAACAAAAAAAAACACCAAAAAAGAAACCAAAACCAAAAAAACCTACAGTGGACCAGTTGTTTGTGGTATATACAGTCTCAATGGAAGCTTTTTCTCTGATGCTGCCTCAGAAATACACGGCTTACATGCCTGTGGCTAGTTAAACTTTTAGTAGCCTTCACCTTGCAAGAGGTGAAGGAAATAGAAGTGAGGATTAAAACAGCTCTGCCGACTATGATAAAGCCACTCCCCTCACTGGAACACAAGAGTGGCTTTGACTATTATCTGAAATAAAAGGCAGAGGATGACAGTGAAGGAGGTGCTGAATTCAATACGTGCCAGAAGATTCAGAAGGCTCTCAGCTCTGTGTGCTGGGGTAACCCTGTACTGGTATAGCTCTCCCACTGCAACATAACATGGTTTCCCTCATCAAAGCCGGCCGCCTGGGGAACCTGCCGTAGTTAAGTGGTCTCATTCTATCACTTGGCATTCGTTATATCTACATAATTACAACTGAAAAGTGCCCAGGCAAATTAAGAGTGGCAAAACTCAACATGGAAGCAACAGCATCCTCTTGTTCCCATTCCAGCCTGGCAAAGGACTGTTGCAGGCTGAGAGGGAAACAAAAAAACCCAACCCCTTCCTGAAGTAGTAAGCGAATTCTCTTCTCCCTTGTAACAGACTATTCAACACAGTATTTTAGTGCTGCCTAATTAATTAGAAAGAGGGACATCATTAATATGTAGGCCAGTTATTTTAGAAATGGTTCATTAAACTGACTATTTTAAGACAACCTTGTCTGCTATCCCTCCAGCAGCATGCTGACCTCATAATTTATTTCACAACTTAGGCTTGCAGATGATCGTCAAAGTAACTGTCACCATTTAGCTTGCTTAATGATTTGAGAGTAAGCTCAAACATCAGACTTAATATTTGGAAGTGTTCTTTATTCATTTCGCCCTAACCTACATGTTGGAAAGCCTGTATCGTAGCTGAGTCTGAAAGGAAGTAAGGGGAAACAATCACCGCAGTAAGGACAAAGGGCACGTGGTTCCACCTGGCAGCAGAACAGAGACCTCCTGTGGGGCTGACCTGGTTCCATCACTGCAGATTTCAGCATAACTCCCTTACAAGCAAGCAAATAAAGTGACTTGATGAGATCACCTTTGAGTCTTACTAGTACACCAGATTACATACCCAGTAACTGACAAATATCTGTAAGCTCTGTATTTTGCAGCTGCAAATGAGAATCTCCATCCCATGTTGTGCCCCTTTGCTTGGTTTGGGTGGTTTTTTTTAAGCACACTAAATACCTAAACCATACTCCTTAGTGTCTCGAGGTCTGTCCCTATGGAGGGCCACACTTTTCATATAGTGTTACATGACAAGTTGTGGAACAGTTTGTTGCTACCAGTGTAAGTAACTGCAGCTTTTCCACTTCGTGCAATATATCGGTCAGCCAAGCTGTTTTCACACTACTGCTGTTGCATGAATGCATTCAGACTGACAGCCAGGTATTTGCACCATGGTGGGACTGTGCATTGCAGGTCCCTTGAGAAAATGAGGGATCAGAACCGAATTCCACTGGCTTTTAAAAGCCAAGAATCCAGATACTAATCAGGGCACATACCAAACGCAGATTAAGGTGCTGTGAGGAGGGATGTAGTCATTCAGGATTCCAGCTCTTAGGAAGAAGCACTTGTCAGTGATAAGCTGGGGAGAGGAGAGGGTAAGAAAGTTTAACGCTTGTTTCAGCAGCAATGTCCTATCAGAACTCCTGGTTAGTCTTTCAGTTTGAGCCACCTTTCACAGAGGTCTCATGGCTGAGCTGCTTTACCTTGGTTACTCTGCCAATTTAATTACAAGCTAGTTGGTTTACAATTCTCGAATTGGCAAGCACTACTACCTAAAAGAGGGGGGAAAGGGGGGAGTAGGGAGAATTAGGTTGTTAAGTAACTGTTCAGAACAGCAGTTCAGTTCTGTTCAGCTTCAGTGACTGGCTCCAAGCCACTGCAAGGGCATATGGAAGAATTTCCAACTGTGTTTTACCACTAACCATTTTAGAATTCTCTATCTGCAGAAACCATTTAGCTAGCGGAAAGAAACCCCCAAACCCTTTCCTTACCTCACTGTCCATGGGAATGAATAAAAAAAACCAACACTCTGATTCCTATTTTGCTACCTAAGAGTCCAGGGATAACATGACAGTTACTACCTTTGTGACCCTGTAACGTACTCACTGAATGACTCACTGTTGTTAGCAGATCCCCTGGTCCCAAGCTGCCACGGTTGTTGGGATGCTGCAGAATATAGTTATGCCCTAACCTGAGCAAGTCACCAACAAGCTCCAATCAAACGAGACACACTGACTATCCTCCAGAAAAAAAGAGAAAAAAAAAACAAAACAACAAAAAAACCCTACCCAAACCACCAGGCCTACTTTTGTTCACCAAAACAGTATGTGCAGTAAGACTCTGAACTTTTTGATTTCTTTTGCTTAAAAGCAGTAGCTGCTTGAACAGATTTAAAAATCTATTCCATGAGTCCAGAAATGCAGCTTGTAAAGTGGGTGCTCTAGCATGCAGTAATTGTGCTCAAATTAAGAGACCTTTCCATATGTAAATCCTTTCCAAGCAGAAGTAGGTCATAGATTTCTTCAGCCCTAAAAAGCATTTCAGTCAGCCATGCAGAACAGAAATTAGGCTTGCTTATCAACTTTGCTTGCTTCAGTTAACGTGTAGAGCTGATGAACCCCTCCACATCAGCCTTGGGAACTCCCAGCTGCGGTGCCCAAATGGGAAAGCAGCACCCACTAGTGTAAATGGAACTGTGTTTTCCTCCTTAGTGTTCCTGACAGCAGAGTCCATCCACACTCCAAGAACACCACACCAAGAAAGATTTAAACACCAAACTGATACAAAGCACCCAGTCCCTGTGCAGCACAGCAGAGCAAGAGCTAAGGGAACTTCCAGTTCCACCCTAGAGGCTCTGTCTGCTCCTTTTAGCTCACAGTTGTGCTGAACTCCTGCAGCAAAGCGAAGCAGTCTGGCAGGTACAAGACACCAGCAACAAGCTGAGGCCTTGCTCTTGCACCACCAGCACAGCATCAAGTGGTACAGGAGCAAACAAATGCCAAACCTTACAGAGAAATGTCCTTTTTCTGTGCTAGTGACACTAAGGCACAAATAACTATTGGCCTTATGGTCTGGGAAAGGGCGGTTTGTATGTGAAGATTACTAAAATGAAAAACTCATTTATTCCACAAAAGGAGTGCTAGAATAAACACCACTCAGGCTAGCGCCATGCCTCAAACACCCATGCTAAACTTAATGTTTGTACAAGCAGTTCTGTCCATCTCACCATGTTTTTGGTAACAATCATGCAATGGAAGAAGCTTGACAAGTGAAGGGAAACTATAAAGCCATGTACAGGCTATGACATTTAAGTAGTTTCTCCTCACCATCTCAGAAACACCCGACACAAGCTTCCCTTCATCAGACACTTCATTTAGATGCAAGAGATTTAACGGGCCTCTGTCAACTTCGTTTTGCTGCCTCCAATCCCTGCCCCATTCGCACTTGCCAAGTTCACATGACAAATCCTCAAGCAATAGCCTGGTAAAACTCCCATACTCAGGTGAGACACTGAGTGTATTTCAGTTCTGGGTATTAGCATATCCAAAGGAGCTACAGAAGTAGCTGAAAGCAGGTAGTAACTAAAATTCTTGTCTTATACAAGAGGCCTTTTTGTATTTGGAAACATCTCCACTGAACAAACTAGTGAGATTTGAACAGTCACAAGCTGTGCTTTGTAAACATTATTTTGTGAGAGAAAACTTCAAACTGTAGCCTACCAAAAAGTCACTAAAGAGGGCCTTAACCAAAAAGCTATTGTGAACTGCTTCCCCTCGCTTCTGAAGGGTGCTTTGCTGAAGTAACTTGGAAGAACGTTCTGAGATTGAACTAGAAGCACCATGGAAGAGTGGGACAACTTCAAATTTCATCTTTTCCCTCAGAAGTCATCATACTGGAGAGACAACTTTCAAAGATGCCAAATGATTTAAGAATGAACTCCTACACTCCCTGAGATTCTTATGCTCTGAAGCCTGTTGTTCCCCTTCATCATCTCTCTCTCTCCCTCCCTCCCTCCCCCCCAAGCTTACACAATGCAGATGGCTATCAACTCAATCCGACAGCACAGCCAAAGCATAATATTTGTTACCTGGGCAGAATAGATCACATTTACCAAAATTAGTATTATACAACTATGTTCTCCCAAGAAAGCACAGCATTTTTTAACTCTGGGATGACTGTCACAAACAACAAATGAGTGTCTTTATGCATCCCAAACAAAACTAAGAGAGTGATTAAACTGAACAGGTTGTTCCCTGTAATAGAAAGAACTAAAGTTAAGTATCACACCACTGCTGACACTTAAGCAGCATTGTACAGAGCCACTCAGGCCAATATCTTGAAGCTTCTTTTAAGAGAAACCAGAATGAAGAAAAACAGAATTACCAATGCAAGAAGTACTGAGTCATTTGCTTTGCTAACCAAGGTAACTATGGCCTTATTCTCACTACTGTGAGATGATGTCCAAAATGACAAATTAAGAAGAAAACAACGGGACTGCACTTAGGAAGCAAAAATCCAAATTTATGAAACTTCAATGGTCAAGACCCTACAAAACCTAATCTCAAGCTTCATGTGGACACTTAGTATTACGTGTTGCAGGTCATTCAAAGAGACACAAATTTAGCTGGGAAATTTTAAGTACTATTAGCAGGTATGGTGGTTACTAAATATTCCAGAAAGTCTTCGCATCCTGTAGACTGGCATTTTCAAGGTTATTTCTTTGTAATTTAAGACATTTATAAATGTGAAGCTGCATATTTCAGGTGTCGTTTTTCTAGGGTGCTCCAGTTTAGCCTGTAGGACCTTATGACCAAAGAACTAAAAAGATCCATGTACCAATATGACAGTAAGATACTAATTTGATTATTTCTGACAATTACTTTTCAGAACAAACATACTGCCTGCATATGTTAAGAACACCTTTGCCACTAATCTCTGTTAATCTTAGTATCATTTTACATTCTGTACATTTTCAGTGTTTGCAAAGGGTGATACTGTCAAGATGTAGGACATTACTAAAATTCAATTAATATAATTTGCATAAATAAAGCCAGACATCTTTCACCTAATTTATTTAAGTTCCAATTTTTCCAATTCCAAACAAAAGCTAAATACAAGTTTTAAACAGGTAAGCACTAGTTTTATCCAAAGGGAGCAGGCTTATGCAGTTTTACTCCAGTAAAGTACTCAACCCTTAAGCAGAGCCTTCTTTGTCATCAAAACTATACAGTAGTCTTCCTTTTCTCATTGCACAATCTTAAAATGTTCTGTCAGAACCAACTTTTGACACTTCAACACTATTTTACATTGTTTTATAATGTCTATTTCAAAAGAAAAAAAAACCTCAATGGGTTTTCCATAAGAAATGTTTTAGAAACCAGTATTTCCTGCACAGTTCTCCTGCAAGTTTATAAGTCTCAACTCTCAAGAAAAAATAATCCTCTACCAACATTGTTTCTGCAGCTATTATTTAACTTTATTTTTAGCTGCTTTAGCGACTTCAGACTCCTCATCTGTATAAATGCATCCAACTCAAAAGAATACTTTCATACAGTTATACAGCAACTTGGGGAAAGAGATCCAAAACGAAAGTGCCAGTAAACTTAGACATGGCCCAGCAAAATAAAAGAGGCAAAAAAATGCCTATACATTAAATGAGATGCTTTTTTTTTAAAGAAAGATTTCTTTCCCACATTTACTTCCTATTGTAATAGCCACTTTTCTGTTCATTAAAATGAATGATAGTGCTCTTTGATACAATCATTAACAGCAAAGCTACAAGGCTTTTATACCCGTTATATGCACTTCTCACCCTCCAAGTACTGATGGTTAACATTATAGATGTTAGGGGGCATGACCAGCACAAATGGGAACACCACCACAAATGATCACCTTGTGCCTTCGGATACATTTGTTTCAGTGTACAGTCCCTTCATTTCACATTTTAGGAAGATGCTGATGCAGTGCAGAAGCGCGCAGAGCACCCTCTCTTTCACAAGGTCCATGCAGAAAACATCTAAAAAAAATTGTAAAGTTCTGAGATACAAATGATAAAAAAAAATCCAGGATGATCAAGTTTCACAATGTATAGTGTTCTGAACATGAGTCCATTTTCTTCTAAATTCTGAAAGAATAAAGTGGTGAGGAAAGTGAAAAATCCACTGCTGCATTCTGTGATCTTCCCCATTTTGCTGGCCAGTACCTTACTCTGGCATGTAAGGACGGAGGTGATCCTCTATGGTACCAACCGTCCAGTGAGTGAGCTGCTCCTGTGGCAGGTACAGGCAGATGCTGCATAACTTGAAGATTGTGGCTTTGTTTTTTGGAGTCTAGAGGCAAAGAAAACCCAAAGAAAAGCTATTAAACATGAAAGTTAACTCAACACTATAGGCAGACCTCCAGCAGATCCACCCCAATCATTAGCTTGCTGCTGCTTGTGGAGGAACATACTCATTTAAAAGCCAGTTTCGTCTGTATAAACCACCCGAACTCAAAATTAGCCCATGACTTCTAGTGCCTAAAGTATTTTCCTTATTCTGTTCATTCTTAACTTGAATAATTTCTGTAATATCAGCTAAATTAAGTCAATGTTTTAATTTTTGCAGAACATTTTGTAACTTACTTGATTTCTAATACAAGAACATTAAATTAATTCTATATGAACACATCTGTGGCCCATAGCTGATCTTTGCATGTGAGAATCCTATTTATAAAAAGTTTCCTCAAACTGCTGAAATGGAAGCACAGATGCATGATCAATTTTTTTCTCTTAGAGTATTCTGCAATAAAATCACAATGTTCCTAAGAAAAAGCCTGTTATGATTAAAACACACTTCTAAAAAGAGGGACAAAATAAGCTTACCTGCAAGTGCTGTCTGTCAATGAAGAGAAACACTGACTGGTTAGGGTTGTTGACAACAATTCCAGTCTTGTCCTTTCGGCTCAGAACATGCAGAAACTGTTTCTCATAGTCACCGTGATGAAATTCAAACTTGGCCTGCGTTGTGTGAGGGAGGGGAATAAAATATTTGTGAAGATAAAGTTCACATTTAACCAATTAACTTCCTTCAATCTGGGGCTTTACAACCATTTTTGTTTCTTTCCTTTTCTCTTCTATGAAAAGCAGAAAACAGGGCCACAGCAAAGATGACACATTTGAGTCTTGACAGACTTTAAAGAATTCCCTAGTTTTGTTCTGCTGACACTGACATTAGTCATTGCAATGACGTATTAATAATTCAAAGGTATGACTTAACTGCATATATAAAACCAGATTTAGCTTGTTCTGTCAGAACATGCCTGTGCACTAGTATCCCACATTTCCTCCAATAACTGCCTATGACTACAGAAGCAGCACAGGAAATACATGTAACTGTTCAAAAATCAGGATGTAAACAGCTGAAGCTAGCTACTGAAAAAAGTCTAAAATGTTTGAAATTTATCTCAAGTAAAATTATAATGCAAAAATTCCATCTCAGATCCTTTTTCATAAAAAAAAAATACAGCCACTTGGGATACTCACAGAACTTTAATGACACAATCATATTTAGACAGAGATTTGATTGTCCTAAGAGCCACATCTAATTCACTTCATACTAAGGTCCTTCAGAGGCTTAAATTTGGAAGCGCTAACGCAATAGTGCATAAAGGTAGGAAGCAGAATTGGGCACTCAAAACACTGACCATATCAGCTTATTGGTTAAGAAGAGAGCATATTTATCCTCCCCTCCAGGTGTAAGTTAATTATTGACATTAAAAAACAAAAATAAATACCTGAACAGGCCTAAAGGGTTCATCAGATCCCTTCCACCGAGAAAACAGGAGACAGACTATCTTCTCAATATCATTACGAGGCCAAAGAATGAAGTCCATCTCCTGGGTACAGCCGATCACATCCTGTAAGTAGTAAAGTTCTGAACTTAATATTCCTTCCATTAGTCCAAGATATAGATAAGCAACTTATCTATACAGGCATGTAATTTAAAGGTGGCACTTATTACCATGTTGGTGTAATTTTCCTTTTGTATTACTCATAGCACAGCTAAAGTCCTCCTTGCCTTCCACTGAGTTTTAATATCAGTATCCAGTTCCTATACATTCCAGCTTTAGCTAAACATTAGCTTCCAATGAATTTTCCAATATTCATAAAGCAAAACCACCTAGTCATAAAGCAAGTGTTGTTGCAAGAATTAACACATGCCTACTAAAAGACAAGGATGGCAAGAAGATGTAATTCCCAAGTCATATCTGAATGAGACAGATTAAAGGTAAAGCTTGAGCGCTACACATTTAAACACAATTTCAGAATACATATGCTGTTACCCTTTAAACTAGACCCCATAAACACGTGCCCTCAGAACCCTCACGCAGTGGAAGAGTTGAGAAAATAAGAACAGCAGGATTAGCCTTAACGCTCACAAAGAAAAGCACAAGTGTTGAAAACAAACTAAAATTCAGCAAGTGTAAAAAGTAACTTTACCCTGCGCATAGACTGGTAGCGGGGTGCATGAAGCTGTACTACATCCTTCTGCAGAAGCTCTAAGGAACTTTCCAAAGAATAGCTGGAATCCCGCACACCTTTCAGGATATTTTCTTCATAATTATTGGTCATGACTGGTATCACTTCAGACACTTCAAAAAGCGCTGACTTTTTCTTCTAAAAAAAGCACAGGTTACATTAAGATTACAATCCTTTCTAGTCAATTATAGAGAACAATTTATTTCAGAATTTATGATTTTCTGTTAGCATTCATGCATAAAGTGCACATTACAAGTTAGGACTTTGACACAAACAGCACAGATTGACATGCAAAATTCTATAAATTAAACGTAATTGGTCCAACAACTTTTTATAAAAAGTTGAACATGCTTTTGTTTGTAATCTCCAAAGATACAGATTTACATGCCAATCCTGCAAACAAAGTCTTGATCTATTTAAAAACTACAT
The DNA here is from genome assembly GCA_025769975.1 of Gallinago jamesoni. Lineage (NCBI taxonomy): Eukaryota > Metazoa > Chordata > Aves > Charadriiformes > Scolopacidae > Gallinago > Gallinago jamesoni. The sequence continues at coordinate 92,538,938 of JAOQGH010000012.1, read as the reverse complement.
GAAAGACAAAGCATGTTTTATCAAATAACCCTCCAAACCCCCAGCCAGAACATACACAACAGGAAGCTATTTGCCGACCAAGCTAAACTCCTACTGTAAGCAAGCTAGTACTGGATGGACATCTTCGCTGTCATAGAAGCAAATTTTAATAGGATTTAAGACAGGCATTTGCAACGAATTTCCACAAAGCAACCAGAAAGTAGCATGAGTGCTCCAACTAAAACCACTGAAGTCATATCATCTAAGAAAATCTAATTGATATCACTGCTTAAAAATCCATTTCTCTTTATTACTATGAGACAGTGCCAAGAAATTACATCCCACTACTTTCATCTCTGCACTAGAACTGATGAACAAAGGCAAACTGAATTTAGGAATTTCAAGAAAACTTTTAAACAAAAAAAATAATCAAAGAACAGAGTCTTCATTAAAAAAACAGAACTATTACAGCAAATGCAAAACTATACATCTGAGGGGATTATAAAATTTCAGTGCATTATGTACTCTGTTGCCATTTGCTTCCATCTTCACTTCCTCATTTGTTCAGCACATTCACTTACTATAAGCACCTATTTTTCCTCGCTTTCTGTGGGTGGAAACTCTCCTACAATTCCAGGTCCACAGTCAGCTTTAGAAATACCACCAGGCTTCCCACCCCAGCCCAGATGCACAGCATCCAGAAGCAGCAAACAAGGTTAACAAGCTAATGAAGACTTCCTCCTTCCCCTTTCTGCTCCCTTTCAAAATGGTAGCAGCAGTTTCACATATGCCTGCACATTTGGGCCATTTCAGTATTGCATTTTGTGACTCCTCCCTTCAACTGCCAGGGAGCTCTGCTCTCCTTCCCTTCTGCTTCAAGCAGATAACCACAGCAGCTTTAGCAATCACTCCAGCCTGGTCTCCCTTCTCAATTCAACTGTTCACAGCCAACAACTATGCAATTCAGACCTCCATGAGGCTTACTGAATTACAGTATTAAGTTCTATAAATATTTACCCAATATAGAAGTTATCAAGTAAACATTTTATGAGGCACTGGCACCCTCTGCATTACAAGACTACAAGCATACAAAACGCAAAACCGACAAACACTAAGTAAATATTATTGCAGTTCGAAATTAAAAAAAAAACAAACATTTAAAAGTCAATGGAATCTATTAAAGATACACCGTAAGACATGATCAGGCAGCAAGATTTTGCATAGTTACCACACATTGCAACAGACAACACAGTAACAGAAACATTAAAACCAAGTTACCTTGTCTTTGAACACAAAGGCAATGTACATCTTGAAGTCAAACTGGTCAGCTAAAGATTCTTTTTTCTTTCTAAGCTGAGCACGAAGTCTGTTCAGAGCTTGTTTCTTTCGGGAGTTTGGGTCCCCCATTTTGTAATACAGGTGGTACTAAAGCCTTTGGAAACTGTCACTAAACTATGGGCACCTTTTCATAAGACTCAAGTACAACAGAAACAAGTCATTTTATTCCTGCTAATACGACTGAATAGATAAAACGCGAATGTAACCCAAAACCGCACCTCAGGCAGTATTTTACAAGAATGTCGTACTGGATGGGTCAAGAAACAAAGTAAGTAGTTGTCCAGCCATGGCAAGACAAGAGATTTTATGATAAACCAAGAAAAAAAAAACCTAAGAATTTTGAAGAGAAAAATTTGAACAGTTTAGCCGCAGGAATAGGTGGGTAAGAATGAAAAAAAAACCCAAACAAATCTTATCACAATTTATGTGTACAATAAAAAGCAACTGGCACAAGCCCAATCCATGGGGGGGGGTATCTTTGCTCTGCTTACAAAAAAAAAAAGCTGAAATTACAAATTGCGTTTTACCCCAGCCAGATTCATGACTCTACTGATTATTATTCTCAGCTTGCCACTATTGCTATGTTGCCCGTCTTTTTTTTTTATTATTTAGAATTATTACACTTGGTGGAGAGCAGAGAAAAGGGTGCAAAGGAGGAGTGCACATCCTGGGAGATAGGTGATTTCTCTGCCAACAAAATCAACTACAGACAACACAGTGCTGGTTTGCAGGGGAGCAAAGAGAAAAAACAGCGGAGTCATTTCCAAATTCATCCTGCTCATCATCAGGCACATCATTGCCCTGAGGCTACTGCTGCCAAAGAGAAGAGGGATCATGATGGCCATAGACGAAGGGTGCGCAGGGGTTCAAAGGACAGTATTATCTCACCTAGAGACTAAACACCCAAACCAGTGCCCCAAACCCAGGCTCCTTACTAGTGGGAGAGCCCTACATGCCCCAACACCTCACACACTCCCTGGGCTGCTGATCCCCCGGGGAATCCTTCTCTCTCTGCTGCACTACACGGCGAGCAGGGCTAGCCCAGGCTGTGCATGGCCAATGCTTTTTGCTTCTCCTTAGGCCTCTCTACAGGAGACGGCAAAGGCTGCAGCGGGCGGCTGGGCCCAGGGCAGCAGGATGGACACCCGCAGTCGCACGGCCTCTCCCCTCTCACTTCATGGTCACGGCTCAGAAAACATGGAGAGCTTTGCTCCTGCTATTCTCCCAAAACAGGTTTTCGGTGTCAAGATTTTTTTTTTGTGAGGTTTTTCTAAATTGCAAGGCTAGGTTGCAATTTTAAACCTCTAAAACACCCTCCCCCCAAAAGCAAATCCCCAATTATCAGGTTATTTTCTTCCTCTCTCCAGACATTTTCCCCCCCTCCCAGTGTTTAATTAGTCGGGGTTAAAAGTTTTTTAGGTTAGCAAATTTGTCAGACCAGGTTAAGAAGAGGGGAAAAAGTATTTCCCCTTCCTCTCCTGACAAATAAAAAAAAAAAAAAAAGAAAAAAAGGAAAAAAGGAAAACAAAAAAAAAAGGAACCCCTCCTGAAACTTCCCCCCCCCCAACTGAAGCAAGAGACTGAGAGACTCAGACAAGAGACCGAGACCGTGGCTCACTCGCTACCCGCAGCCGGCAGGCGCAGGAGGAGCAGTGGAGGCGGCGGCGCTGCTAGCAGCACGGAGAGGAGCCATGTCAAGATAAAGCCACGAAGCCGCGGAGCCCCCCCATCCCTGCCGCAGTGGACACGGTGACCGGGCCGCCCGCTCTGCCGCTGCTCGGCCCCGACCTGGTCCCCATAGTCTAGCTCAGAGCCCCGGTGCCGGGGAGTGGGGAAATGGTGGCGGAGAGAGGAAGAGGAGGAGAAGGAGGAAGAGGCGACGGCGGCAACGGAAGGAGAAGGAGGAGACGGCGGCTGGTCCCTGCGCTAGTGGCTCCTACGGAGGGCGGCGGGCATAGAGATCCCGGAGCGGCGGAGGAGGAGGACGGCCGGAAGGAGGATGGAAGGGCTGAGGAAGAGCCTCTCTTCGCCCAGGCGGTCCCGGGACGTCCTCGAAGGCGACGGCCGGATGGAGCGTGAGCGCCTCGCTCTGCGCCTGTGCCCCGGCAGGGAGGGAGCGCGGAGAAGAGCTGCGCAGCCCGCACCGACCTCGCAAAATGGCAGCGCCTGAGTCACACGGGCACCGCCCTGCCCGCACTGCGCAATCGCGCTGGGGCGGCGCGTACCAAGCGCTCGGGGGAAGGGGGGTGTGAGTGGTGTGTAGAAACATAATCTTAGGTTCTAGGCAGGACGGCTCAGCGGTAGCTCCGCCAGACACGGACGCTCCCTTTAGTCACGACATTGAGGAGAGCAGATCCGCGGCGGAGCCTCTCCCAGCCGCCGGGAAGCTGGGTCGCTCTTCCCTGCTTTGAACCCCCCCCCCCCTCCCTCCCCGAGCTGCCACGGCCCGTGTCACCGCCCTCACGCCCCCGCGTGATGCCGGGCGGGGTGCAGCCCGCGGGACAAGGACCCGGATGGGGTTGCTCAACGCAGTTTCGGGGAGCGGGGGGGCCCGCAGGGCAAGAAGGTGAAGAGGGACGAGAGGAACGTGGCCCTGTCCCCCCCTCCCCGCCTGAGGTGGTATCTGCCCGGGCACACCCAATCTTGTCCCACTTGTGACAAGTCGCGTCGCGATATTACTGGTAAATAACGTTTTTTAAGTCTTGTAGTGCCGCGTTTTGTTTAATTTCGTTCTTTGAAGGGTTTGGTTTCAGCTCATCGTGCATGTGTGAGGTAAAATTTGAAAAACAAACAAAACAAACCACAAAAATCCGACATTTACCGAAAGATGGCATGGCAATGGTGTGTCCCCAGTAGGGATCTTGCCACAGAAGCCAGTGCCGCGCCCGTGTGTGACGGCGTGTGTCCATGCCTGGTGCTGGTGACGTTTCCTGAGGGGGCTGGCTGGTTCTTACAACAAAGTAATTGCCATTCCAGAGACACAAACCCCATCCTTGGGAGAAAAGTAAGCAGTTTTGCCTCTGAAACACAAGGAAAGGCTTCTGCTTCCCTCCTCTCGCCTTCCTCCCAGTGACAGAGAAATGAGGGTGCGGCAGGAAGAGCTGCCATCTCCAGCATTCGGTGGCCTGTCCCTCGTCTGTCCCCTCAGGAGTGCCAGGGAAAGCCTCCCCATCCAGAACTACCCGAGCTGGAGGTGCTTCTGAAGCACCCAGCAGCACAGGTTGGTCCTGTGCCGCACCAGAGACTGCTGAGGGGAGGGTGACATGCTTGGACGCGGGCTGCCAGGGTGGATGAGGGCATCTAGCCCACCTTTCATCTGGAAGCTGGGCCCAGTGACTCAGCAGAATGGCAATGGTATTTAAAAGAGGCTGAGGGAACTGGGTGTGTTTAGTTTGGAGAAGAGGAGGCTGAGGAGGGACCTCATTGCCCTCTACAACTGCCTGAAAGGAAACTGTAGAGAGATAAGTGTTGGCCTCTTCTCCCAAGTGAATAGTGACAGGACCAGAGGAAATGGTCTGACATTGTGGTAGGGATGGTTTAGGTTAGATATTAGGAAGAATGACTTTACTGACAGGGTGGTCAGGCACTGGAACAGCCTGCCCAAGGAGGTGGTGGAGTCAACATCCCTGGAGGTATTTAAGAAACGTGTAGATATGACACTTCAGGGCATGGTCTAGTGTCTGAGATTGTTGGTTTGTGTCTGTTTGTGGGTGGGGTTTTTTTGTTTGGTTGGTTGGTTTTTTGGGTTTTTTTTTTGTGGTTGGACTCGGTGATCTCAAAGGTCCCTTCCAACCATGAAGATTCTGTGATTCTGTGAAAAGATTAGAAGCAGAAGACATGTGCAGGCACCATCTATCTCATTGGATTGTGTTTCAAAGCCCACACAGTATGGCAATGGTGCTCTCCAATAAACTCTAGTAGATTTTAGAGTGTTCTTCCTCTGGTCTTCACAGAGTCATAGAATAGTTCGGGTTGGAAGAGACCTTGAAGATTATCTAGTTCCAACCCCCCTGCCATGGGCAGGGACACCTTCCACCAGACCAGGTTACTCAAAGCCCCATCTGACCTGGCCTTGAACACTTCTAGGGATGGGGCATCCACAGGAAATCTGTTCCAGTATCTCACCACACTCATAGTGAAGAAATGTTACTTTTCCTCTGCTGGTTCCCGTTGTTTTCTCCTGACCTTCATATTAGTTATTTCCCTCTGGCACACCTTTCCTTTACACACTTTCCTTGGACGCCATGTCAACTTTCCTCCTCCCTGTCTTGTCACAGGCAGCTGCCGTGTTGCAGTCCTTACACCTCATTGTCTTCACCCGGCGTTAGTCAGGCAGCCTTGTCTTCCCTGTCACAGCCACTGCCCAGAATACCTGTCTGAGCAGGATCAGAGCAGGAACAGATCATTTTTACTCACAGACTGCTGTTCGCTTGCTATGGCAATGCCTCTTGAAAATAACCCTGTATTTGGAGGCAAAAAGCAAGGCATCTGAGAAGGAGTATTACATTAGCTCTGGGGCTATTTCAAAATGCCAGCATTTTTTAACTGCAGTATCAGTCTGGCCTTAACACGAGCTGTTTTCAGACACCCGCTTTTTCCAGTCGAAGTGGTTTTGTTTGCCGTGCTGCCCTGCACGGCATTTTGTGCCGCAGTCTGAAATTCTCTCCCGTGCCTGCTGCTATTTTAAGCCGTGACTCACACTTGGCCTGTGACCCTCTTTGTGCCGGCACAGCCCACGGCAAGGCGGCCCCGGCGCAGCGGCAGGGCTTGACGCGGGGATTGCCCCGGCACAGAAGGCCCCTCGGAGGGAACTGGTGCCTTGCCTACCCTGCGGAGGAGAAGAAAGCAAGGAGTTTTTCTTCCAGCCCAGTAACTCCCTCCAGCTGCCCTCCCGAGAGCAGGGATGCAGCCACGGCTGCTGCCCTTCGTCATGAGGCATCAGGCAGCTGCCCAGCCCCTGGTTGAGGAACGCATCCAAAAAATGTTGTCAAATGTAGTGCTGGCACAAGAACAGTTTTTCTTTTAGAGGACATTTTAGAAGATCTATGAGGAGAGAAATATATATATACTTAGAGAAAATACATATATATATATCTATGTATGTACTTAGAGGAAATGGGAGATCCGGTACAGAGTATTATGTGTTAAGGAGCCACCAGCTGTCTTCTGCAAGCTCAGGCTGCTCAAATCCTTTCACAACATTTCAGAAGGGGATGGGGAACTGAAATCACTCCAGGTTCCTTGTGTCTAGATTGCTGCTTCTCCTTATATAGGCAACTACCTACCTTACGAAACTCAGAGAAGATTTTTTTTCCTTTTTGCTCATTGGCTAATAAAGATATCCTGACAACGTTTACACAAATGAGTACATCAACCAACCAAGTATGTTTATTATACATATACATGCAGAAATATCTGCGCTATTAAAGCTATGAGTCTTGTCCTACTTTTATACAGTTGTGCTTCCTTTCCGCTATTGTGCACAATGATAAAGCTCATATAGTAGAAAAATATCAGCATCTTAGTTAAAATATGTAACATCTCTGACTGAATGGGTACTTAAGATTTAGCAAAATATATATGTATATGTATAGGTAATTGTATATTGCTGTTATGCTTCTTACTGGTTATGCAATGTTGTAGCATTTATAAGAGAGGCTTGTGTGCCTACAAGCTGGTGTGTGTTTTGCAATTATAACACTTGGTTGAACGACAGACTGTCTTTCTTCAAATCCAGTTTGCAACAATATCAGCTTTATCATTAAGAAGAGAAATGTGCATGGTATAAAAACTGAACCCAATAAGTAGGTTGTGGCAGTATATGCAAAATACATAATAGTTCTTTTTTTTTTAGGTTTCTATTCCATTGGGACAGTAAAAATAGTGTTTCTTGTGCATGTTAAATCCAGGCTGAGCAGAGCAGTGCGTCAGCTTCTGCTCAGTTAACATTACAGACACATAAGCTGGTGCTCTTTAGTCTTTCTCCCACTGAAAGTGAGGAGGACTTTGTACAGTACTGTGTAGCTGCAGTCCTGTAGCCTTTGGGGAATCAAATGCATGCATATGCCTAGGGACTTTGGTCTCTGCAGCTGGGGGTGTGTGTATGTGTGACACTGTTCAGCTGTCATCCTGGAGAAATAGAGAATCAGTCAGCCTAGGCAGTAGCCTGTGTGAAAGTAGGAAAGATCTTGTCACAAAAATATATTTATTGGGAGAGGAATGTAGTTTTGAGAAGCACTGCAAGTCTGGAATGTCTGGTTGCTTGTATATCTTTTTCTTCTCTACTCTGAAAAACTTGTATTTTCTATTCACCATGTTATTGTTTCCTTGTTGTTTTCAGTGAAATTAAGCACTGTAGTTTTTTCACATAGTAAGTTGCAGTTTTTCTGTAAATTAAAAAGGATTGATAACTTTATAGAAGCACCTTGTTGGCTTTTTTTCCCAAAATTTATGTAATTTCACAATCTAACTCCTGTTTTCAGAATTAAATGTTTACTCATAAGCATGTGGGCAAGATTCTACTCTAAAACCTCTGCTCTTAAATTCCATCTTAGTAATTAGTTACTTAAAACTTAATAATTCCTAGTTAATAATTACTTTTTAACAGATTGTAGCAAATTGATATATATGTTGCAGACATAATAGGATGAGTTGATTCTGTTATCTTTCTGTTTATACTTTCCATGCATACAGTACTGGTTGTGTATGTTAGAAGTCGTACCAGCCCTGAAGCTACTTGCTTCAAAAACAGAACTATGATTAATTCAGTGCCAAATGTTTATGCATCAGACGAAAATAAATTAGTATTCTTTCTAAATTCAAAAAAGACAAATTAGGTGGCAATTAAAACCCTTTCATGTACTTCAGAATAAACTATGGTTCACTCTTTTCAGTGTTTAGAGAAAACATTAGTTTCTAAGACATAACAGGAACGCTTTTGTGTAGGGAAATGGGAATATTTAATGCGTAAAACATTCCTTACATCATGCTGTGGACAACTATATATCCACTGCACAGCTATGGATCCAATATTAAGCTTCATTCATACTTCCCTGTGTCCTGCCTTCTAGATGTAGGGCTGTGCTCATTAAATGGGCCATACATTCTTGAGCATGTGAGGTATTGATCCTACACTTTGGCTGAACTGTAACTACTATCTTCTTGGATTTGTTTCATCTTAATAATTATGTGTCTGTATATATATATACACATATATGTCCCTCTATACTTAAATACACTTGATTATGTGTGTTCCCATTTCCTGCTTGTCCAGTTTGTGCTTTCCTGACTCATTTAGGAGTGCTGAGTACGTGCAGTTATGATGTCAAAAGTAGCTGAAGGTTCTCAGTGCTGAGAAGAAAGCTTCCCCAAACATTGACACCCAATTGATTATAGAGCAGGTTCAAGCTGGAGGCCTGTAACCAGTGGTGTCCCCCAGGGGTCAATACTTGGTCCAGTCCTGTTCAACATA
>JAOQGH010000012.1:92513275-92530050 GCA_025769975.1 Gallinago jamesoni | reverse complement strand
TCCTGCTTCAGCAGGGGAGTTGGACTAGATGATCTCTATGGTCCCTTCCAACTCTAAAAAAATTCAGTGAAATTCAGGGAAATTAATTGCCTCTGAGTATGGTAGTTATGATTTCTTTAACAGATTGGCCATTTGTCTTATATAACAAATGGATGTCCTGTCTCTAAAACTTTGTATTTATTTTGAAAAAGTCTGAAATGCACATTAAAAACAAGGATCCCTGCCTCCACTTTGTACATAAACCTGCAATTCGCATTCCATTGGATGAAGTTTTTTGGCATCTGAAAGACTATTGACTCTTTGTCACTGTGCTGTGTCATCTTTAACTTGTGTTCTCAGTGATATGCAAATGCATTTGCCTTTATTAGACTGATTTGATCTATCAAAATCAAAGATAGTCATGGCCTAATGTAGGTTTTGTGTTTGCTTAGCAGGGGCATGCTAGAACAAGAGTAAAATTTGAAACAACTTGTTTTATTTGTTCAGTCTGTAAATAATATTCTAAATACCTGTAGTCAACAGAATTTGAATTAGCTTTAGATTAAAAATTCTTAGCCTTATAGAGAATGTTTTATTTTTAAATCTTAAAGCATGACATAAATGATGTTTATTTCAAGGTAACTCTATAGCTGAGAAGGTTAGGACCTAACAGCATTTGAAGGGATGTCTTAGTGACTCACACAGTTCTTAACTAGGGAAGAAATTCAGAAGGTGAGATGTAGATTTTTCTTTTAACCTTTCACCTCTGAAGCACTACAGATTACTATTCACAGGACAATCTTTTATTCTAATACATGAAAATTGCAGACTCTCTGGAGACATTTAATTAGAATTAGTGGCCATCATTGAAAACCAGCTTGCATTATGAATTATACCTGGATTGTGCTGTGTATATAATCACTTCTTGGGGCAGAGTGTCATTAGCATGCAGCCTTCCGTGCTGATTAACCTAGGGAAAAGAAGGCAAGTCACGAACTTCTCGGTTAGACACGAAACACTCTTCTACAAGGCACTGAGGCGAGGGGAAGCGCCAGGCAACGTCATGCCACGCTGCCACCTAGTGTCACCCGGCGGGTCGCGGGGAGCCGTTTATCCCTTAGATAAATGGCCTTTTTATTGGACAGAAGGGCCAGGCAGACAGCAGAAAGAGCCCCTGAGAGTCTCAAAGATCCCAAACCCAGCCTTGGGGCTTCCTTCCCGGCACCTTTTTGCAGGGCTTGCACCCAGAGCGGGACCAAGATAAGACATTCTCATGCTTCAGAGGCACTGCATGTAACCCTCTCCACAGTAGTTCTCTGCATCTAAAACAGTTACAGTAGATGCTTACATTGAATGCTAATAAATAGGAGAGCATTTACCTGCACTTCATGTAGCAGGTAGAAATAAGGAGTCCTTAAGCACCCCAGAGCTAGATCATTATCTCTGGACTACAGTCAAGGCCTTGACAAAAGGGACAATGTGACTGTCAAGTAGAAATACCGTTTTGCTGGTACTTGATTCAGATAGCCAAGTACAAACTCTCTCTGTATGATGCTTAGGAACTTTTCACACACAGGAGTCTAAGCAAGACTGGACTCCAGAGTCATTGGACACCAGGTGGTGCCTGCCCAAGTCCTAAACCTGATATCTGCTGGAAAGGTAGCACAGTGAGCTATAGGCAATCCCAGAGACCCCTGGAGTACATTAAAGATAACTTCTTGAGCCAGGTAATAGACAGACCCACCAGAGAAGATGCCGTACTGGGCCTGATGGTCACAAATGCAAGTGAGCTAATTGGTGACGTCAAGATCAGAGGCAGCCTGGGCTGCAGTGATCATTCACTGGTGGAGTTCGCAGTCTTGAGGGATATGAGTCAGGAGAAGAGTAAAGTCAGGATCCTGAATTTTAGGAAAGCAAATTCCAGTAATTCAAAGAGTGAGTCAACAGGACTCCCTGGGAAACTGCCCTCAGGGACAAGGGAGCAGAACAGAGCTGGGAGACCTGGAAGGACACTTTCAAAGGCTGCGGGAGCTCTTGATCCCCAGGTGTAGGAAATCAGGAAAGGAAGGCAAGAGACAACCATGGCTGAGTCAAGACCTGCTGGTCAAACTAAAGGACAAGAAGGAAATGCACAGGCAGTGGCAGCAGGGACAGGTATCCTGGGGAGAGCATAGAGGAGCTGCCCAGTTGTGTAGGGATGGGGTCAGGAAGGCCAAGGCGCAGCTGGAGCTGAACTTGGCAAGGGATGCAAAGAATAAGAAGGGCTTCTACAGGTATGTCAGCCAGGAGGGTCAAAGAAGTGTACCCCCTTGATGAGCAAGACTGGCAAATTGGTAAGAACAGATGAGGAGAAGGCTGAGGTACTCAACAACTTTTTTGCCTCAGTTTTCACTGGCAACATCTCTTCTATGAGGACAGGCTGGAAGAGTTGTAGTTTTTCAGCCCAGAGAAGAGAAGGATCCAGGGACATCTGGTTGCAGCCTTTCAGTACTAAAGGGGGCCTACAGGAAAGAGTGGGACAGATTTTTTAGCAGGGACTGTTGCGATAGGTCAAGGGATAATGGCTTTAAACTAAAAGAAGGAAGATTTAGACTAGATAGAAGGAAGAATTTTTTTACAATGGAACAGGTTGCCCAGAGAGGTGGAAACCTTCATGATCAGGTTGGATGGGGCTCTGAGCAACCTGATCTAGTTGAATATTGCAGAGCAGGTTGTGCAGAGCAGGTTGTGCAGAGTAGATGAACTTTAAAGATTCCTTCCATCCCAAACTATTCTATGATTCTATTCTGTGATTCTATGAAGCCCTCCAAGAAGCTTTTTTTTCTGTTGTCATTTTCTGTAAAAAATGATAACCTTTATTAACAGCAATGGAGTATAAAAGCTTTAAAAAGTACACATTCTCTGTTGCCATGAATAATCTAACAAATTGGCTGAGGTCTAAGGGAAACCTCTGCATGTTTGCTTAGGCTCACTTCAAATGCAAATAGTCATAAGTATTCATGACAGAAAGTTCTTTTTTATGAGAAAAAGAAACTGAAATGCATTGTATTGTACTCAATCTGAGGACATAGATTCTGCTAGTAGTGGGTAGACAGATTTTTACATGTAAAAATGCTATAACTGCTCTTTAAATTGGATGTCCAGCCCCCAAAATGGGAATTATTAAAATAAAGTAACTTGAAACCTTTTTGGGAGATTTTTGTATAATTATACTGGTTTCCTACAGTTACGGCTGTGAATAAGCTGATAGTAAGCTCTCAGTGTTCTTTCTGATATGGTGAAGGGATTCTTTACAAACCTTTCAAACTGAAGGCACTGAACTGAAGGAAAGCTCTGAGACACGCTGTTTCATAAACGGACATGTTCTTCAGCTGGATAAATTGAAGGAGTGGCACCTTTGTAATAAAGCTCCAGTTCGTGAGCCTCCAGCCAGGAACAAATTAAAAGGAAAAACAAACAGAACTGTCACATCAGAACCACCTCCCATTACCTCAGGCCCTTTCCAATTACCAGAATTTCCAAAAGCAGTTGTTCCACTTCTGCACTGTAAATCTATCTGAAAACTTTTTATAAATTAATACTGAATTTTGAAAAGGTAATCTTTGAGAAAGTTTCACTTGAAAATTTTAGTATTACAAAAATTGTATCACAGACATAAAATACACATTGCCTTTTATGTATATAAATATATGCATGTATACAATTTAAGTATTTTATATAATATTTAAAATATAATTTGTATATTTTTATACTGCATATTTATATTGTTATATAAGAATACATAAACCATAAAAATAGAAATGTTTTGATATTGTGTTTATGCGCACATTACCTGTATCTAGATCTTTCTGAAAGGAGATTTAACACTGCTAAGATTTATGTGTATGTTTGATCAGAGTTTATCAGGTCTGCTAGTGTTCTGGAATACAGAAATTTCAAATTTCCTTCTAGAATCAACAGGAATTAAATTAATTTAAAAGCATGTTACTAATGTAACAGAACAGTAGTAATTTACGTAGACATTTCAGCCCATGTTATTTTTATTTTCTTGATAGCAGACAAAGCTTACTGAGGTGACAGCTTGCTGATGGCATTGTATTATTCAAGATAATAGGAAAATTCCTGATGGAAAACTTGCAGAAGGGTATTATAGAATGGAGTAACTGCTGAACATAGCAGTCAGTGAAATTCAATGTAGATAAACATAAAAGAACATACATAAGAAAAAAATCTTAATTTCACATATCGAGTAACAGACTTTGAACTGACCATCATTCAAGAATGAGATCAGAGTTATGACAGACATTTCCATAAAAATGTTAGCGTGATGCTCAGCAGTGGTTACAAAGGCAAATTAAATGGCACACAGTTCACAAAAGAGCAGAAAGATGGAACAGCTTTCATGTAAGGGATGGCTAAGTAGACCTTGGAGAAAGAACTGGAAGGGAATCTCTATAACCGTGGCCTAGATGAGGACCATTTGTTTGTTGTCTGTTCCAATACAGGGGCTGGAGACATCAAATGAAGCTATAGGAATCATGTTCAAAAGAGAAAAAAAACCAATACAGTGTGTTCTTCAGACAATCCCTATTTTTGTTCTGGAACACCTTGCCAAAGGATGTTGTGGACAACGAAAGTTTAAATATGTCAGTGGGAGACTGAACAAGTTTATGCAAGAGAGATCAGCTTTATTTCCTTATCCTTGTTTAAAGATTTCCTAAATCATCATTTTTTATGTTCTGCCTTCTTTTCTTTCATCAGACAAGGACATGCCTCTTAAGACATTCACGTAGGTGCCATACAGTTTATTGCCAAACAGAAGACTGACAGAGTGGCATGCTAAGTAAACACTTCTCCCTGTAATTATACTAATTTCTAATAGCTCCATCACATTGCCTGGAAAAAAATGTCAATAGCTGCTCTAGGCTGGCTATGAGACCTTGATTGCAAGGAATGTGTCCTTAACTCTATGAATGTTTACTTGCAAGTCAGCAGAAGATACTATTAGCATAGATAATAGAAAAACATGCAAGTATTTGCAAGAACATAATTGCAAAGTGGCCTCTCTATATCATACATAAAATTATTGTAAATCAGCTGTTGTGGCTTATCCACGCTATTTTTCTTCCCTGGTTTTGCAGATTGTACTGCATTTAGATAGAAGTGATGACAATAAAGTGAATACATGATTTAAATTTGTTTTGGTACAATGTCTTTATAAAATACAACAAACTCCGGGAGAGAGAAAGAAGTCGGAGAGACTGTGTATCTAGTTTCAAGCTACAGAGAGATTCTGAGTATGGAACCAGCAGACTTCCTTCTCGAGGCGTTAATAGCCACGCTGAGCACCAGGGAACGCTCGCGTCCTTCATTTCCTCCAGCTTCGGTACCGGTGCCTCCTGGCTCGGGGCAGATTGCACCGGACAGGCCCCTGCACCCCCCAGAACCACCGGCCAGCGCCAAGACAGCTGAGCTGCTGTACCTTCACCTTCTTCAAGATGAAAAGCTCTCCGCGGACCGCCTGCAAAAGTCACTCGCTCCGCCCAACGTCCCACAGGGCCCCGCAAGCCGCCTCAGGCCTCCCGCCTCTCCCGGCTCCTCCCCTCTTGGGGCGTGGCTCCGCCGGCGGGACGGGCAGCGCAGCCCGCGATTGGCTCGAAGGGCGGCAGGAGGACCACGTGACGGTGCCCCCCGCGGTCTTTATAGCCGCGCGGCGGGTGCGAAAGGGTGCTTGGGTGCGTGAGCTGAGGAGAGGTCGGTGGTAGTGGTGGTGAGGGGGATCGGCGGCGTGTGTGGGGCTTCGGGGGGGGCGCCACAGGCTTTCGTGGCCGCGGTCGTATTCTTGGCGGGCTCCTGCTCAGCTTGCCCGTTGGCTGCGCCAGTGAGCGGGGGAGGGACTCTGTAGGCTCGGCTGGCGGGAGCGGGTGGGTGCTGCCCCCTCCCCCGCCATCTTGGGTGTGCGTCTCTGACACCCCCAGCATCATCCCTGGGGAAAGGCTTGACTGGGCTGGAATCTGTGGTGGCGTCCGCGGTGGGCTAGCGTTGCCGGTACACGGGGTGTGTTTTCAGGGCTTTGGGTTTTCTATCCCCGATGCGCGTTTGCGGGGTGTGGGGGGGAGGGGGTCAGGCGAACCGCTCCAGGGGCGCTGGAAGACCCAGCTGACCACGCGGTCCATGACTGAATTTTTAATGCCGTCGTAAAAGCTCACAAACCGGGGTTATAATCTTCTGTAGTTCGTATCCCTGAATTAAAGTTTCGGCAAGGTATTACTACGTTTTTATTTTTCTTTGTAGGGATCCTATGAATTCCAAAATGAAGCAGAAACAGAATGCAGAAAAACCATCAGGATCTCTGCAGGTATAGGCTTTAAAGTCTCGGAACTAGAATGTGGGAGCAGATAAGATTAGAAAATGGAAGGTGAAAGTTACTGAGTGCCTTAAACATAGAGTTTGCTTTGCTCAGAGGTTTGCATGCACTTCCCTGGGAGATGGACCTTCTGTCTGACACAGTTTTTGTGTCCACTGAAGGAATGCAAAGGGACCTTTTGCAGTGTGCTTCCACCCAGCTTATGTCCTGTTGGCTTGAGTAGCATTCTGTCAGGCAGTGTGTCTTGGGAACACTCTGTCTTGCCTGAGAGTAAGTTCTTTATAGTTTGACACTGAGTTTGCTCTCTGCCCTTGTGATTTTTTTTTTATTTTTTTAGGTGCTGGCCACCAGGCTTAGTTCGGTTATTGAATCAATCTGGCTGCTGTGAGGTTGTAGAGTAGGTTCTGTAGCCTGTCCACGATAGGGATGAACTTCAGAGTGAAGTCTGTCTGTGTGTTTCTCCTGCCTGCATGATTACTTTAGTCATGCTCCTGAACTGTAGTTGCCTTAAACTGGTGGAAGTGTTTATAAAGTATTTGGGTTTTTAAGAGGTGACTGATAAGTTGCTAAAACTTACACCTATTCTAGTGTTGTTACAAGAAGCTTTTGTTAAACCTTTTAATGCAGGCCTTACTTGGAATTGTACAAATGCCACATAAAATAGAGGCTAGTAGCCCTCTGTCATGAGGAATAGAATGACTAATAAACGTTTCTGATATTAATGACAATTGCCAGTTGATAAGTCTTAGACACATGGTAAGCTTGTCCTGTAGTGACTCCAGGGTATAAATTCTTCAGTGGGGCTTTTTGCACTGTCAGTGGGTTAACTCCAAGTATTAGTCAATAATTTCTTGGCAGAGTATACTTAACTAACCTTCAATAGCAGCAAGCAGTGTCTGACACGGTGTGATTCTTGTTCCCACAGCAGTTAGTGTTTGTCCTGTAGTTCAACAGTGGGATAATTGGTGGCAGAAACTACCGTGGGAAAGGTGAACTCTTGTCATATGAAGTGCAGTGTGAATCGGTAACTTTCTCACGCTGGTGTGGCATTGTATTCTGGCTATTCTTGCTTGGTTGTCTGCCATTGTTTGCTGTCCCATGGTGGCAATGTAACCAACCCAATCAGGAGGCTTTGATGAAGGAAATGGGTATTTATGCATGACAGGAAAGGTGGTAAACATACTGATTATACAAAACAATGGCCTGTCTGGATCGAAGCAAGGAAGCTTTAGAACCATTTTAATGGATAGTTGAAGCAACACATCTAGTTATATGAAAACCGCTTGAGGATGTGTTCACAGTTAACAAAACCAGGTACTGCCTACAGTGATGTGACTTTACTTGGTAAGCTTGCAGTTACTTTTGCCTCTCCTCTGGAGTCTAATATTGCTGTTGCCAAATACAAGTTGGGGAGCTTCAGCTAAAGTTCACATTTGTCAGAGCACTGTAGCTGGCCTTGAAATCTAGTCAGGATATTTCTGCTATAAGACCTGTTCAAGTTTCTTTATAGGGAGTATGGGTTTTCTAAGAGGCAGGGACTTCATGCAATAAAGGTTCATCTCTGCTACAAATAACTAGATCCCTTTCTTTGCACAAGTTTTAACATAGACAATCATGTCATCTTTTTGCCTTAAGATGAACCATGGGTAATAGAAGCATGACAAATCTCTAAGTTTCAATTTATGTAGAGAAAAGTGGCAACTCTCTGAAGCCCTGTTTTTCCTTTTAGAAGTACCTTACAGACACCACATGCAGTGCTGCCCCAAGACGGACTCTTAAAATGATTCAGCCTTCAGCAGCAGGTTGCTTGGTTGGCAGGCGTAATGAGGTATGAATTAAAGATAACCTGTAGATATGTAACTATTTCTATTCAAAACAACATGCTTTTGAGCTTTTAACCCAAAACTAATATATCTGAAAAACACCTATAATCTGCTAATTTCAGCTACTATTCAGATAACTTCAGTTTACTATTATTTAAGTTATTATTTTAGTAATAAACAATATCAAAAACTAGCAGTTTTCCTGAAACCTGTGGGCATCAAGGATGATGTCTGTAAGCTAGAACTATAATGTGAAGAAACCAGGGCTTATAAAGACATGCTTGCAGTCATTAGTGAGCAGACTTACAAGTTTATCTAAAAAAAAAAAGCTGAAATGTTTTGCTGAAGTTAAACCTGCCTGTGTTTTATGCAGAAGAAATCTTCAGTCAAAAGGAAACTCTGTAATAACAAGTTGACCTCGAAGGCTTGTAAAGCTGAGGTGTCTGTGGACAAAGAGCAAGAAAATGAGAGTACAAATGATGTTATTCAAGCTGTAGATCTCATGATAAAAGGTATGTGGTAATTCATGAAATATTTTTTTGCACTTAATGCTATGCTTCCATTGCAATATAACTTGAAACATAGCTTCTTGGTCAGTTAGATAATGTTTTTATGTAATGCCTAGCAGGAATGAATTATGATACTTATCCTCTATAGTATAATGAATACAGTATAGAAATCTAATGGAAAGAGTCTATGGTAACCAGTAGCTGAAAAACCTTGTGTGCTGCAGCGTTAAGAAGTAGTAGTTTGTTACTTTGGGTATGAGCTTTCAAGTTGACTACTAATTAAGTTGAAATGAAGGCTGTTTGAACATAATGTGTTGCATGTGCAGCTTCTCAAACTGTCCCAATATGGACAGTGACTTGGGACTAGGTCTTCTTTCTTCCATGATGTACACATGAAGACTGACATTTGCAAATGTGACCATCTTGTAAAGCCTGCTGCCATGCTTGAGGCAGCTTCTTGAAGACTCTGCCTGTATAGTCTTTAATACAGTGTTAGGATCTCTTTTTTTCTGTAAGCTTATGTCTCTAGCTGTAAATTTACAACTAGTCTCTGGGAAAACCCTATATGGAGTGAGTTCTTGTCACAATTTGTAAAACACTTGTATATAAGCTAGATATATTAAGGTGATCTCAAGAATTCAGTCTTAGCACAGGCTTACTGTAGCTTCTTACTTCAGGAAGCCCTTCATCTCAGTATTGGAAAGAAGTGGCTGAAGAAAGGAGGAAGGCTCTGTATGAAGTGCTTCAAGAAAATGAAAAGGTAGCTAGTGAAAGATAACTAACTTCTCTACCACTGGCTATGGTTGTCTTGTTTTAATGTTTGTTATTTGAACTCAGCTGCACAAAGAAATTGAACAGAAAGATGGTGAAATTGCCCGCCTAAAAGAAGAAAATGAAGAGCTAATGTCCCTTGCTGAACATGTGCATTATATGACCAGCATGATTGAGGTACTTGATTTTCTACCTAATGCTTTGAAATGAGAAATTGAGAAACCAGCAAAGAGATTTGTTATGAATCATGACTTCTATGTATTCACATAACTTCATTTTAAAATGCTGTCTAACCTGTTTCCTGTGGGATTGCTGTAGTCCAGAGCTATAAAGCCCCTTCTAGGGGATGAGTTTTTCCAGCTTAAAATCTGCAGGAGTAAAGGGAAGTTTCAACCTATTGTGTTAAAGAGAACAGGTTTTGCATGTTAGAGATGGTGACAAGAGAAGAAAGGGTTCATTTTATCTGTTCTGAGATGACTAGAATTCAAATGCTTAATAGCTCATGTGAGGCAGTTGGCAAAACGAAGTGTTTGTACTGGCTGTGTCCTTTAAGGAACTGAACTTTAAACAGTAGGGACACCAAAGTGGAGCAGCGAGAGGGACAAGGGAGCACCTACACTCTTGGAAGTCAAGGTTTCACTGAGGAATTGCCAATTTTGAGGTCTGAAAAGGGCTAATGCACAGTCTGTAGGGTTCATAAATGTGTAAATTTTCAAAGCAGCTGGGGACAGATAGTTCTGTCACTGATTCCATGAATCCTCTATCATGAGTAGATTGTCTGTAACAGTCTCTGAAGGTGTTATAAATATATAGCCATGGAACCTTGATACTAAAATTATCAGCTAGGTTGTTTTTGTAGGGATAGAGCTCTCAGCTGGCATACAAAGCTGGGTGCCTGGTAAATATTTTGATTCTCTGATTAGACTGGGGAGGTGGAAGCAAAATGAAAGATTATTGCAAGCAACTGATTAATCAAGAAGTAAACTTGATCAAGTTAATTTTCAGTTAGTGCAATTATTTAGATTAGTCTTTCAAGACTCCAGTAATTTGCTACACTTGATTTATATTTTTTTTATGTATTCAGGGAGTGCTGCTTGTTAGTGGTAAACCCACAGTCAGAAATTAAATGACTTAAGGACTTAAAGAACTAAGGTGGTTGGAAACTTCTCTGCAGTTCCTCAACCGTCAAGTTCCCTTGTTAGTTGTAAGCTTCTCACTCTAGATATTCTGTTACATAAAACAACTGGAAGCCTCAAAACCAACCTCTTACAGTCCTGTTCTTCCTTAGATCAGGTTAGGTGAGGAACTTTTAGCATGGTCATCAAGTGCTAGAAACTGGGTCTTCTAGTTCATCTAGGCTTGTTGTGGCTTCCTTATCTGTGATTAAAAATCATGACCTTAATTTGTTGTACAGTTTTTCTAAAATTAAACCTGTATAGCACTGTAGTAGTAAACTTTAGAAGCTGTTTCCTATACTTTAGGTTGCCTAAGATAAAACCTGTCCTACTGAAGAACCTAAGGAAGACTTAACAGTCAGCAAAGCAGGTGTGGTCTGTGAGTTAGAGGTAGCAATTTGAGTTGAACTCCAGTGTCTAAGATTTTTGTGACTGAGGAATGTTTTAATTATATCGGTGATCTTCAAATGAAGATAATTAGTTTAATGTGCACAGTTTTATTTCACTTGTTATTAAGTAGAAAAAGCATTAAGTTAACTATCTTTTGTTTCTTTTTAGAGGCTAACTGGGCAAGCACCTAACAATCCGGAGACACTGAAGAGTCTGGCTCTAGAGGAGGAATCCAAACAAGAAAATGGAGATGGTGCAGACAGCACTTCTTCAGAAGGGCCATCAGAAGTATCATGTGGCTTAAGGGAGAGTATATCAGATCTTTCCTCAAAGGAAGCAAGTCAGTTGCAACTGGAATGACAACCTTTAAATAGGCTTGTATATGTGGCTTTTAATTGCAGACTTCCTCTTGAAATGTTATACTAAAACTTCTCAGGTATAAAAACTCGTGGAATCATTACAGATGTTGGTTTTTAACTGGAATTATGTAGCAGTGGGAGTATCTGGATACTGCATAGAAAACTTATTACAGGCTACACTTAGTTGCTTGTATAAAATGCAAATACTATGTATTTCAAACTTTTGTGTAAATATCAGTTCGTCTGACATGATACATGAAAATTGATAAATAAACCTTTGCCTTTCCAAAACAGCTGCTTATTTGAGTGGGGAATAGCTGGTTATAGGTTTAAATCAGTTGTGACTACTGTAGATTGAAGCTTTCAAGTATTTTTAGGGAGTGCCTGGGCAGTTTTTAACTCCTTAGACTTGCAGGATTCTGGGGAACAGAGTGGATTTGGTGGGTAGGGAAGGCAAAATAGAACTTAAGTGCTTCAGAAGGTCAAGAGTGGGTAGTAAGAGTCAAGATCTAAAGTTTAGTTAGATTTATGCTTTTCATGTGTTTTGAAATAATTGTCTCTGTCTTTTAAGGGAGCCTTTTCCAAGATACTTTTGACTTATTTAAGCTCTTATCTGTGTATTAGTCTTAGAGATACATTTATTGGCTTCTTTAGAAGTGGTGTGTTCTTGCTTCTAATAGCAGCTGTAGTGAAAATTAGATGGAGGCAAGGTAGCCTACACTTCAGAGCTACTAGGAAAAGAAACTCAGTGTCTGTTTTCAAAATACTGCTCTGGTATTTACTGGGAGATGAGACATCTTTTTACCAAGATAGTAACGTTCTGAAGGGTTTACAGGAATAAAATGCATGCTTTAAGACTTTGAGCAACTGATCTGGCATCCATATGGAGGGAGAATGTCTGCAGTTGAATACCAGTTTTTGAGTCCTGAGTGAACTTGGCAGTTGTTTTGTACATAACAAGGTCTTCCACATTGAAAGATGGTGGCCATTGTAACATCTCATGAAGAAGTTAAAGCCGAGTGGCTTTCAGGAGGCAAGATAATCAGAAGGATTCTGATTTGTGGATCTATTGGGCCTTGCTTCAGGGTAGGTGTGAACACACCCGTGGAACTATCAGATAGGCATCTTCAGCTTCCTTCTGTACCTTACTCCCTTCCTGTGAGTGCCAGCAAGTTAAAAGATGTTTCACAACTGATTTCAGTTGTGCCATTCAGGGAATGTCAGAACTGTCATAGGAAGTAATACTCTTTCTGGCTTCCATTTGCCTTGAATCTGGTAGCCACAAGGTGAGGTTTATTCTCCTGGGAACTTTGTAAACAAAAGTTTACACCTAATTTGTGCTCCACAGGGTGCTTAGATGTAATACTTTCCATTGCAGTGCAGAAATAGTGACAAAGGTGTGTCCTTCAACTTGCACTGACACTGTGTTTAAGAACAAAAACATCTAGATGCTGGATAACTGCTTTGCTGAGTTAACCTTGGTTTTCAGCTCAAAAAATAAATAGATAATACTATCAAGTGACTTAAACCTCTCCTGCCTCAGCTGCTAAGCAATTCTTATGTCAGTAACTCTTGACAAGTTTTATGTGTTTCCTCATTTCCTGTTATAACAGTCCATATGCAGTATAATTTAGTTTAAGTTATAGTTAACAGGCATTCGTCAGAGGTGGCTTTCTGTAGATGCAAAACATCCCTTCTGCACTATTTTTAAACATCAGGGAAGACAGCAGTGTTGCATTATTAGCTGGCCGGGCAGACTGTGCAATTCATTTTCTGCCCTTTTAGCTGCTGCTCTGTGAACTGCTGTAATACAGGTGCTGCTATTAGACCAAAGAACTGCCAGAAAGTAACAAATCCAGAACTGGGATGCTTTATCTGCATCTGGCTCTTTATTTTCATCAAGCTAGTCAAGAAGAATGCTTAGTAGATTTAAATCTTGTGCTTTTTTTTCAATTGGATTTCACTTAAATAAGAAAGACAAGATAGTCCCGTGAAGTAGCTGGGTCCTTCTGTTAAATGGGATTGTATACAACATAAATAGTGCAAGTTCTTCATGTAAGCTGATGCATGTATTGCAGCACTTCGCCCCCTTGTAATAGAAGAAACTTTTACATCAAAAAGACACGGGCCACTTAGTGATACATACGCTTGCACTGGAGGTCTTCAAACCAAGCTACTATGGTTTTGTTGACTTTGATTTATTAGCAGAAAGAATAGTTTGCTATTGAGTAAACATATTACATAAGAAGACTGGGTGTGAGCCAAATTGTGGCATAGGAATAAAACCCTTACACATGCTCTGTCATGGATGTTTTGGTCCTTAATCAAATAATGTCCCTATGCCTATTATAGCAGAGATATTAATGTATGAAAAGGTTATCAGAAGTGTTGTGATGCTGCATTAATTGCTATTTTAAAATGTCCTAAAAAATGTTTCACTTCCTGAGAATTCCAGAGTATTTCTTAAAATATGCACACAGTAGAACTAGCTTACATAGTAAATGTAGGAACATAGTGTGCATGTGTGGAAGGCTTGTGAAATGTGTAGAAATTATACAGAGATTTGTGTAATTAGTTCTGTTAAAACCATCTGACCTTTTATTTTTAAGTATATAAACTTGTTTAACACTGAAACATAGCTATGTAGCAGCTGAAAATGAACATCACTAAAGCCTCCCCAAAAAAGTAATATCCAGCTAAATTTCAGAGAACATTCTGTCTAGCAGAATAAAAATGTTAGTTCTGGAACTGAACTGCAGAATGGGATTCCAAGAAGTCATAAATGCTTTTGTGCACTGACTTGTCCACCATGATGTTGCCTCCTTTTTGTTGCAGAGGCTGCAGTTTCATCTTTCACTGCAGTATCTGAAGGCTACTCAGAAATGGGATACATCTACTGTGTCCTAGCACTTCTTCCCATAAAATGTGTGTCTTAACAGGACAGAATTCCAGATATGTGAGACTAAAGTGTGGGGATACAGGCCATTTGCAGGTGTCGATTTCCTTAAAGAAGGAACAGCTGTGCAGAGACTAGCAGAGGCAGGCAAACTGAGGAGGGTGTGGATGGTTTGTATGGGGAAGAACTTCTAATTGGCTTAGTAAAATAACAATTTTAGTATCAACAACCATTGTATTTAAGACAATGCGCAGAGGTGAATTAGACCATAATAACTACTTGCCTGGGCTACTGAAACTCATTAGGTGTTTGCCACTGTATTGCTTACATGAGGGCCTACAGCACTGTCAGGTGTTGCAGCCTGTGCATAAGTAACAAAGTTGGTCATCGAGTTTTGCAAGGAAGCATGATGCATGTTCCTCTCCTTTTCCTTAGGGGCCATGTGAGGCTCTTTTCCCTTCAGAATTGGATGTGAGATTTTGAGCAGAAGGTTTGCAAGTCTGCTTAGGCTGTGTGTTTCCAGTGCTCTGTTGTTCTTGAGACTAAACTGCATTGTTACCATCAGCATGCTCTTAAGTGGAAGGTGTTTGCTGTGCATTGCTAATTTCTCCTTCCATTCTTCTAATGACGTTAAGTAGTTGAGCAAATGATAATGGTTTTCTGAGAAACTAATTTGCTGCTGATTTGTTGCTCTGCCAACAACTGCCTGTAATGAAATGTGATCGGCTGTGTTCATGGTCAAACCCTTGGGTATGACGATACCTCTGTCCTACCTTTGGGGGCATGACAGCCACTTGAAGGGGGGTGCTGTGGATCCTATCATCAAGATAATTTTATTGCAAAGCAGGGGTCCATACTTAAAATATGCAGTCTGGCAGTGCAACCTACTCCTAGTTTTTGAATGCTTAAAGTCAGTGGTTATCAGTGTATAGCAGACTCCAGCAGAGGGTAAAGCTGTACTAAACACAGGCTGTCACAACGTGCTTCTCACTAAATTGGAGAGAGATGGATTTAACAAGTAGACACTTCAGTGGATGAGGAATTGGCTGGATGGTCACATCTAGAGGGTAGTGGTCAATGGCTAAATGTCCAGATGGAGATCAGTGGCAAGCGGCATCTGTATGGGGACTAGTACTGGTCAATATCTTCATTAGTGACATAGACGGTGGGATCTAGTGCACCCTCAGCAAGTTTGCAGATGACATCAAGCTGAGTGGTGAGGTTGATGTGCTTGAGGGAAGTGATGCCCTCCAGAGGAACCTGGACATAGGCCCTTGTGAACCTGATGAGGTTCAACAAGGCCAAATGCAGGGTCTTGCACCTGGTTCAGGGCAGCCCCCAGTGTCAATGCAGAGTAGGGGCTGAAGGGATTAAGAGCAGCCCTGTCAAGGAGGACTTGGGGTTGCTAGTGGATGAAAAGCTGGATGTGAGCTGACCATGCATGCTCGCAGCCCAGAAGACCAATTAACTTGGGCTGCATCAAAAGAAGCGTGGCCAGCAGGTTGAGGGAGGTCATTCTGTCCTTTTATTCCACTCTGGTGACACCCCACCTGGAGGACTGTGTCCAGCTCTGAAGCCCCCAGCACAGGAAAGACATGGAGCTGTTGGAGCAGGTCCAGAGGAAGACCTGAAGATGGTCAGAGGGATGGAGCACCTCTCCCATGAGGACAGACAGAGTTGTGGATTTTCAGCCTGGAGAAGAGAAGGCTCTGGGAAGACGTGATTGTAGTCTTTCAGTACTTAAAGGGCACCTACAGGAATGATGGCGACAGACTCTTTAGCAAGGCCTGTTGTGATAGAACAAGGGATAATGGCTTTAAACTGAAAGAGGGAAGATTTGGACTAGACAGAAGGAAGAAATTTTTTACAATGAGGGGAGGTGGAACACTGGCACAGGTTGCCCAGAGAGGTAGTAGATGCCCCATTCCTGGAAACATTCAAGGTCAGGTTGGACAGGGCTCTGAGCAACCTGATCCAGTTGGTGTCCCTGCTCATCAGAGGGGAGGTTGGACTAGATGACCTTTAAAAAGTCACTTCCAACCCAAACTCTTCTGTGATTCTGTAACTCTTCTGAAGGTATACTGGGTACAAGAGGCATCTACCAATAGTCATGGGACGTTTTGGGCAGCTTATCTTAAGCTGTTGCCGTACTGTGAGTTGTGTAGAGGCACTACAGGTTTATAACCCACCTGGCAGAATGCAGAGAGGCAGTAACAGCACGGCAAGGGCAGTGAGAACCACCACAGTTCATTATAAAGCATGAGGTAAAATGAGCCATGCAAACTGCTGAGTTATTTTGGTCCAGGAACTTTTTCCCAACATACTTTTCTGGGATGGCCCAAACCTTTAAATTTGTTTGAGTCAACCTGTTGCAGCCCTAAGAAAGGTTTTCTAATTACTGCCTGCTTCTTCATTCCTTTCTGATGGATATCACAGAATCTTAGTGGTTGGAAGGGACCTTTGAGATCATTGAGTCCAACCACATTAAAAAAAAAAACAAAACAAA
>JAOQGH010000012.1:92387703-92513175 GCA_025769975.1 Gallinago jamesoni | reverse complement strand
CCTGGTAGGCTCACCTACCATTTGCGTCAGGAAGTTATCCTCCATACACTCAAGGAACCTCCTAGCCTGCCTGCTCTCTGCTGTGTTATATTTCCAGCAGATGTCTGGTAAGTTGAAGTCTTGTTATGTTCATCTCTAAGCATCTGGTTTTTCCTACTCCAAAAAGGAGAGCTCTTGCATTAAGGTGGTAGGAAAGGGCAGCGTTGTCATCTCTGCGAGCACAGGAACGTGTAAGTTATGATGAGACAATTTTATGTTTTGTTCCTTTTTATATGCCTTCTGGCTTTGGAAGCTTTAAGTTTTTTTCACTTTTTTCAAGGGTTTGTTACCCTGAGGGTAGAAACTTATGGGATTTTGTTTGGTTTTGTTCTTAATTTAGGAGTGTGATTTATTTAATTTTTTTTCCCTATGTTGTCATGAATCATGTTAGGATGTGATTCCGAGTTTTATTTGCTTTTCTAAAACTACATTAATGCTCAAAGTGAAATGTAGCTTTTATATGTCTATATATATATGTTCAAGCTTGTCAGTCTCAGGTGCCACAACAGGAGCTAAGTCTGGTCTAACCCTTCCTGCTAAAATTCCTGTGAATTTCCTCATTGACTTTTTTGAGAGCAGGATTTGCTCCTGTTTGGTCTGTATGAGCTGTATAGGTGGGTTTTAATTTTTTTAAGGGTGTAGCAGATCAGCTTTTGGTTAATAAGCTTTTTAAAGGGTGGCTTTAAACTACAATGAGATGAAAGTAGATGTGAGCTCTGTGTGAGATAGTGCCTGTATCCGTGAGCAGCCCCGTGCTCTCTGCAGCTCTGGCTCTGCTCCATAGGCAGTTCTGCGTTCCCCAGGTGTGCACCATCAGCCTCGATGTTTGTAAGGGGAAAAGGAGTGTCTTCTCTCTGAGATGAGCCTGTCTTCACAGAAGGGAAGAAGTAATCAGAGAAAGTTTGGTAATGGTCCTGGAGCCTCTTCACAAGGACTAGCAGCAAATATACTGGAGCTTTTATTGATAAGTGTCTTGAATGATACAAAAAGCTGGTTTGCTACAAACTAGGAGTGTTTAGAAACATAGAGTAGTAGTGCATGCTTGAAAGTAAAGTCACCTCACTCGTTCCAAAGCAATGGTTTAGAATGTAGCACCTACAACCTGGTGACTTCATGGCTTTTGCTTTCACAGAATCATGTTCCATGCTGTGATACACAAGCTAGAACTAACCTTTTGACATGGTATGTATATTCTCATCTTTTTAAATAGAAGAGGCCTGGGACAGGAGCAAGAGCCTACACGCACACGCACGCCAGAGAAGGAACACTGAGAGGGCACAGTCCTGCCCTTGCTCCCAAAATAGCATTTTCCTTTAAAACTGGCTTTTTTAAAACATGCTTTGGTTCACCTCACAGGAGTACAACAAGAGCAGTCATTTTTACTATACTTTTATCTCTTTTGTACTTTTACTACTACTGTGGTTTGTGTTTATTTCAGTTACTGAAATAGTTTGCCACTTACTACCCCTCCCAACCTTGGCCAGAAGAAAGATGACAATGCAGAAGTTGTGCATAGTAAAACACAAGCTGGTAGGGCTCCCTCTCTTCTGCTGCACAGAAGCTCTCTGTCTGCCCTCAGGCAGTAGTCCTTGCCACCTGTGGTGTTCATTTGCTCTAATTTAGATGTTTTTGTAAGACTTAGAAGAACATTACTTTGAGATCTTAATGAAGCTGATGAAGTATGAAGCAGAAATGATTTCTACACTGTAAGAAGTCTAGCAGGTGACTTTTATATAAAACTCAGCGAAACTTTTTGAGACTGTTGTGAAGTCTTGTCCTGGTGACCAGGCTTGAAAAGACAAGTACTCCCTACAAGCCTTTTCCCTTAATATAATTAAACAACTCCCTAATGGTTTGCCCCAAATCCAGCTGCACGTAGTAAGTGGCTCAGTCCTGTATTGGGACCTGACTTGCCTGACACTTGAAGGTTGAATGAGCTTTAAGTGGAGAGACTGCTGATAGAAAGAGTGACTGTACATATGGACTGATGTGCTTAGTAATTAAAAAATAATCTTTATTATAACTTAAACGTGATAGGAAACATGGTGAGTACAAATGCCATGAAACTAAAAGCAAAAAAAAAAAAAATCCAAATTAAAAAAAACAACATATAGGTCAGTACAAAAGGACACCTTGGAAGAATTCAGCTGATGGGACAGGCATGGTATAAAAACCATGATGTGGTTATTTTACCTTCTGCAAAAAGAGTCTCTATCCCTCAGTAAACAAGTACGCATTTTGAGCTGTACAAAATGTACTTTTTTTAATTAAAGGAAGAATATATATATTTATAAATATACAGATATATACATTGTTGTAACATTCACAGTAAAAAAAACCCAAAACAAAAAGACCCCTGCCTGCCAGTGTGTTTGGGGCAGGAGGCTTCCTTTTGATGTGAATTGTTTGCAATCTTTTCTATGTAGTCTATGCAAATTTGGATACTTTAATTGACATCTAAATAGCATTTCATGCATAATGAACACAGTACAGGAACACTCCTCTGTTAAACTCTATTCACCTCCTCTGGTAACTTAAGGCTCGTAATCAGCATCTTGAAGCACTGGCTGTCTCTCATCCTTGCAGTGAAGGGGAGGGTGCACTCATTTCACTCTCTTTATTACTGCCCCCGAGCTCCGCTTTAAATTGTTCTAGTTCTTTATATTGAAATCACTCTATAAAAGCTATGATCCACTAATTAGAGTGTATGAAATCCAATCCTGCCTGCAACATAGGGGACCAAATGGCTTTGGGTACTCATGCAATTAGCTGTATTCACCTCTTCTCGGAATAAATAAATGCACTTTACCTTTTCATTTAGTTTCCAGAAACCTACGTGATTGTTTGATCCCCCTCACAAATCTCTGGATTAATGATGGCTTGTTGCTGTAGGGCAAGAGAAAGGAAATAAAAGACCAGTGGAGGCATTTAGAATGAGTCACCGAAGTGACACCTCCCAGGGTTTACATCATGCTGTTTCTGGAGGCAAAACTTGAAGAAACTTGCTCTGTATTTTATTACTGAGAATGGTGTTTTTGCCGTGTGATGTTCCCTGCTGCTGGAGTGTTGCTGGGGTCACTGTGTTGCAGCAGGCGCTCAGCTTGGGCTTGAAGAGACAGCTTCTTTGCAGTCCTGCTCAGGTGGCCTCCTACTTGTCCTTGCTAAGATACAGTATCGCACGTTTCAAGCTTCTACGACAACTTCAAGGAAGTAAATACTCAGTAAAATATAGGAAGATGCCAAATTCTAACAACTCACAGAAGTTTGTTTGAGGCTGAATAACTGCAATTACATTAACTGTTACAAATCAAAGTATTGTTCCTCAGCATCCAACTGTTCCATCATGAGCTGCAAAGGGGAGCCAATAGGAACGCTTTAGCTGGATTTTAGGTTTTGCTTTTCCTTAAAAAGTCTGTAAATTGCTACGTTTTGGGACATTTTCATAGAAGTCTTCAAAGTTGTCTTTCTGCTCCCCACACTGAAGTGCAGCTCCATCCTATTTTAATGACTGCTATATGTAGCCAGGTTCTTTTCCACTTAAAAAGCTGTGGCAGCTTCAGTTCCACGGCGGCTTCCAACTTTAACAAATTCCCGGGGAAATTTGTCTAGCTGTTCGTATGCCAGTCTCCCATCCTCACCTGAATACAAAATATTAAAGCATAATAATGTGTTATATCATTGCTCTACAACATTTAAAATACTGGATTCTCTGCTGTTAGAAAATACCAATCTGCTGGTAGCTTCTTCCCCTTCTTAAATATTATCTTTATGAAAGCAACTTCAGAAATTACTTAGAAAAATTAAGCATATTCTGAATGTTCTTTAATTTTTCTGTTTTCCTCAAGTAACTTGCCGGTCTTACCTAAAGCAAAACAGAAGCAGATATGGCTTGTATGATTAGATGACAGTATCTGTACACTTGTCTTACTAAATGACCTATGGTGCTCGTTAAGGTCTCAGCTGCTGCTGTGATTCACTCGAGGCAGATGATGTTTATCCACAAACTTTGGGCAATATAAAGTTTACCCACTTCTTGCTTCCTGGCACTTTAAAGAAGTGAGTCTAGCCACTTCTTTACTTACATCTCCCTGGAAAAGAGGAAGCGGTATGTTTGCTAAATTTAACTAGTTGTGTCTCAAACCCGTTTCTCTTAGATACTGTCATCTATATGCACCTGAAAATAGGATTGAGCCTTGAATGTTGAATTGGCTGTTAGGAACCAAGATCATCTCTAAGTGTTGCCTAGAAGAATGGCAGTACAATCTCCCTGCATTTTCCGAAGTGTCCCTGGGCTAGTTGTTTTATAACCTGAGCAATAACGTGCTCGACAGCAGAGTGAATTCCTGCTGAACTGGTGAATGGAAGAAGAGTAAGTTTGATGAGTTTGCGTAACTAAAATCACAGATAGACCCATGGAGTAGATTTCAATTCAAGCTTAGCCTGAAGGCCAGAAAAATACAATTTTCCTGTGCCACTTAAATACTGATGCCCTGAGACTGTGCAGCCCAACTTGCAGTCCCACACTGCTACGCAGTGAGATGACAGGTTAACAAACACAGTATCGTTCGTCTCAAGGACAAATGAGGGTCAAGGCAAGGTACCCGAGGTCCTTGTGGTGGACTTGTAGGCTAAGGTCTGTCCAAAGAAGCATATAAAGATAATTTAGATTCAATGAACACTTGGCAATGCAAATGGCATTTGAGCACGTGATGATGGTATTACAGGGGCGATAGGAGGGGATCCCCAAGAGGAGGGTGTCTGAGGCACAGGAGGCTGGGTGCCTGTCCTGCCTCCTCAAGGCTGCTTAATTTTCAAATCCACTATGAATTGTTTCTGTTTGTTGATTTTTTTCCTTGCTTTTTTCCTTTTCTACTTCCCCCTCCAGGTTCTCATACAATTCAGTTTCTCTTTGGTCCACTTTCATAATTTTCAAAATGAATATAACTATTCCTATATATATATACCTATATATATATAGGATTATATATTCTCTAATTTATTTGAGTGTCTAGTTATAAAGTTTTGTTTCAGTCAACAGTCTCACATTTCCGTAACTCAGGTGTCTTTTTTACATGCTGCTCTTCTAAAAAAGAAAATTAAATACTGCTTTAAAACAGACAACTCACCAAGCGAGAGCAGGGTTTCGGACGCCACTTTTCTGATCTCTTCATTGTCAGACTGGCAGAGCGTGACCAGCATTTTAATACTCTCAGCAGCCTGGGAAGTGCAAAAAGAACCACATGAGCACCACAGAGTACACTCTGGTTCCATTATTTCACAGCCTTGTGTGGAAATAGTCACCATCCTCTACATTGCCCTTCCTACTCTACCGGGAGGGCTTTGGTGGGGACACAGGGAATGGGGTTTCCCTGATGGGCAGCGTCCAGGAGAAGGCATATTTTCTGCTGTCAGTGTGGACCTTTTCTAATTTTCCTACCCTGTATGCTGCATGCATAGGTCTGGCTGACCAGCTACAGTGGCTGCTTCTGCTGTAGGCTGGGTGACGGGCCATGGGACAAGGCCACCAAAGTGCCAAAACGAGGGTACGGCAGGGAGACGAAGGGGAGACAGGCGTGAATGGAATGAGTTTCACACTGAGCACGTCAAACCTGGTAGATCTGAGAAGGCCATTCTCACCAGCCGAACTGTGCCAGCCCACTCACTCCACCGCAGGCTCATCCCCGACACCTGTGCCCACCAACATGCCCATGCTTTCACCTTGCCTGTCCTATTTTGGGAAGACAGCCAGGAATAATCCTGTTCTGCTCTGCTACAAAAATGTCAGGACTTTGGGGAGAGCAGGTGTCAGAGTGTCTCTGACAGGCATGACAAGGGAGATGAGTGAAAGGAAGGGCAGGGACTGCCCCAACGTGACACATGGAAAAGGTGCTGAGCCACAGAGTCGTGTGAGCCCTATCCATCTGAGGGGCAAAGGTCTGCTCTATGATGCTCTGAATGAGGACTTAGCTACCAGAGCCACGAAATCTCACCACCCCACCTTCAATGTGGTCACTTGGGCTTGACTCGGACCAAGTCTGTGCACTCTGGGTGCACACTGGTGACTACAGCTCAAATGTTTATGAGTGATGGATTCACAGCAACACAGAGCTTGCTGTGATCTGCAAAACCTCTCAGAGGTTCACAGTGGGACCTTTTGCAGCTGACATGGTTTGATGTGGATGATGCTGCCATTGGGTCAGCTCAGCAACAGCTACCAATCCATTCTAGCATTCCCATCTCAGAAGTAATATTTTCCAGAAAGGCTTCAACTTTTTTCTTTGAAGATCCCAAATGATGTTACTTCCCCTCAGTAGTTTTTTTCTCCAGCAATTGCCACTCTCACTATTCAAGATGCACTGGAGCCACACTACTCAAGATAAATGTATCTAGCTCCAGTTCCCACCACTGGTTCTAGTCTGCCTTTTCCTCAGAGATCAAAAACCCCACTGCACCCTGCATGCGGAGAAGGTGTAATGCCCCTCACCATTGCCTCTCAGGGCTGCCTGCTAGCATCTCATTCAAGGGAAAACAGCTTTTCCATACTGAAACAGTACTGGATCGTGTATCGGATGGTATCAGTTCTGTCTGGGATGAAGTTACATTTTAGAGTTGTCTTCTTCAGGGGACGGTTTTGGGGGAGAAACAGTCAGTCTGTGGTGGGTCTGTCTCATGGAACATGCTTTTTGCCCCAGTGTCCTGCACCAGTCAGGCTTGGGAGGCTGCTGTTTCCCATGGCTCTATACAGTAAAAAAAAAGTGCATTTTTCCTTCCTGTCACAGGAGGGAATGCAGTACTATATGCTAGCTGGAGCTGTAGTGCCCAGATGTACCAGTTATTTGTCATAAAAACAGCTTTGACCTGCCTCTCCTTTTCTCTTCTACTGCAGCAACCCACATGCATTAGAGCTAATTTTATCCTGGGAAAGAGTATTTTTTTTCCCTCTCAGTCAGTACTCTATGGATTTTTTTATTTTTTTTTTTTGTGTTGTAGAAGTAAGTCTTCTAAAGTCAGTATGAGAGGGAGGAAAAGATAGTATGCAAAAGATAAACTTTGTCAGTGTCACAAGGCCCAGCTATTTTCGCAATGAAGGTCCTAAACCATTCCCAAAGAGCACAGTATCTGTAAAAGGATGCAGCACAGCAACGCAAAACAAAAACACCACTGCTGCTGCTGTTGCATATTTCTGTCTGTTGTTTGTAGCTATCACATGTCTTTCCTTTAAAGGAATGCCAAATGCCACAGTGAATTCCTTGTCTCTTACCTTGAGGTATCTTAGAGCCAAGCAAGCTGCTTTCTGCAGCTGGAGGTTGGGCTGGGTTAGTGCTTCACAGTAATAAATCAAGGCCTGAAAACAGATAAAGAATGGTTATGAAAATTCTGGTGCCTGTGTGGAGCAGAAGGGTGGAGCGAGGAGGCATTGCTACCCCTTGCTAAAGGGAGGGGGCTTGCAGCCCACCTCCCATGCAGTGAGCCCACGGGATGCAGACGCACAGCCCCTGCTATGTGGTGGTAACGTGGGGGGATAATTCCCTACAGCAAATCCAGGCCAGGCCATGAGCAGTCTCAGGCCAGTTTTTGTTGAGGTCTCACCTTAAAGTGAGAAGCACGATCTGGCACCCTTGAGGGCCCTTCTGCATAATTTACCGAAGAGCTTTCAATGGTCCTCGGAGTCTAAATATCTCAAGAGCTAACCCTTGAGATGGTCCCTCTCAAGAAGGGATAGTAATGAACAGGCTGGGATGGACCCCAGGAGGACTACAAAGAACTATTACAGAGTTAGCATGAACTGCTAGACCAGTAAATCTCAGTGGCAGTTGGCTGCACAATGAACTCATCTGCAGCATAAAGCTGCATAATGCCTTTATACAAGGCACCCCGTGGTCCTTCCTGTAGGCAGTGAACCAGGTAGCAGCTACGCACACCTGTTCCAGGAGGTGGCTATATTTCCCTGAGACGCTGCCTCCATGAAGGTGGGGATGGAGCAGGATGCTATGAGATACCATGAGGCTGCCAAAATGGAAGATGAAGTGGGAGGGCAAACAAAGAAGGGACTGGATTGACAGAGAAGAGCAACAGAGCGAGCTCTTTCTTCTTGTCCCTCTGCCTTCCTTCCACCTCTCTTCCTCGTTCAACTGCCTTTTCTTTCACTCTCTCCTGACAGGGAACAAGCAGGATAGTAGGGAAAGGTCTGCCATGAAAGGGTAGAAGCCAATCCCGAATTTCTTCTTACTCCCTTTCTCCCTTCTCTTCAACTTCTGTGTTTAATCTGGGCCTTCTTGTTGCCTTGAGTATCTGTCATTGATAGACTCAAATCCTACATCTCACAGCTGAGCTGTGTTCGCCCAAGGCAGTCCATCTCCTCCAGAAATGGTGGGAGGTCCCACAGACGCCAGCCTCCTTTGGGAAAAAAATATATTAAAATCTCAGACCTACGTCTTGGCGATGCTGGGGACTGTTGCCTTGAAGCCTTGGACTGAAGCCAAGTCTGAGGGAGGCCAGCAGAATTGCTGAAGTGTGGAAGATAACTGGAGAGCAGAGCACTCGGTACATATTTGCAGAGTTTGGGTTAGTACCTGTTTAGTGTAATGACAGGTAGAAGCAGACTGGCAGAACGACAGAAACAGACTTGCGTATTTGCAGGAAAATGAGACAAGAAATCCCTCTGGATCAGCTTAAATCAAGCTTGGTGCAATTATTTTATATGCATAGACATTTGAGGCACACAGGCAGAAAAAATGTCATGATGATACAGGTCTCTTATGCGACAGGTGATTTTCTGCCACTTACCTTCTCCCTGAAGTGCCTGTTTTCCGCGGTAGCTGTCAGAAGTGATGCCACGGTCTCACTGACTTCATTTTTATTTTCATTGAGAAGTAAAGCCAAAGCTCTCAAAACTTCTTGCTGTGGTGGAAGGTTATTGGAGTTTATTTTGGCCACATTTTGCTGCAGTTTTCCGTCTTTCACTGACTGCAGCACCTGAACCACAGAGGCTGAAAGTGCAAGAGGAAGGTCCTTGTTACAGATTTTATCATTTTGATATTTCAGACTGCTCCTTTCCCTGCTAGCAATCCTCAATTTTTACTATACACACAAAGAACATGAAAAATCCCCACCTGAGCAATTGCTATGGATATGTGGTGTGTCCGCTCTGGCAATTGTCTGGGCTTTAAGTTAGGCTGGTTTCTCAGATGTTCTTCCAAAGGAAGAGATGAGTAGATGGGTTAGGTGGGACGCTGTGGCACTTACACCTACTCAGAGTTAAGGGCCTACCTGCCAAATCTTCACTTGCTGCTGGAAGATGTAAATCCTCCTTAAAGCAAGTGAAACCCAACAGTGTCAGTGTATTGCCTTCCAGGGCATCTTTGTAAGAGCTTGTCCTAGGCAGACTGATGTATGTCACCATGAGCCAGGGCTAATGTGTTTCAGAAGTGGGCTGAGATGCCTTTTTCCTTCCACATTTTTGAGCGAAAGCTCCCTGGTATGCCCAAATAAAAATGGAAAGCAGTCAAGGTTCCTCAAACTCCCTTTCCAATAGTGAAGAAGAAAACTTGGGATGACAGTGACTGCCATCTAGCACCCTCTGTGGAGCATCTGCTTCTCTCTTTAGCTCTTGGTGGCAGAACCTGCCAGACACTGAGGTGCTGTGATCCCTTGGCTCATGAGCAGAACTCAGCACTTCAAAAGATCTCCCCATAAAGGCTGATAAAAGACTGGAATGTCATCCAAGCTGTGAGCACAGAAAATTTCTGAGACCTTGGGGCTAGCCCACCACCATCAGCCATTTCCTAAAAACTAACTCTTTCAACATATTTTTTCCCCATTTGAAAATAGAAGTAGAAATAGGAATGACTGAGGGTCTATCTGCATCAGCTCCTTTCCCTTGATACATGCAACTGTTCAGGTGCATTCAGATTTAGTATTCAAAGCACTTTTTTGTCACCGTTCCCCTCTTCTTTTGTAAAATCAGCCTTAGGGCCGAACTGTTTTGTGCTGAGGACTGAAGGACACTGACGTACTCCCCTGTTAGCCACCAGAATTTATAGACCCTACCTTCTTTTGCAAGCTGCAGCAAATAGCTTCCAAGATCATTAACATTGTGGCTCGCAAAATAGTTGTAATACTGAAAGACAGTAATGATCTCAGAGGACATGCTGGAGTAGAGGACAGGCTCTGTTCGGTCCAGGATCTGAGACACCAGGATTCTGAAGACTGCAGGGAGCCATGGAGAAAGGGACACATTAGTGAGAGTACAAACTGCTGGCAGAATGCTGCAATCCTCTACAAAGCCAGAAAGAACTGTATTTGCAAAGCCAGGTACTTCACAATGTTTCTAACCTCAACTGTGGTTAGGTTAGAAGCCAGACAGGCAGAAGGTCTGTCTAGCTCCAATCACCAGAGGATATCTTTCTAAGAATGAACCTCTGCCTGTTTATGGAAGGCTAGTGCAGTTTCCTATTCAGTACAGTATCCCTTCTACCCAAGTCATGTCCTGAATCACTAAATAGATATGCACACACGGAGGCAGGATTTGGCTTTGCTTATCTTCATGTTCCTGCATGAGCATGTGGCATGCAGAAACCCAGTCTGAGGCACCATCTGTGAGAGCTGTAGGAAGGAAAGGAAGGAAAACACTGCCCTGGGTGGGAGAAGTTAACCTTTCTCCCTACACCTTAGAAGTCACCCTACATCCCCGTTCTGTCCCAGGTAGAGCTAGTCAGTATAGCTGGAGTCTGAGATGTGGCACATCCCACTCTAAATAGGAACCTAAGTTCAGATAGACTCCCTTGGATGTGTCTGAATTTCATGCCAGTGCACTGTAATGGGGCATGAACATTCTATAGACACATAAAATTAAGTGCAAGGATTCCTACTTCACTTACAAACCTGAATTTAGGAACAGTCTTACTTTCCAAATAGCTCATAAACCTTAAACAGTATCTTCTTTTCTGTTGACCTCTCCTTTTTCTCCTATTCTGATCTGATTATTTTGGGCCAAAACCGTTTCAAGAGTTGTAGCATTAGTTTTCAAATGAGATCTTGGATCTGTGGTCAAACAGACCTTCAAGGGGTTGGAAAACAAAGCAATGAAGGTTGAGTAAAGCCCAGTACACAACTATTCTCCATTTTGATGACCAACACAATTTTTTTTTGCAGCAGTTGGTACCTGTTTCTGCAAGTCCTGGACACTCCTCATTCACAGTGGCAGCAAAATTGATATCCAACTGCTTCATCATCTTGTCTGCAGACGTGTGATACACTCCTGAAGGGCCAGTACACTTCATCCAGAAAGCCAGCAGTGACAGCTTCTTGTGGAACTCTGGAATTGCTGGAGGAGAAAACAAAATGAATGATGACACAAAGCTGTGCTGGACACATTGACTTCCAGAAGAGACAAGATGGTAGGAGTGGAGGAAACCTCACCCCAGCCCACGGATGGACATTTACTGTTTGGTGGGTTGCCCCGTGCCATCACCTTCACAGAACATGATCATGTGATCACCCCAAGCCTGTAACATGTTTTTTCTATATCCCATGGTAGGATGTGAGAAAATTTGCTCCTGATCCAGTCCTGGGCATTGATGTCTCATCTTCTTAAATACCATGAAATAATAGGAGAGCACCACAAATGGTCTGCACAAGACTGGTTCCTGTCCTAGCACTGCTCTGTGGTCTTGGGTAAATCACTCCATTTTGCTTCAGTCTTCTCATAAACAAAGTAAATACAACACGTTGTATTTATCTCTCCTGCCAGAGCGCTCACGAGGGTGAGTAATTATGTGTTTGTCAAACTCTTCCAAGGTATTAAAATAGATGCAACAACAAGAAAAATAACTAAATACTTCTCCATATAGATGACTAAAAATGAAATGGATAAAATGTTCAAGGAGTTGTAGCATCTGCCTGTGATAGCATGAGGCAGATCCTGCCTTTCCTCAGGAAAGAGAACTGGAGGAAGAATTTGGCTCTTCAGAGGTGGCAGCATCCCCACTCCACTACAGCAATGACCTCTGTCCATCTTCTGCCCATCAGGCAGGGTAAAAGTCTTTTATCTGCTGACCTGCTTATTTCTGGATACTAGCACTGAAGACAGAATAAGGCCCCTGACCTGTTGTAGTGACTGCTGCATCTGCTGGTAACTGTGAGTCAGCCCCTACTGTGGTGGCATCTCCTGTAGTGACGGTGAGCTCTGCACAGAGATTATTTGAGCAAGAAAGCATGCCCAAACAAATGCTTTGCAGAAGGAAACCCCCTAAGTTGTCTCTTACCATCAGTAAGGGACGTGATGTTTCCCAAGTTTTCGTTGCTGATCTCTGCAATATTCTCCATTACGAGGATCTGCCTGGACAGCTTATCCAGGAGGTCTCTTGCCACAAATGGTGTTTTACTGGAGAACACAATTTGCTGGTGAAGACAAATGGGAAGAGAGGAAAAGGAATCATTGAACCAAAAAAACTCAGAAAAAAACAAACAACTCCAAAACACCTGGCAACTGAGGAAGTGCAATGGCAAATTCATTGCCTGGAACCATGGGATCTCCTTAACTTCAAAATATTTTGTCTCTGGGTATTTTATGTTTGTGATCGATAGGCATTGTTGCTTATATCTTTAACATCTACATCCAGATGCAGGCACTTGAGTATCCTAGCATCTATTTCCATATATAATTTCTAATTTACTTGCTTTGTGAAGCTAAAGGAATCCATCATCATAAGCCTTACAGCCAGAAAAGAATACTTGTCTCACTTCTGTATAACATAGGCCGTGGACTTTCAGAAAATACCTGCCTGGAGGCAGACCACAGGTTGCTCTTCCTCTACACCGTTTCAGCTCTGATCAACTACCCAGGTGGCTTTATTAATTTCATGCTTTTGCCTTGCTAATCCTCCCTGCTGCTGACATCCATGTTTTCTTCAGCAGTCCACATAAACATTGTTCATATCAAATCTGCTCCATGTGTGGACATAGTTCAAGCTCACCTCCTCCAGCTGCTTATTTAATGTGTACTCAAAAACCTCCCTTTTTCTCATACTTGGTGTCCAGCTCAGCACTAAGAATGCTGGAATCAGGCTTGCTCTGTATTGCTTCAGTGGGCCTTTGGGAAAATAAAGCTAATTATATCTAAGATGAAAGAGTTGAATAATTATGAAGAGGCAGTTGCAGTATGTTTTGATTCATCAGGAAAGCCCTGATGCCCTTCCTTGCTGGGGGTTTAAAACCACATTTGCTGTGTTCGGGCTCTGAAAAAAAACAACTCTAAAAGTTTGTGCTAGTTAGTTTTGAGCACGAACAGACAATTTTGATGCCCCAGAGGAGCTGCCAGGCACTGCCTTCCCTGTGTGTGTTGCAGACAATCTCTCCACCTCACACACCGAAATCCATTTCTGCTCTTGAACATCCCAGCCGTGTCTGGGGCTTGGTTAAACAGTGGGATGACAGGCTTCTGTTTTATCTCTGAAGACATGGGCTGCCTTAACCAGGGCACCAATCTCATTGAGGACCTCCCAGTCCTCCCAGCCAGCAGACATTGGTAACCCAGAGCACGGGCTGCCCCTGTCATCTGTTGTGTCACCCATCAGCTCTGCTGAGTGGCACCTGCAAAGTGCCCCAAGGTTTGCAGGTCAGGTCTGCTCCGAGAGGGACGAGGAACAGAAATGATGGAGGCTTTTCTGGTTACCTTCACCCCAGCCTGGTGGCTGTCCCAGCCCTGTGCTCCCGCTGCCTCCCAGGAGCAACACTGACCTGGCCATACCCCACGTTTATGGCACACCAGTGCCCGCTGGGAAAATTTTAAAATATATGCCCCCAAAAAGAGCTGGGCCAGGTACCTGAATGAGCTGCGTGCAATACTGCAAGTGCTTAACAATGGTTATATCGAGGCTGTCGTTCCCCGTGGTGAGGGGCAGAGGGCTGCCGGCCACGCTGGTGCCCACACCCGTGTCCTCGGTGAGAGCTTCGCTCAGGTGGCCTCTGGCTTCTGGGTGCTCCGTCCTGTAACTGGGGAGGGATGAGGGAGGGAGGTCAGTGTGGGGCCGACCAACACTGCCATGGCAGACACACACACACACACACAGAGCTCACTCAGGGTGACGAGCAACAAGCACGGCAGAAGAGCTGGAAGCAGCCAGAAACCTCAGGATGAACACATCATATCACAAAGGAGCAGTGCTGCCCTGCTTGGGGCTGGAAGGGCTGTGCCCACCAAGGGGACATCTCTCTGTCCCCTGACTGGTTTGCCTGCAGCGATGCGATGCCCTCGCCAGCAAACCTCTCCAACCCATGGCTACTGTCCCTTGGCGGCGACAGTTTTCTCCCATCTCCCATCACCTCCCCAATCGCTCTGGATTGAGCACCGTGACAATTCATGTCATCCCAGGCACTGAGCTGCTGAGAACAGCTCCACGCCTTCGGTGTCCTCCTGCTGCCAAATTTAATGCTCATTGCAGGAAGAAAGGAGAGCCACTGCTGGAGTAAGAGACATGATGTTTTCATACGCTGTTTTAGGCACAACATGTACAGCTTGCTTTGCCAATTGTTTCTGTAAGAGCGCAAAGCTTGTCTCACTGTGTTTTAAATCATTATTTCCAACGTTGCCTTGTTGCACAAATGGTCCTCCCTGTGCTTAAATGCAGAGCCCGAGGTCAGCCCCCAGATGGCAAGTGCAATTGGCTGCAAGTTCAGAATTTTCAACACTTGCGATCTTTACACTGAGTCACACGCTTACACATCTAAAAATGGGAGCAGGAACCTACGCTGTCCAGGGATGAGCCAGAGGGGGGGAAATGAAATTTTAACTTCTATTTTAACTTAAAACAATTTTAGCTGCTTTCTAAGTTAGCTTATAACTAACTTAATTTTTGCTGCTTAAGTTAAATTTATGCTAAAATGCCTGGTTAAAGCCAGATTCTTGAATCAACGCAGACTGAACTGAGCTCAGAGTGCCACATTAGCAAGCAACATATTTTTCCGAGTTTTTTCCCCCCACCAAATCGTATTCTGGAAAAAGGATACACAGTGACATTTTGGGACCTGAATGGTGGTTGCTTGTTGGTACTCAAAATTGTTTTAAACAGGCCACAATAAGCTGCGAGATGTATAGCTCCCTGATTGGAAAGCATGGGATCCTAGGGAACCATGTTCTTTTCTTTTTTCCCAGCTTCAGTGCCACTTATGTGCCTGCTGGGCATCATGTCAGTTCAGAGGATTCAAACATGCTTTTAGGATCTAATGATTGAAACACAGCATCTTAAGGTCACACAACAATGGCAGACCACGGCACAAACACCACAGATGTTCTTTTTTTTTTTTTCCCTTTTATGTCTTTTTTTTTTTTCCCCTCAGAAAGACCAAAAGTGATGAAAGAAGGGCAGGTAACACACAGGGCCATGAACAGAGTACCAGTCATCACTCAGATTTCAAAGGAAACCTACACCATGCTGCTTAAATCTGGCCCTGTGTTACTGTTATTGACAAGCTTAATCCACTGCAAAGACTCATTCGGCTAGAGAGAAAAGACAAAGGGAGGGGGGAAAAACCACAGAGGAATTAGTAATTACATCCAAGGAAAGCCAGGTCCAAACCTATGTCAAGGAAGAGGCTCTGCCAGTATTGATGTCAGCTTAATTTAATTTACCCTTCTCCTCTGGAGGACAGATTGAGCATATTTGAACAGGAAAAAAATGATCCTGGAAGCTAAGATTTT
This sequence comes from Gallinago jamesoni, assembly GCA_025769975.1. Classification (NCBI taxonomy): domain Eukaryota; kingdom Metazoa; phylum Chordata; class Aves; order Charadriiformes; family Scolopacidae; genus Gallinago; species Gallinago jamesoni. The sequence goes on along the minus strand of JAOQGH010000012.1, from coordinate 92,497,436 downwards.
GTATGCAGCAGCCACAGGGAACCCTTAGACCCTATAAACTTATCAAGGATTAGTCAGTCTTCCTTGAATAATGTGTGCACCGGGATCCCCTCTTAGCGACAAAGAGCTAGGGTGTTGGTTTGGCATAAGCACAGCTGGCAGTGACTTCAAACTTACCTATTCTTCTCAATCTCAGTATCTGAAAATACTGAGTCTGCACCTCCTCCACCATTACAAACCTCCACACCACCACCATCCTCATCATCAAAGTCAGAGGTGTTCAGGAAATCAAAGCTTTCTAAAGCACTTTCAACTGTTAGACTTAAACTGGAGGACCTGCTTCGGCTTACTGCTGGCTTGCACTGCAAAGGCAGAACAAACCAATGAAAAACCCAGATATTAGCTACTACTGAAAGAAAAGAAAAAAAAAAGGATAAAGCTTAAAACTTTCAAATTCTTAATTTTATTTTTAAAACTTCATTTTATTGGGTGTTTCATTTCAAACCTTCATATTCATAGCATATACAATCAAAGCCTGAGAACTGGAAAAACACTTCCATTCCTCCTCCCCCTCCATTCTACCCACTCTGTTCCCCAAAGGAAAACCCTCAAAGGCAAAATTCAATGTGTTTTATAGAAACGAGAAGTATATCTTGAATCCAAGTGACACAGCTTTCAGCACCCTCCAAAAGGAGAGATGGTAATTAACACACTGGAAGTTGAAAAGGGAAGGCACGTCCTGTAATTGCTGTTCTACCTACAGAAGCCAATTTATACATATCCAATGGCACTATTGGATTTATTCCAGATGTAACTCCAACAGACTGTAGCCAGGAATGAATCTGGTCCCATATCTGCAGATTTATTCATGGGGTGAAAGGATTTTTGTGGCCTTTGAAGCCACATGGCTTATCAAGGAAAAGCCAATCAGGCACTGGATTCCTCGGTGGCAAAGGCAGAATTGTAACTCAGGAATTAACGGTGTTAGGGAGGGGGGAAGCCATCCCATCTCACTGCTGGGAGAAATGCAACAGAAACCTTGCTGTTGCTGTAGGAAGTGCCAAAGGCCCTGGTGCCGTGTGGTGATTCATCCAGACATGCCCACAGATTTGCTTCCAGGGCCACCTTGCAGGATCAGATGTGGCTTGAGGGATCACCTCTGTTGGTTTGTGCAATGACTTCAACACCTTTAGCGCTACATGGTTATTTGATCAGAAACAGCCAGGAGCCACCGGTGCCATTATACAAGTTGCATCTTCCAGTCACAGGCAGAAGCCAGGACTTTGTCTCAGCTTGAAGAACGAAATGCATTGCCCTCCAAGTTCAGTCTCAGCATCAATTCCTCTGGAGCCGAGGGGACTTGGAGTTCTTTGCACACAATGTTAATGCTGTGATGGTCGTATGTTAGCACTTACGATGCTGGACTCCTTAAACTGACCGTAATTAGCTGATCAAACTAACACTTCCCAACACACCTGTGACACAGGTGAGTGCTGGATCCTGCTTCCTCTGCAGCACCGATGGCTTTAGCTACCATTTCTTTCTGGGCTGGTGGTGCAGCTTCTTCAGGCAAAAGCAAATAGCAACATGTGGGCTTCTTCTTTTCCCTGCCCATTTAATATGGTCCTGAGAGATTTCTTTAGCCACAACTGGATTCCAGCTCAACCATTTTGCAGGTGGAGCCCAGCAGAGCTGCTGACAATGCTGCCTGTGGGTCTGCAACGTGATCGATAGATGACTCATAGATAGAAGATCTGAAAGAGGTGTCCATCTCGAGAGTGCAGGAATCCTGTCTGCACAGGTCCCTCCTCTCTCCCCCCATCCCATGTCTGTCCCTTTGTAACTTCTGATAAAAGAAGTGTAAACAAACTGTCTCCATTGTCCCTCTGCTGTTTGGATAGTTGACCTCTCTGTACAAGCTGCAGAGCAGCAACAAAGTTAAAAAATAACAGTAATGGTGGCTTTGCCTGCTTGAGCCTCCTTGGGCAATACTTCTTGAAAACGAGGGGCTGCAGGCTGTCAAAAAAGCCCTTAACTTGGGAAAGTACCATGCAGCTAAAAAACACCAATGGAAACAAGGATATTAGCAAAGTTTCTTCATAAAAAGATAACACTGAAGAATAAATGCTTCTCTCCTTCCTCTCCAGCCATGTTTTTTTGAATGTTGAGGCTGAAATCACTAGCAGGCCAACTTGCATATGAATATGAAACATTTGAAATTATTGTTTCCTGTATAATACTCTTTGCACAGTAATGTGTCCTGAGTTGTTATTCCTGGGGGAGTTACGAGTCACAGTGATCAGCAGTAAACATATTAACAACACACATGCAAAACACTTTTCTTCTTTCTAATTTTCAACATTTTCTATCCATCCTGGTGTAATGACAGGATGTCTCCCATTTTAAAAATGAATGGGGGAAAAAGGAAAAGGCTTGGAAGAAGCCAAGTGGGGATAGCAGCCTTCAGCTGGACCTGTGCTTTTAAATCCCTTTGGCAATTTAGAAAATTCAGCTTCTATGGCTAGAGGGCCCGATCCTCAGCTGGTGTAGTTTTGCACATGGAGTTCAGGGGTAGTATGCTAAAATACAGCCACTGAGGATGTGATCCACAGATTTAAAAGGCAGAAGGTTGGCTATAATCTGATTTCCAGTATGGCAGAAGCAATGGGTTCTTCAGAGAAAGGTATAATTTAATTAAAACCCCTCTGCTATGGCACCTTTTTCTCTTTCCCCCAGGTTTCAAAAGATTAAAAGATCCATTGCTTGAGGATTCAAGGCTATGACATGCACATTGCCAACAGAAGTTTAAAAATACAACACTGTGAAAGGATGCTCAAAGCAGGAACAGATCTACTGCTACTGAGGAATTTCACTGATCTCCAAAAACCCTACTTTGATGTTTGCAAGGAAGGGGAGGAGATTCTACCCGCTCAGATTTTCTTTAGGGTAGTATTTTCTGAAAACGTACTCACTTTTAGGATGTCATCTAGATGCATAACTTCTTGGTCCAGGTCCTGAAACTCTTTATACTGTTCTTTATGTGGCTCAAGAGCTAAAAGAAGCCCCTGCAAGGCTTCTTCAATGCTTCCATCGAGATAAGACTTATATCCTTCTGATTCCCCACTAATCGATCCCTCACATGGCAGCCTCTCCGGGGTCATGGGTGCCTCTGCTGATGTAAGCCTTTTCACCAGCTGCTTTGTGATGTTGCCCTCGTAGGTATCCAGCTCCACAGGCTTGAGCTCGGAACCTTCATCCGTGTCCTGCAGGAGAGACACTGGGACACTTGTTTCTATAAAGACATGATCGCTCTCAGCATCAGAGGTTTTTTGGCAAACTTCTGGAGCTGGCCTCGGGGTGGCCTTGTTCTCAACCTCTGCTCCCTCTCCCTGGGGTGGCAGGTCCTTCGGCTCAGCAACAGAGTCTCTGCGGGAGTCACCGCTGCTGCAGTCCAGACTTGAGCTCTTGGAGGACTTGAGAGCTCGGTGTTGGCTGGGGGTTGCAGCGATATCGGGGCTGGAGCTGACATGAGCAGAAGAGGACTCGGCTGAGTTGGCAGGGGGCACGCGGTCTTCGTAAGGCAGGTCGCCAAAAGTGAAAGAAAGAGGCCGCTTCTCGGTGGCCACCGTTCCATTTTCAAAGACGTCATCTGGCAAATTTGACTGAAAAGATAATAGAGAAAGAGGTTTTCATGCAACACTGGAAGGAGGAAAAAAAATACAGTATGTGCCTGGGAAAGAAAAATGGAAGGAAAAAGATTAAAGAAGCAATCAAGACTTGAGAGACAGGAAAAATATTTCAAATCCAACTTCTGCTTTCATCTGGCACGGCTCCTGATTTTGGCAGGAAAACTGCTGGAAAACTTGGGCTCAGCATCTCTCTGCTAAACTGAGAACTCCAGGAAGGGTGTTCCCAGAACAGTGACCCAAATTCTGCTCATCCTACCAGATTCCCCTGGACAGCACTTCCAGTGCATTGCTCTGGTTCCTGCAGCATGTCTCTTTTTAATGGGATTGTACTTAAGCCACCTTGGCTGCATTTTCGCACCTGTTATAGATTTCCATTGTGTTTATTTTCTAACTTCTAAAGTAGCAATCCCTACAAGTTAACACAGCTTGCTCCAAAAGTTTCTCTAGTGTCATGGCATTTTAATGGTGATATTACCATGCCATTTCTTTTCTGTTGAAAGTATGTTCTGCATGTGGCATGGCTAACTTCAATAACTGTTGAACATAACTTTCACAGGAATCCTGTTCAACGTGAGTTTCTGCCAAAATGACAAAGAATCTGTGTGGTGGTCTATTGACCAGGACAATGTTCATTTAGGAAGGAAAACCAGCCTATACAGGACCCAAAAATGTTCACAGCAACTATGTACATCTCTCTGAACTAAGGGGAAAAAGTCACTGCAGGAGTCACAACCTGTATATCTGACCTGCAAATTTTGCTTTGTTGTGTGGCAAACTCATGCAAATGCACAGCACAGATGAAAGGCAACTACTATTTTGCTGACAATTTGATGGAAAGAACATATTAAAGTGCATAAGGTTAAAGTGTCCAAAACTTGCATCTTTTTCCCAGCACTATTAGCAGCTATTTTCCCTAAACATAATTATACTCAAAGGTTTATTTCTTTTTCCCCCTGAAAGGGGTATGCTTTTAGCATCTGAAAGTCAAGTTATTAGGCAAATGTATAACATCAAACAGTGCAGCAGGCCATTTTGGCTTGTATTCCTGCCCTGCTCTCTGCCCACAGATACTTGGTTTCTGATCATTATCCCTGTAGAAACCAAACCAAGAGGAATTTTGATTTAATGTGAGCAGCATGGGCTCACAGTCATGTTCTCCCCTCTAATCAGTCAGCAAAATGAGTGAGTTGCAACAGAGGGCAACACATGAAGCATGCGTGGGAGTGGAGATGCCACATGAGGACTGAAAAAAATCCTTCACCAAACAAAAACCAGGACTCACATATAGCTCTAGCCCTGCTTTTGGGCTTAGCCTGAGCGATGGCAGGTCACTAAAAGAGCGACTGCGACGAAGCTTGTCAAAGAAAGTGTCTTGCAGAGCATCTAAGATTGTCAACTTTGGCCTGTCTTGGAGGGGATGCAGCCATTTCTTCAACAGTTAAAGCAAAGAGGGTGTGAGGAAGGGCGAGTTAAATGAAGGCTTTGTAGCAGAGTAGTAAATTACAGGCATGGGATGCAGCACTTGTAAAATTCATATCTGTACAGATGGCCTATTCAGTTTATACACAGTCCTGATTAAGCATTCAGAATTTGATTCATGCAAAACGTAGGCACACCCTGTGAATATCTTCGGTACAGGGGCAAATTTTGTCATGGGATACATTAAAAATACTAGTGCTATAATCTTTATTACTGTCACAAAATGAACACGCATCTTATAATGATGGAATCATAGAATGGTTTGTGTTGGAAGGGACCTTAAAGATTATCAAGTTCCAACACCCCTGCCATGGGTAGGGACACCTCCCACTAGAGCAGGTTGCTCAAATAAAGATTATTCAAGTATTACATTCAAGTATTATAACTAAAGAAAAATAGGTATGCAATAATTGGCCACAAATTTTCAAAGATGCCAGGATCACAGTCACCTTTTAGGATTAGCAGCTAGGAATGAACTTACTTTGTAAGAATTTGTAAGGGTAACCTGCTGGAACCAGGGGAAAAAAAGGCTTAGACGTGTAAATCAATGAAGCGTTTGCAGTGTTTGAACTGCTCTAGGGCTTGTCATTACATAAACATGAAGCCAAAGAGAGCTTACAAAGAATGAGTGGTCCTTGAAGGTTGGTGTTTCGGGAGTGCCTTGGCTGTACATGGACATTCTCCTCTGCAGAGCAGATGCCTTGCTCACATTTCCAGTGGACGGGGTCAAGTCTTCCACATCAAAGGGGCTACAGACACACAAGCAGGAAGAAAAATGGTTGTTAGGCTGAGTGAGAAGGAATTTCAGGTCCATGGAAAGGACTTTTGAAAAGGTGGTTTATTAGCACATCAAAACCCAGAGGTAGCAGGTTTTTTAACAGAAGTGTTTAAAAGAAAATGTTGTTAATTAGACAGCAGGCTCAGAAGTGTGGTTTTCAGTTCTGATGAAAGTGTTCTACTCTCAGAAATGATTTATGTAGCCTAGTCTGATGTTATTCTTCTCACATGAAAAGTATTCTTGGATTTGAGTTGACAAGTGCCACACATACTAATGAGAAAGGTGCTCTACTATTAATAGAGCTGTTGCATTATAAAGGAAACCAGAAGCTGTTATTGCTGGCTTCATGTTTATTGCATTACAAGAAACAGCATACATGACTGTAAAAGCTAAAAGCATCAATGCTTCTTTAGAAATGACAATTACCGGTTTTATTAAAGTGCCATGAGAATTGGGTTTGAATCCTAACACCCTCCGCTTACCCACACTGACCAACGCAGACAGAATCATTTAGGTTGGAAAAGACACTTAAGATTCTCAAGCCCAACTATAAACCTAATACTGCCAAGTCCACCACTAAACCATGGCCCTCAGCACTGCCTCTACAATGGACAATGCTCGATTTCCCACCACCCTGATGGCATATGAAGCCCTTAAAAGCCCGCTTTTAAGGATGGGCCAGCTTCTGAACTTGGCTATGCTAATGTAAACCCCTGTACTTTACACTAATATTAAAATTTTTTAATGAGTATATGTGGACTAAGTTACGCCCCTTTCTTGAGCTTGTGGAAGAAGTACATACATTACACAATTCTATGATCTGCCATCACTATCTGTTTCACATACCTCGTAACATGCCTATTGTCACAGCTGAAACTAGGCACAACTAAGAACCTAGGCACAACTAAGAACCTAGGCACAAAGCCATATGCCACAGGTAACACTGGGAACCTGTGGCTGACTGTGAACTAATTCTCCTCTCCCAAACTTGGGCCACAATTCCTTCCCCATCTGCCTCAGCAGGGAAGAAAAGGAGAGAAAAGACCGCGTGGACTTTGTCTCTTTGGTTGAGTTTTTACAACTGCTTGACCCAGTTACCAGCCAGCCAGCTCTACTTACTACCAGGTGATTTCAAGGTTCAGCTTTATTGTGCCAAGGTCGTTAATGTCTACTGCAACAACCTGAGGCCGAGCTGCAAAGAGGTCTTTTGTTTCACATGTAACACTTCCCACAAGGATGTGAGTAGCAAGTCCTTTAACTTCTGTGACCTGTAAGAGAGAAAAACAAGTTATTTAGGACCACACAAGGCACTACAATCCTTCATTACAAAGAAATGGTGTTGATTTTCTGGCCTGGACCCTTTGCTAAAAGCAAAATATGGCTATGTTTGTTGCCTCTTCATTACTTAGAGGAAAAATCAGATTTATTTTTTTAATAAATGTGTAGTTGTATATGATCATGCTTCTGTTTTCTTTATGTTTTTTATGGGTGTCAGAAGAGAGCCATACAGGCTCAGACTAAGGGGCTCTCCAGCCTTGGCATTTGGTCTTCTGCAGTGACCATAAGCAGAGCACAAGGGAAGAGTAAGAACAAGGAGTGCACATCGGATGTTTTCCTGTCTAATACTCTCTCAGTCTCAATAGACAATTTTCATGACAGGCAATCTCCTGATGTAGCTGGCCTACTTATTAATTCCCAAGGGACCTCTTTTCTATGTATTTGTCTGCTGTAATTCTGAAGCCATGTAATTGTTTGCATCTACACTGGCCTTTGGTGAGGACTTCCACAGACCTACTGGTGAGGAACCACCTCCCTATATTTTATAGTAACAGTAGAGTAGAGCACTATCCATACTTACATATGTATTGGCCTGAAAATTCAGAGGGAGAGTTACATATGCAGCTCTGACACACAAAGAAACCTTTGGCTATTTGAAAATCAGTTCTTGAGCCTTTTATGTGAAAGTCTTTGGACGAAGTCCAAAAAGGGTAAGAATATAGACATTAACCTTAATCCTAACGGGACACTCATTTGAAGCTCTTAGGTACTACAAGAAAGGGTTCTCTCATAAACTTCCACCTTAAAACTGTGTTGTTAAATTGGGGAGAGTGACTCACACTGTGTCACAACTTGACTGTCTATGAAAACTTACTGTCTCACATATTTGGGATTTCTTGGTGGTTTTGTAATTGCTTCCACATTTTTTTTCATGAAGGTTTTGTAGTCTGTAAGTGGGACATTTCCCATGAGACTTTCAAGACACTCTCCTCTTTGAGCTGCCTAAGCAGGGACACCTGGCATAATTATCAGCGGTAATTTCTAGACAAGAGTCAGGGAATGGGTATCTCTGGTTGGAGGTTTGTTGGAAGGAAAGCATATGAGCATGTGGACCTTCAAGAGCAGAAAACTCTGGGGAGACCTGGGACAATGAGGGGATGAAGCAGGAGAGAAAAAACTCCAGTTTGGGATGAAAAGTTGCTGCTGACTGCTAGGAGTTGCAAAAGTTGCTCTTTCCCTGGAGAATGGGGCACAGATTCAGAGGAAAGCAGATGCTTGCAGGCATTAAGAAATCTGGGGAACTGCTGTGCTCTAGGAAGCTGCCAAGAAGTTGGAGTGGTTTTTCTACAGGCCCCATCTCACTGTGAGCAGAAACCTCACAGGGCTGCTGTCTCACACTGCTGTTGTTCTGAGCTGGGTGGTGGGACCAGACCTCAGGAGCAGTGGGATTTTTTGGGGTTGGGTTTGTTGTTTTCCTGAACGCTGTTAGCAGACAGGTTTCCAGTGTTACCTTGTTCTGGTGCAAATAATCTGAGTTGCTAGAGAGCAACGTGAAACAAAGGTTGTGTTAGCATGTCTGTGACAACAGCCTGGGGAGAGTGAGGACAACCTCTCCCACAGGACTCCCAAACTGATTACAGTCTTGTAGCATCTAGATTGGACAACTATAGTACTCCACGCTTATAGGTATGCTGGAAATACTAATTGTGGCTCATTTCCAAAGAGTTTAATGACCTGCTGCTGCATTTTTTGCTTATGGTGCATGAGAAGGCACCTTCTTGACTGCTGCCTTGCTTGCAGGCAAAGGGGTTAGCATGCATACCTTAATGGAGATCAGCCCAACAATGAGAGGGAGGAAAACCATTTCCTCCCCGTCCCAGCTTTGCTTGCCATTCACTTCTATTTTGCCTTTCAGTTTCCACCGCTGGCGACCGTAGCGCATGAAAATCTGAAAAAGAAAAATCCTCTTATTTTCTTGAGAAATCTGCTCTCACAGCGCACAAATATCAGAAAGAGAATTGGGGAAGGTGTCTGAAGTAGGTTGGGAGAGTTAGTGGTAGAGGTGCTGCCCTTCTGCTTCCTACCGAGCCAGAAGGAAAAGATCTATCCTGCAGGATCTCTGCCTCTCAGGTCTCCTAATCACCCCTTTTGGTAACGCACCCCTCACCTCAGCTTTCACCTTTGTGCAACTAGGTGACTCCTTAACAAAGAAGCTACAGGAGTTTTAACTCTGTCTACAGAAAAGCGGCAGCATGTGTTGGGGGGAAGATTTGGGAGGGCAGGAAGAAAGCCCCTGTGGCATTTCCTAATACCTGCAGCTTGCTGGATCTGTTCCCTTCCCAGGCAGTGGAGGGGGTAGGTGGGCTTTTGGCTATCCACCAGAGGCCTCCACAGCTGGGAGACTTTGGCTGGCTGGTGGTGGAAGTGAATGAGACCCCACAGCGCAACAACACAGTTTGCAGTGGTAAAAGCAGAAAAGCCCCTTCTGGGCTGTGGGGATGGCTGGGAGAGACCTGCACCAACTAATGGGCCCCACAGAGGGACCACATGCTGCTTGCAGGTGGGAGAGGGCCAGGAGAGATTTGTCACAGGGAACGAGAGTGGAACAAATGAATCAGTGATCAGGACAGCTGGGAAGTACAGGCTGGGGGAGATCCATAGTCAATTTGTGAATTTCTTGCAGGGTAAGTTCTGCTCTGGATAGAGCTGGAGGCTTTTATTTTAATCCATCTCTAATTAACCGGCTCGTGATGTTTTCTACTAGAACAATCCAGTGACCGGAGATCCTGACAGCCTCACAGCAGGTAACATCTGGGTCTCAAGAAACGTGTCCTTCTGCTACTCTGCTTTATGATGAAGTCTAAATACTTGCTAGAGGACACTTGCAAGGACTTGTTCAATTTGCTCTGTATGCATCTGATGGGACACGTGCTTTTTTCCAGGGGAATTAGAAATGAGTAAGACAGTGAGAAGAATGCCCTCATTCTGGGAGAAACGTACAAAATAAGGGGGTTTTGCTTGTGGGTTTGTTTTTGGTTTGTGGATTTTTTTTTTAAAGTTTATATTTTAAAAAACTAAAAATAAAAAAACCCAAACAAACAAAAAAAAAACCCAAACCAAGAAACAAAACTTTTTTTGAATAGCCATCATTCAGTGCTCTGGATGTAATTTTCAGGTCTTCTAACAGATGTCCTGACCTAGGCAGACATAAAGAGAACTGCAAAGCTTTTCAGAGAAAACACCAGAAAAATAATAGCGGTTTCTTGGGGTACTGATGTAAAAAGGCTATATTCATTGTGATATAAAAAGCAGCAGAAATCTGCCATTCTTTTGCTCGTAAACAAACCATAAACCAGCTCGGACGTACCTCATATTGGTCTCCTGGGCAGAGTCGAGCGAAGCCTGCCAGACCTGAGAAGGAAAGACACGGAGGGGCTGTTGGAGGGCCTGGGGTACCCGGGTTGCAGCAGCGGGGTACCCCGGGGTGCTGCGGGATGCCTGGGGCAGCCACTGCCGCGCTTGGACAGGAGAGGGCGGCAGCCCCCCGGCAGCCGCTCCTCCGGGAGGTGTTTAAACCCCCCTCTTAGTGCCACCTCTGCACCCTCCAAACCAAAACTAACACCACCACCAACCCCCATATTAATTTTTTTCCTCTTCTCTTTTTTTTTTTTTTTGCATACAATTCATTGGGTTGTGGTTTCTTGCATATCAAAGATTTGCACTTTCCAGCTTTTTTCTTTTTTCTACAACAGCTCAAATCATCCTATAATAATTACAGAAAAAAGAAGAAACAGCTTCTTGACGTCATCTGGCTTCAGAAACCGAGCTTAGCACCCTTACTATCACAATGCATAGGCAAGCTGCTGATTACCATGTAGCGCTTGTTGCTTAACACTAATCAGACTGAGCTATACATTTTAACACAGAATCCTTTTTAGCACATCTTAATAGAAACACAAGAGGGGCTCCTTCTTTTTGGTGTTTCAATAACATCATTCTCATACAATCTGAGTACCTTTCAATACTAAGTCCATCAAGAAACATGACTGACATCTGCAATACGAGATTTATCCCATCTTTTCCTAGAGGGGGAGAAGTAGTGCAGCGAAGAACTCGTGCTATATGTTTGCTTGATTACGTAAAATTATTTTTTAAAGGTAGGACATGATGATGATATTTCTATATTGGCACTGTACATATGAAGTGGAAACTTTTGACCATCCTGAAATCCCAAGAATGTTACCATCCTTCTCCTGTCCTTGTGACCTGTTCTTCTACCAGATGCAACTGGTTGGTCTTCATTAATCTAATCCTCTTCCTCCACAGAGGGAACCTCTCCTTTCTTTCACATCTCTTCAGCAGGCAGCTGTTGCACTTGAGCTTCACCTGCGTAAGCCTAAAACTATGCCTCTAGTGTTGCAATGCCCAAAGAAACCAGTTTGAGGATGCATACAAAGTCTGTGGCATAGAAAGGAATGAAAACAAACTTTCTGAGCTCTTTGGGCTGGATTTATCCTAAAATGCCATGGCTGAACATACACAGATGTGTTAAAATCAAGGCAAGCATGATGAACCCTAGTGTTGCTTTATTTAGCAGCCTGACTTAGTCCTGCTAGATGGACTCTAGGAGCAACTAGACCCTGCATGCCTGTCCCTGTGATCTGCTGATCCTCCTCTTCCATTTCTTTGACCATAAAAGAGGTTTTTTTGCTCATCTTACTGTGTGGCAGAACAGAGAGGTCCTTGCTTAGAGCTCACATGACCCATTCCTTTCGCACTTATTTACTGTTTATTAATTTATTAATTTATTAATTTATTATTAATTTAAGCTTACTAGCACTGCACTGCTGCTCCTCTCTCTCCAGGCATGCTTTTATAAGTGAATGTGAGCTCTGATGGGACATCACTGAAAGCATCTGAGGAAAATAAAAGGTCTTTTCTTTGCTCAGTGGATGGGGTGGGGAAGAACGCATCATAAAACTCCGCGTAGATATTGTCCAGAATCGAGGTCTGTGAATGGTGACTGGCTCAACTAGGCTGGTCAAGTCTCTTCAGCCTGCTGAAGAGGGGACTAAGTGCTGACTTGATTACAGAGGATAAGACTTTCACAGGAAACAACTTTTTGGTAACTGAGTGGCTCTTGGGGACCAAAAGTATGGCAGGAGCCAATGGCTCTATTGTACTATTCCAAATATCACATCTTTGTAAAAGCACTGTCCCGGGCTTGTAATGCAGGTCAGACAGGATGTTGCTCCTGGTGTTGTCAGTGTAACTAATTAGGAGGTGTCATTATGTGGCTGTGATACGGTGGCCGGACACTAGTGTCCTTCATTGGCAAGGTCACCTGAAGTTCGTGCAGCACGTACACGCCTGCTCGAGAGCTGGACACATGGACTGTGGTTGCTGGCGCAGGGCTCAGTGTCGCAGAGCCCCTGGTAGATCAGGCCTGAGTATTGCTCTCCCTGAGTGAAATGGCTGACCACTTTACCTCCTGCTCCCCTGGCACTTCCAACAGGTATAGGGGCACTTTCCTATACATCATAACAGGATATACAGATTTCATGCAGGAACTTCTAGATTTCCACTGTAGGTTTCCCTGTTTAATTTCAACAGCCGATTAATCTTAAGCAGTAATCAAAGCCTGCTGGCAAGTTTATTATCTTTATTTTTTAAAATGATTAGGCTATTTTTTTTTAAAATCAGCCATAAAACCATAGTGTGGGTCCCATGCTTCCTGACAGTACTGTGTAGGTTGGCTTGCTTTCAGTGTAAGTGAGAGAGGGCACAAAATAAAAATAACTTTCACTGGAATGGCTAGGAACAGATAAGCTTTGGTGAGAGGAATGCTTTGATTTTAAATTAGATCCTAAAGTTAGCTGGATATGCTGCAGTATAACGTAAGGGGGAAGTTTGCTGTGTGATCTGCAGGCTTTTGTGCTAGAGCTATTGTGAGCTTCAGCAATAGCAATGGCTGGATTGTCCTATTGGATTCCCATTCCTAGGGAAAACTATCTAGATAGAAAATTAGCTGTCCAGATTAGAGAATACTTAATGATACACCATTTCTCTTTGCAATTTTCTAATTTGGGCTTCTTTATGTTATAAGAACTGTGTTCAGAAGTAGCTGCTGTTTGTGGTTAGTGCTCCACTCCTGCACATGAGGCAGTGCCTGGCTCCTCGACAGCCCTCGAGCTGTGCCAGAAGATTCGGGCATACAAAAGAGAAGGGGTCAGACCGTTCCAGCCCAGTCATTTGTGATGCCATGACACCTTCTGCAACGTGTCCTGCTGTCAGGAACTGCACGTTGCACTGCGTTCACAGCAAGCAAGGAAAGGCTCTGAGGGACTTGGCCTGATGCCATTCCCTTTCTACGCTGAGTGACCTTGTGCTTCCTTCAGTGCGCGCGCGCTGCAGTTCTGCTCTGGGTTGCTGTATAGAAATACCTGGCTCAGACTCTGTGTGTCCCTCTGGTAACTTTACATCTACGCATCTTTGACTGCCTTTCCAGTACCTAAGAACAGAAGCTTTAAAACCTGAGTTTTGGTGCTGTGGGACGGAGCTAGGAGAACTATCTTAGCTGCTGCCCTTGTTTTCTCTGGTATGGAAGCCTGGACTATTTTAACTTGATTTAACCTAGATCATGTCTCATGCACTGCAACCCCTGGAGACAACTAACTCACAGCTGTGACAGGGCAGGCAAAACCAAAACCCTGTATGGAATCTGTGACCTCTAACAACTCCACCAGCAATACCATCGGGTTTTTTTAATGGGCAAGATTTCAAGTCAAGAATTAAGAGCCCACAAATGTTTAGATGCTGATTTTGTTTTACAGAACTATTTTCATGCTAGTGGTTGAAGTTCCAAAAAAGATATCCCCCCACAATCTCTTCAAGACATTTAGTCTTAAAGCGATAACAGCGTTAACAATACCCAATGATTCACTGAGGCTTCAGGCAAAACTGATTCTGTTGTATTCAAACCCATAAAGTCCCCTGTCATAAAGACAAGAAATAAAATTGAAAGGTGAATTCCACCACTGAGTTATCTAGGTGATTAAATGGTAAACTATCCCCAGGTCTTTGCTTTTTCACATTTGTTCAAAAATAGTAGTTGTCAGAATAAGCAAAAGTAAGGGACTTAGAAATAGCTGATGTCAAATTAAGAAAGTCTTTAGAACTTCAGCTCCATGGGCATTCATATAATTTCCTAGGCATCTTCTTAAAGGATTATGGAAATAGAGGCAAAAGGCACAGCAGCCATCAAAACTGAATTGCTTTGGCTGTTAGGAGGAGTGTTTGTGGGAGGTAATTAGCCTTGAAAACAAGAAGCAGCATCTCAGAAAGTCTCTCTGTGGGCTTTTGATGTTCCTGGCTCTATGATCCTCTCCACTGGGCAGAGGTTTAAGCTGGTGGTTTGAAGGGTCAACAGTGGGGTGGGGGAAAACCACACCTATCATAAATACACATCAAATTATCACGTCTCAATGCCCTCACTAACGGGCACAGAGAGTGCAGCTGTTCAGGTGGAATGAAGGGAAAGGCAAAAAGGCAATTACCTTTCATCTTGATGCAAAATTCCCCCAGTAGGTTTTCCAGCTCTGCTTCTATGGTACACATGTTCTGTGTCGGAAAAGAGAAAAGGGAGGTCAGACAAACCCTCTTTCTGCCTTTTCTTTTTTTTTTAAGGTCTGTTTGGAAAGAGAAGCTTCTTCTCTGCTAGGCATCTGAAAGATATTTTGCAATAAAGTCAATCTGCTGGAGTCATCTGCGCTGTTTAACTGGGTCTAGCCCTAAAAATGGCAGCTATGAACAGTTCTCCCCAAAGCCGAATGTAACCCTGCGCTCTTCTGCTGCTGCACTCTAATCCTCCTGTTGGCAGAGGGCATTGGGGTCCTCGAAGCATAACCTGGTCACTGTCCCAGTCCTCTCCAACCAGGACACGTGCCAGCAGCAGCAGCTCCATGCCAGAGTGGCTCCTGGCATGTTTTTAATCTCTCAAGAAATGGGGACTACAGTAAGAAAAAAAAAAGACTGTGGGAGACAGGTACCAACCCCCCTCCAGTTCTTCTTTCAGATTTCAGAAGGCTGTCACAGATGTTTGTGACACTATTAGACCCTTCTCCATCTACTGCCTGTTTAATAAAAAAGAGGCTGATCACAGCAAGTACAACAGGCTAGGATGCAGCAGGTGTCTGTATACACATGGGTTCTAGCCAACCTGCAACCCCAAAATTTGCAGGATGGGAAGGACAAAGTTAGCATATATGTAGGTTTGGGGCAGATTTATGTTTTGGTTTTTTTTCCTTGTGCAGCAGACCCTCGGTATAGCCCTGCTCTCGTAGAACATAAACATTATTATTTTAAGTAACTCTTTGGGTCCATGTCATCCATCTTTGTCTCATCCATCAGGTATTCATCTGAAGATGAACGAAGAAATAAAAATTTCTCTTTGCTGATCTTGCTTTAACTGGACGAAGTTCTCCCTGAAATCAGTGGTAAAGTTCCCACAGGCTTCAATCAGTGCGAGAGTAAAAGACTAATCGTATAAGGATGTACCTCTGTGTACTCCTTGTAACTCCTGTTGATTTCGGTTAAACTCTCCCGAGCTGCTTTGCTGGCAGGAGACATTGCAAAGGCTTGCTTCATTTTGCTGGCACCATCACAGAGACGTCTTTGGATACAATAGGCTTCATAAAGCTCATCCACCTAGTGGGAACAATGAGGGCGCATTGAAAAAAAAAAACACCTGAGAAAACCCAACAAAATAAAACCAACAAACAATGAAGCAATTTGCATTACATGGAAACTCAGCCAAACTGTTAGATCCATCAGAAAGGGTGAGCAAATGAAGCTGTGCTACTGTTACAGTCTAACAAAAAGAAACATAAGATTAAAATAACTTCCACCATAAAAATCTCATCAGAGCAGCACCAGATGCTGCCAGCAATTCACCTGCTTGTCCTGCAGGCCTTTAACCATTGCTACTCCCTGTTCCCCCCTGTCTGGGCTATGTACAGTCATAGCAGTAGGGCAGACACGCAGCAAGCTTCTCACATATATCGGTGTGGAAGAGCTCTTTCAAAGCCAACTGCAATGTCCACATGGCCAAAGGGGACTGGACACATTAAATGGCACAATTAATGGGGCCAGCAATGTCTTCTGTATTGCTAACGCCAGCCGTGGATTAAGAATTTTGCAATTTTTGACTAATAGGTAATAATGGAAGCAGGGAGTGATTGTTTTAAATCCTCACCACCCACCCTCCAGAAACTGGGAGTCATCATCAGAATCAGCACAGGTGAAGGGCTTAGAAACAGCTGTTGTCAAATTGAGGAAATATTTTGAACTTCAGCCTCCACTCATTCATATAATTTCCTAGTCACCTTCTTAAAGTCCTTTGGAATGACTTAGGTACCCAACATTTAGTAAGCAGCCTGGAAGTTTTGCAGAACCTGCTCACACACTGGTTAAAGTCTCACTTGGATCTAGCTTCAGCGTACAATGGATTTATACGTGTCTCATGCTTTGGTTTCCCTTTTCCCTCTAATCCCTGCACTGAATGTACGCATTTACTCCACCTGAGCTGTTCGGTAGGAGTCTACAGTGGTAGAGCTGGTGTATATATATGTTTATATACCAAATATCTACAGGGATATATATTTATGTAAATTTAGTATGCCAGATACAGGAGATGTAGGTTTTCTAACGTGACTTTACCAGGGTGATGAGAAGGAAAGGAAAAGAGAAAGCTGCCTCTTCCTACCGCTTCTAATGTCCCTGCTAAAATAGGGCAATGTTTGTTTTTACCTAGAACAACTTTTTTCCTTTGTTATCTCTGACATCAAGCTATTGCCCTGTATCCCATGGTGCTCATTGCTCAGTAGTGAATTTTCACAGCAGTGTTCCTCTCTATAAAGGCATCCAGCGCCTTGGCTTCCTCAGTCTATGACTTTGTGTTGCTGCATTAGAGATGAGCCTGATGTGACGATCCAGGCATGTTCCAAATCCCATTTTCCAAGCCTGCTTAACTTCTAACAAAAAGTGCTGTGGCTTACTTGTTTGGAGCAGGACTGTTCTTCCTGACAGCTTCAAAGCCTTGGGTCGACTTTTACAAGCTGAGCTCGGATACTGGGTGGCCAAAGCCCCTGATTCGAGGGATCTCTAACCAAAACAGGGGCTGCTTTGCAAAGTGAAAGAGTTCAGCCAAGGGTAATTGAGGCACAGGTAGCATTTTGCCATTTCAAAGTTACAAAAAAAGCTTCTTGGTGTCATACGCACTCCTATTTCTCTTGCAAGTCAGCAAGCTAAAGACAGCTACTATAAATAGCTGTCACTTGGTATTTATTCCTGCCATCAGGGTGGAGTGTCAGCCCTGGGGCTGATGTCCTTCCCCTGCCCATGCGAGCGTGGTGAGGACACACTCCTCTGCCCCTCTAAATACGTGGGGTCTGCTGCTGTGCATCCCGTTTTCCTCGCCATGCTTCCTGTATGAAGGGGCGGTGGGTGGACAGCAGGAGGCATCGCTGCAGCCCTGGCTGGGTACAGCTGAAAAAGACCTCCTCTGTCATTACAAACAAAGATGTTCCTTTACCTGCCCGAGCCCCTGAGCTTTAAGGCAGCACAGCTCGCTTCCTTTTGTCTCCGTTGCTGTGGGTTACGGAAAGCGAACTAATGTACTTGGCGAGCTCGAGTAAACTGACCAGTGCTACCTCTTGCGTTTGGTGCTTTTCAGTCCCATTATAAGCCCAGAAACCATTAGCTCTGAGCAGGCTGGAGTGGGAAGGAGTTGAATGGAAATGTTCTTTAAGCACTAATTTTGCCATTCATGTTGCCAGCAAGAGAGAAGGCGGCTTGGGGAACAAAATTTCAGTCTACCGCCTGATGATTTATATGGGTTTTTTCGGCTCCAAGAGTAAAAGAAGACTGAAATTAAAAGGTTTGGATGGGTTGTCATAACTGGAACACTTCAAGCTGCGTGAACGCTTTTCAAATGACTCTCAAAAGACATTTCATCCATCAAAAATAATTCATTCTTTTGTCAGGCTCAGAAAAGCAACTAATCGCTAGCAGATATGTTTATAAGTAAAAGAATACACGCCATGGATTTTGTCCAGCTCTAAAACGTATTAGTATAAATCACAAGTACCTTTTCTGACTATCTAATCCAGTGGATGTGGGCCCCAAACCATGCAGCAGAAGCATTAGCAGTGAAATCTAGGAACAAATCCAACCTAGCTGCTGTGTACAGTAAAGACAACTGCTGAATTAAATTACTTTCAGATGCAACTCTTTTTCTACCTATAATTTAAAAGTAAGCACGCAGTGAGATAGATTTTTTCCCAGCAAGCATCTGACCCTATGTTCTCTCTGTACCTAAGAGTAGGAGGGAGTGTCTTGGGGCACGGCTGGACCTCAGGGGTTGCAAACCATGTGGAAACCCTTTCTTTGGCTCCAACCACTAGCCCATCACAGTAAAAATACCAAATCTGGGAGAGGCTTCGTCAAGGCGGCCTCCCTGGAGCAGAGGGGCAGCAGGAGGCCAAGGGTTTGTTTTCCCAATAACATAGGAGCAGATGCAGAAGAAAGATGATAGGAGAGCTCGTTACCTTGCTAATGTGGAACTCCAGCCTTCTCATGTATCTTTCAACCGCTTTGATTTGCTGAAGGAAAGGAAGAGGCAGAGGGTGAGGCACATTTAAATAAATCAGTGAGACATTGCACTGCTAGTTCTGCTCCACTCCTCAAGTCCCCATGAGGCTGAGAAAATCCTCCTTAAAATGTGCAAGGTTTCGTTGCCCGTAAATTTGGAATCGGCTGTCCCATCTTACTACCATTAACCTCCTGCTGAAAATGGAGCTCAGTGACTTCTGTACCTAATGTATTTTTGAACAAAAAGGAGGTTTGCTTTGATGGGATTTCCCTAGTTCTTTGAATTCTTAAAAAAAAAAAAAAAGGAACAGAGCTTTTTTAGCTCAAAATATAGTATCTTGAGTACTTTGGAAACCTTTATTAAAATTGATCAGGTTTTGAATTTCAAAATCCATTCCCTTCCTCAGCAAACTGGTTTTGACAACAAAAGCAAGCTTGGCATTTTGACTGAGAAAAAGGCAGACTTGCTCAGGAGATGTTTTTGAAAGCTTTCCTTTTGTTTCACCCAAATTCTCCTGTGGGGAAAAATATTTTCAGTTTTTCAATTTTTCCATCCCCAGAACTGGCAGAAGCAGGGATGAGCTGGGGCTTAACCCAGAGCTGGCAGGGTGAAGTTGCGTGAGGTGATGGATTTAATGGCTGGAAGCTGACAGAGATAGGAGGTCTCACTCCTCCGCCTCCCTCTTTCCCTGGCAGGGGTCTGCCTCATCCTCTGTGACCATCCAGCAGCCAGTTTAACTCGACAGACCCTGGGGAAGGGCTGATGGGGCAAGTTTGATGCCAGGTTAATGAGCACAGCTGGCTGACAGAGGCTCTGGGCAATCCCAGAGCCCCTGAGGAGGGGAGCAGGACTTCATCCTTCACAAGTGCAGATGGACAGGTAACTTCTCCCTCGATGGTGTTGGCCTGGATGGTAGATCTGGCCAAGAGAGGTTTCCCATGTCAGCTACATACATCATACAGGTGCTAATGCTTCTTTGCAAAACCAGTGTCAAAAAGGGTAACGTACCTTATCTAAATCATACAGGACTCCCTGCAACAGAGAAGATGAAACTGCGATTAATTTTGCACTTAACATCACAACAAGAAAGTGATGTTTGTCAGTCAATAGAAATCACAAACAAGCCCAGGGCTGGAAGGGAAGGGGAGCATCAATGCCAATTCCCTATACCCTGCTCCCACCCGTGGCTGTTCCAGCACCTCAAGGAGGTGATGCTTACCAGGCGTGAGTTTCTTTTCATGTCTTTTAACTGAGTAGTCAACTTATCCAGCTCTGTCTGGTGAACGTCCAGATACTCGCTGCGAACACAAACCAGAGGAGGCATGTGTGAGCCCTGCAGCAAATACCAAGCTGGCTGCTGACCATCCCAAAAGAAAATCTGCACAACAAATGGCCTTCCTCGTTGGATCCATTTTCAGACAAAAACTCATTTATATTGATCTGTCCTAAAAGCAGCTCCCTGCTGCCTTCTGGGGAATAAATAGGAGCCACTTATTTAGCTGTGTATAAGAGCTCACTGTTCTCCTTACGCTGAACAACCAGTTTCAAGTAAACTAATCTGCTGCGTAGTTTACAGGATGATGCTTTCCAATCACTGCTCTTGTGTCCAGATGGTAAAAGCCCTGTTATCATCTGGGATGTTATCTTAAGGGCAACACAAGCCTCTGATAGGACTCTAGGAAATTCAGAGGAAAAAAACGTGGGATTCCCAGCTTTTGGGAACTTTCCTACAACCATTTCACATTCTAAGTGTTACAATCTGGGCTCCAAGATACATACTTTCCTTTCCTACCATTAAGGATTCTTGTTCCTGTGACATGTTTCTCTAGGCTCTAAAATGTCACAGAAAGCTTCAATCAACAAGCAGGATAAAGGCTCTTACTCCAGGCCACTCTTCAGGGCTCGGTAGACCTCTTCCATCCTCTTAGGCTGGGGCTCTTTGGGCGTGCTGCTGTTCTTATGGCCCAAATTATGCATTTTCTTCACCTTTGCTTGGGGCTTCTTAAGTGCAGAGGAATTTTCAATAAAGGAGTTACACCTGCAAAATGAACATTAAAGAGGAGGAAACCCCTATAAATCATAATGATCTCAAAGGATTGTAGCATGAAGAAATCTTCTGATGTTATCTCTGCTAGCAGAAATGAATCTGCTTCTGTGCCTGCCAGTTAAAGGACTTTGTTTATAGGTTAAGAGGTCTGAGCAGACTGGGACACATGCTGTCAGCTTTTGATGTGCCAGTTGCCTTGCCGAGATACGAATGCTGGTCTGGAAACACTGGGCTGAGTCTGAGGCTCATCAGACATTTCTCTGTCTTACACCATGCCTGCCCTGCCTCACGTTGCTCAGCCACAGCCATAAAGGGTCTTAGCTACATCAAGGTACTAAAGGCAAAAGGGGGCCCAGATAATCTCAAGTGCAAAGCCCTGGGGGCTCCTAAGGAACATTGGGGCTCAGTTAAGAGTGTGTCTGGAGGATACCATCACGCTGCTGGTCTTGAGCATGGACCATAGGTAGCTCCGTACGGCAAAGAGAGGATAGTTGTGCTGCATACAGGTGCCTCTTTGGTGACTCTGCTGCGGGTTTGTCAGCATCTAACAACCATCACCGACTTGAGCTGATGAAGGGAGGCAACCCTTTGCCTGCCTCCTCCCTGATTGCTAGCTGGTGCTCTGGCACTCCGACACTTTACACAAATTACCTGTAAAGTAGCCCCTGGGCGCATCAGGGACTGGTTGACTTGGTAAGCGCCTAATTCCAAGCCCTAAATCCTAGCTAAACGGTGGTACATGGAAAGGCTCAGCAGCCAAGCTCTGTCCTGTTTCCAGCAGCAGGACATGAAGGCAGCCCCGCAAAGGAAACCGAGCTGTTCTGATTTCATAGCAGCGTGGCAATGAGAAAACTGTCTTTTGGGTAGCAACGGTCTTAAGTTGGGGGCGGTGGGAAATGCAGCATGTTCCTGCACATTTCACTTGTTGAAAAGATCACTGTATAAGTTAAATTAAAATGATTCTCTGAAATTCTCTCACAGCTCTGAGACAGACGAGGAAGCCCTTCATTAATGGAGGGGAGGCAAACAGACATTCGGTAGCTAAGGCAGAGGGCAACAGCTTAATTATACAAACAATAGAAAGAGGAGATTTTAGCCTAGCAGATTTTCTTCTGTGATCAAGAGAGAAGGCAGTTCTCTCTCACCTCTTTTCCACCTTCACCCTCCCTTAGTGCCTGATTCGGATATTCCCCTTATAGAGCATGGCACTTGCCTGGAGCGTCTCTCTTGAAGCCCGCTGAAGCCAGCGAAGGACTGGCTTCTAATAATCCCATTAGGACCTCCCGGAGAGAATGAATGTGATCCTATTGACATGATTTCAGGGAGTCTGGAAGATATTCCTGAAAAAGAACAGAAAGCAGGTCAGTGATGATGGAAGGTAAGAGGCAGGTGGTGAGGCAGGGACTGCCTGGTGTCCATCAGGCATGGTAAGGGGTAACTGGACCCAAGGAGGGGCCACAAGCCAGGACACAAATCTGTTTGCATTGAAAAAACATCCTGCCTCAAAAAGAAAATAGTCTTATTTTCACTTCTGACTTAACATCCCAGGGTCTACTGAAAATGAGCTGGACACACAAAGAGGATCTGGGCGTGGGACTAGAAACCAGATGCTTCAGCCTGCTAATCCCAATGCCATGCCAAATTTCTGCTTCTCCCCCAGCCCTGCTGT
Organism: Gallinago jamesoni; assembly: GCA_025769975.1. Lineage (NCBI taxonomy): Eukaryota > Metazoa > Chordata > Aves > Charadriiformes > Scolopacidae > Gallinago > Gallinago jamesoni. Next base: position 92,474,867 of record JAOQGH010000012.1, on the reverse strand, counting down.
CCCCATCTGCTACATTGAGGTGTTGCAGAGATTATTTTTTGAGTGTGCAGAGCTCTTGAGGGGCACTTGCCACCACCACAAAGTGTTATTACACATATTAAGATAAAAAGGAGTGGGTTCATTCAGCATGAATCAAGCCCTGCAGCTCCCCTTTGAGCCTTGCTCATTCTCTCCATGGCTGTTCCTGCCTGGCTGCTGAGAAGGAAGTTGTGGTGGGTGTATGCGCAGCCATGGCATGTTGTGATGAGGGAGGGATGCTCTCCACCACCATAAGCTCCAGGCACAGCACGCTCTGCATTTCATGTGTCTGGGGGGGCCTCAGCGTGCTGGGAGGAAGCCCTTGCCCTCTGTGTGCTCATTTTCAATGCCCAGCTCAGCATCTGCACTAAACTCAGGTGATTTCAATCCACTCTCAAAGAAATAGCAAACAAGTGCTGTGGTTCACAACTGCTCCGTGAGCTTGCTGCTGCCGTGAGGAGCGAGGGGGATGCCTCCTTTTTCCTTTCCTCCTTGATTCGCTGTTTTCCTTGCCTCGACACTGGTGCTTGCTGCCCTCGGCAGACAACAAAGCAGATTTTTCTGCTGCCTTGGTTTTGTGCTGCTCTGGTGAGGGGAATGGCCTCACTGAGCTGACTGAGGAGCTTCACGGCTCGCTGAGGCCAGGCAGCAGGGCAGGGAGAGGGAGGGGAAGGGGGATGCGGGAGAAGAGGTGGACCGGTCCTCAGGTGCTGCCAGGGACCAGCTCCTCCATCCTGCAGGACCCATCCTCTCACCGCCCCCTTCCCTCCCGGGGTGCCAGCAGGGCTGCTAACGCCCTTGCGCTGCGGAACGGATCGAGAAACTAGGCCAGCCTAAAAATAACCTGACAAAAATGAAAAAGGGAGTTTTTTCATAATTTTTTTCCCCCATTTATTTTAAAAAGCTGGACCTCCATTCCCCCAGTTCTACTTTACTCCAGCAGCTGGGCTAAGGGTCGAGTTTGGTGTCAGGTGGGACAGTGTGGCAGGGGCTGGAGCTGCCCACAGGTGACGGAACTGATGCTCTGCAAAACCACGACCAATGGGGCCGGGGGGGCAACAGCAAGTCTAAACCCTGCTCTCATCCCTGCAGAACCCTTACGAGGAACAATCACAAGCACGCAAGAAACTAGCCACTTCTGAAAGCCGCAGATTTGCAACGTAAGCCTTCACAACCAAACATATTTATTAAAGACAAACATCAGAGCTACATGGTGCCTGCACGGCAAACACTCACTGGAGAAAGCAAATACATGGGGAAACGTTGTGTGCTGTCCAGTTATGTTTAATTTGTCTCACCAAGCTAGGCAAATACTCTTTGAGGTGACATTAGGTGTCACGGAGAGCCTACTGCTTCTCTGTGGAGAGGACTGCACTGCCTGAGGAGCTGCTCTGTCAGGAATATTTCTGCAAGACCTCCACCAGAAATATTTCTCCCAGTCCAAGCATTGCTGGCACTACTGGTAACGTGAAGTTTTCTCTGTTGAACAACCAAAAGGGCACAAATCCTTCTGTTTCAGAAAAGCTGCCCCATGTGACCCGACAGCCTTCAGAGGTACCACCTGGGATGCAATTAAGGCCACTTTTGTCCTCCACTGTGGTCAGCAGATAACAATGCTCTCACTCTTCGTGTCCCCAGCTGAGGCAGGACGCAGCATGTCCAGCTCAGGGCTGTGCCAGCTTATCCACAGTGAGGATAAACCCTTGCAATAAAGAAGCTGTGCTCAGGCAGACCAGTGCCATGAGCGCTCACGCTGGGCTGAAACCCATGGCCAGGAGAGATGGAGGAAAGGGAGAGGGTGGGAGCAGGAGGGGCTGGGGAGCAGCAACTCCTCAAAGGCTTGGGAGAAACAGCAGTGATGACGCACTTTGGCTAACTTGCACAGGGATAAACATGCTCCAGCCACAGATACTTGAGCCTTTGGTCAATGAGAGCCCAAATTTGGTTCTACACTCATCCCTAGCTCCCTAAGGCTCCCAGTACACCTCTGCAGGGCTGAGCTCTGCTCAGGCTTCCCGACACCCAGAACTTGGTAAGAAGCCACTTTGCAGCCTCCAGGTCAAACCTGAGGTCAAACCACCATCCCTGGAGGTGGTACAGTGTCTACTCAGGCCAGCTGAAGTCTAACAGTCCAAACCCCTCTGGGAACCAGCTCCTGAGAAGCAAAGCAGAAACCACTCCATCACAGTACTGTGGGGAGCCGCGTGGCAAGTTCCTCTTCGTTTTGCAAATAAGCTTAAGGAAGTTATGCTGCGTGCTGTATGCTCCCACTTGCACCCAAGGATTCACATTAAAAGTTGGATCCTGAGTGCCAAGGAGCAGAAAATCCCTTACAAGTGTTCAGCACTTTGCCCTGTTTGACAGGATGACTAACAGCCCCCAGACAGCATCTGGAGAGCTATGAGGGTAGAAGGTAAACAACACTGACAGTCAGGGATTTAACTGCATAAACATCAGCTGTTCCTCAGAAAATAAGGGGAATAAAACCAAACTTGAATCTGGGTCCTAGTCATGACCACATTGACAAAAAATGTAATTACTTTAGATTCAAAACTCTTGTCAAAACACTAACACCTTCCACTCAATGAATATCTTCTGTATTAACGCAAATAAAAGATGAATAGGTTTCGCTCCAAACAAAATCTTTGTGTCCATGTGTGAGTGTGTTCAGGTTTTATTTTGCCTTGGGGGAACTTAAAAAAAAAATTATTTTGGAAATGTATTTATTTATTTATTTATTTAGCTCAAGCACTCATGGCTTTGCAATGCTTTAGTAGCTAAGACTTTCCTCAAGATACCAGAAGCAAATATGGAAGAAGTGCAATTGAAATGCAAATTGAAGACCTGCCTGGAGCTAGTTCTGCTTCGCTTTTGCATAAAATGGTCAGAAATCAGAGCCCAAATAGGCTTGTGCTCTCTCTCTATATTAAACGTAATCTTGGTGATTAATGTATGTTTAATTTCTGTACTGAAGAAAACTGTGATAAAAGGAGGTAACAGAGTCAGAACTGATGAAATCTCCCAGTTCAGTCACTTTCCAGTTTGTCAGATTAGAGGTTGACTCTATTGTACAAACACAATCTGTTCTTAAGATTTAAAACTTTTATTGCTGACATCTCAGATATTTCCAACTGACCTCACAAAATCGCACTGATTCTGCCTAGCAGCGCACCCCCTCAGCCCAGATTCACACAGAGAGTGGTTGCATACAGGCACCACATCGATGGATTATTTATGATACCTACATCTAGCGAATACACTTTGAGTGATGAGTATTTACCAGATTGTTGTAATATGCTTTGTAGGGGGGGGATTTATTTTCCTGTCTCTTGAACCATTCACAGGCCTCTGGACTATTGAATAAACAAACCTACCCCTGCATTTCATAATACAGTTGTATTCTTAGTATACACATAGATGTAGTCACTAGTGTAATTTCAATAAGGCTCAGCCCACAAAGATTTACCCAGAGCTCTTGTTGACCTGACCAGTATTTCTGTAGATGAACACTACCAAGGGGATTTTGGTGCTACTTCAATGCAGTGAACAAGTTTCTAAGTCTGCATTTAGTAGTTACCTGATATAATGCTACTGACTTTTAGATACAGTATAAATTTTGCTCTCAATATAAGGCATATTGCACATTTAAATGATATTAAATGCTTCTGAGATTCTAGGCATCCCCCTCAGCAATGGATACAATGAGTAGACTTACATTTTTAAAACTATATAGCTAATGAGCCACTGACGTTTCATTTCAAATAGTCACCAGTCTGCTTACTGCTAATTTAAGCATGTGTGCTGTGTAGGAGCATAATTAATATAATTAGTATTGCCCATGCTAAGTGCATGGTAGATGAATGATGAGCCCATCAGCAGAGTCGAGGGATAAGGTGAAATTCTATCAGTACTCTTTCACTGACAGCTTGCAGCAGGGAACAGCAGATAATTGATGATGTCTCTGTCCTTGGGGAAATAGAGGTCCCCTCTCCCAGCTCTCCTTTCAGCCTGGAAACAGGAAAACAGCTGAGCCTGAGCTAATGAGAAGGGAAGGGACTGTCGAGCCCATGATTTCCACAGGGCTCTCCTCTCTTCATCACTCTCAGCATGGACCTCCACCTGCCATAATGCTGAAAGAGTTGATAAACCATGTGGCATTCAATCTGAGCTAAGAGAGGCGAAATTCAGTCAGAAACACATTTGCTAAATCTAAACTGTCTTTCACACAGTTCCTTTTTCTTTGTTTTTTCCCCATGAACAATCTGGAGGTGATATTTTTTGTTTGCCACGTGATAAAGGGAAGTTGTTTTTGCCACACGTGTGCTAGCAGCCATGCAAAGCTGCAATAAACGTGCTGGTGGTGATGGCGCCCTTGATTCCTCCTGTTCTCTACCTGTAGCAGCTACAGTTACGGCTTTGGACCTAGGGCATGCTGCTGGATGCTAGGGAGCTGTCTGCAGCTGAGGGTTCATGGAATCGGGGCTTCGAGGACACTTTGGGATTATGTATAATCCTTGATTAAATGAGAATGGGGGATAGGACTCAATGACTGAAGGGACTCTTGATAATCCTTTGTTCCTATCCTATTTTTTTGTGTGATGCATGTTTCAAGGCCCATTCTGGATCTAAGGAGCTGCAATCCCTACAGTGAGATGGTTTGTAATCTGTTGCCTTTGCTGGTCTGCAGGCTGCCTATTAGAATTTGTTGATAATTATTTTGGTTAAGGTAAGATGTCATGGTCCACTAAACTGATGCAAATGGACTGCTACATAAGTCAACTGACCCTGTTTTGCAGGCTAGGAATATTTCTTGCCTGCAAACCCAGAGTATGTCCAACAAATGAACTGGTACCTTCTTGAATAATAAAAGAAATGAATACGTTCCTCTATGTCAAGCTCTACGTTCTGCTTACCAGACTAGCTGGCCAGTTTACAAAGGTAAAAAAAATTTAATTGCAGTAAGATCCTATTTCTATTTAGCAGCGTGCATCTCCAAAAGAATAAATCCAATAAGGGAAGAAATTGATTATACCCTAGAAGTCCTGTCCTCCTCCCAGACAGCCAATTCTTTCTACTTTGCACCCATAAGCCCAAAGAGCACAACTCACTTCTAAACTTAGCCAGGCTCAGTTCAATGCTAAGCTCATTCAATACTCCTTCAGCTGGTGTCGCTTCCTTCTGTAGCCTAAAGTCTAGTCATTTTTAATATTAATTTTCCAGCTTCTTCCTTCTCACTTAATTGAATCACCCTGGCAATAGGAGGCCAGCATGGCCAGTAGCCCAAATAACCACCTGGAATTTATGGTTTCCATGTTCCCTAGGCTCCTAGAAGGCACAGAGGTATGCAACTTGGATGGTAATGTAGACATTCTTGTGCATGCTTTTTTAATATAAAATTTTGACAATAATATATGGCTAAGAGCACTCAAGAGCATTATAAAAACTTTCACAAGAAATTTAATTCTTTCATACGAGTTTTCACACTTTTAGGACAAAAACTCTTAGGCATTAGTGCACAAGCTCATAACTACTGAATTTACCAGGAACATTTCTGCGAGATGGAATCTCCTGGAAGCCCCTGTAGAAAGGTGTCTTCTGTTGGTCACTGGATTACATGAATTAAGACTTTCTTATGCTCCCAGTGATTTGGCTGCTATTTCCTTGTGCAGAGTACCATTTGCCAGAGTAGCACAGACATGTGAGATCGATCTGAAGAACTATTCTTGGTTGCCAGAACAAAATTATGTGCATTTGTTCCATCAAAGTCCAAGGCTATGAGATATTCCTAAATAGCAGCATATGGCTCTACTGACAAGCACAATTCCCAAGTCTACATCAGCCGTTGAAAGGCCAGCAGATCTGTGAGCTTCAAACATTAATTTTAGCGTATAGAAAAAGAGCCACGTGGGCATGGCTGTGGAGACCAGTATTGCACACAGAAGGAGCTGCAGCTGAGGCGGCTCCCTCTCCTTCAAATGGGAAATATGGGAGCACCTGGGTCACACTTGGGTGGCCATCAAAGCTGTTGGTAGCCACCTATTCCTGCCCCAGCACAAGGAGGAAAACCTCTGCTCCTTCACTTGCAGCAGTAAGAATCTTAGTTTAACCCACTGGAACTCGTCTTGCCCCCACTGGCTGCTTGAGGTAGGTCTCACCCCCCAGCATGGATACCCAAGCCTCATCTCTTGTGCTGCCAACTATCCAGTGGGGCCTCTCTAAAGGCTTGTGCTCACTTCTCACTGGCAGCTTTATCTGTGTTAGTGACACCTGCAGTGATTCCTTCTTTTATTAGTTGTATTTCAATACCTTCAGTTTGGGTGGATTCAGTTTTTACAATGCACAAAGTGTTTATGTAACTCATGCATCTTTTATAGCTCTACTTAAGCCCATAGCCGGGAGCTTTACTTTGTCATGCAGAAATCCCTGCAAGCGAGTACAGGCCACCATTACCTGTTTCTAATAAATGAAAACATTAGCTTTGGGTACCTCAGTACCAAATTTTAGCTTTTGTTTCAAATAATATTTTTCCCAAGACTTGATACTAATAGCAATTCTTGTACTTTATGGTCTCATTTCCGTAAGAACATTTTTTATGTTGTATGTAAGGACATTTTCAACTCAAATACTACAGTATTTGCTAGCTCATCACTAGACACCCTGAGCAGAAACACAAGTTGTCTACCATCTGGAATAGCTCATGCTGTTTGTTCTGCTCCTCCTACCCAAATTGGATGAAGTACATAAAACTAAAAAGCAATAATAATAGTAAGAAGAAAGCTAACAATCCAGGTCAACAGCAAAAGAGTAAAGAAACTGTGGCTGCAAATGTATAGGACTTGACACTTGATGCTCCCACAGCAATACAACTCCATAAATTCAGTAAGCAGTGGTCGTCTTTCACACCAGTCTAGGTGCCAAAGTCAAGGTGGGGACTTTTAATTTAATATTTTATTTTTACTGTAAAATGTGCCTTTGGCTGTATCTCTCATCGCTTCACTAGCACAGACTGACGGTGGCTAAGGCAAAGCAGCACCCCTTCTGCCTTCTACCACAATGAGTTTTCTTCCTTCCCTTTTTGTAGCTGCTTTTTTTCACCACAGCTTTTGGTACATGTCCCGTTTCCACATACAGGGAGCCATAAATCGCCCTTTCTTCTGCTTAACCTCCCCTTGGAGACACACCGACAGCACTGCTCCTCACCCTCGGTACCGCACATGCTGAAAACATAAGGAGAAGGGAATGCGAGTGAGTTATTTTGCTGTAATAAACCCGAGGAAAATAAACTTGATCTTAAGTGGCTCCTGTGCACGACAGATGGGCTCATGGTAGCTGACCTCATTTTCTGCTGGTCCAGCATTTGTTCGGGGCTGGCAGTGGGAGTGAGTGTGCACGGGAACCCCGGGTGATGCCCTCCCCGGTGCCCTTCCCTGATGGCAGCAGCAGGAGCAGAGAGCAACCCCCTTCAGCTGCTGATCCCGGGGACAAGCGGGGTTGGGTCTGTAACGGTACCTATGAGCGCGGCTGAGGGATCAGAATCTGGCCATCTAATTGGATTTGACGTTCATTCATTTCAAACCCACCCCAGTATGCAGAATTATCCTTGATTAGAAGTCGACTCCAATTCTACTCATCATTGACTGTTCTTTATGTCAATTAAAGATTTAATTAAAAACAAAGCCACCCTGCCATTCAAGTGCCGGCAAATAATCTAAAGAAAAAGCATTTCTGAAAATCAACTGAGAACAATCTTCTCGCGCTTCAAACCCACCTTCCACCAAATCCCTAACAGGGGTTCAGCACGGATGACGACAGCCATTACGCTGTCGTTATGGCAGCTCAACACAGGAGTAAAGGTGGAAGGCTTTGCGCTGCTCTGTTATCTATCCCTACTTTAGGACAAAAACTACAAGGAGCAATCTTGTAAGAAGTAGTAAGACTAGCAGGATGCAAAGTGGGCTATGGGAATGGCTCTTTCTAGGAGCAGCCTGGCTATTTTTCTACCTCTTTTGGCGTATGCCACCAAACACTGCCCGGTCGGCCACACACCTTAGGTGGGATTTCAATTTCTCTGCTCTGATTGCAAAAAGCGAGTAACATATAGAGCACTGTTGGAAGCATTAGCAATAGTGGTGGGTCCTCGGAAACCACACCTGGTGCTGGTGGTCTCTCTTGTCCCTTACTGACCAACAGTAACACATGGACAAGCCCCTGAATAAGATCTGAGAACAAGTTGGGTAAGTCAGCCCAGATGTCAATAGACGCAACTCCGGTGGGAGTCATTTGGCAAAATCCATGATGACTCTGAGCAGTGACCTAAACTGGTGTGCCAAGTGTAAGCAGTAGAGTGGATTCACTTTCTCAGACCGTGTAAGCCATGAACATAAAACCTTCTCACTGGCAGGAAAGAAAAGCAATGACCCAACAGTGTTTAATATAAAATCATCCTTCAGAGCACTGCGTTTAGTATTTTGCACCAGTATTTCTGCTGTTTACAACCCTCGTTTTACACAGACAGTGGCAACAGCACGGGCAAGGACAGCAAGACGAGGCTGCTGCTCTTTGCATCTGCAGGAAAGTAAATGCACCAAGTAAACACATGTAGGATGGTAACCAGTGAGCTGCTCGAGAGAGTGCTTGTTTGCTTCAGCCAAGACAGACCAACCATAGCTGTATTTGGTATCCACTCCAGGTACGCTCTAATATAAGCAAGAGTGAGCTAAATTAAACAAATAGGATAGGCTTTTCATCCCTGAAAGGAAAGTAAAACATCATTGTTGTCAAATCCTTTCCATCACTAATGAGATACAAACGCCATGCTGTGCCTCTTTAAATAGGTGGGATTAGGGTGATTTAAAATGCCTTGGATGTTTATATGATTGTTCTATTTCAAGGGTTGTCTTAATGGCACATCACTCACTAAAATATTGTTGAAGATACATCGCTACATGTTTTAGGACAGAAGATCTTTAAAGCTGAATGTTCTTGTCCCAGATACGAGCACTGCAGCAATGGATTTATTTAATCTTTTTGACACCTCACAAGTGTGGCCATTTCAAGAGCATTGCCATAAAAGTCCGGTGCTACTTCATTTATATTTGGCTATAGCATGTGTCTGAAGCTCTCTTCTAGTACATCAAGTAGTCAAACACTGTCCGTGCACAACCAAGAGAGGTGGTGTGCTCTGATGTAACCCCTGTCTCTCAGCTTCAGTTCATTTAAATTCAAAACTTTAATCTTACGCTAGAGAAGATTTTACTTTTATGACTTTTAGAACTTTAAATAAAAGTTATGGCAGAGGATACTATTCTTCTGGGTAAAGCACTTTAATCCGTAAAAACTCCCAAAGGTATAGGAGACAACAGTGCATATCTATTACCACCAAACAGCCTAAACTTCCCTTAAACCATCACCGTCTTCTCTAGCCAGGATCATTACTACAAGAGCTGTAAAAATCAGCTGGAAGAGATTTGATGCAGGACAAAGGGGTGAGGGGAATCTGTGCTAGTTAGACAGTCCCTCTTGGAGAAGCTTGTGTTACTGACCCTGGTACCGGAGAAGAGATCTGACAACCAATGAGGCAGCTGAGCAAAACCAGGAAGGCAACTGCTTTGTGGGGCTGCCAGAAGGTACAGGTATCCCAGCTCCCTGTCCCACCTTGCTGTTTTTTGCAGGTCCAGGGAGGTGATTCTGCCCCTCTACTCTGCTCTGGTGAGACTCCACCTACAGTACGGCATCCAGCTCTGGAGCCCTCAGCACAGGAAGGACATGGACCCGTTGGAGCAGGTCCAGAGGAGGGACATAAAAATGGCCAGAGGGCTGGAGCACCTCTCCTATGAGGACAAGCTGAGAGAGTTGGGTTCCTTCAGCCTGGAGAAGAGAAGGATCCAGGGAGACCCGATTGTAGCCTTTTAGTACTTAAAGACAGCCTACAGGACAGATGAGGACAGGAATTTTAGCAAGGCCTGTTGCAAAAGGGTAATGGTTTTAAACTCAGAGAGGATAGATTCAGACTAGCCATAAGGAAAAAAATTTTTACAATGAGGGTGGTGAAACACCAGCACAGGTTGCCCAGAGAGGTGGTAGATGCCCCATTTCTGGAAAAATTCAAGGTCAGGGTGGATGGGGCTCTGAGCAACCTGATCTAGTTGAAGATGTCTCTGCTCATTGCAGGGGGCTTGGGATAGATGACCTTTCAAAGTCCCTTCCAATCCAAACTATTAGAATTCTAAGTTTCTCAGTACAGAAAAGCTGTTCCTTCTTAAATCTGGAAAGATTTTCTGCTCCTTGAGGCAAAGGAGGTTACACTGTTCGAGCAATTGCTGGCACAGTTGGCTCAGGCCAGTTAGCACTCTCCCACACAACTACTGGGCATGGTTCAGGAAGCGGCACGGGTCAAGGACCATTCTCAAAGCAGTCTTCGTGTGCTTCCCTCTTTTGGAAGACAGTGGAGCTTAACGCCACAGGCTGGTCTGTGCCTGTGCCTGAGAACAATCCCAAATGCCCGTTGTCTGTCACAGACACAGCCAATGCAAACCTGATGAAACCCTTCAATATACGGTAAGTAGATCTAGTCAGGTTAAATTGGTAAATTTAATCTGTAGTGAACATTAAAAAAGAAATCTGGAGTTTAAAACGTCATATGCTCCAGCCATGCTATAGGATTAGTTACCATTTGAGTCTTTTAGATACAGAGACATTAAGGATAAACCGAGCATGGATTAAGCAGATCTGACAGCGTTTATTGTTGCTGAACTACAAGGTAATTATCTTGTGTAACTTTGCATTGCACAAATTAAGGCTGCACGCATCTCGGCAGCTTTTCCACAGTCTGTCATTTAAAACAAAAACCCACCGGGGCCATCACAGGCCAACGAACAGCTTATAGGACTGACCCCACAGTTTGTCCTCCACTGCCCTCCCACTCTTCTCCTTTTCTTCTCAATTGAGGTTTCTGCATTTTCCAATTCACATAACAGTAATGGACTGTCTTTCTGCGTATAGCAAAAGGAGGGTATAATGGTTTCATATGATGATGGAAAACTATTTTGTCCTTTTGCCAAGGGAAGAAATTGTCTTCCTCACCTGGTGGCAGAACGACATGCCCGCAAGAAATACAGTGGCTGGAGAAATCATGCGTACAGCGTTTGGCTTCTGCTCACATCGGAGCTGTCACACTGGATCCGCCAGTGCCGCTTTCTCTACTGGGAAGGAGGAAGATTATTTTCTTTTTAAGGCTAGAGCCAGGAAAGAGGGGGGAAAAAGCAGCCCCTTGTTGGATAATTGCAGATGAAAAGCCGTCTAACCTTCAGGGGGCTTCCGCTTTCAGCACACGGCATGGAAATCAAATATATTGCAAGCAACTTGCCCAGCACCTGCGTGCATGGAAACAAGGCTTTGTGGTCCAGCTGCTATCTGGGGAGATGACGGCAACATCTCCCTCTAATTTCAAAGAAACCAAAACCTTGGTATATGCAGGCAGCATTTTAAGCTGATTACTCTCTAGCCTCAGCTGAAGTCTTAGCATTTTTAATATGGTTTTGGTTTGGTTTTGTGTCGCACAGATGACTTTGTGAGCATTTCCAGCTCTTGGTTTTATTAACTGGAACATCTAATAAACTAAACATTGATCTCTGTTTACTTTAGCGGGCACCTATTCTTATTAATAAGATTTTGTGCATCTCTAAGTAGACATGGCCTGCGAGTGTTACACTGAATTCAGGAAAATACCTTATGGTTCAAAGAGCACCTCACAGCAAATCGCTTCCCATTCCACAATCATCCCTGAAGAACCCTAAGTCCTTCTTTGAACAAACAAAGTGGTATTTTGCAGATCTACCGAACGAGACAAGGAAAGGACAGTCAGTCACGCAGGACTTGACACATTATACACTTAATTGAGCAGTGGCATTTTTTCAACAGCACCATCACCCACAGACAAGCCTGTAAGGTTGGGAAAAGTGCACTGGGATAGCTCTTGCTACCATAATCCAGTAATGCTCTCAGGACTAAGGGGAGAAAAAGGTGTCTCTGTACCTGGAGAGACTCCCAGGCGACAGACTACTTGTGGGGATGTTCCTGCACAAAGCTATATCACGCGTCCCTACTTCTGTTCCACAGCTAAAGTTCTAAACCCAAATATTTCTAAATTAAATACCAACAGAAGATGTCAAGTTGCTTAATTATGGAAAAGGCTCCTTCCCTCATGTCATACAATTAGAAAACGCCCATTGGACTTTGAACACAGAGCTACATGGACCACCCCACCTACCTGCCTCACGCAGTACCATGGGCCAGGGCCACCATCTCAGCCCACCCAAGCATCAGCTCTCCCCAAGATTTCTGAGGCATCTTAAAGGGATGCATTCACTACAAACCATATTTTTCCTTTATTTTGCCTCAGATTTTACATTACTCTAGCAGATGTGAGATAAATTTGACAAAGAGGAAAGACACCTCAGTGAGGGACATATAGAGCTCTTTCGGCTGCTCAGACAGCGAGATGATAATTTGGGGGAAGAGAAAGAAGCTGCGGTGCTCAGCCTTGCCCTGGCTGTTGAAACACAAACCTCCCGCAGCTATTTGCAGGTGCTTATTTGCCTGTCTGTCTCCAACAGATTTCACTATAAATGAGTTCCTTCCTTTGGTCAGCTCAAACAGAAAGGTTTAATTAGTAATAACTAGGGTCAGTCTACCTTGGTCTTTTGTAGACATGAATGTACAAGCTAAAACCAGAACATCAGTGACAAGATAGATTTTTCACTGCCAGAACCGCTTTTTGGAGTTGATGGATGGCTTGGAGTTTTCTTGTTGGTGATGTATTCAGGGAAAAAAAAATCAAGTCTGACAAATCTCTGGGTGTTGCAGCTGAATATTATTTTTGAATTAAAAGAAAAAAAGAAATAAAATATAAGGTTTCTTGCAGAAGGGATTATCTGAAACAGACTTGGTGTCATTGAAGGGTTACCAGCAGGCTGTCCGACCTGGGAAGCTCTAGCTGCTGCAGCTAATCGGGCTGTGTGAGGGCCGGGAGAGAGGGCAGGCTGTGAGCAGTGGGACAGCAGTAATGAGGTGGCTGGCTCTGCCAGCCAAGGTCAGCTTACTGGAGGCATCAGAGACCAGAGAGCTTCTGATGCTTTAAAAGGGCTGGAAGATAAAATGTATTATTGTGACTACTTCATGTATTGCGCTGGTTCCAGGGACCTGTCAGCTCCAATTTGTTCCTCCCATTGAAAAGAAGAAAGATGTTCGCATACTTCTGTGCTAATCCTTCATTTCTTTTGTGCTAGTTGGGGGGTAAAAATTACAGGATACCCTTGTAACAGAAAAACACAGCAGAAAAAGACAAATTTAGGAAAAAAAAACTTGGTTAGTTCTTGCATCATGCTTAGAGGACTCACTTATTGAGGCCACTGGGTACAGAGCCTAGATGCAAAGACCAAGACAAGGTCTGTGCTGGAAGCTGCCAAAAAGCAACTTAGGAGGGCCAAGGAACCTGATCTTTTTCCTGCCTTCCAGTGAGCAGGGCAGCATGATCTGGGACCTGCTTTTTGATCACAGCTGGGATGCAGCCAGTTCCTGGAGCCCTGCTGCTGTTTCCTAATTAACTTGGACCTGGTCAGAGAAGAGGGTCCTCTTTCTTCCCAATAGCACCAGACCCAGCAGCAAAGACACTTCAAAGTTAGAGCTGGAGAGCCAAGATTTAGGGGGTTGAATCCAAATGCCCTGGATGCAGGGCCTGCAGTGACAGGACAAGGGGTAATGGTTTTAAACTAAAAGAGGGTAGATACAGCCTAGATAGAAGGAAAACATTTTTTACAGTGAGAGTAGTGAGACACTGGCATAGCTTGCCCAGAGAGGTGGTAGATGCCCCATCCCTGGAAACCTTCAAGATCAGGTTGGACGGGGCTCTGAGCAACCTGAGGGGCTCAAAGCATGAGTTGAAGATGCCCCTCTTCATCTCTTGGACTAGATGACCTTTAAACGTCCCTTCCAACCCAAATCATTCTATGATTCTATGAAAGTTGAGATAAAACTACTGCCTACTTGCAATGAAACAAGAGCATGATGTGCTTCAGGGAGCAAACAAGCGATGCTTGCTTGAGTGGAGGATGCTCAATCAGGTTTTAGTGTGGCATTTGGCTCTAGATTGCCAAATGGGGGTAAAACCAGCTCTGGGAGAGGATTACCTGATACCCACTGCTTTCTTCCCTCTTGAAATACCTGCCCGAAGCAGCAGCCAGAGCATCAGCTTTGTGAGACAGAAGCAAGAGTGAGCCAGCCCAAATCCAGCCCACCCAGGCTGGGGTGAGCGAGGACAAGAGGACCATTTTCACCGAGGAGCAGACATAAAACTACTGAGCAGCTGTGGCCAGGAAAATATGCAGTTTCTGCTTTGATTTGGGGTGTGCAAGCAAGGACAGTTGTGGGGCTCAAAGCGAGCTGGCTGCCCAACCTTAGCTAAGCCATTTCTGACATTAGGTAGAGATATACAATATGATCCGCTTTATTGCATCCAGGGTTGGCTCCCACTGCTGCTCTCCTCCCAGCCCTCTCACAGGGAGCTGGCAAAGCCCATCCCACCATTCCTCCCCTGGCCGCCTGGCTCTCTGCGCACAGGCTGCCCTCCTGCCGTGCTCTGGTAAAGCTAAATTGTCTGAAGGACAGTGAGGGAAACGAGGATGTTGGCAACTCAGCTACACAAGGAAATTAAATTCTAGTTTAAATTCTGTTGCAAATCCAAAGCGGAGGCACCACGGTTTGTGGACAACCCCTTGGGCAAAATTATTTCTGGTGTCAAAAGATTTTAAATTTGATTTTCAGTTCACAGTGAGCCCAATTCTTTCTCTCTGCCTTCTAAAAGGGCAAGCAGATCTTGGAGTCACTGACACAATCTATGCAAAACTGGGGGGCAGGGAAGGGAATAGAATCCAGTCAGTGTGTGCTCTTGCTCATTATTGGTTTTAAAATCTTTTACTGAGAAACGTCTTTAACACACGCACACACCCCTCACCAGAAGAGCAGCGAGCACTAGAAATTGAGTGAACAAAACAGTGGCCTCTGAGCTCCTGGTAAGGAGGAAAATAACCAGGTTTCTTAATGTTTTGTTAATAGAGTCATCCAGAAGCCACATAGCTTGGAATGCGACACGTCCCTGTCTGATACGAATTCATCTCCTGGTCCTCACTAACGAGCCCATGCTGGGAGTTCTGGGTCTGTTTGGGCATCACTCTCCTCACTTCCTCCCCTGTCTGCTTTCGGCTGATGCTCTGTGCTGGTTGAACAGCCAGAGACACAAGCCTCCAATCTTCCCCCCTGCCTGCAGCTTAGCTTGACTGATGAAAACTACCCCAGTAAGTGGGTTGTCTGTGAGCAGCTTGTCCCTACCACATGTAGAGCATGAGGAAAAGAAAAAAAAAAGAAAAAAAAAGAAGGAAAAGTCAGACCAGCCATCCCTTTTTAGGAAAAAGCCAGTGCTGCCTTAAGTTCTCAGTCCCACTTTTTCCCAGTGGGAAAACAAGGCAGCTCCCCCCAGAACTGGACCTTTCCCAGCAGCGGGCTTTGCCTGGAAGTTACCTGTCTGCTTGCTCAGGTTTAAAAACATCAAAGAGTGAAAGGTAACCCTGCGTGGCGTGTGAATGTGCTGCTGTGAGTTTTGAGGCCGTGCTTTGTGCCGCTCTTACCCTGAGTATTTGTTCTGTGATACAGGTGGATAAAACGGTCACGTGCCTTGAGACCACAAGGAGGTAAAGGAACCTTCTCACTTCGGGATGCTCCTTCACAAACCACAGACTTCTCCCCTTACACACTGCCAAGCGTTTCAGAAATACTAATTCCACTACAGAAAAACCTCTAAGATATCACAGTATCGTCATTCTAGAGAGGAGTAGAGACATGGAAAAGCTAACTGCTCTGTTCCTTAGCCAAGATCCTAGAAAGAAATTCAACCTGTTGCCTCTTGAAACAAAAAGCAAAGAAACAAACAAACAAACCCAAACCCCAAAGCCCACACCCTATTGAGGAAGCGCAGCTTAGATGTCTAAAGTTAAGCCAGTATCAGGTTATGGATGCTGGGATTTTAAAAGTCCCCATTACACACATGTTTAAGTGCACTTGCAGCAGCACAGACACCATTTTAAGCGGCTGTCCCAGTGATTTAGTTACTGTCTGAGAAAGTGCTGAATTTACAGAAGAAAAGATAGATTTTGTTGCTTTAGACTCCCACTGTGTAATATATACCCATCCCTATTTACTTAAGTATGGAGCAGGCAGTCATGTTTGCCCATTACGGTTACAAAGCAGAGCTTCTAACCCATCCCAGCGGAGACCTTCCTCAAATGTGGCCATAATAAACCAGAGGCCATTCTGTCTCTTTCTGGTGCATGCATAGCTCAGAGACAGCTGGGCAGTGAGCACAGAAATCTTTTTGGAAAGACGCCTCCTTCCTCAAGTCCCCCGTTTGGGTATGCTCCCACTTTTTTGTTTGTTCAGAAGGAGCAGGATGCTTGTGAAATCTAATTAGCCACTGGAGAAGATGAAGATAATATTTCTGTTTGGGAGTGTGCTCCCTGCCCCGGGCTCCAGCTGCGTGACAGCAGCTCAAACACGGTAATTAAGATGAGCGTGGCAGAATGCACAGCCAGATTAATGAATGCAGAAATTACGCTGAAAATAAATTCAGCTCTTCCCGGCGAGATGGATGAAAGGGTGCAAAGGCAGAATGGCCACACACACACAAACACACACACACACAGTTTCCAGAAAGCTTTTTGAAACTTTGAATGAGAGAGAGCAAAATGCACAGTTAACACGGCAATAGAAACATCAGTCATAGGATTGGGATGACCTTTTGTAACCAGGGCATTCAAAGGTAAACTGAAGTGCAATGGCAGTGTGTAATGTGTTTGCATCAGCCCCTGGGAGTGAGCCAGAGACTGAAAGGAAAACTTAAGAGGGTCTAAGCTTTCCTCCAAATAGTAATACCATAAAAGCTCCCTGGAAATAGAAAGACAAGACCTAAGGAAACTCTGAGATGTTTGTTTGGTTTTGATATTATTTTTTTTATGGAAACAAGGCTAAGCACTTCCACGGGCTCAGAGGAAACATTAAACCAGTTCCCCCACACAGATTTTTGTGTCCCTCAGCGAACACCCACAACCAAGTTTTTCTTCCCATTCCCAGCCTAAAACCATATACTAGAAGCCCCCCAGAAACCCCTGTCCCCGCCCCCGCCCCCCTCAAAAAAAAATCTCTCTCCGCCTAAACCCCGGGGCCGGTGGGGGGCAGGACGGGAGCCGACCCCTCCAGCTCCTCGGGGCTCAGCTCGGCCACCTCCCGCCTGGGCAACAGGATCCCCCCCGACCTTCCTCCCGCTTCCCACGGGGGTTTTTGCCCACCCGCTCGCTCACTCACCCACTCACCCGTGCCCCGGCCGGGTACCTGTCGCTGCCGGCGGGGCCACCCGCGCCCGCCGCGGCTCACAGCCCGCCCCGCCGCGCCGCTCCCCCGCCGCCGCCCAGCGCTCCGCGGGCACCGCCGAGACCCATCCCCGGCAGCAGCGCCCGCAGCCGCGAGGCTAATAACAGCTAGTAATAATTAAAAAAAAAATTAAATTAAAAGAAAAAGGATGGTGAGGAGGAGAGGAGGCAGCCCATCTCCGCTCACAGCGCACCGCCGCTCTGGCAGCGAGCACTGCCGCTGCCGGCTTTTCCTTTCGGAGCTGCGGGGGGAGGGAGGAGGAGGAGGAGGAGGAGGAGGAAGAAGAAGAGGAGGAGGAGGAGGGAGGTCCTGCTGCCCGGTCGCGTCCCGCCCCCGCGGGCGGTGCGGAGGGGCGCGGAGCCCCCCATGGGCTCTCCCCAAGTCCGCCCCGGCGATAGCTCCGCACCTTTTTTGGGAGCGGCGGTGGCGGGGCTCTTCCCTTTTTCCATGCGGCGCTGGTTGCCTGGCGGGAGGTTTGGCTAAAGGATGGGACATCTGCAAAACGCCCCTGATCCGTCCCCAGAGGAAATGGTGCCGGGAAAGGGCCGCCGCCGATCCCCTTGCCCCCGTGGCCGGTTGGGCTACTCCCTCCAGCCTCCGTTGCCTTCAGCTGCGTGTGCGAGAGCACGCTCTAAATTTGGGTACTGGGAGGGCTGAAGACAGCACTTAGAGGTGAATAGGAATGAAAGAACATTGCAATGAATGGAGCTTACATTTCGTCCCCTGAGCATCTTTCCTGCATTACCCTGAGAAAGATAAAAAGGCAGGAATGCCATATTTTTCCAGAGATTATGAGGTATCATCTTCAAACTCAGTCTTCCTTCCAAAGTGTATAGTCCTATTTACTATAAATGCATCTCTCTACAGAGGTAAGAATTCTGCATATATTTATTGCGGCCCATAAGAATTTTCCATTTCTTTTCTGCACATTTTTTCATACTGGACTTTACCATTAGCTGTCACCCAACATAAGTTCCAAACACCTATGTTGTATTTTCTGTATGATTTGCTATTCCTCTTCCAACAATTAAAGCTGTTGCATAGTCCTTCAACAAGTTTTCCCTTCTGGCTCTTCAACAGCTGCAAGTGCCTCTTTTTTTATTTCTTTTCTTTTCTTTTCTTTTCTTTTTTCTTTTCTTTTCTTTTTTTTTTCTTTCTTTTTTTTTTGGGAGGTGGTGAGGGAGGGAACAGAACCAGGGGAGAATTCCAGAGGGAATCACTGGCAAGTCTGTGGGATCAGTAAATAGACACAATTTGGAAGGTGCATGGAGGAGGCAATACTGATACTCTCCCTATATGTCTGTATCTTACCCGGTTTGGGACAGCATAAGTAGATTCAACCTTTCAAATGCAAATGTTTTCCATGGAGCACACAGACCTGTCACACAGAGGATGATACCGTATAGAGAAATTTAGGAAATGACAACAAAGAAAAAGAGTTGGGGTTTCACAGAGCATTGCTTGTGGAGACAAAGCCTCACTGAATAAAAAATCCAAGCTGCCAATTCCAGCTGACCTATCGACTTAAGTAATTTTCAGCAGTAATAATGAACATGTGTTATTTATATTGTATGCTGAAAATAAACAGCACCCTGGAGCCTTAAATAGTAGAAATGAGAGAAAACTACTCCAGATCCAGTAAAAGCCGAAATGGATGCTCTTCAGACTGGCGTGCAGACCTCTGGGGCCTGTGGGCCGTTTCCAAGGATTCTGAGTTCAGATGGGCGCTACAGCCATTGCGGCATTTCCAGAGGCACCCACTTCTCCACTGGAAAAAAGTGTAGGGGCTGCTCCCGACAATGCTGCTGTAGTGTAGCTGCAAGGCGAAATTTTTAGGGTGACCTTTCTATGTCTCTGACTGAATCGACTACACCCCTGTTTCATGTGTTTCACACAGGACATGAACTGTGAGGCCGAGGCGGAGAAGTTGCTTTCTGGAAAAAGCAGCTGTGTGCTTTGGGCTGTGGAATGCCAGGGGAAGAGGAGAGGGAATATTTGTGGCAAAGCTGAAAGCTATAAATGTCTCATCATGCATACTTAATATGCTTTTGACTCCATTTCAGCCTTTTAGGGGGTGGCAGCTCTCACTGTGGAAGCCTGGTTAATTTGTTAAAGAATTGCAGCATCTTCCTCCAACCTTGAGCCTCCTACAGAAGTTCTTGGCAATTACTATATGTGTAAAACCCATGTTAGAAATTCCCTCTGGCCCTTTTGGTCTTATCTTGCAGAAGATTTTTTGAACTCGAGGTTGCAGATGCAAATACCTCATTCATTTGCAGCCTCCTCTTTCAAGGAAATATTCTCTGTCCTATGCAAATACATGTGCTAGGGACATATGAGCTCTTTCTCTTGGTTTCTCAATACAGTTTTGCATAGCAAACACTGAAAGCTAATTTCCTCCTCTCCATCACTCCCAACCCTATACACATTCCCACTTCTCTGTTCCCAGTGCGGTAGCTTGCCAGAACTCCTAGGAGACTGAGAAGGTTTACGGATGCTCTAGATAAAATCTTTGCCCCACTTAGTCCTTCTGGACATGTATTCATCCTGACACACATGCTTTTGAAAGGCTCAGGTCAGTCATTCCACGTGTGTCTTGTTTTGCTAATTCAGTGGAAAATGCCAGAGAGCTCTGCCTCCCTCCATTATTAGACAGGAACCAAAGCTGCTGCTGCATTGTGCCTGTGATCATGCTACTACTCCTATAAATTATTCACTGTATTGCAGTGTAATCTGCTGTTATGTTCAAAATAGGTCAGCATGAATGTCCCCAGTGAAATTTCTAAGTGACAACAGCTGATTCTAGCTTTGTCTCTAGAAAACAGTGACCTCTCCAAAAGAGTAATTGCCAATTAAGCTCCAATTCCATCTCCCTGCCAGCCCCAGTACACCTTCACAAACACTAATTCCCAGCAATGGTAAACCTCACATTATATCTGAGAGAACTAAGCCAGAGTTCCTAAATTACCTGCTGGGCTTTGATGGAGCACTTTGCTTTCTATTAGCCTTTGCTCCCAGGCCAAAGAGTAAATCAGGATTATCAGAAAAGAGATTATAGTCTGAGAATACCTAAATGCTCTGCTCCTCCCAGGCACCCGGAAGGCTTCTTGCAAAGGCTGAGCAGGATTTTCTGGCTGATATGCATCAGTTACGTTGATCTGGGGGGTGGGTACTGGATACAATGAAAAGAACTTCAGTTTTCCCATCGCCCCATGGGCTCCAGCCCACTGAATCCTCTGAATCAGCAGGGCAGGACACCCTGGGTTTCAGGTCTGTTGCAGACATGTTATCTAAAGAAACTTGGAAAGGGGCAGCAGGACCCAGTAGTCTGGACAGAGGTCTGAGAAAAACCCTCTTTCCCCCATAAGATTCTCTGAGGGAGAACTCTGTGAGGACCCCTGTGAAAATGTGGGATATTGCTGCAATTTTCCTGCTTCCTGCAGGAACGTATGTCTGTTATGCAGATACAAAAACTTAACCTGGTCCTAGGTGACTCCACTCACCTGAAAGCGAGGGCTGGTGGTGGGTGGCAATGCTCAGCAGACCATGCAGATAGCAACTCACATGGAGGTATCTTGTTAGCATGTTCAGATCAGTGAGAGGCCAAAGGAGGTTGGGGGACGGGTGGGCAGACCATGGCTTTGAGCTTTGGATGTCTGAGGTAGATCCTGCCCTAGCCTTTAAGGAAGACAATATGTATATGGGCTTCTCCTGTTGTAACTCCTCTTTGCTCTGTTTCTGTGTAACTGCCTTGCTCAGAAAGGGTACCTGGAAGCACCTGGCATCTTCAGATCCCTGATGGATGCCACACAGGATGTCTTCAGAAAGTATCACACCTGGGCAAGCCTCCTGTTGGAACCCAGGTAGCAAACCTGAATGCTTTTACCTGGGGAACTTGGTCCAAAAAAAGAGGTGAATGATCAGATTTGAATGATCAGGTGCCAGAACCGCTGCTTGGAAAGGCTTTTAGGGGACAGGTAAAAGACAAGAGCCTGACCTCTGTCATGAGCAATCTGGACAAGACGAGCTTTAACTCGCTGACCGTACACAAGTTTACCATTACTCTTTCCAGCTAAACCTACTAAAGTGTTGCCACAACTCTCTCTCTATACTACACCCTGACTATGCTGCTCTTTGGATTGACTCCGTTCCCATATTTATACCTTCTCTGTCAGCTGAGCCTGCCTAGTACATCTGGCTTGCACTTATCGTCATCCTGTAACACTTCTTGCTCTCCTTCTAGAAGAGTTTGATACCCGCTTGTTTTTCACTGCTGACATCCTCTAACCACTGCGCAACCATTTCCCCCCTTTTACTTCCCATCACTGTGTTGCTGCTCCACCCTCAAGTTCCTCATTTCTCTTGCTGTTGTTTTTGCAAAGTTTTCCACCTGCAGCTCTCAGGGCACTTTGTGGGAAAAAAGTTGCTTGTGCTGATCTTCTGTAGTGATTCAGGAACAAATTCAATCTTCTGGGACTTCTGGCCAGATGCTCAGCACAGCTGGACCTTTGGGAATGGCTGAAGTATAACACAGAGGTTGTGCCCTGTGGCATGGTGGTCAGGACACACTTGGTACACCAAAGAACAACTATGGGTGCAGGAGGAGAGGGCTAAGGGACAGACAGGGGAGTTGCCTTCAGCTTTTGATACATCACAAAAGATAACACTTTCCACAGGCAATCTTTCTTTTATCTCTTCTTTGCCCCACCTTGCTGCATTTGTGGTGGTCTGAGATAGCTGCCTTCAGAACAAGAACAATTCCCGCTGACGTCTGTGCCTCTGCCACCATTTGAAGATAGCAAGTTAACTTCAGGAGGCATTACTCACATACAGCCTACCTATATACTCACATACATACATAAGCTGGGGGAGCAGGATGGAGGAGCCATCAGTTACATTTCATACACACACACCCCAGAACTGTCTCCCTTTCAAAATCAGCCACAATGCCTCTTCTGGGCAGGTTTTGGGTGAAGATGGGGAGGAGTTCATGGAGGGCTGGAGGGAGCAGCACATTCCAGTTTCTCAGACTGCTTAGCAACCAGGGCCGGCTGAGCCGCTCTTAAGTGCATGCCAAGCGTGTGGATGGCATGTCTAGTACTGCAGCTCTAGCCTTATTTTTTTCCCCTCTTGTTTTTGAAAAGCATTCCTTGTTTTCTAATTAAGGTGCACAAAAAACTGCTGGAAACTTATTTTTGCTTTCCTGGACAGCTGGAAGTCAGCTACGCAGCGCAATGATCAAAGCTATGATAGTGATTAGAGATCTGAAGCAGCAAGTACGGCGTTGTCGGTCTGCTTTTTGGAAGCATGGCTGCCAGACAACCTCTTCCATGCTGCTGGTGACAGCCTCTGCCTTCCTCCAGCTCAGCATGTCCCACGGGACACAGCAAGAAGAGGAGGAGCTGCAGGGGTGAAGAACATGGTCTGGGGAAAATGATGGGTAGGTAGGAGAAGGTTGCAAAGACTGAGGTGGAGAGAAAGGAGCAAACAATATCAGAGAAGTTTCAAGATCCAGTGCCATGTATGAACCCTGCAGTGCTGTACACCTGCATTCTTGCATCTTCCTAACGTGGCGGTTTCAGACTAGAAACCCAGGAAGAGTCCTCTGGGGCAAAGGCTCCAAGCAATTTCTATCCTCAATTACACTAGTATGAAACCAGAGTTGTCCTGAAATCACTTCCAGATGGACAGCAGTACGGGTGACCCAGCCAGGTCCCCAGCCCAGCCGGTGACCCGAGCTAACCGTCGGAGCTGACCACCTCTTTCCTTCTCCTGGGCCACCGTTCTGCCCAGAGGACTGCAGCTTCAAGAAGTGATTTTCATTTCCTTCCTGCCTCCAAGATACCGCCATGGCCCTCTTTTCCTCATCAGAGCATTTTTCTCTGGCTTAAATATAGCAAATATTAAACAAGTGCAGCACACATGAAATGCCATTCGGGGGAGCGCAACAAACACGCTGCCTCTGTAATGTAATGAGCCCCAAGTGCATCTGCGAAATATTTGGACGGAGATTCCAAAGGAGTGGGGCGGGAGGGGTCCACAGCACTGAGAAGCTCATGGCCAAACCCTTAGGTCAGTGTCCCCATGCATCTTCTGGGGATGTCCATGTTGCTTGTTGGTCCAGCCTGCCTTTTGCCTGGAGGTATTTAACCGCTCAGCAACAGTCGTTTCCTCTAGGAAAGGAGAAGAGCAGCTGTTTGTGCCATGTCGTTGGGGCTGTGAGTGGATTTGAATTTTAAAAATCACAAATTATATGTAATGTAAAGCAAAGAAATAGTGTTTCTTTAGGGGTGTGGCCTGACTTTGTGGCTGAGGTTAAATGACACCAGTTTAACCACGCCAGTTTTTGAACATCTGACCCTGGGTACTATTTTCAGTGCAGTGATTTTTGAAGTGATAATGACAACAACTTGGCACTAGTCGGTGGCTGGTGTTGCTGATTAAGCTAACTCTTCCTTGGCTCACAACAGGCATCGGGAATAGAAAGGGCAGGAAGCTCCCCAGAGCAAAAGAAGAAGCAGAGCAGATCAGGACCTTCAGAGCTGCCTGCTTTTCCATGGGAAAAGTGAAAAAAGGCTACAGCCATATTACTCCAGAGCTGAGCTCAGCAGTGCTGGAGGACTCTGCTCTTCCTGTAGCTTCATTCCGCTTTGAAAACATTTCTATATGGACCTTTTTCAAAGTTCCCAACCCTTTCTTTGCTTGTTAAATGTATGATAGTATTGCTAGTGTGGCACTCCTCGCTTGTGTTATTAGTAGGGTCTCAGAGACGCTATCTAGCCCCAAATCTATCTACATCTATAAACCCTCTCCTTTCTCCAAGACACCCAAGAGAAGGAAATCTATTAGTTCAGAATATAGGCCGCACGTTATGACCTGATCCATTAGCCTGATGTAACCCAAACTCCCCAAATCATTCAATTAATAAATCAAACACATTCTCCAGATGTTACCCTGTAACTCAAGGAATCTCTAGAGGAAACGGCTGCGCTCTCTCTCTGCTCTTTACATCATCTCCATTAAGAAACTGCAGTGACCTCTGGTCTGCTGGTGCTGTTTGAGACAGAACAAGGTCCCATTTGCTCAGTGCTGGTTCTGTTAGCTCCATGACATTAACTAGCCCTTGCCCTATCTTTTGCTTTTTCCTTCGCAAGTGAGAAAGCCCAGCGAGTGGGACTCTGAGACTTCCAGTGAGCTCTCGGCTGGCAAACCACACTTCTACACAGTAACAACTCCTCTGCTAAAATGAACATGGTGCCCTGTAGGTCACACTCAAGTTCACAACAGAGCTCTTCCACTGCCCCAAACTACCACGAAGTGAGAAGGATGCGAATGAAGCTCCATTTTTGCCAGCCTTGTTAGCCACCAGCATCTTAGTCACAAACTTCAGAGAGTGAAAGGCACAGGGAAAAGATGTGACGTTTTATAAGTCAAGTCTCCGAGAGGGTTCTGTGCAAGTCCTTGAAAACTTAATGACTATGGTAATGACATCCAAGTCCAGGGTGGATGGGGCTTTGAGCAACCTGGTCTAGTGGGAGGTGTCCCTGCCCATGGCAGGGGGGTTGGAACTCCATGATCTTTAAGGGTCCTTCCAACTCTAACCATTCTATGATGCTATGAACGACAATATATTCACAGAGCTCTTAGCTATCCTGTCAAGCCTCAGGAGGCTGTCCCTCCCTCTTTTGCTGCAGATGGCTTTGACACCCTGCTAGGGAAGCTCCTGGATTGTACTCAGCTGCCACTGTTCCCAAATATAGGCACGCTCCTCAGGGGAGCCCGGGGGGCTTCTCACTCCGGTATTGCAAGCCATGAAGAGAGCATCACTTGCACAAAAGCGCAAGTGGGGCAGGCAGGAAGGCAGGGCTGGGCCCAAGAACAGCCTGGCCTGATGAAAGGGGAGGTGTTGCAAGCCCTTGTGTGTGATGCTACACAGGGTAGCATCTGATGCGCCTCAGATGGTTTTGTCTGAGTTTTTGGGGCAGTTTTGGGTTTTGCTTCCCAGGGCATGCTGGAGTGAATAGGGCAGCAGCAAGTGTAGGCAGTTTTTCCAGCAGCTAGTGGGGCAAAACTAGAAGGACCGCTGTGCAGCAGGACCCATGTAGGCAGTACCCTAGCTACTGAGTCCTGTTGAGAGGCAAAGTACAAGTAGACCATGAATTTCATGGTAAGCGGTTGCTGCAGGGCTTCCTAGCTGGGGCCCGTAATCACAGAAATGAGGCTACCTGGCTCCTGCAGGGGCTGTACCTCCTGTCACCCTGCCTGGGGACCAGCTACCCCTATGGACGTGCACGCTGCCCTACAGGCACCAGCCACACTTGTGCCCACTGCTGCCAGGCTACCAGAAGGGACTACCACAGGCAGGGAAAAAGCTAGGCTCTTCCAGCAGGTAATTAAAGAAAGGGTCTCTATTTCCATGCTCGGAATCGCCACCTGAAGGAGCTTCTTATTTCCATCCCCTGCTCTCCGTCCTTCTCACACACACATACACGCTGACAGACACACACACTGACTATTGACTATAAGGGGAATTTAAGGAAACCAGTTAGAGGAGTTAGGGCTCTAAATAGCTGAGAAGGTTGGAAGAGAGGTGATTCAAACTGCCCCAATTTGAATACAGCCCAATGTGTTTATTCCCTGCCGTTTGTTCAGGCAGGGACTATGTCGCAACAGGGCTTTTCCCAAATTCCCACTTTATTTTCTCACTCTCTCTCTCTGTTGCTCCCTTTCTTGCCGCCTCACTTTTTGTCTTTCCATCTTTTTACCAACTATTTGAACTCCAAGCATCACATCCAAGCCTTGGGTCTCTGAACTTCCCAATTCCCAGACTACTCACAAACCAGAGTAAGACAGCGTCAGCTCTCGTAAGTTATGCAGCATTAAGCCTATTGTGCTCGGAATTTCCATAGCGGTTTTGCTTCACCTGTTATCCAGTTGCCAAAGACACAGGAATGTCAGTGGCTCTTCACAGCGTAGATGTTCTCCTGCACCCTCCACACCCGGTCTTTTTTGGCGTGTGCAAATGCACAGCCACACACAGAGCCCTCAGCAGAAGGTCTGTAGGTCAAGCCATGAATTTCAGCAGCAGGGAGGGACTGCTTAGATGGCAGCCACAGCAGGGCCCCTCTTCAAACCATTTCCCCGCTCTTAGGTGCCAGATAAGGCGATATGGCTTAAACTCCTGTGTGATGCTGAGATACAGAAGAAATCCTACCCTTCGGCAAATCATCCCGCCATCAATTTTTTAGTGCCTCTGGGATATTGTCAAGTGCTTGACTACTCTCCCTCTCTCTCTCAATTCATGTTCTCAGACTGTTTTCACTCCTTGCCTTTTAACTCTGCACTTCCTGACCTGGCTGTTTTGTGACCGTCACACCCTTGGTACGCCAACCACAAGGCTTTAGTTTTAGCATCCAGGCGGGCGGAAGCTCATTTCAGAGGCGGCCGAGCTGTGCCTCGAATTGTTAAAGGGGTGAAGTTGTTTACGCCACCAGCTCATGCTCGCCAAGCCACATTTATTTTGTGACTTTAATGATGGGATTGGGTGACAGAAAACTTGTGTTTCCCAGAGCTCTGTAAAGATATTATCTAAACACAGGAGGGGAAAAAACGGGTGAAGAGGAAGGCAATTTTGCTTCAGCCTTTGGTGAGACACTTGTTTTGCAAGGTTAGAAGGTGGCCTGAGCACATCTAATCAGTGGTTTCTCTCTGGCTTGTACATACCTTCCTCTTTTCTCTCAGGGCTGGTTAAATGTCACTTGTTTATTTGATCTGTTTTTTTCCCTCACTGTTGTTATTATTAGCGATGTAGAAATATTGTCGGCAAATACGAACCAAAAAAGTTGCCTTCAAGACATGGAGAAAGAAACAAGAAGAAGATCAAAGATCTTTAATTAAAAAATAGGGAGACAAAGCAGAAAGTGTCTCTTATGTCAATCTTCTTTTTTTTTTTTAATTTCGGGCCTCAATTGTGTCTCCTTCAGATACAGAGCATGACACCCTGTTAAAAATAGCCCTCCAGCTGCCTGGGACAGCTGGAAGTGCCGAGGGACTGGAGCACTGCGGGTGGGTCGGTGTGGGGGCGACCAGGGTGGGGACGAATGTCTTGCACTGCCTCCTCCGACCACAAAAAAGCTCTCTCACTCATCTGAATAACTCTGAATCTGCCCACGGACCACAACCAAAAAGAAGCAGCTGCGAGAAGCAGGTGAGCAAAGCACTTAGCTTAAACAGGAATAAGCAAAAATGCTCCATAAGAGCACACCCTCTTTCCCACGCCGTCCTTGTCCTGCACGCTAAGTGGGTCTGCCCATGCTCTTGGAGAAAGGTGCTTCATTCCAAGTTTATAAGCCAAACAACTCTTGCTATGATCTATCTTTCTGGTTGAGGCAGACACTGTTGCCTTGGTGATGAAGTGATGGGACTTCTCTCCCTCTGGGCTGCAGGGAATACAGCAAACACATTCTCCATCTCCGGGAACGGGAGACAAGCTGAATGGACAGGTAGGGCTGGTGGGACCTGTAAATGTTTTTAGGACAATGGTCCGTAGTCTCCCAGCAGTCAAGGAGGAGAAGCTCCCATGCTTAATACATTGCAAAGCAGCTCATCTTTACTACAGCCCTCTCAGGTATTAGGCACTCGTATGCCGGAAAAAGAAGACACGTCAAACTCTGTTTGGGGTGACAACATAGGGAAAATGGTACCTCTGTGTGTCACTGAGGTAGGTATGTGCTGGAATACCATACTGATATGTACACATGGATATCCTTAGGAGGCATTATTTACTTAAAGTTGCATCAGTCTGTCACGCTCTGTGGGGAGTGGACATACCTGAGCTGGCTGTCACCACAGCAGGGCTGGTGGTGGCAGGCGAGCAGCTGGCTAGCTACAGCATAATAAAAAGCCTGGTCCAGTGGGCCACAGACAAGATATGACACTGATCTCCCTGTGTGACTTTTAGACAACTCACTGCAGCCAAGGAAAGCATAGCGTCTTGTGTGGCTTTAGGAGAAGAAAGGTTGCTTAACCTGAATTATTGCCGAATAAAGAGCATGTCTCAACTTCAAGTTAACATCCAAGACTTTATCCTCATTTTTGTCTAACATCAGCAGCGACGTTACAATACACCAGGCAGCGCACATAACCATGAACAGCAGCTACCTTTTGTTTCAGCTAAACCCCAGAGCTAAAACTCTTTTCTCTCTTAAAAAGGGCAAGGTAGGCTTTATGAGGATGTAGACACACCTGGTACATTTTTGAAGCATACCTTAAAAGTTTGATGCAGCCACTGTTCTGCTGGGAGCCTTAATGAGCAGCAGTGCTGGAGCATGTCGGTGTGCCATTGCAGCACGTCCGTCAGTCTGGGGCAAGAAGAGGGCCCTGGGACTCTGACACCAGGCAGAGCATCACCTAAAGTGGGGCGCTGGTCCACTGAACAGGAGCATGCACTTACTTACTGAACATTAGCAAAAAGAGAGCTTTGCTATTTTCCCTGTAGTTTGGAAACACAGATGGGATTTTGTGTCTGGTCATTTTGAAGCAAGTCATGGTTACCATGGGTACAAACAGAGGGCACATAGAGGAGGTGGGAATTGGAGATGTGAGGAGAGGTCAGTGTGGAGCAGCTGTATGAAAAGATCTGCAATAAATTACAGTCTAATTTCTATTTCTCCTGTGCATTCTCATTTGGATACATTGATCGCTGCTAACAAAAAACCTGGACCCCCATGCTCACCGTGCTTGCTGAGCGCTTGCAGACTCTGTGCATGGATGTGTCTGCATTGATGTCAGGGCTCCTGCTGTGACAAGGCCCTGGTCCCCGTCTGAGGCAGTGGCATCATGCCTCCATGTGAGCACTCAGCTCTCCTCCTGAGGAAACCTGGGTCTGCCAAGACAGCTGACTTGTGCCCAAACCTCCTTCCCTCCCTCCCTTGTCCTGGGAGCCACAGGAGCCTTTCTGGCTCCTCAGCTTAGACAGACCCAAGAAAAACCCATGCCTGTTTGGCTGCAGTGACAAGGGGAAGCCTTGTGCTAGTGCAAGTGATTTCTTTTTAATGAAAAATAACTTCAGAATCTCAGGCACTTAGAGTCACTAAAATTTAAGAAGCGTTTTCCCCAAAGTAGGTGTTTTGACCGTGTCTAAGACTAACTGGTCACTTGCCTTGAATTAACATAGTGAATAAGGCCATAAAAGAAACAAAACATATCACTGCCTGTACTTTGAAGAGGCTGAAATAGTTCCTTCTCGAAACTTTTGCATAATACAGCTGTGCCCTGTTAAACGGATGGCCGTGTTGCAGAGGAGAGGGAGTTGCTCTTCACTGAACCTAAGCGTAGTCATTCGCAAAGTCTCTGCCAATCCTTTGAAGGAGATGGCACAATATAAGTGCAAGGTTGTTATTAGAAAACAAGAAAATTAGCTAACAGATTTTCTTTGAGGATGAACATCTCCAAGCTTTGAATCTCTATTGCAAGAATAAGACCGATTTTTTCATTAAGATATGCATACTATAACTTATCACACCACCAATAAGGAAAAACAATCCTATTGGAACCTAAGTAGATGAAAATGGCGGAATTATCAATAATGCTGCAGAAAATGCAGAAGTTCATGACAAATGTTTGTGCTTGCATGTGCCAGTTTACAGTCTATATCAGTGGGAAAATATTTTTTTCTCTTTATCTTTCCCAAAAGATAAATTTAAATTGTAGCTTTGGAAAGAACTATCTAAGGAGCTCTTTGTTGATTTTTTCAAAAAGCTTGAAACACCAGAGGATTTCCAGAGAGTTATGAGTTAATGTTGTGTCACTAACAGTGTGACAGCCTGGCAGTGGTCCTGGTCTCATTATGGAATAGCTGATGTAGGAGTCATATAAACAAAATTAAAGGAGATAGAATTCAATCAGTGACACTCATTAGTTTTACAGAAAATAATTGTGTTGATAGCACTTAGACTTTTGTAAGAAATAAGACTTCATGCTGCATGAGATCCTGACTAAGACACTTGAAATAGAATAGATCAGTTTGGGACATGCTGAATGGATCCCAAAAATGTCCCAATGACAGATGTAATCCATCTGAGGAATCATCAGGGATGCTAGTTTCTAGTGAGGACCTGCACAGATTGGCTCCTTCCCTATGGAATTTAACTCTTTTTATGTCAGTGACCTGAAAGGGAACTTTGAACAGTGATTGAATAGATATGCAGATGGCAAAATGTCTGGGGAAGTGGTAAATCACTCTGAGAACAGGCTACTTGAAGAAAGTAGCTGATTCAATAATTCTATGAAAGTATCTGATTCTGATGAGAAAGTGAGCTGATTCATCTGGGTTTAGTGTAGACGTAGCTGGGGGCAAAGAAGATAAGTCATAATTATGGGATAGTTTTGACCCTGTCCTGAGAAATTTTGATACTGATAGACTTGAGGATTATAGAAGAAAACCTGATGAAGAGGAGAGCCTCATGTGATGCTGGGACCCAAAAGGATTTGAGTCCTTGTACATATTAGCTGATCCTCAAACTGATCCTGAGATAGGTATATAGGTAAATAGATGTATAAAGTATGAGGAAACAGATCATGTAACTTCTGGATTTGTCCCTGCTGTAACAGTTTCAGAGTGGTGGGCTCCATGCTGGTGTCCACATGTCCAAGGGGATGGCCCCAAGAAGAACCATGAAAATGCTTAAAAGGCTAAAACTCCCACTTTGTAAAGAAACAGTCATTGATAACAGTCTGCTAGGCAAAGGGTAAGAGCAGTCTGAATACAGACTGTGGGTAGTTAATTAAGACATTTATATGTACAAGAAATAGCGAGTTCTTTGCTCTCCTGGACAAGAGGGCAATAAGCTCCACAAAATTAGACAAGTCAAGAGTAGAAGAAATAAGATGTAATTATCTTTAACTGTGACAGTAGCTAAGTGTTGGGACAAGTGAAAAAGGTGGATGGGAGATCTGCATTCACCTCCTTCCAAGTCAAGGCGGATGTGGAAAATAAAAAAGATTAAAAAAATAAGTCCACACCCTAAGAGCTGTGGTCTGTGCTGAGCTGGTAACCAGAGTTTGGCACCTGACAAACGCCTCCATCTGGCCTGAAAATCTGCCACCAAGTTTTGGCTGGCGCCTGGGACCCTGCAGCGTGAGTGGGGTGGGGGCTGCCCTCTGACCGAAGCAGGTGTTGCTCCTCCCCCCCCGGATCCCACCCAGCCCCGGGGAGCCCGCTGGGTTGTCCGGGGTCAACGGCACTCCAGAAATAGCAGCTAAAAAGTTAATGTTTCCCTGCTAACCTGTGCAAGAGAGAGGAGAAGGGGCTGGAGGGGAAGGCTAGCACCGTGCCTGTGTTGTTTGGGCTTTCCAGCTGGCAGGTTTGGGAGCCAACAGACCCTCTGGCCAAGAGAGCAGCTGGGGTAGGTTTGTTCCCAGTTACAGACAGATAAATTAAAGAGGCTGTCACCAGCTCCTAGGCTCGTAGGTTAACTCAGGTGGGAAGGGACCTCAGGAGGTCATCTAGTCCAACCTCCTGCTCCAAGCAGGGTCATGGAGAGGTTTTTAAAATGTTCCTGCCTTTGAAAAGCCAGCTTCCTCTAGCTGTTGCTGGCTCAGCCCTGCCAGAAACAACTTAACTGAGAGGCTGGAAAAGATTGCTAAACCACTGTATCTTACCCTTCAGATAATGCAATATAAATGTCAGATAACCTGGACACATTCCTCACCTTCCCTCCTAGGTTTCTGGTTACAAACTTAGGCTAGAGGCTTCAGAAACAGCAAAGAAGCCTAAACCCCATTGGCTCTTCAGGCCACTTGAAAATGTCCATATTGAGCTGGAGCACACAGTTGGTTATCCTGGGAAGCAGCGTCCACCTGTGTAAGGGCAGGATGCAGGGAGTGCAACAGGGTACTTTATATGCCAGGTGATTTGCCCCCTGGTACCAGGTCTTCCCTGGACTATCAGGTTTTTCTCCTGAAGGCAAATTGTCTGTCCTCTCCTTTCTGCGAATCCATTGCCCTTCAGAGCCCGGAGGAGCGAGGAGCGGGGGCATATATACGTGAGAAACGTATTTGAGTACAGACAGTACATCATTGAAACTGCTTTCTTTTTTTGTGTTGATGCCTTTCACTGGGGCTCAGATAACTTGATTTGGCACTATTCACTGCTAAGTTTTCCATACCAACCGCAGCTGAGCTTTGTTTAAATGAGGTTTGCTGAAGCTGTGCTGAAAGTGAGTTTAAAGGTTCACAGTCTTTGGAGCAGATCCAGGCAGCTCTTTGTGCCTCCAACTCCCTTGGAAACTGCGGAGGGCTGGGGGCCGGGAGAAGATTTGCATGAACAAGTTCTCCCTATGGCCCCTGCTCGAGTGCAAAGGCGAGCAGTGAGCAGCGGCAGGAATGAGACACCCTGGGTCAGATTCTTCCTCCTCCTCTGGGTCGTCTCATCTGCCTCTCTGCTATTTTGACCCAGTACACACATAAGTGGCGGCACAAAGGTGAGGAATCAAGCCCCAGCAGAAAGTTTTAGGGATGAGAAGCTATGGTACTGCCTCTGTGCCCCAGCCGGAAAGGAGGCAGCTAATTTTGCTCAGACAATTTAAGTAGCGAGTCGCCTTTAGACCCTGTAAAGAGCCCCTACTCCTTTAATGACAGCTGCACCTGCGTCGCTGAATGCCCAGCGCGCCACTTTGCATAGTGCAACCACTGTAGAAAACACACTTGGTGTCCCCCCAGCTTTCTTCTTCCGCAGTAAGCTCCTTGCCGGGGAAGCAGGCTGCTGAGCCAGTGTGAAAGTTATTTTAATTGTATCTGGGGTGCTTTTGTTCTCCATTCTCTTAGGAGAAAAAGAAAGTCTGGTCACCCTGTGACCTTGGAGCCTATAGAGAACTTCAGATCTACCCAAGAAATACCACCCAAGCTAGAAACTAGTCTCTAGTCTGAGTCGGAGAGGATTAGTATAATAAAAGATGACTGTACCTTCCCCAAAGGCATCATCTTCTTCTCCAGGTGCAGTCAGATCTTCTTGGGCATGCTGCATGGTGGCGAGGATGCAGCTCAGGGAGCAGCCAGAGCCAAGTGCTTTGGCTGGTTCCTACGCTACCACTCGACTATTTCCTTTCACCGGTTTCCTAAACATTTTTTGGTGGTAACAGCTTCCGCATCTGCACTTGCGAAAGTAGTCTCATTCATATGAATAACACTTCTTGCTTTCACAGAGAGCCTTTGAGTTGGGTTTTGAGGTGGGGTGTTCCTACTGCTGAGAGAGAAGTTGACTTTGAGAGCAGAGGCGGGCAGGATGGGCTCAAAAAGCACCCTGCCCCGTCGCCGCCCATGCCGCTGCGCAGCGGCAGCCCTGCCAGCCCAGGGTGTCGAGGTTTTGCATATGAATGTGGGTCCTTTCTGGTGGAAGGGTTAGAGCTGGGGAACAGCTCGCCCTGCTCCGTCTGCAGGGACAGTTTGACCAGAGTAACCTCCCCCAGGGCTCTCTCAGTGCCGTGTGTTCATAGGAGTTTATTTTTTATTTAGCACGGCAGCAGTGGCAGCATGTTCTCACCCCTGCTGGGCTGACCCACAACAGTGGATGTGTGGATAAGCTGGAAAGCCATAGGGGACACCAGTTGTCTTATCAGCAGATGTGCTGGCAGAGACCTGATCCTTGCAGCTAGGCTTTCCTGAGCCACCAACTTTGGTGTCTCACCAAACCTAAGGACCTTCCTGGTGAACAACAGGAGAACATCAAAGTAAGACTTGCTTTCTTTCAATAATGGGCTTAATTATTTGAGTATCCCTGTCACTACTAATTCTGCGTCATACCGGTCCCTTCAGTGGTGGCATTGACTGAATTTGATAAAGTAAGGTGACTCCCTCCTGCCAGGTGTCACAGTTTATGCAGGGACCATGCCTGCAGACCAGCTTACTCCAGTTTTCCACAAAAAATACATTAGGGCTTCAGGTAGCGTCCAGGCCTTGCGTAGTCCTGCTGACTCCATCAGGCCACTCAGGGATATTCAATATTCACCTGCGCGTGTGTGCACAGACAGGCGTGCAGGGCCTACCACCAGCAGCCCCCCACCCCTCTGCTACCAGAGGTTAGTGTATGAAGCCGGTAAATGTCTAACGAGTTTTGATTACTTGGTCTAGTAATTGGATGTGTCGCCACACCCTTGAAAGCAAGACTCCCAGCACAGCAGAGGTGTTTGCTACAGCTTCCCGTAGATGAGTCACAAGAAAATAAAATGAGCTCATCTCTAATTATTATGGCTTTTTTTTTTATGTGGATTTCTGCAGGGATGAAAATGGAGACAGCTGATCTCCCAGGCAGTGAGAGAGTTTACAACTTGAACCAGTCCAGACGGAGAAGACAAGGCAGAAGATGGGACAGGTCCCTCTGGAGCGCCTGACCTAACCCCAGCCCAGGCCTTAGAGATATGTTCATTAGTGGCTGCAACAAATCCCATGGTAGCACTTTGGTCATTGTAAGAAGATGAAAATCCCCTTCCCAGCTCAAGCACAGCTTTCCCCTGGGCTCGGGCTGAGGTGTCTCCTGGTCCCTGGAAAGTAGTACTGGATCCCATAGAGCTCATGCCTCTCCCTTGCTGTCACACGTTGGACATCTTGGCCGAGCTCTCCTGGGGAGCTGCTGCCTTGCCAGGAGTGGGAAGCTGTGTTTTCCTTGCTGCTTGTGGCCAAAGCCAAGAGCCTCCTAGGACTGGTATTTGGCGGGGCAGTGTGGCTTGACTTACTTGTTGTTCCTCTGCCACAGCAGCAAGCCTCCTTGAGGAACTCCATTCCTCTCGTGCTTTGCTTAGCTTTAAAATCACACTTCCTTAAGTCCTTGCAGAGGAAAGACAACAGTTTGGCCCAACAGGTGAGAGGCCCTGATGGAGAGGCATAGGGAATTCACTTCTCTCACCCTTTTTCCTGCCCTGCTTATTTGAAGAGATTTCTACAGGTGAGGACAATCTCTGATTAAATGGTAGCTACACTCTTTTACGCTCAATGGGAGAGTCCCTCTGCCTCAGCAAGGCCCTTCTGCCATGGTGGTGACAAGATGAAGACTAAATAGAGAAATGCCACTATAGGGGGGATGAGGGGAAACAGCAAGAAGTGGGGATCAGTAAGAAAAAAGAGAGGGGTGTGAGAAGAGGGATGACAAGATGGAGACGTGAAAGCTGCAGAGGAAAAGCATTGATCTGGGGATGCCAATGCAAGGGGATGGCACCTCTCCGGGTGCTAGCAGAGACGGAGCTGAAAACTGCTGAGCTTGCAGAGCCTGGTGGGGCCAACATGTGAGAAGATTGCAGAGGGTGAGGGAAAGGAGAAGTGCTGAAGGAAAGGCAGTCAGATGGTGTACCTTGCCTGAAAACTTTCCGGCAAAAGCTGCTCCCAGCAATGGGCAGCTGCTGCAGTATCATTTCCTTGAAACAGCAGGAGGTAGGTGGGAGAAATGTTGAGCCCTTGTAAAGTCAATGGCTAAACAGGCCCAGGGTGATGTGGAGCTGTCAGTCTCTGAGATGCAGCCAGAAGTGGGCCAGAAGTGCTGCTCCTGCTGAGGAGGTTTTTGGGGCTTGACTCAAATAAGTTGCAAGATGAGCAATGCTACACATACAGACGTGACTGACACAAACCAGACAGCCTAAAAGGAAGAAACCTGGAGAAAATACCCTGCAACAGCAATGCTAACTTTCCTGTGTTGCCCTGCAATGGGAGCTCATTTGTAAATCAAGCATGGGAAGTTTTAGCCATTTACCTCTTCCTTCAGAGACATGAAGGAGCAAGCCACACTGTCCTGGTTATTGTGGCAGTTCCCCTTTTTTGCAGCATTTCCCTGGGGCTTAAAGTTATTTCCTTACCCACCGGTTTCACTCAGCCTCTCTGGATGCCTGTTACCTTGACAGCCCTTTTTTCTTTTATTTTCAGGAATTAGAAGGCATCAAAAGCTGTCCTCTCTCCCGAAAACAACTGTCATCAGAATGAACACACCAGCCGGGCTGGTGATGAATGATAATGACTCAGCCTCCATTGCAGATGCACAGAGGAGCCGCTTTGATTTGTTCCCATTTGCCACATCGTCCCTTGACGGCAGCCTCACCTACATCGCCTGCAGGTTGTGATGTTCCTCCAGAAACCTGTCCCCCAGGGGACCATGGTGCTCTTTCCCTCGAGATGGGATAAGTTAATGCGGACAAAACCAGCCCACTTTGCATGGGTGCCCGAGGCTCCCCTTCTCCGCATTTGGGGCAGCATAATTTTGCCCTGCCAGTTTGCATACCCATGTCTTTGCTGTTTACTGATCTCAACTATCCAGCCTAACAAAGTGGCTTCCTCCCTGTTTTATTTTGTACCATCTCAGCTTTTTTTTTTTTTTTTTCCCCTCTGTACCCACAAGATGTACTTTTATCTTGTTCTTGTTGAGTAGTTCCAAAACATGGTAACTTTTCACTTGTTGGCTACTGAAGCCCCACTTGACACCAAAAAAAAAACCACCCCGAATCATTTTTACAGTCACTGCAAAGTTCTCACATGTATGTTTTTCATGTAACCACATGTGATTCTGCTCAGAAAAAGCCACCACCCATCCTCTAAGAACCTGTCACCAAAAAGCAGGGGAGACTGGGGAAATGTCAAAAACAAGGGTGGGTCAAGAAAGAGGAGGTGGCTTTTAGAACAGCTCCTTTAAATCACCCCAAACTTACTATTCCTCCCCTGTAACTTACTTTATAAGAATTTCTGACCATGAAGAAAAATCAAATGTTCTGATGTTTTATCTTCAGATACAGGACTAAAAGCCAAGACATTCTTAATGGAAAAGAAGTGTAAAAAAATTGTGCCATTTAGCAGCATTGGATGGGTTTGTTTTAATTCATCCCTACCTGAAGTTACCAACATTTCCACAAGCAGCAGCTGAGACGAGTTGGCTACTTTCTGCCCTGCTATGCTGGTGCAGAAGGGAGGTGTCTTAAACAGCTTCTCCCCTATTTGTATCTCCTCTGACTCCAGGCCAAGGAGGATTCCCAAGGTACAGAGAGTTGTGTGTCAGAGGGTAAGTTAGTGCCCTGCTTTGTTTTGGGGCTATTTACAGGGGTCAAGATTACATTTGGGGGGATAAGCTACATAGAAAGCAGGGAGGAAAAAAAAAAAAGAGATAAAGGAAAGGCAGATGACCCTAAGGTGGAGACAGCAGGAAGAAGGGTGTAGGAAAAGTTAGTTGACACCAGTTACTGGTTATTTTGGGGAAGAGAGTGTTCATGTGTATTTAAAGTACTTGTAAAAGTTTTGCTCTGGATATTGCTGCAGTTTCATTTCTCCCAGCAAACAACCTTCTCAGAAACCTGAAGGATGGACTTACAGTAACTTGTCTAGTTGTTAACTCATTTGCAAGTTACAGGGACTCCAGGGACTCTTGAAACTTTCAGCACTTTTTTTTTTTTTTTAAATAAGGGTATTGAAAAAGTCAGCAGGTCAGGACAGTAGAAGACATGACTCACTCCACACAGCTTCACAGACCTTAGGAGCCATGTAGACAGACTTCATGAGGCTACAAAATACACACTGTGTATTTCAGAAAGCTGAAAAAGGACAGGCTCCAGGACTTCTTCACCCAACACAGAGGACAGTGGTTCCTGAGGTCCTACATTAGATGGTGCAGATGAGCTGGCCTCTGGGAACACTGCATTTTTTTGCCAGGGAAGTTATGGTGCCAATGTGGGATGTAGCTCAATGCACTTAAGCTATGAAAAAGCCACAGTGGCTGAGTCCCCAAGACCAGCTGGTGTCTGCATCCATCTTGGACACCTCAGTCTGGGGCTTTGAGTGGAGGTCTGTGTACAGCATTGTACTTAATGACCCAACAGGCATGCACATCACAGTGAGCAGGGACCATGACAGATGTGTTATTGGTGCTCTGCTCTCTCCCTTCATGTTCCCTGCCATGTTGTGAGCAGTGAACCCATCACATGCCCTGGAGGCAAGTGATATATGTGTGTCCATTCAGGCATGTCACTGCAATCCACAACACCTAGCACATCCCACCACGCCCTTCAAAGGTGACTTTGGCTTTCTTCTTCTGTTAAGAGTGCCATTTTTACCATTCCAGTATCACTTGGCCTATGAAAGTAAATCATTACCTTCTCATAGAAAATAACTATTTCAGTTCAAAGGGAGGAAGCAAACCATCCTGGATGAAAACCCTACAAAATGAATATAATCTTGAAAATTGTACTCAGTAAGTAGTTCCCAGTGGTTCATTATCAAAAGAGAACAAAATAGTCAAGTGTGATTTTGCAGGGCTCAGCCTTGGATCTGCTGTAATTGAATATATCAATAATAATCAAAATTCCAGCTAATACTGACAAACTGGAGAAGTAGTCTGGAAAAAACTAAATGTAAGCGAGCAAACTGTGAAGTACTATCTTAAGCAAGGATAATCAACCTCATAAATGCAGGCTGAGGGATGGCTGCTTAAGTAGCACCTTTTCAGCAAGGAGGCTGGAAGCAGCCAAAAGGGGTTCAGCAGTAACACCTGAAAACAGCAGACGAGGTGCTATCAGGTGTGATCAAAAGCAGAGACACAAAGTCATTTGGTCACTGTGGTTGGGGTTAACAGGGCCCTGCCAAGACAGGACACAACTTTCAAGCACCTCAGTTCAAAGAGGGCAGCCCTCAAGCCCTTTTCTCTACCTGGTTCAAGAGGAGTCATGGATTTAGACTGCAGAATGGAGTAAGCAAATTAGGTAGCAAACTAGCAGAAGCTAGAAAAAAGCAAGTTAGGAAAAAAAAACTTTCCAACAGTCAAGACAGTGAAGCAGCAAAAGCGAGCGCTTGGGTGAGTCAGTGCCGAGTGAATCAGAGTGCTGCTTTAACTTACTAAGCATCCTTAGAGCTTTTGAAGAACAAAGTAGATAAGTAGCTATTGGGAATAATAGAAGAATAATTGGTTCTGCCTTAAGGAAGGGCAGTGGGAGTAGGAACCTCTCTTGAGGTTAGGCTCAATGCTATTTTGCTAGAGAAGCTATTGAGAAATGCTGTATTTCTACTTGTTAGATTTATTTCTCGGTGACACTTAGCTGAGTGCTAAGTTGTCCCACTGCTTGAGGGATTTGGCACATTCCAGTGGCTCTTGGCTGGGATGGGAATATCTTTGCTGTTCCAACCAAATTAAGTATTCTTACTAACTTTGTCCTTCTGTAAGAAATCCTCACATCTGGCTGTTTTTGCCTTCATTCTTTCTTCCTAGATATTTTCACACCTGTTCCTCTGTGAGGTCATTGTCATCAGCAAAGAATAGATGATGAATTTTTCATCCTTTGATGGTTAAACGCCATGGGTTTCTCTCAGAAGTATTTCAGATTGTCTCCATAAATTGTTAAAGAGAAACAGTCCGCGTACCACAAAAGTGTGCAAACTAGCTGATGCTATCCCCAGCCTAACCAACAAATATGCTCAATCCCACTAATCATTAAAACCTCATGTCTCAATAAGAGTTATGCATCAATTATATAATCTTTTTACCGATTTGAACAGATTCTGAAATCAAACAGAGAGGTCTATACTATATTCTAATGCCTATGACCAAGCCACAAGACCTTCCCAATTCTTTTTTTACTACGGCATTTGTTAATCAAACATTTTTTTCCCCAATACTAATTTTCTTGGGTTTTTGGAGGTAATAAGGTGGAGAAACTCACTTATATTCAGCTATATGTCTTCCATCCCAGGCAAAGTACATTGCAAGCTGAGTCACAGCACTATTTCGCTAATATTTCCATAAAAACAGGAATTTCCTTTCCCTCCAGGTAGACTATTAGAAATGGAGTGAAAGTTCTGGGTCATTTATTTTAGACTCCCAGGTCACATTTGTCAAATAAATGGTGCCTGGAGACAAATGCTTCTCCTTCACACTATTCTAATTATGCTTGTAGACTACTCAGTTTTGGGGTCTTTACTGCTCTTTGTTGTGTATACTGTGTTTCCAGTTTCTCCAGGCAGTGGAAGGAGCTCAGGAGTTGGCCTTTTCCCCTCATCTTCTCTGATTCTTCCAGCTCCGACCAGCGCAGTGTTCATTCTGCTGCTGTGTGATGGTTCTTGACAGTAGTGGCCCCAGGCATTTTGCAAGACAATGTTTGGGTTTTTTTTCTGCCATCGGAATTTTTGAAGACATTTTCCTGTATTTCCACAAACTGTGGGTAAGATGGGAAACCTCAGTTGTGGAATGGCTCAGACCCTGCCCGGGGCAGCTGCAAAAGGAGGGGGCATGCATTTCTCTAAGGCAGTCTTAGCTGCTTCCATCACCAGGACACTGTCAAGTCTCAGTATTTCCCCCTCACACACAATATATTCTCT
Source organism: Gallinago jamesoni (assembly GCA_025769975.1). Taxonomy (NCBI): domain Eukaryota; kingdom Metazoa; phylum Chordata; class Aves; order Charadriiformes; family Scolopacidae; genus Gallinago; species Gallinago jamesoni. The sequence continues at coordinate 92,434,046 of JAOQGH010000012.1, read as the reverse complement.
TCATCAGTCCCTTAAAATGTTATAAATCACTGTTTAGCACAATTCTGCAGCTCTCTTGCAGAGCACCACTTAGCAGGGCCTGGCATACATCAGGAATTGCTGCTGCAAATAACGTTCCAGGCAGAAGTATGAAATCCAGACCACGCCTTTGCCTTCCAGGCTGTGTTACAGAGAGGGTTCAAACACCACAGGTCCTCTCTGGCAGGGTTTACTCTGCCGGACCCTATATTTGCAAGAGCTGGAACAGCCCTCAGCTTTGAGCCTCCTCGGTTTTGTAGGAAGGCATCACTTCAGTCTAGCTCACACTGGTAACTGCAAAGCCAGCGTGATGCCAACTTCACCACAGGCTGGAGACGCCATGACGAAGTCTGGTTTTTAGCCCAGTCTGGGTTTTGTGAAACCTTTGCCAATTCTGGTCCTGACTTAGGTGGTCTCTCTCCCAGGCCATGTGTCACTCACACCTCGCATCAAGGTCCCAGGAGGTCTGAGAATTTAAGCCCAAGCTTAGTGACAGTACCAACACTCAAGCTTTTGATCCTTCCCCAGTTGGTCGTTCCAACCCATGCCCTGCAGGTGACCGTGGCACAGTTAGCAGTGGGGCTGTATTAAAACCAGAGCATTTTGGTTATAGTAAAATAAGCAATTGGCTGCAAAGGATGGAAAAGCTCTCTTCTATTCCCTGTTTTGCATGTGATAACAGAAGAGAACTTTTTTGTTAAGGATGCAGAGCTGAGATGGGCCTATTCTGCTCTGGCTTTCAGGCAACTTTTTGAGAACTTTTTCTGAAAAATGTCCCCGCTTTGTATTTGCAACCTCTTGGTACATCGGTGCCACTCTGGGATCGAGTTCTCCGAACAATTGCAACAGCAGGATTTGCTTCTCCTTTTTCTGAAGCCCTAGAATAAGAGCATCGCTGAGAACGGAACCTGCGGTAAAGGAAATCTCACCGCAAGGGATCCCCGCCCTGTCCCCCTTCCTCCTTGAGCAAGCGGCACAGGGCATGCGCGGGGCTGGATGTGCACGGGGCTGCTGATACCTCTCCCGGAGGGATTGCTTCATTTTTACTCCTACAAAGTAGGGCAGAAAAGAGGATTTATTTATTTATTTATTTATTTGTACAGGGTCTCACTTTTTGTAATTTGTTGAAGTGTTTAGCAGCTCAGAAGCAGTTTCATGGTCACAGAAGAATAATTTGGAATTTGTGGTTTTAGTTGCTTGTGGTTTTGGTTGCTTTTAACTGAGGACACTTCTCCCTCCCCTGCAAAACACAGAGGGTCAAAAGAAGGGACATGGATTTGGTGCCCATCAAAAAAAAAAAAAGAAGTGAAGAGCCACATCTATGTCTTCCACAAAGAAATTCTAGTAGCTGGATGGACAAGCAATGATAATATACATAGAGTATCTTAGAATGAGGAAATCCCTGCAAAAGTTTACATGCATCTGCAATTCCTTACCACACAACAGTATAGTAGTTTAAGACAGGAAGTAAAGAGCAGCTTTTCCACCTTCAAATGATGAATGTATGTAAACTGCCTGCCATTGACCGTGGTATCCCGAACAAATTTCACTCTTAGAATGTACCTAAAGCCTTCCACTGACTATACATGGTGAGGATTTTGGTCCCCTCCTGCTGCATTGCTGCACTAATACTTAGCTGGCTCAGGATAAGATCACCACCCACCGCATCAGTGTTTCTTCAGTAGCCTTGATTTTGTTAATCAGCCTGTCTTTCATCCCGGCCTTGTTTGCTGAGAGAGCTACTTCAGAAAGAGCTGTACACACAGAAAAATAAAAATAGCAACAAGAGTTTCAGCAGAATGTGGCATTCCATGCTATTACTTTTTTCGCCATTTGCATCTCCTGAATTTTCTTTTTCTAGCAAGTTTAACTCTTCTGTAGAAACACCCCTCACACAGATATTAAGGCTAGTGAAAGGGTCTCCTGAACAGTAGTGGAATGTGGAGTTAGCTTCTCAAAGTAAATAAAAAATGGCTCAGTCTGAAATGAAAGTGTTAATGGGCTTTAGTATTTTACACAACAGGCAGATCCAAAATTATCATGGCTGATAAAAAAATAACATGAGCTGGCTGAAAGGAAAATGAGAAACAAACTACTGTATCCCCGTGGGCAGACTCTTTCCTCTAGTACAGAACGGTGTTGTGGCTGATTTAACCGTCTCGGTACAGGCTTTGCATTTGCAGAGGAGACAAGAAATTGGTGATGATTGATAGCAAAGTAGCGGCTTGCAGTGAGCGATGAAGCAGTGGCTGTGGGAGAGTCATCGGCATGCCCTACTTCATGCTCTCAGCGCAGAGAGTGCTGCACTCTGTGAAAAAGCTTTAAGGGGTGGGGGGAAGTATATTTTATCTCCAACTGATTTCAAGCTGCCCACCCAGTTCTGGAGACTGGCAGAGGGATGCTACTGCTCAGGGAGGCCAGCAGGGATGGGGGATCCCAGGTGTGGAGAGCAGTGGGCACTGCCCAGCAGGCAGCAGCCCACCTTGGCCATCGCTGCAATGTGAGGGCAGAGCCCTTGGGAGACCCCCTCCCCACCTCTGACCCGGTGGCTGCCCCCTGCCACGGCACCCTGCCCTCCAGCTAGACCCCGAGCTGGTGGGGGATGGGGAAGGGACCCTTCCTCCCTGCTACTCTGCAGTGACTGGGCAAGATGGCGATAAAATACAAAGTCAAAAGAAAATAGGTTTGGTTTTTTTTTTCCACCATGCATCTTAGCAACGGCACCTACACAAAGATCTAAGTATAAGATCTTTTACCCCCCACCTTTCCAAGTAATTATCGTGCTGAAATACAGGCAAGAAACAGGATGGCGATGTCAAAACTGACATGTAGGAAGCCCATTTCCTTTTCACAAGGGTTTCACAGTGTGGACGGAGCTGGCTGAGAACAAGTTCTGAACCTTTCTCCTCCCCGTGGAGAATTGCCTCCGCAGCATTTTTGGTAACAGTCCAAACCTGCCTGCTTTTGGTGACTAGCACTCGCCTGGTAGCTGAGGCCCAGAAGGTCTCACAGTTTCAAAGTAAGAAAACTTCAACCCCCATGGACTGCTCTTCAGCAAAACTAGGTTGCTCAAAAACATCTGAGAAGGAAAAGTAGAGAATGAAGGCTGCCCGTTTGAAGTAGATAGACTGTCTTTTGGAGCAGAGCGGAGCAGAGAAGAAAGGCAGCTGGTGACATATTCAGTGCAGCGCTGGCTCCATCTGAGCCTTCTTTCATCAGCCAAATTTTAAATTAATCTCAATCTGGTCTCTGAATCTTGCTGGCAAGTTTTCTGGTAAATTTAAAACTTAGAAGAGGCTAAAGGAAGATGCTAGGTGGACAAATTTATTTAGGGTTTCCAGCTGTGGCCAGTGGTGCCTGGGAAGGGAAACTGTGCTTGTGAAGCCGGAGGCTGCTGTGGGAAAGGTGGGGTGATCCCCCCCAGCGCTGTGTGCCTCCCGTGCAGGCAAAGCCCCCTGGCGAAAAGCATACCTAGCTGGTCATGAACCAAACCTGGGTACACTCACAAGCTGATGTTCAGGGCTTGCCTCTTGTGTAAAGAATCGAGTGAGTCCAAGCTCTCTGCTTTTGCTGTTTTCCTTCCTAACTGCAAATTATGAATTTTACTAATTTTTTTCTCTTAGTATCTAAGCAAAGTTATTTCTACCCCAAAAGTTTGCTGTTCCAACTCGCAGCTGATCAATGGAGCAGACAAGGCATCCAGGGAAGATGTTACTGGGGGCAGTGGGGAAGCTGAAGATGAGAAGGAAACACCTGAGCCTCCTCATATAAGGGCTTAGGAAACTGAAATCTCCAAAGAGTTTTTCTCTTAACTCCTTCATGTTTATTGAGATTTGCCCTCCGAGTGCCTTGTCTGACTGACAGCCTGACTCTTTCTCTTGTCTCCTTGCTCCACAAGGCTGGGACATTGCCTAAAGCCAACTCATCTGAAGTCCTCCTCCCAGTGTGCCCACTTGTCTCTGCACCAAATCTGGGGACTTGTGATGGATTAAAGGAAGGCAAATGATCTTCTCTTGAAGGTTGTAATGAAATTCCCTCTAGTCCCCACTTCCTTTAGCAGGAAGGTCAGCAATCCATCACTGCTATGCTCGGAGGCCTAACTCTGTCAGTATGCCTGAGTAAGGCTGGCTCCATTTACAAGGCCAAAATCAAACTTTTCAGGCATGCATTAAGCTTGCAATTTAACCTTTAGGGTAGATTGCAGTTTAGAAGATGCAATAACTTGTGGAATGAATCACCAAATTTGAAGTTGCCAGATATTTTTTTTTTCCTTAGTGGTCAAGGTTAAATATGAGAAGAAAGTAACTCAGTGTAGGCAGATCACAAAAATATGTTAATGGCATAACAGCAACAGCAACAGCAACCCAGCCCTGTGAATTTATGGGTTTTAGTGTCCTAATTGATTTTCTCTCTCACAGGAGCTACAAGAACAGCAATACACTGAGCTTTTAGCCCATGCTCTCCTCTTCCTTCATCTCAGTCTCACACTGAGACACAGCCAAGCGACTCCTCCTGGCCCTAGTGAGCTTGAGCAAGCAAGGCTGAGCAACCTTTGCTTTCTCAAACCCTGTTTTCTGAGAACAGGGAAGGTGGAACAAAGCTGTGTTGCACAGAACAGCCTTTCATCTGTCTGCAGGTCAGCTTTCACCCCTCCATTTCTTGTTCCACAGCACAGTGATCAGAACAAAACCATCTGAGTCAGAGACCCATCTTCCTCAGTGGCTGGACCATGCTGGTGGAGAGGACTACTGCAGGAGCTGCCAAGCTTCCTTGACCCAGTCACCAGCTCAAACTGCTCTTGGCTAGCTGGCATTCCTAACACACATGCAGCACTATAATTACATCCATTAAAAAATCCCTCACAAGTCACAAACAAACAGGTCACCAAACCAAAACATGCCACTGCACACACTTGTCCCTCTGGGGATAGGAAAAGGGAAAAAGGGAGCTATGACAGATGTCAGTGATGCCACATGGCCTGCCCCTGAAAAGATGCACTTCCCATGGGCATGAGCCCAGATGTGAACACAGTCAGAAAATGGAATACAGCTCCTTGCAGGCTTGCACAGCACTCATGGAACCTAAATTTGAGGAAAGGCCTTTGAGCAAGCACTTTGCATAAGGGTAGTAGCCCATCCTGAACTTCAGGGTTTTCTTTCATTTCATAGCTAATGCTCAGAAGGTCTGGTAATGGGCATATTAGCACTGTCTGTGTTTGGCTTTACCTCCTGAACTACGTTCAGGAAAGGCATCACAAAGCAGAACTAGGCACTTTTCTTGCCTGAACTGTGTTTAGATGATGCTTTCTGTGCTCAAAAAGAAAAAGGTTCCCAAGAGCACATAAATGTATTATAAAGCAGCAGAAAGCTCAATAATTAATTTTCAGCAAGGAGAGGATTTTATTTCAACCAGAATGACATAAAAAGCTTTTTGGATTCTCACAGCTTTTAAGCGAAAAGCTGAGACAATTCAATCCAAAGGCTGCCATGAAAGAGGCTCAGCCAACATGATCTGATCCCCATGCAGTGACATCCTGACCATTCTGGAGCAAATGCAATTTTCAGTGTTATTTCCCAGTAACAGAAGCAAAGACTCCAAAAAGCAGCAGATCCCTTTTCAGTCCTTTCCTCTTGTTTTGTGATTAGAAATTGTCTGCCAAAGTGTCAGAACGGCAGTAGCCCAGAGGATCATCCCACTTGTTTCCACCAGCAATGAACTCTGTCCTTGTTTGTGGTGTCGCTTCCTTCTCATATACAGCCCACTGGTAGTTGGGAAATTGAGTATTTAAAGACTATTAAGGTAGGAGGGGTTGATATATTATATTGTTGCTACTTTGCATGTATTGCGAACAGCTAAATAATTCCTTTGATGAATTATTGAAATACAAATAGAAGCTCATGAAAGACTTTCAGTCTTGGGACAAATAATTCAAATAATTCTAGCTGGGGACAAATAACTCTTTTTACAAGCAGTTTGGGTGGCAGAGGGCAGAGAGGCAGCTATGATTGTGTCAGGAAGATAAGATGCCTATATGGCATAGCTAGTTTAAGAGATGAACCAACAGAAAAGGAGAAGTTTGCTGAAATTTGACAAAATCCTCATGAACAAGAAAAGTGCCAACAAGCTAGTTACCATGAGTACTTCATTAATCTTGTTGCTCAAGCCCCAACAGCAGATGAATGAATAACCCTATGCAGCACATTTGTGTAGTTTTCTTTTTCAAGTGGGTTTTATAATACTTCCATTCTGTTACTTTTTTGGGCACCTCTAGCAAACCCTGCCAAGGCGGTAGCTCAGGAGTGGGTTGAGACACAGCCCACATGGCAGTCCTTCCTTGTGTAGATAGCATCTCCTTGCAACACCCTTCCTCGGCTCTGCCCCACCAGACCAGCCATCAGCAGTATGTTCAAGGGGCAGACCCACATGTCATCTAAAGGACTGAGAGAGGCAAAAAAAAAAGCAGCAACGGCAGCATAGCCCTCAGGCCACAACCTAAAAATACCAATAGAAACCAAGTGCACCAGCTACTGGTGCCACCATTGAGGTTAAAGCCAGTAAGATTTCACGTAAGGCTGACATATCCTCACCACTCTGTCCAGAGGGTGTGGAAATTAGAAATGGGGAGGTTCCCCTTCACTAAGAATGCTGTAATTAAAATGTAGTCATGAAGGACTAACTACTGCATGACTGATGGCCAGTGGCTGGGTTTCTGCTGCACAGCAAGGGGTGAAACTGCTGCAGGAACAAGGTGAACTTGTACCCATCACCCAGCAAATCCACCGGCAGCACTGGAAACAAAGCAGCAGCTGAGGTCCTCTCACAGTACTGGCTGGCTCTTATTCCTGCTGTTTCTGTGATAGTTATAATAGCTTCTTTCAAAATTGCTAATAGCCTGGTCATGTTTCTGGTGCAAAAAAAAAAGCCATTTCTATTTCATACCGGCCTTCTGTGAGTGTTTATGGCAGCTATTTTAGAACTCATTTCAGTGAGTTTCCTCAGATTTCCCCAGTCTGAAATGCTATGTGTTCCTCTAATAAGGATGCCACTCATAGCTAGAAGGAATTTTCATGCATTATTTATTCATTATTCTATGTGATGAATGTGGGAGGTGTTATGAATCTGCAGTAGGAGATCTGGAGGTACTCATTTGCTTTTGGTACTATGTGATTAGAAGGAAACTCTCTGCTTGCGTAGGCAATGAAGGTATTGAATTTCTCTTATCACCGAGACGGTGAAAAACTTGATTTCTTTCATTTCCTCCATCCAGGAAGCAATGACTGCCAGCACAAGCACACAGTGTGATCTGTTCAGGAGATACACAGTTGCTAGACTAGATCTGTTCTCATCACTTGCAAAACAAAGAGCCAGGAAGTATGCATTTAAGGATAAAATCAGATATTTAGGAGATAAAATCTGCATAGAGTGTAAAATGAAAGATTTAATCTGAACCTTACCTTAAAGACCTGGGTTTGTTTTTCTGTCTACTATCTACTGCCCAAATCCAAATGAAATGTTAGAAGACATTACGTTTGGGTATAGGTGGTGTAGAGTTCAAAATCACCTGGTTTGGGAACGTGCTCACTCAAGGTTTTGTTTCTGCCTGTGACAGAAGTACAGACCTGAATGACCAGGTGGGATGGTCAGAGGTTTAATTCAGGTTTAAAAAGGGAAAAGTGTACATCCTTGTGGTTTCTTTATAGTTCTTTGCCTAGGACGATAGTTTCACCTTTTCCTTAGCACAAAAGGCCCCAAATGTAAAAAACCACAAGCTCCAGCCACTTGAAAAACCAGCTAGTGCTTACAGAAGGCCATCATGCAGGTGCCATTCAGGAACTGCAGGGGGACAGACAGATCATAATAACAGCACAGGTATTCCTCAGGAAGGAGGGTCTAGGCACCTGCAGCCAATACTGGGAATTTTGCCTGGACATGGAACAGAGAATGAAAAAGGTGATGATACTCAGAGCACCACCAGGACCTGCACAGTAATTCAAAGCCACAGAGATAGGAGAAGCAGTTGGGTGGGCGTGACCCAAGGAGCAAAGAGATGGTAATCCTCTTTGGCAGAAGACAGTCCTTCTCCAGGTGGCTGATGCATTCATGGTGATTCAGTAGTCAGTTGTGGTGGCGCCACAGGCACTTGGAGGTGTTACACACCAGTATCCTGGGGCACAAGACTGTATGGATGTACTGCTGGCAGCACGGCTAGAAAAGGCCCAGAGAGCCTCCCGTGCTTGCTCCCCCCTTGTTGTGCCCAGGCCTGGGCTTTTGCTCTGCTTTGCACACCTTTCTGCCAGGTCCCACAGCCCTGCCACCACCTGCCCCAGGTAGAAACTTGTTCCCAAGACCAAGGAGTCAGAAGCAGTTATTTTCACCTAGAGCTTTCCTTCACTTCAGTTGCATGGCTTCACTTCTGATCATGTTCCTAATGTTCCCTTCACTGAATTGCTGCACTTTGTTTCTTAAAATATTATTTGCACAGCTATTTTGCTGACTATCTTAGTGCTGAGGAGAGGACTAGGATGGGAAGGTCCAGAAGTCATGTCTTTTACTCAGTTGTCCCCTGAAGGCTAGGGAGCCTCCAAGCTGGGCATCCCACACTGGACAGACAGACTTGCTTTTAATGGCCTGATGCACCAAAAATCAATGCTGGCTGATGGGGTTAGGGGCTCTCCTCTGCTCCCAAGATGTGGACAGGCCAAGGAACCATCAGACATAAGACTTCGCAGACAGAAGGTGAGGCTTGAGAAAACACTAGTCCCACCAACAGTAATGCACCATGCACACAGCTGTCAGCATTTAATTTCTGGGCTAGTCTCCTGTTTTTTTCTGAGGGAGAGGACGCTGTCCTGGACTCCTGCCCTTGGCTTTTGCCCTGAGCCCATCCTGGCACTTACAGACACTGTGCAGAGTGCAGCCAGCAAATAAATCCCTTGGAGGGAGGTTTTCAATGAAGTCCTGGTGACGCTCCTCAGGAGAGTCCAGCAGCAGCGACAGCTGTGACAGCCACCATGTGAAGCCTCACAACCCATGTCAGTGAGGAGCAGAAGAGGCTGCCAAGGGTCAGGAATGGATAAGGGCTCCATCAATCTCAGTCACTTCCAGAATATCTTGTGGAAAGCCACAGCATCACACCCTCAACGGGAGCATCCACAACCACTGGGGAGGAAACAACCTCGTGGTTGACAACAGACTGAATGTGGGTGGAGAAATAGCTTTTCCTGTTGTGGCTCTTGTTATGGTGGGAAGGGAGGAGAGAGAGCACAAACAGTTGGGATATGTGCATCTTTAATCACCCCAGAGTAATTGGGAAATGAAGCCTGGAGATCAGCCCAATTAAAGGCAGTGAACGTTTGAACTATGTGAGAAATAAAAATATATTGCTATAGCTTTCTGAGCACATCTTTACTGGTACAAATTCCCTCCCCTGCTATTCAAACAGTGGGAGTTGATTTCTGACTTTGGTGGGAGGAATTGGGGTCCAAAGACAAATTTTCTATTGCTTACACTTCAAAACAATGCCAACAAAAAAGTCCAACAAACAACAAAAAAAAAGACCTCCAAAATACCCATGGTAAGAATCCAGAGCTGTACATCTTTTTGGTTTATAGTTAATATTCTTATTCAGGCATACAAAACATAATTTTTCTTTAAGAAAAAGTCAAGCAACTAATACAAATCCATTGTGCTGGATTTGCCACATGCCCCAGCAGGAGATGGTGCTTCTGCCCCCATCACCATCCCTGTGGCCCTGGGAGGAGGTGAGCTCTCCTCCCAGGCCCCCCCCCACTCTCTGCAGGGCACTTGTCTCCCCCCTCAGCACCGGGCTGGGAGCTGCTGGTGGCTGCCACCCAAAACTGACCAGGGCATCAGTTAAGGACAGAGATACAGAGGGAAAATCTAGAAGTGTGAAAAATTAAAATAGGGCTGGAAGAGACCTGCAAAGGTCATTCTTCTGTCCCAAGGGAAGACCCTGTCAACAGATACTGGCTAATTTGTTCCCTAAGACCTTGGGTGATGGGGATCAGACTCTTTCCCAGAAGCCTTCCCACTGGTCAAGGTTACCTAAGTCAAACCCAGCTCTGTCCTGCTGCAGTTTAAGATGAAACATCAATGTAACATTTACTTTTTCTTTTAAAGGAAATATATTGACTAGGGATTTTTTCCTTAATTTTCTTGAGCAAGATATTTAAGAAGCCTCTATTGACAATAAACTCAAGCCTTTCCCCTGGATTCCTTGTTGACAGTCACTTGTCAAAAGGATGACACAAAAGCAAAGATTGATTCAGGAAACAAAAATATTTATGTGTCAAGAAGAATTATGGGTCTGAGTCTAACATCCCCTTTCTGAAGTGAGATGAGTGCTGCAGTTTCATGTCATACCCTCACCTTGGCAAAGAGTAATGTGTAGCAAAGCAGAAACAGCTGGGTTTATGCCAAAGGGTGGATGTGATGGGTTGGCTCCTGGGCTTGCTGTGTGGCTAGATGTGGGACCCCAACTGGATGGGCAGCAGGTAAGCAGACCCCTTGCTGAAACCAAGGCATGGCTGTTCCCAGTCCCCCAGCTGGGTGCTGCCTGGCACCCCCCCAGGCACCTATTCCCATCCCCAGTGCCTCTCTGTGCCCTGCCAGGGTTCCTCCCACACTGTCCTGCCCTGACCTCACAGCTGAGTTTGCACCAGAAGACTGAACCACACCTGATACTTGTTGCTGCCAGGAGGAGAAGTTTCAGATGCTTAAGTGTGGCCACAGCCCTCATGCTTGGCACTGGTTCAGCTTTGCTTGTTGCTGGCTGCTCATGCTAGTGAGCATCTGATATCACACTGTATGTGAGGCATAACGGGGAAACAAGATGCTGGTACAGAGAAGCCATCTCCAGGTGAAGCAGTTTTGAGTTGGTCTTGGTGGGAAAACTCTTTTTGTACATGACAAAGAGGGTCAAAACTTGCTTGTGGTGGGGAATGAATGGGGTGATTCAGCTGAACGGCATCACGAATCATCTGTTGGTGCTAGTTGTCTAAATAGCATCACACATCATCTGTCACTGGTAGTTTTCACAAGCAAAGGAAGTAGTTTACATAAGTAAAGGCTTATTAAAACCAGTCATAAAAAAAAAAAAAAGGAAAGGCATAGAGGTTCATATCTAAGTCAGCACGCATTCAGGAATGTGCAGTGCCCAGCTGCAAGTCCTAGAGTGCTCCAACTAACAGTGCAAATAGATGATGCTATGTGATATTGCTTGCCTTAATTGCTCCTTAGAAATGTCTCACTGAGAAAATCAAGGAAAGTCATAAAATAGCAGCAAGTTGTTTATTTGCATGACTGTCCCAGCAGGAGAACAGTTTTGCAAGAGGTTTGAAATCCCAGGGAGGGCAGGGTGTAAACAAGGGAGCATTCACCCAAGATTGCAAAGTATGGTCCAGCAACCCCAACAGCCCCCAGGGGAGAAAAACTCTCCTAAGTGAACATTTTGCTTGATTCCTCAGCATCACAGCGAGGCTTTGACACAAACAGTGTCTTTCTGGGCATTATTCAGATCATGGCTGAAGTAAAATGTTTTTTAAAACTTTTCAAAAGCTGTATCTGGATGGCAATAAGAGACAGGACTCAGAATGACTATGAGGACATTTCTGCAGCTGCTTGCTTCATGAGGGTGTTATGCCCACTTTTTGTGGGAGCTATGAGTACTTTTTCCTCACTAGCATGTGGTACGGTGGAGTATGAGTATTGTATGAGTAATTTCTTTAGTTCAGTGACCGGCTGAGCATGCGGTGCTCACATTGCCACAGCCAAGTGTCATCAGTGCTCTGGAGCAGCAAGCTCAAATGCTTCCAAGGTAGATAAATGAAGCTCTCTGCTTTACTGTGTGCTTTTGTCTGGGACCTTAGCACCTCACATTCCTGTCTGCTCCATGGGATGGTCAGAGGTGCCAAAGCTCTTCTCCTAAAGCCATTCTTCTGTACGTTTCTTGATTATAGTCTCTGCCTCCATCTACCTCAACACATCTGCACAGGTGCATTTTGTGCATAATACATTATGGTGGTGTGTGAAGTGTTTCGTTGACCCAGGATATAGTATGGATGTTTCTGAACAGCCACACTAGAAGATATGCTTCCTATTAAGTATGCCAATCCCTGAAAACTTAACACAGGCTGTGAAAAAAGTCTCCAAGTGTGTGAGTGCAAATGAATCCCTGGGTTATACCACCAGGACAAATGTGCCTCCCAGTGCCACACAATGCTCTGTGCTGCTGCACAAGTATCAGGCTGGGAGAACAAGGATGTCCAAGAGAAAGATCAGAGGAGCAGGTGGTTCAGGAAACATGTTTAAAAAAAAATAAAATCATCAAACATGAAATCATATGAAAGTACACGAAGTTCTTTCCCTTTAAGGAAGAAGAGCCTCACGTTCAGCACAAAGATTTGGGGTGTTACATGCTGTTCTTCGGCTCTGGACTGATCTGTGTGTGAGGAGCAAAGGCAGCACAGCTGCCAAAGATGCTGCTGGCGTTTCCAAGCCATGTGGCTGGGAGGCACCATCGGGAGCCCTCTTTAGCAACACAGCTGACGAGTGATGGGCAAGTCTGTGTGAAGAGAGCTCAAACCATCAACGCCCTCGTTACGCATGGCAGGCATTTCAACAACTGCTGAAAAGCAGCTGCTGGGAGAATTCCCTCAGGACACCCTACCTCTACAGAAAGCTTTTAGGAACCAGAAAGGGACATTTATTGCCTATTTTTGTCATTGTATCACTTAGGGACACTAGCTCAAAATGTCATTTTTATACCAATGTTAGTGTGGCCCTATTGGCAGAACTTTGGAGCTTTTAGACTAGGAAATGATAGCAATCTCTCATAAGATCTATTCTCCAAACTAGCTGAAGTTAGAGGGGCCACCTAGGTGTGTAACATGAGGCCTGTTAAAGTTAGGGGAGCCATATTCTAGCAGTTCAGACTGAAGCTAGAAGTCTGTATCTCTTCACAAATTGACTTACTAGGGCAGCTCGCATAACGTTTTGCTTGGTCTTCATGAAATGTGGGAGCTCCAGACTATATGGCCTGTGTTTGCAGAGCCTCAATGTAATTGTATGTAATGTTTGACTGTGATAAAGAACCTTAAAGACAAGACACATTAAAGAAACACAACAGAGATAAGATCAAAATAACTTGAAATTGGAACCCTTGAAAACTTGGCAGACAATTTGCTTAGGAAGTTTACATGGCAGGAGGAGTGTGATCCCCCAAATGCTGGGGATTAAATTTCAAAAATTACATCAGGGATATGCAATAACAACTCCATAATATTTTGATTAGGAAGGAAGCAAATAACATACTGCAGGATGCTGCTGCCATAGCACACCCATTGGCAACACCCTCTTTAAAGAAAAAGAGGGGAAAAAAAGGAAAAAAAAAAGGCGGGGGGAGGAAATCTTCCCATTGCTTGAAGATACATAGAGATAGAATTCAATGCTCAGAGACGGCATTTGCAGGTATTCATTCCCTTACTACCATTTTCGTCCCTGAACCCATCAAACAATCTAGGTTTAGAGAAACCCGGCTGTAGCCAAGTGGAAAAACTTCTCTTCCAGAGCTTCACAGCCATTGACTGTTTCTTTGGGATCTAACTAGTCTAGCAGGTTTTCATCTTTTGCTTTTATATGAATAATTTACTTTCTTCTTCATTTCTGTTCAATTCTATTGCTGTAGCACACACCTTTCACATTGCTCTAGGCTCTCAGATGATAGTGGCATGCAGTGGCCTCTTCAAGTTCGGAGAGGACAACTTGGCTTTAATGATCCACTTCTGACACTTTTAGGGTTGAGGACATTTGAGACTGAGATGCAGCCCTAGCAGGAACTGTTCTTGCTTTGTGGGCTGGCTTGTTCTTCAAACCAGGTTGCTGTGTTTAGCAGCACTATCAGTTCCTCTCTCATGAGTGCCCACCACATCAAAATAAAGAAGTGTCCCAAAGACCTAGTGTCTGCCCAGAGCACAGAAGGAAGGTGGTGTGTTATTCTTTCTAACACTACAATATCAGCACTCTCTGCATTTGAGTTCTGCTTTCATCCTTCAGGGATTTTCTTGCTGCATGTTGTGACATACTCTAAATCTAAAAAACTAAAGTAGGGCCACAAAAATACTTCTGAAGACTAGACATGGAAGGAAAATTCATAACTCTACTAATATTAAAAAATATTAAGTGCAAGAGAGAAGCTGATTTCATGGCACACAGTAATTCTTCCATGTCTTATCCCAGTTAATGCCTTAATGTGGTAATTGCCTCTCTGTTGTTGTCATTCTTACAGGGGCTAATGACTTCTTCACCATTTTTCTGCCTAGCATTCCTTGTCACTCCATAGTTACAAGCCACCTTTTTCTTGAGATATCCAAATGATTAGTATTGTTGGGATAAACTCAGCAGTTTTCTGAAGCTATTACTTAACTCCCAGTACACATGACTTTAAGTCTGCTTCTTCCAACCTGAAGAAGATCTTCTGTGCCCAAACACACGTCTTCGCATTTACAGTTATATCTGCCAGTTGAATAGGAGAAGGTCCCCTTCAGTCTTGTATCACTGCAACTATTAATTTGTTGCTTTCTCTCACTAGCAACAGAAGGTTTTGGACCTGTTGACTAACATCGTTGCTAGCACTGAACAATTTTAATGTGGAAAATGGTGAGTGTGTGTCCGTATATCCTGTGAGAAATCTTATTTCAGACAGAGAAACTACCTCACAGTGAGACAACAGACTTAGAAGATGCTGAAATTCAGAAGAACTGGGTGGTATTCCTGACCCCTCCATTATACAGTGAATATAACTAGACATAATGACAAAGTTAGCACTTTGTACCTGGCATCTGGTCCTCCCACAGATGCCAGCAATGTACTGCAGCTTCATAGCTTTTTCAGGTTCTCCTCTCTGAGTATTCCTATTGCTAAATACGAAATGTCAGCAGTTAGCAAGTAAAACCACTCTCATATAAAGGATATTCCAGCAGGATGCATTCCAATCTAAAAAAAATCTTTGGTCTTATTCTTGACACCTTAAAATTGTCTTTTAGCAATAACTAATGTACTTGTAGTAAGTCACTAGAAAATGCACAGGTTACCAGTTACATAATCTTTATATCATCCTCCAAGGATAAAGCGGGTCCAAAGCTAATTTTACCTGAATCCTTTATGACTATGGTTGCAATGCTAATGAAGTTGCGGAGGGAACAAAGAGGAAGGACGATATTTTCAAGATATTTCAATATTACAAAAGTTGTTACAAACATCAGTTTAGACAGACAAAAAGATAGTGAGCAAAGCACAGCAGAAACTTATCACGAAGATCTCAGAAAGTGTTGTGAAATCAGAATTCACTTGCTCTCATGTGTGGTCCTGCGTGCTTATGCATAATGGACAGGCTGAAAAAAACCAAACCCAACCAAAAAAAGCACAAAGTATGTTTGCACTCAGAGTACAACTTTGAGGTAACCTGGTTACCTCAGTCCACCATCAGCAGTGAGACTCAGACTAGCCAAGGCTTCTCAAAGATCGTAGGCATCAAAATTTTCACCAGTAAGCACACATTCACAAGGCTTCACTACTGACTAGCAAAGAGGGTACCAAATATCTCGGCACCTCTTAGACCAAGGTGGGCCTTGAGATGGTCCTATCCACCCTGCTGTTGACACCAACACTCATCTACTCCCTCTGTGAGCCCTTTAATGGAGCTCACACAGGAAAATCTAACCTACCAAAAAAATCCCCCAAGCAGCTGGGTCTCCTGGGTGTGCTCATGGTATTCCTAACATACACACCAGTGTGTGGTTCGGCACAGCACAAAGCAGCTGTGTCACTTTATTATTCAACATTTACAATTGCCAGGCCACACCTAAATCTTCTTGTAGCTCTGGGCTTTAATTAGCAACATGTTCAAAATACTTTCAGTGCTTCTAGACGATAGCTATAGGTGCCTGCAGATAATGCTGGATGGTGCCAGCAGCCCCATCTGTAATGGGAAATGTAGCTGGGTGTTTATGAATGTCACAGGTACTTAGCATCACTCAAACAAGCTACAGAATTTATTTCTATCAACACCTCTATTTATAGAATCTCTGGATATTTAACAAAGGAACAACAGTGGTAAATTAATAACCAAAAAAAGAAAACCCAAGTAAATCTGCTTTGCTTCTCTCAAGCTCTTTCTCCTTTTCTGCCTACTCAAAATGGGTATTGCTGGGATGTGAGCAGTCCCTGGGCGGTACCTGCCAACTGCCTCCATGGGTACGGGCCCAGCACAGAGCATCTGCGCTGCAGCTACCAGCAGTAGCCGTGCTCCTGCTCCAGTGGGGAGCAGGTATCTTATAAAAATCACAGCTCACAGAAAAGCATCTCACACACAATGAGAAATGCCTTCCTTACAGGCTGCCACATTATCTGAATAAAAAATTATTCATTTATCTTATCTTGCATTTTAATATTATGAGCTGCAACACCTCAGCGTGGCTTTTTCAGCTTCAGCTGATAATTGTGCTAATTTTTCCATCTAAATGAAACCACATAATGCTTAGGAGCAAAAATGCAGTCATGTTATGATGTGTATTACAGAAATGTTGAATAAATACTATGACTAAATGCTTTTGTGACAACAGTCAGCTGTCTTTCTTGTAGAAAGAAAATATGAAGTCATTGGGAATATGACAGGGCTTTTTCCTCTGCAGAATTAGGAAACTTGGGTAGAGGGAATTGAGTTGCTCCTCCTGGGCAGTGTAGCTTGGAGGCTTATTGTTGGTAAGGCTGCTGATGGTTGTCCTCTTGTTTTCCCCAAATCTGTTTTCTCTTGACCTGATGTAATGGCTCGGGAAGAGCATCACAGGGACAATCTTGTCCCCTTGAATTAGCGGGCAGGAGGACATGCCATCCATGAGGACGTGGACACACGTTTTGAGCCCAACATGGCATGAGCCTGTAATGAAAATGTTTGCCATAGGAAGCAAACTTTGGTGATCTCTCTTAGAGACTCACAGTTGGAAGAAGAGCCTATGTAAGTTTTGAGCGATGGGTGGGTTCCTGTTAATTTGTTATTTGATGTGGCTGCACAGGAGATACACCCAATGGAGTGCAGAGGCCTTGGCAAAAAAAAGAGTGCAGATGGGACTTTGTCTGAGCAAAGATCTGATTCTCCTGTTGGTGGGCTCAATGCACAGACTCCTTCAAATGGGGCAACTGTGATCATTACTAAGAAGGAGGTCACAGCAAACTTAACCTTTGGCAGACAGAGAAGGATGTTTTAGTCCTTAGTCTTTTTATGGTGTCATCTAAATCAAGGACAGGAGAATTACACTCAGCTTTACAGGGTGGTTTGTTTGGTTTGGGTTGTTTCACTTTAATGGAAATAAATACCTGACAAATTGTACTTAATTCTGCATAATTTGGGGACAGCTGAGTATCAGATGTACCTCTATAAAAGCTCCAGCCTCTAGAATACCTTCTCTTCTTCTAGACAAAAACTTTCCCTTGGGAGATTTTAGGACTTTGTGCTGCATCTTTGATGAACTGATTGCAAGTCCATCGGTGGTTCTTACTCCCAATACCTGGGAGAGAAGACTTGGGCCCTGTTTAGGGGATTGCATGGCTGCAGGGAGGGCTGGACAGGCTGCAGGCATCTGCTCTGCACCCCTTCCTGGGGGAAATAAGCAGTCACAGTCTCTGGTGGGACCCATTGAGTCCAGATGGAAAAGAAAGAAGGTTCATCTCATGGGGCAGGGGGCATGGACCACTCAAACCCCTGATTGTTTGCTGTATCAAAAATTGCCACCAAAGGGCTGTGAGCAGTGGACTTGCTCTATATCGTGTTAGTAATGCAAGTGGATTTAGAAGCACATATAGATTTATCAGTCATGCGGTTTATTTGCCTGTATCCTGCCTCTAACTGCATATTTGCAATACCAACCTGAATATTCCTGTTCAGACATATTTTTTTTCTATGTGAATGAACAATCCTCATGAAGTACTGGAGAAATCATCCCTTATTTTTGGCACTTTCTTTCTATGAAGAGGTTGATTAGAAGAGGATGACATAATCAACTCAGCACCCCTTCTACAGCTGCATTGTAAGGTTACCATACAAATGAAATCATAAGTTGGACACACGGTTTTGCCTTCAAGGAATAAATGTCCCCCAAATGCCATCTGCCACCGCAGCAAGAGAGTTTTAAGCTTCTGCCTTTCAACAAGAGAAAAAAACCGCAAAAGAAGGAAAATCAGAGCAACATCCTTCCACAGGTGTGTATGCTGCAGGATGGGCTATTTTACAGAATAGAGACCAATTTCAGGAGAGGGACTCTTTGGGGCTGGGCAGAAGGGCAGCTTTCCCCTTCCTCTCCTGTGGTGGGTACAGCACACTCCCAGAGCACCACCCAGCATGGGTGCACCCACTGGAGAACCCTGCCAGCCCCCCAGCACACACAACCCCTGCTGCCAGTGTGTCCAGCTCACTCACATTGCAGTCATACATACATTCCAAGCCCCTGCCGGAAGGAAACTTAAACTTAGAAGACACATGAAATCTGTTGTTGCTACTGTTTAGGTTTGGAGGGGTTTTAAAGTAAATTACATTTAATGAAAACTTGAGACACAAAGTACCTTGTTTTCATTTTAATTAGCAATTATGGTTGCTAATTAAAGCAATAACAAAATAATTGTGTCATAGTACAGAAGTAACGCACATAGTTCTCTGTGCCGGAAAATAAGATTATGACCTGCAGTCATAGTTCCAGGAGAGATAATGCTTTACTAATACTTTTACAAGGCTTAATTCAATGTGTGTATGAGAAAGAAGAGCTATGTACCTTTTAATGTGTGGTGCAGGACACCATGTCACATAAAGATGCAGAGAGAGGTTGCAACTGTCCCTTTTCTTAGAGTTGCAACACAATTAGACAAATAATCAGCTTCAAGTGCTTTCACATTTCTCACTGTCTTTTGTTTTTCAAATCTTCTTTGTATGCTAAAATAGAACCTGTAGTTCTGTTGATATGGATTTTCTTTGCCTGGTGCCTTCATATAGATACATCTTTGACCATTTAGTCAGGGAAGCACTCATCAAATAAAACTGATTTCCTGCAACTAAATTGTCTTTTTTTAGGAGTAAAAGTAAGCCACATCCTTCACTAAAGCTAATTCATGCAGCATGACTCTTCGAATATATAGTCCAGCAATACACAAATGTTGGTAGTGGCACAAAAGATCCTTGAAAACACTTCTAATTGATTAATTCAGCAGGGTACCACAGCGGAAATGATTGATTTTAGTCTAGTAGACCTCCCTCTGACCTTTTCAGAGACTCTGTTGATCAGTACTTGAATGGGCAAATTTGAATACAAATGGCAATATGACAATAGCACCCACATTCTTTAAAGCAAAATTTTCCATCATTTTCCTGTATCTAATTGGCTGTAACAGGTTGAAGATGCCCCAAAGACCAAAGCATTCTTAAAAATATATATATCTTTCAAATAGTGACAGCATTAATGTCAGTAGTAATGAGTGATATCAAATGACTGATCTGATTGACAAATAATAGGTGACTGTGTTCTCCTTAGATAATAATGAGGTGTAACAAACATGTTGATAAGGACTATTAGAAAGAGTAGATAAAACCACAATATTAGAATTTTTTGAGGTCATCAAGTTAGTTTCCTGTTTTAGCTGGATTTGATACAGCCTTTGCAAACCAAACCAAGGGCGTGTACATCATCAATGCTTACTTAAACTTAAGCTGCCCTTACTTTGTCAGTGCAAAAAATGTTAGTGGCGTGGTTGATATTTCTACTGCTGAGCTGGAGGGTGGGTGATAGTTGCACTAATGACATAAAATTATGAAATACTGAATTGAGAAATGGGAAGGAGTATTTGTAGGGGCTTGATCGTCCAGGTTTGGCTCAGGCTCCTATTCACCTTCAGAAGCCATTCAGACCCTACTGCAAAGAGAGGTGGCTTTCCTGCCCTTCCTTCAGAAAGATAATGCTTGAACATGGCTTGTGATTTTAGAAATAACCATTTCATTTAGCTTCCAGAGTATGCATTTGAACTATTGGTGAGCTGCTGGTGAAGGATTTAGGTAATGACTGTGAAGGAGCCCCTCGCTTCATAGGTGGAGGTTCACTGCTGTCTCCTGCCCTGAATGAAATCTCTTCTTGATGAATGAATCTTCTTCTTGATGATGAGCTTTTGGAAGCTCCTTGGCTCCCCTGGGCCCCTGTTCTAAGCCAAGGCTGTGGGTGTGACATAGGTTTCACACATAGACATCTATGGGGGCAGGTGAGCAGTTGAGGGCTCGACAGGGTAAGCAGAACATAACCTTTCCCTTGGTTTGAGAGGGAAGACAACCTTTCTCACTCTTGGCATCCCCGATATGAAACGAAATACATGGTAATACATGGTTTACTTGTGCTTGGGGGGACCTGCCTAGATCTCTGAGCACTGCAAGAGGGGGAAGCACGCAAACTCATGCTCATCAGAGGTATTTAGGTGCCTTCTGCTGGTATTTGCAGAGGGACTTTGGCATTTTGACATCTTTTGAGGATCTAAACCCACTAATGTGATTTCTTTTCACAGCTTCCAGTGGTCACTGGCTTTGATCAGCTCATCAATCAGACCCAACCTGTGCCATCAGGCCCTGCAACTGGGGAAAATTTCACTAAACAAGTTACAAGTATTTCTTCAGATACCTCAGTCGGGACTTATTCAGGCTGGCTGGAACTCAGTTCTACATGCATTTGTTTGTCTCAAAATTTACCAACTTGTTCTCTGCAATCTCAGCTCTTATTTATAGATGTATTCAAAACCTCTTACCATTGCGACTGTAAAGTAAACTGTTAAATTATTCACAGAGTGTAACCAAGCAGCAATATTTGCCTGAGCTATGAGCTACTTGAGGGACATGTCAGTACAGCTGTTCCCAGTGAGCACCAGGCGGTCCTCTCTCTGCTGCCCCACAGCCTGCAGAAATACACAACCAAGGAGGGGAAAGAATCACCTCTTATGCACCTAAAAACATTTCCCAGCAAATGACCTAAGCAGATGGCATTTCACTTTGGAGGAAGAAGTGGCACCTCCTGGAGAAGGCCGTTTTTCTTCTCCACCAGCTGGCCCAGCAGCCAGGAGGGAAGGGCAGCTCACATAAGACTGCTCTGAACTGGCAACCAAACATCTCACACAGCAACTCCTCCCAAAACGTCTGACTTTCCCTGAGACTGTCAGTCAGCGTGCAGGGGGCTTCATGAGGCCATGATGCTTTTCTCCTTATTCTCTGCCCCCTGACAGCTTACAGCTTTTCGGCTGCATGTCAGAGGGAGCCCAGACTTGCTGTGCTGGACTGATAGCTCTGCATCTCACCTGCATATGACACAGGAATGGCATTATTTTACAATCCCCCTTTAGGTCCCTCTTGCTAGGGCCATGGCAGCACACCTCTCATTATTCAGCATCTCCATCTTCTTGGGGTTGCAATAATTTGGGTTTTTTTTCTCATTACAGGTGCATAGGAAGTACCAATAACGTATGTGCCTGAGTCAAGTGTTGCTAGCCCTGTTAGCAGTCAGACATGTTCATGAAATTGTTCACAGGGCAATCGGAAACGGCTTAATCAAGCCTATTACCACAAGCAGAATGTTAATGAGCAATAATTAGTTCATTCAGGAGCTGTGGGATTACCTCATGTGCTTAAAAAGGAGTGGGTTTCTAATATAATGCCAATTTTCATTACAGAGATATCATCAGCTAATGTTCATCCCAGCATCAAGAAGATTTTGCAATTTCTCAATTCCTGCTGAAAAACTTGTTGAAATAGTTTGGGGTTTCTAAAGAGCATCTGAGTTTATTAAAAAAATCCCATACACATGTGCAGGTAAAATATTAATTACTGAAGCTTTAAACTGTACTGGATTTATCCAGCACTTTTGTACTAGGAAAGCAAAGGAGGTACAAGCAATTAAAGGCAAACTGAATTGCTCTGTCTATGTTTTCTTAGACATTTTTTCCACTTCAAGGTGATTTGACATTTTTGGGTTAGACTTTAGGAACTCAGTGTGGGAGCCTGGCTTTGTACTGCTACTCCAAAAAAGATATCATTCAATTACTCATGAGCCCACCCCTTCCCCAAAACTAAACCTCCTTAGATCCTAAACTCCCTTCAGCCCAGGTTTTAAATAGAAAGGATAAGTAGGGTAAAGCTGGTTGTGGGAGCTACTTTATCTTCCATATTTTCCATTAGATAGTTCCCCTGTCCTGGCTGGGCTCTCGGGTCCCTGGTTGTGTTTTACTCCTGATGGGAGATGGCAACCTCCTTGTGTTCTGTGGATGATCAGGAGTGGAGAATGGAGACACTCCTGCATTGCAGAGCTCTCCTCTGTAAATGGGTCTAACCACTACTGTGCCGTGATTTGGTGAATGTGACAGATGTTTTAATATAAGGGTTCAAGTTTTATCTCAGATTTTATATTAAATACAAGGGCCTGGTTTCATTGAAGCATTATAGGACTGTTCATCTTATGCCAAAGCATATAACAGATACTTTGACTAAGCAGTTTTGCAAACTTGGTGACAAGCTTAATGCTATTATATTGCTGCATACTGTTTTCTTAATACTTGGAATATGTCCACCTTTTTTCATTTTTGTCTTGGTGGTCTAAAATCTGGATGTTAAAAAGAAATATTAAAAATTTGAGCTTAATTTCTTTGTTGCTTTCAAATATGCTAGTTTGCATCCAGGGAATTTAACCCAGCAGTTTGACTTCTGCATCAGAGCAAGCGGTGTAACATTTTTGAAAGTGGAGATTTCTGCTTGTCACATACATGAAAGCACCTTTTGGTGGATATGTTGGAAAATAATTGATAGAAAAAATTGGAAGCGAAGAGCTCACTTCAAAAAAATTGACAACTCTAAGTTAAAACAAAAAGTATTTTTCAGTTTTAATAGTGCAATGGTAATATTTTACTGAAGATCTGTATTCCTCCCAGAATTTGTGTGATGTATACTGTTATTCCCTAAGCCGTCCATCACATAGAAAGTAGCTGCTTTCCATGATTTGATATAGATGCTTTACAAATACTTCTGTAATTTAGTTTCTCCTCCAGAGAAACACCCCTGTCTTGCAGAGGTACTAGAGCTCAGCCAGGGGTGACTAGAGCCCACACCAGCTTTTGAGGATGACTTGCAAAGAGGACTTCAGGATCTGATGGCTTTAATGGAAAGGTCCCACCAGCACTCAGGAACTTTGACAAATGCAACTGCAGCCTATGGCACAGGAATGTAATCTGCAAGGAATTAAAAACCATTTCATCATAAACAACATGCCATAGCATCTGCCCCAGTGACAAATTTATCCTGCTTGGGTTTAAGTCTTCAGGACTTAAGTTTGATTCTGTCTGATCTTTCAAAATATGTTACATGCTTTTAACTGGACTTCTCAAACCAGATGCTTAGGGTAGTGACCACTCCAGGCCTGGTGACCGTACTTTTAAGAGCTCTTTTAAAAGCTTTTAAGGCTCTTACGTGTCTCCTGTATTTCTTTAGCCCCGGTGTTCTCCACTCTGTGCAGACATTATCTGTTGTTCCTTTTCATCACTTTCTCTTTGCTTTCCGGCTTAGTTTTCCAACATGTCACTCCTTACTCAGATCAAAAGGATTAACAGAGCTAAAAAGCTTAAGTAAAGCAGTCATTATATTTGGCACAGGTTCACTAGCGCTTATGCTGTGGATGCTGTAGCCACTCTGTTTAAGCGATCAGCTTTGGACCAGTTCACTATTTTTTTCAGCTGACTCCTAAACCCATACCTGTTTGAAAAGAAAATTAGGGTTGAAACCCTCTTTAGAAGACCTTTATGAGGGGGATTTACCTTGCATCTAAAAGTTTTGGGACTAGCCTAAACCCGTACTGCTCTCAGGGAGGAGACTGAAGAAACTGAGTATTGTCAGGGGGATAATACAGCAGGAGGCAGTGGTACAGCAATACAAAACGTCTAGGTTGCTCTATTCCCTTCACCTTCAGAGCATGAGCCGAGGGTGTTATGCTCAGACTTGGAGGCCATGCTGTGCTCTCTGCTTGGGAGAAGATGCTGTGGGGCCATTCCCCTCTCCCTTGTGTAGTGCAAGGCTCACACACCTCATCAAAGTACGGGCTAAGTGGGATTTCAGTGAGATTGGCCCTAGGCCCACTCGAGGATTTAATGCCTTTGGATTTTATATAAGCAGTTACCAAAGCTATTTAGCACAAGGCATTAGGTAATGTAGCCTGCTCTGAAGATGTGGGGCTTGTGGGTTTTCCAGATGTTAGCAGGAAGGTGAAGTCCTCACTTTATGAATATTGTGTTTACATTTTGATAAAAAAAAAAAAAAGGGGGAAACATTTAGCTGTTGGACACAGTTATTTCCTTACACTGCCCCTAATTTTTGGCAAGTAGTATTTTATGCCCAGATGAAACTCTTCATAAGTCCCACAAGTGCTGGGACAAGTTTAGTAACTGAACACCTTCCTTTTAGTCAGCAGTTGTCTCCTAAGGTCAAGGCATCTCCGACAAGGCTTCACAGGACATCTGGGGGTTGTATAAGAGCTGGGGTTGTATAAGAGTGAGGAGCAGTAGTGCTGTCACAGCGAGAGCTATTGCATAAGCATGATACTTTTTAATGGATGCTGAGTATGAGACAGCCATCACTCTGTGTGATAGTTACCAGATTTGCTGAGAATTCATAAAGTTTTATTGTACCTAAAAGGACGTAATGGAGGGGGTTTATATACTAAGTCTATAACTATAAAGCAGAGTATAACCCTCCAAAGGAAGGGGAAAAACACAACAAACAAAATAACTTTTGCTACTAGTTTAAGTTAGAAAAGAGTTTGTCTGTTTTCCTCTGGCAGTTGCAATTATCACCCATTTGCTAGGAATTGTTAATATTGGCGCCTGTGAATTATTACATGTTATACAAACATTATCTGCTACATTTTCATTGCCAATTGCCCTGCCAGGGGGCTGCTGCAGCCTCACCATTAAGCTGTCAGATTCCCAGGCTGCAATGAGTAATGACAAAGCAGTTCCAACTTCTCTGAAACACACCTAAAAATGAATGGTTGGGGCTGTGATATTAAGAAAAACAAAACAAACCATGCAAATGTTCTTCAGGTTGTTTTCAAAGACTTATTGATGTGAAATTCTTGGTATTTTAATTAGTATTCAAAACGTACGTAGAAACCTATTATGATTTTCTAGTTACTGAAGGATTGAGTCTAAGCATGGCAAGGCTACAGCGCTGACAAAGACTCGGTGGGAAGAGGTTTTGCACAGCAATGGGTGAACATTAGTCATACTTGCATATTCTTCCTTCCACACGTTAAATGTCTGAGCAGACAAAGAGCTGTGCCCTGGATGGTTTTGAAATCCATCAGTCTCCATAGGTCCTGAATGGACCCCTCTGAGTGAAAAGGCTTTTCGCCCACGCAAGTATCACAGTGCTGCACGGGGCATTATGCTGCTGGGTACGTTACAGTACGTTTTCCAAAGAACATCTCCTGAGGTAAGAGGCAAAATATAGCTCTTGTATCTGATACTGCACAAAGTCTACTCCTCTGCAGGAAAGCAGTCTCCTCCTCCCTTCCCAAAACAAAACCACCATTTAAAACTAAATTATTACCAAGAACGAGCAGGACAAACAGCTCACTTTTTTTTTTTTTCAATTGCCATTTGAGGGTAGTTTAAAGCCAGGCTCATCTATTAGCCTATATAAGATTATCTCCATTAACAAAAAATGAACAATATTTCTGTACTGCTTTCCCTAACATCAGTGACTGGTATCGATCCTTTCTTTTCCCTCATGAACAAATTACATGTACCATGAAATATGGTAGGGCTTGATATAGTGTAAGGCTATGCAGTTCATGTACAAATTGAACTTTTGCTATTTTTCTTTTCCGGATGACATTTTTGTTCCTGGTTTATTGCTTTTCTCTTAGTTTCGGTGGCAATTGATTATTATTTTTTTTCCACTTGGAAACAAATCAAACTGCACAGCAGACATTTTCCTGTTTAAATTGCACAGCCAGTTTGGAGCAGAAATAATGAAGGGCTGTTCACAACATTACTATAGTAGGCCTTGCTAGTGAGGAGAAAAAGTGCCTAACAATGAATACTTAATGAGATCAAAGCTCACCATCAATTCTTTGCCCTAAAGGTTACAGGCTGTGAAAGCTACATTAGCACCAGTAGGATATAGCTTTTAAGGCCCACCCTTGCTGGGCAAATACTAAGGACCTGGCAATGCCCCAGGATGGGTTTGTGGTGGTGATAGGCAGTGCTGCCAAGGGCTGGACCTAGACCTGGACCCAAATCCAGACCCAGACCCAGAGCCAACACCCAGCACAGTGCCGGGGGTGTCTGGGGTCTGTAAGATGAACGTGCAGATGGGATCCCTGTGTCTTGTCTCCCAGCCCCAGCTGGGATTTTGGCTCTAAACAAGTCATTTAATGCTTCTGCTGCAGCTTCCCCACCTCTTCCCTTTCACCAAATGCTCACAGTGATGCATGAAGTTACATGATACGGAGGGGTCTAACCCACCAGAATAACTGCAGAGACCCTCCAAGACCGAGGCTGGGGACCTCACAACGTCTGAGTGCTGGGCTGGCATGGCAAACCAGCAAAAGCTATACAAAATGTCCTCAGCCATACAGCTAGAAGAATTTCCCAATTTGCCATCCTGCATCAGAGACATACAATCATTTACCTCTGTGTGAAGCTTTACATTTTTTATGCAAACCCCATCTGTTAAATTTCAGGAAAACCCAGAAAAACCTCCTCCCCACAGATCCCCAGGGCTTTAACATGTCTTAGTGGCCAGAAGCCAAGTACATTTTGGGGAGTAGCAGCAAACAGCTGCTTTTCAGACTCTTCCCAACACGGTTTTAAGACTTACTCCATGCAGTTAATACTAGCATGATTCCATCCAACAGTGGCGTGAGCAGGGTCTTTTAGCCTGCTTTCCTAAGGAAACAATGTACATGTGGTGACACTCAGATATTAATATTTTTTAACCCACTGGCCAGCTTCAATCAAACCTAGCAGCCAGGCAGCAGTCTTGGAGACCCCAAGTTCCTACAAGATTCATGAACCATGTGTGGCTGAGCCAAGGGAAGTGAAAGAAAAAGCAGGTCAATATATGCATGAGACTGCAGAGAGCCGAGGGAAAGGAAGATGCTGTGGATTCCCCGCTCCAGGAAAGCTTTGCAATATTTCTCATGTGCGTGGACACGGGAGCATCCAGCAGGAGAGCAGATTTTGTCAGTTCCAGTATCGTTTTTTACAGCAGTATCATGAAGGTGCACTCTCTGTCCAATGTCTCCCACAGTACTGGAACCAGTCCTTGCTGCCATGTGAGAACGGAAAGTCAATTTTGCAAACACCAAAAACCTCTCAGAGGGCTTCTCTGACGTGAGCTGCTTTCTCTCAGCTCGAGGGACAGCCACATCCCGTGAGGCAGCAAAGAAAGTGTTGCTCTCCATTTGAAAACATGCCTTTGTTCAAAGCAGCATTTTTGCCATGAGCATACGTGCCTGCAGGGAGCTTCCTTCAGGGACTCAGCTGTAAAATGGGGCCAGGAGGGCAGGCACAGAAGGACTGCAGTCCTTTGGCTGTTCCTTTGAATAACTGCTTTAACAAGAAGGTACAGTGACAGCCTGTGCTCGCAGGGACTTCAGACACAAGCCAGCAGTAGTTTCCTTACTAGATTTCTTCTTTTTTTTTTTTTACATTTTAAACTGCACATTTATAAACAGAAGAATAGCATGTCTCCTGTAATAGCAGCAGTTTTGCTGCAGCACCTCAACATAAGGCAGCCAGGGAGGACAAGCTGAGTCTGGGCATGAGGAACTTGCAAGGAGCAGACCCTCTTGACTGGTCTCAGCACCAGCCACGGCCACACCAGGACACAGAAAGCCGTGCTCCTTTATCAATGCAGGCTAAAGCAATCTAATTAAAAATGACAGAAGCTAATTCTAGTAACAAAGCTAACAAACACTCTTCTAACTGATTAGTATTTTTCAGATTCATTTAAAAAAAAAAAAAAAAGAGAGAAACCTTCATCCCTCTTTTTCTCCTTGTTCAGTGCTGCAATGTTTCCCTAAGCCAGGGGCAAGATAAAAAGACAGCCAGGGAGAGATGTGCAAAGATAGCACCATTGTCAACCAAAGAAACCTCCTTCAATTATTCAGAGTATCTGCAGTTCTCAAATTTCCCATTCTTACAGCTTGAGCTAAATGGTGCTGCATGCATTTGGCAGTAGCTCTTATTAACTCAGAGGACAGCCCAAGTTAAGGAACATATGAAATCGCAGGATAAATAATGTCTAAAGTGAAAGTTGTAGTAAGGAGTTTCCATATACATTCCCAAACTACCTGCCAAACGCATGTTTGTAAAGGGTAGGGAGTTTCAAATGCAAAAGGTAAATGTAATCCTAAGGAGACATGAAACAGAACTGCTTATTTTCTTCTACTTCATTAACAAGCAAAAAATTGATTATAAAGCTCTGGCACACTAAAATAATCACAAAGCTGCAAGCGTCAAAACCTAGTGAGCAACAGAGCACAGTCAACTGACAACTAGGAAAAGCAGACTTTCTGACATCTACCAGCAATATTTTGAATCTGAAAGGCAAACTGGAGTTGTATTTGTGACAAAAAAAACATTTAAGAAGGTAAATGAGAGAGCTGGGTGTCTAGGCTGCAATGCTGTGAGTTAGAAAATTTAAAATAGACCTTGGTGTCTCCATGGATAAACTAGGATGATGAAATGACGTTAGCTCTGGGCAGACATGTTGATAGATAGTATACTCATTTTATCATATTTATCCTTTTTCAGTGTATTCTGAATGGCATTCTTATTCCAAGACCCCTTTTACAATATATCACCTCATTGGTAGGGGAAATGATGCTTCAGCTTGCAGCCAACCCAGCTCATCCTCCTGAGCCACTGTGTTGCACCTCGTTAGGAGTGATTAGATGCTACAATTGCCTGAACCAGAAGAAATCCCTTCTATTTCTGCAGTTTGTCACAGATGTGTTACCCTTGCTGAGTGTCTGCAGATCCACCAGCAGCATTTCTCTCCAAGGTGTCAGCTGAAAGGGAGCCTGAATAAATCAGCTAGAAGTGGCTGGATCTCCATACAGCAGCACTTGCTGCAGTATACAAAAGTCTGTCATGGAAGGCAAGCCTCCAGTACCTCCAGTAAAGCCATGGTGAAATGGGGAATAACGTACCCCAGCAACCTTCAGTAAGGCTATATATACATTAGCTCAATGATATGCACAGCTCCTACCAGCCAAAGAAGCACAAAGGCTCAGGACTGTGTGTCTGCACTGTGACATTTCACAAGCCACCAATCTGGTTACTTTCCTTTTGATCCAACTTTTTTTGATTTGTGCAGCTGATCAAGAAGGGGGCAGGTATTATTCTGAGTTTTTTCCATATCCCCCTTCCAAACACAAACCATACCCTCTTAAAACTCTCTTACAAATGTGAAAAAGTGCTTAGCCGTGTTAGGAAGGGACCCTTTCAAACCAGCTTCTCCCAAAGGTGGTCCATTGGTGTCAGGACTTTGCTCAGCAGGGCCTCCCCCATCTCAGGGCTGTAGGAGACATCCAGCCATGGCTGTGCCCCTGCTTACCTGCTTTGCCCTCAGTGGCCAAGCAAAGAACCCTGGAGCTGGCCACGCAGGTGGGACATGGGGCCCTGCTCCATGTTGGCCCCATCCACATGGCGGGATGGGTGGGAGCCAACGAGGGTGAGGGCACGAGGGTGGACAAGGTGAAGGGGGACAGGGAGACCGGACGCGACACTTACTGCAGAACCGCCGCCGCCTGGCTCCACATCGCCAGAGCCGTGTCCGCACCCAGTGCAGGCATGGGGACAGGTCCATGGCTTGAGGGGCTGCCTGTCCCCGGAGCCACCTGGGACGGCCCGTTCCCCGCTGGACAAACCCACGGCAGCCCCGGGACAAGCCCCAGGTCGCCGGGACGATGCGGCGGGCAGCTGCCAGGGCCCTGCTGTCCCTCCGTCGCCATGCCATCTTTTATGCATGATGGGGACGGAGCGTAATTTCATCCTGACTCTCCGCGCCCGGTGTGTACGTGAGCTCCTGCGACACGGAGAAGCCATGGCGTCGGTCCCTGGGGAGAGCAAGCTCAGGGGGAGGCCAGGAGCCTGCAGTGCTCCCAGGGTGGAGGAAGGTGCCTTTTTCATCCTCTGCGGTATCAACTGAAGTTCATCCATCGACATGTCTACAGGTGCTGCGCTCTGCGTGGACCCCAGAGCAGGAAGAAATTCAGGGATATGAGGATGTCCTACAGAAACCCACGTGCACTCCAGTCACAAAATCATGGCCTGTGTTTGAAACCTCAGCCCCGCTGCTGCAGGGTGAGGAAACAGGGGTGCTGTGAGTGTTTGAGCACATTAAAGCTTAAGCATGTCCATGCCAGAACTCCACTGGTAGGGGGGGGCAGCATTTCTTACTTTTATTCAGCTTTCACTTTTGATATTACAGTAATCCCAAGGGTGCCATGCATAACCTTGTCACTGCTCTCTGAGGCACTTGTTTTGTAGTGTGAAAAGGTGGCCTCTCCACCAATGAGTCGACAATTTAGGCTCCTGATCATCCCTATAAACTTTGCCCCAGCAAATACATTTTTGGTTTTTACCTCAAATGTTCCTTAGATCAGAATAAAGAGGTTACCTTACACACAACCCCTAGAATACCCTTTAATCAGGCAAGAGCAAATCTAAGAAGTGGGTCTAGAGCACACGAGTTGTGCTGTAAACCCATAGACAGTGTCCTGTCTGGCAGGATCTCTGAAGCCTTTCCCTATGGCAGGTCCCCTCTGTTCCCCAAGGGTCAGTACTGGGTCTAGTCTTGTTCAACATACTCACCAATGACCTGGATGAGGGTCCCAGCAAGAGGTACCCCCAGCAAGTTTGCTGACACAAAACAGAGAGGAGTGGCTCACACACCAGAAGGCTGTGCCACTATTCAGTGAGACCTGGACAAGCTGGGAGACCTGGGCAGTGAGGAACCTAATGAAGTTCAAGAAGGGCAAGTGTAGGGTCCTGCACCCTGGGAGGAATTACCCCATGCACCAGTACAAGTTAGGGGTTGATCTACTGGAGGGCAGCTCTGCAGAGGGGACCTGGGAGTTGTGGTGGACAGCAAGTTGACCATGAGCCAGCAATGTGCCCTTGTGGCCAAGAAGGCCAGTGGCATCCTGGGGTGCATCAAGAGTGTGGCCAGCAGGTCGAGGGAGGTCATCCTGCCCCTCTACTGTGCCCTGGTGAGGCCCCATCTGGAGTACTGTGTCCAGTTCTGGGCTCCTCAGTTCAAGAAAGACAAGGAACTACTTGAGAGGGTACAACAAGGGCTATAATGATGATGATCGAGGGACTGGAGCAACAATCTTATCAGGAAAGGCTGAGAGACCTGCGTCTGTTTAGCCCGGAGAAGAGACTGAGGGGGTATTTCATCAATGCCTACAAATATCTAAAGGGTCGGTGTTAAGAGGATTGGGCCAGACTCTTTTCAGTGGTGTCCAGCAACAAGGCAAGGGGTAACAGCCACAAGCTGGAACACAGGAAATTCCATTTCAACATGAGTTAAAACTTTTACTTTGGGGGTGGCAGAGCACTGGAACAGGCTGCTCAGAGAAGTGGTAGAGTCAGAGAAGTGGTAGAGTGTCCTTCTCTTGAATTATTCAAAATCCACCTGGACTCAAACCTGTGAAACCTGCGCTAGGTGAACCTCCTTTAGCAGGAGGATTGGACTAGGTGATCTCCAGAGGTCGCTTCCAATCCCTACCATTCTGTGATTCTGTACAGGGCTGGACAGGAGAGCAGCAAGCCCTGCCACATGCACCAGTGTAACTGGAGAGCCATGGCTGGCGGGGGGTTTCAGGTTTCCTTGCCATTTGAATCTCATAGTAGGGTCATCCAAAGGGCCACCATCGTCAATTTTTCTGTCTAATGTAGGCAGGTAAATCTTGTGTTGTAATGATAGATAAAGCCCAGGAGATGGATTAGAGCTTCATGAAGAATTTGTCCTGCATCATTGTGTAATAATTTCATTTTGAGACTGGTGAGAGTGAATTAGCCACATACTGTGGTGGACAACACTGCTGGTGTAACAGGGAGCAGCTGACCCAAGTTATTTCTCCACCGACATCATTCTGGTATTTCAATGGGCACCATCACCTATTTCTGTTCCTATCAAGATGAACTCGTCAAACGGTGCTTTGGGTCTGCCAAAACCATTGCTGTACCAGACCAAAAGGGATTCCTGGGTCACCACATCCTGTTTCCAGCTGCCTTGGTAATCCCAGCATATTTCCAGTATTTAAAAAATTATATCTCAGAATTAGACTTCCTGTCCTCTTTCACCTGAGGAACAAGGAAATATGAGTTGAGGGGACTTTAAGTGGCGCAGCATCACTTTTTGATTAGAATTCAGCACAGCTGTGATCTCAGTGTCATCAGTTACTTGCAGTGACTCTGATGCACATAATTTACAGCAATAAATGAGATATAACAGCAGGAATGTGTGGGCTGGAAATAGAAATTAGATCTGAAACGAGAAAGGTATGACGGTTTTGGTGTATTTTATGCTTAAATAGTGCTTATAATTGTCTTTTTAGAATCATACAGACAACTAAATGAGAATAATTTAAAAGACTGGCTATGTAGCATTCAATTTTGCTTGTTTAAGGAAAACACATTATGATGACAAGTATATTTGTGCTGATGATAGCCTGTTTTCTTCATTATTTGATGTTTCTCCTCCTCCTTTTTTTTGTTCTTTTTTAAACACAAACACACCTAATCTTAGGATAAGGTATTCGTAGATATATTTTTACCTTAGACTAGGCAGAAGTCATAATTTTTCACTTGATTGGTTCCAATTCATTATTATTTTCTAAATAACATTCTGGGCAATTTGCATGCAGTCATCTGGCACCAAAGTGCACAGAAGACATTCAGAAAAAACTTAATTATGCACATCATTTCAACACCATCCCCCCTTTCAATTTCCCTCCAGCTCATTTTCTGTAAATGAAGGATGACATCTCAGAGTCACAAGGCAGGGCAGCCAGAACATGTGCCTTTCTGCATTTCACTTTAAAATCTTGATGGAAAGGAAGGGACATGCAGTTGCACTGTAAAAGTAGGAACCAGTTTGCACCTAGTCGTGTTGCTCCTGTAACTCTAATCAGCAAGAAAAACCTTGGCAACAGCCAACAAAGACAACAGCCTTCAGTCATCGTAGAGTTTCCAAGGTTAAATATAACCACCCAATCCAATGTTAGTCATTGACCTCCCAGCACAACGTGGTTTTCTAGCGGCTGCTGCTATTCCTCAAGAAAGACAGAGGCCTCCTGCAGATCATGATGGCTACAAACTGGTGCCTGAAACCCTGACATGTGGCTCTACTAGTTTTTTTTGCTAACATGCTGCTAATAAACACGTGTAATGAACCTTTTCCATCAGCAGAGGGGATATGTTGTGGGGCTGTATTCCCCCACTTCTCTTAAAGACTTTGAGATGCTCTGGTTGCAATAAAAGCAACAATTTTTCACATTAGCAAAACACAAGCCTGCTAAATGTCACAGCGTTTTACTTGGGTATGTCAGATGGCTATTTTGATGTACTGTGGAATTCAATCTTATTAAATGCTTGAAAGCAGTTGATAAGTGATGTTAGTGGGTGTCAAGAGTGCACAGTGCACTCAGTGATGGATTAGTGTTTCAAGGAGAACTTACACTGCAGCCACTCACTCTGTGTGCTTCAGTGCAGTGCTTCAGTTAGTTAAATCTCTGGGTAACAGGGTATATAAATACTGTAGGGAAAAAACAGAAAAGTCAGCATTGATCCCTCAGGATACAACCACAGCCCCTCTGCTCTCAGCGCAGTCCTGTGCTGTTCTTGTGCCACCTACTGACCGGTTCCTCCTAACTTTTAATTCATCGTCTCCCTAAACATAACATTCTGCAGTTTATTTTTAAATGCAAATATTTGATGTCGGAGTTTGCCCAAGCAATTAATAGCCAGTAAATACAGTCAGTCTACATGCCTTGGTAATAAGCTCTAATTTAGAGCTGAACCACTCTGTCCTGCACTAGTTGGCTCAGTAGGAGAAGAACTAGATGGGATGGGAAGGGAAGGGAAGGGACGAGATGGTCTGTGTTATCCAGAATGTCAGATCTGACAGTGCTCCCTGTCCTTCAACATGTAATTCCCTACTGAAATCGTTACAATTGCACAGATGTTCAAAAGCAGAAGCTACCTGGAGAGTTTGCTGCCTGTGCTTTTCATGACATGGCGGAGCTATGGCAAGGGGTTGACCTCTCGTTCCCATGCCAGGGAGAGGTATTGAAATACAGGCTGCAGGTCCTCACCCACTGAGTGTGCTAATGTGTTTTCGTTTTTTGGCATTCCAAGCCCCTGAAATCAGGAATTACTCTGCAGAATTAAGAAAACACTTTTGACTTTGTTACAAAAAGTTAAGGCGAGACCTAAATGAATTCCTGAAGCACTTAGAAGGGGAAAAACAAATCCCCTATTTGAGCTGGAAGGCTACCTGGCTGCACCTATCTCGGGTAGATAAAGCCCAGAATGGCAGGCTGGCCTAACGCCGTGAGTCGCCCTGCCAGCTGGCTCTAACGCTCGTTAGTACCAGGCTGGATATGGCTGTTGCTCTGCAAACCTTTCTGATTGCTCGCTCCAGCTGTGGCAGTCAACCTTCTGAAGGGTTCTGGTTAAAAAGGGTTATCCCAGCCCCCATGCAAGAAGTGACTGAAACCTGTAATGAATGAGTGACACATCGATGTGACAAGCCTGGGATTTGGGCTCTTAAATGACTGCGGCATCGACCAAGAATTTCTCACAATAACAACATCAGTGGACCACGCAGGCTGCTGTCAGAGCAGGTAGCCCTTCCAGAGCTTCTCCTAATGAAAAGGGTGATCAGAATGGCACCCTTTTTTACGTGTGGTCTTAAGTGAACACTTTGCTCCAGGGTCAACGCAGCCTTGGCCAGGCTGGTGCGTGACACTGGAGAAGCTGCTTCCAGCTGCAGCTTCTGCCTCCCATTTGCCCTTTCCTCCAGCTGCACATTTCAGTGGCACCATGACCTCACTGTGTATCTTTAAAAATATGTGGAAAA
This sequence comes from Gallinago jamesoni, assembly GCA_025769975.1. Classification (NCBI taxonomy): domain Eukaryota; kingdom Metazoa; phylum Chordata; class Aves; order Charadriiformes; family Scolopacidae; genus Gallinago; species Gallinago jamesoni. The sequence continues at coordinate 92,398,795 of JAOQGH010000012.1, read as the reverse complement.
TAAGCTTTCGACTCTCTTCATTGCTAAAGGGGATGCCTCTCGCAACTCTTTCTTCAGTAGAAAGGTAAAAAAGGGAAGATGGGATGATAGGCTTCTTCACCCTAATTTACAGCATGGTGGAAGTTTCATAAACTTCTTAAAAGGGATGACAAAGGGATCATGCATAAATATTGTGTTTGGGGACTCAATATTTTCTTTTTAATTATTCAGAGTTTAGTACGTGGTCTTAATTAATTTTTCTCCTAGCATTTTACCTGTGGGCAATTTCTTTGAAAATTAACTGGATTAATCATTCCAGAAATCTCAACTGGTTGATCACGTATCGACTAAAAGTTTTTAGAAACTATTTCAGCTATTGGCAAGTGTTTGGATTATGCCTCCAATAAACTTGGCAGACCATTGTACTGGCAGAAAGTTTCTCAAGTAACTATGATAGCTTTCTTGTTCTAGGCTCAACTACCCTGCAGGCACCCTCTCCAGATAGGACCTGCCACAAAAAAGCATCAAATATTTAGGATTTTGAAATAAACCAACATTTCCCACTCGTATACTTGTATACTCATATATTTGAGTCAGAAACACTGCAGGAAGCTCACTCCTGACAAAAAAAAAAAAAAAAGCTTTCAGAATAGATTTTTTTCTGGCCCAGAATAACAACAGGAGAGATAAGTCATACCTCTTGGAATATTTATCTTAGCATTTTCCCATTAAAAATTGAAAATACAGCTGCACCACTTATGGGTCAATAAATATTGTACACAAGGTACAATTCCGTTGTTTCCTTAATTTTTCCTAAACTTCCCTGGTTTTGTTTGCAGAGAGCTACCTGGTGTCTTAAAGCCTGCTCACTGAGCCAGGCTTTCAGGCTACCCAGCCTCTCACAGGTGTGAAAGCTAAACCAGCTGCTAAACCCTTTCAGGTGGATGGGATTGTTTTTCATTACAGAACAGCTCCTAAAATGTTTTCTTTCTCTGTGAAAAGATGTACCCAAGTAAAATAACAAAAAGTACTCAGCGGACTTGTATCTGGTAAGAGCATTTTGAATGCTTTATTACAATGATAAAGTAGTTATGTTTTACTTGGATAATAAGTAGGTTTCACTACAAAAGGCTCTTAATCAAGAATAAGTATGTTTTTTAAGTGATGTCTGTTCCCAGATTTACTGAGATGCTTTCTGTCTTTTCCTTTGAAGCCTGTTCCCTTACTTATTTAAAGTTTAACTTCTGATAGTCCTTTTAATCATCTCTTCTATTTAAATTAATCTCATATTTCTTGGGTTTAATTCTACTCTTTATTCTCCTGAATGTTTTTTCTCTTCTTATTCTTTTTAAATACATGTTGATTGTTAATATATTGCTGTTTTCCATAACCCTAACTGTATTTTTATTATTCTGCATTTTTCTCTTTGAAGTTACTTTTTGGCAATGGTGACTCCAGCACCAAACACAGCACTGCACAAGCTTCACAAGGACTATATGGGCCAGAAATCTATGTTCTTCTTTTGTATAGTTATGCTTTTGCAAGTACCATGGTGCATAGTCCCTTATCACAAAAGAAGCTCACACACTGTTTGTTTTTCAGTCTTCGCAATTGACTTTCTGTAAGCAAATTTATTTCTTGGGATTCTGATTTCTTATTTATATAAAAGTGATTACTATGTTTCAATAATTTTTAATATCTCATAGAATAAGGCATGATTAGCTATAATTATAACATATCTGCTTACCTTAAACCAGAAAAATAGGTAGGATTTAAACCATTAATAATATCTTTAAAGATGAGTTATTATTTACCTTCCTCTACCCCTTAAGATAAATTATCTCTTTTAATAGTCCTGTCAGAAGGTGTGGCTCACCTCTTGGAATGGATTTAAACAAAGCTATTGCAGCTAATTTTATATGGAGTCCCAGTGCAGTCACATGCCTTCCTGATTTCTGACTTTGTAAAGCTGATAGAGACCCTGATGGTACAATTCAAAACAAAAGAAAAGAGTAAACCTCTATTCTAGCCTATTGACTTCTCAAACTGAGGTTGCAGAAGAGATCTGGTAGGAAAGAGATAGGTTCAAATTACTCTGTGGTGAGACACAAGATTTTCCTTCCACTTGCTCATGACTCAGATGCTTTTACTCACTGACTGCCTTAGAAAAGCATGCCTGATGAAAGATTTCTGGGCTTTGTTTTTTCTCCCTTCCAAAACAAATAAAAAGAACCTTTTAGGCTTATTCCAGGGATTACTGCAGAGAATCAAAGATTTTAACTCAGTGCACTGCTGTGAAGGTTCACTGGTAGTGAAATCCAGAAAACACACCAAAAAAAAATCATTAAGTCTGCAAAGTCATGCTTTAAAAATAGTTTGTCTCAATCCCGTTGACACATCTGTTTTTTCCTTACGTTGTGAAACTTCTAGGCTTCAAAAACTGAAATTTGAAAATTATATCCCAAATATTTGTAAAAAAAACCAACCTGCAGGAGGAGGCATCCTGTGTCTCCAGTGGAGTGGCAGCATTTACATCATGATATAAATAAACTGTGAGTTAGGCCTGAGCTTTTCTTCAAAGTGAAGACCCTGATCACAGTTATTTGAAAGCTTTCCGGTCTGAGGTTTGGTTTGACAAGTCACATGGCTTGCTGGGATAACTATAACTTGGAAAATGATAGAAAAACTGAGGTTGGAAGGGGTTTCTGGAGATCACCTGGCCAAACTCTGTGCTCAATTCAGGGTCAACTTCAGAATGAAATGAGGTTTCTTAGGGCCTTCTCCAGCTGAACCTTGAAAGATTTCCAATGATTAAGCTAAGAAAGCAGTGCCAAGTACCTAATATTCTCTACCTACATTAAAAAAAGACAGGCCTCTACATTTTCAGTCCTGAAAACTAACAATTCCTGGTTCTTGTCCTAGACTCATTTTTTTTAAATGCTAGGGCTCCTCCTCTTCCAGGTTTGCCCATATCTAAAATAGTACCCAAAATAAAATCCCACGTCAGTATGTTTTCCCTGGGCTGGTCATCTAGAGGCATCTTGTCCTTTGTCCTCCTTTTGGAACATAGCCACGTGTGACAAATGGGTGACACCTTTCCTGTGGGGCACAGTGGCACAACCTCAGGTGACCTCTGCTGCTGCTGGCATGTAGTATGGTGCAGCCTACTGGGATAAATCCTGCGAAGTGGATAATTTTTTTTGCCTTTTTTGGCTTTGGTCCAGTGTGAGGAAGGTGGGGGCCACAGGAGCCATCTGCATGCAAGCCCTTCGCCTGTGGCTAAGGCAAAGCCACTGGCTCATACTGGTTTGGAGGAATATATCCTGCAGAGCAAGCCTAGGAAAGGAGGAAGGATGTGGGATGTCCCTGCAGCTGTAGGGTTCCTTGTCTGCTCCTTTGCGGTGTCAAATGGGACCCCCTTGTGCCTCACCACCCCTTGCAATGGGGACGCTGACACCTCTTCCTGGGCACCTCTTCTGTGAGGGTGGAGAATAGTTTCTCAGGCCAGGGTTTTGTGAGACGGATTTGGTTCATGGCACCTAGGACCATATCAAATACTTTAAAGCTGTGTGAAGCAGTAAGTAAATGTGCTGTCTAAAGGGATGCCCCAGAGTCCAGGCAGGGTAACTCTACTCAAGCTGACTTGCTGGGAGGTCAGGTGCCATTTCCATGGCTCTGCTAGTGCAGTGCTGAATCTCTCCAACACCCCCTGGGTGGGTTGACAGAAATAGAGCTGCTTATGCTAGCCCCCAAAATTTACATTGTTATGGGATTCAGCATATATGAAAGCATGACCTCTGTAGTACAGTGTTGGAAACATCCAGTTCATTAAAGGTGAATAGCCTAGTTCAGGGATGGGCCCTTATCAGAAGCTCCAACACTTTAATCAGCTCCTGAGCAGAGGCAGCTCCAGCCTGGAGGACTGGGTTGATGCAATCAATAGGTGAGTGGAGAAAGAGCTGCCATCACCTAACAGACAGAAGATAAAGAGAATGACGTGCAAGGCAACACACACAAGACCTGCAAGCAGAGTTGTTACTGCTACTGACCTGAGATGTGGTTGGTGTATACTAGGGAGGCATATGATGTCCAGAAGGGCACCTGCAGAAGCTAAATGTTCACATGAAACCATTTTTTCCAAACTGGAGAGTTCAGAACAGGCATTGCTCTTCACTTAGTAAAGAGGTTTGGATGAGTCTGTCAGCTCTTAACTTCATAAAGGTTCACACACAAGTAATTTTACAGCCCATATCCCAAGAGAGTTGGGAATCTGTAACACTGTGACTTCAATATACCGTACAGCTTAAAAGCATCTTTGAGGTTGTCACTATGGTCAAAAAGTCATTTGCATCACTGTAATGGTTACCCATGAAAAAGCCAGTGAAGTTTTTTTTCCTGGGCATCTTCAAGAGATGGCTGTTGTACTTTGGGAGAAGTTGTGCTCAAGCAAAGCACACTGACCTTGAGAGAGAGAAAACTTTTATTGCTATCTTCTGAACTAACCCAGTAAACTTCTCAAGAGGAGGAAGATGCTTTGCATTTTCTTCCTCCCTGTCCTCCACTCTTAAATCTCAAAAAGCTTTCAGACATAATTTGAAGAAGTTAGACATACCCTCTTTGACATCTCTGGTCAAAATTCACCATGCTGATATATAAATTCTCATCTGATATCACCTAAACTGGATGAGAAGGAATGCCTGGCTTTACCCCCTTTCACTCTATTTCCTTGTCTTCCCAGCTCACATTCCTACCTCTCTTTTTTTTTTTTTTTTTTTTTTTTTTTTTACCTAGCCAGTGCTTCTTGCCCACTATGTAGACAGTGAGGACATGAGGTGATGTCTAACCGTACCCTTTGAGTGTTTTGTTAGTACAAACCCCAGCACACTGAGTTCCTAGGAGTTAGTGTAATTTCAACAATAAAAATAAATCTTCACACAGGAGGAAATGCTGGGTTGAAGTGAGGGGTGTTTCAACCCCCTTCCACTTCCTTGAGCTAAAAAGATTTTGAGAGTCCAGTGGGTTTTTTTTTCCAAATATAGCAATATTATAACAATCAATAGTATAGCAACCAGAGATTTTAAGAGAATCTGAAAGCTTACATGGAATTTTCATGGTGGAAGCAGAAACAGCATCCTGAAGTAGCCAAAGCTCATCCTCGCACATTTCTTCTGTTCCCTAGGCTGAAGTTTATACTGTAACAGGCTGATGAGGGGTTGGGGACCCATGACAAGCAGTATCAACAATTTCCACTGCAAGATCACACTACTAGTGCTTGCTGAGATCTTGCAAATGCTTCTAGTGGAGAAAAATTATTCCTCAAATTCCAGCAAAGGACTGAGAGTGAAGTTTCCCAGTGAGATGTTCCTTGAACTTTCTCCCTAAAAGATAGTCTGTCTGGAGCAGAAATCTCCTACCTGACTGCTAAAGGAACAAAGCCTCCAAAGGCATTTTCTCTTTCTGGGAGATGTTAAGTTTAATAATTTTTAACCATGTAAAAATATAAGGGAAAGAGCACAAATCCATACTTATGCTAGAATTTCTGTGACCCTCTAAGTAAATGATGGTTAAAGAAAACTTTGCCCGATCGGGAATGGCCAGATGATTCAAAATGCAGTAGGATTATTTTTTCTTTAGCACTTTCTGGCCACAAGGTGTCAACCCTTACTCACAGGAAGAAACAACGGCTGGTGTATTATTCTCAAGCAGAGCTGTAGCAAAGTTTACAGCTCTTCCAGGAGCAATGGCAGTTAGAGAGATACAAGAAAAGAGAAATGACAAGACAGTAAATGGAAGGGATGAGCATAAACCTCAACTGCAAAGTCTTCTCCTTTCATCTTGTAAGGAGATCATATGCATGCTTTGTAGTATTAGATAGGCAGCTGCACCTGAATAGCTAATGTATTAAATCAAAACTCAATTTCATTATTATTTTCCTGCAATATTTCAGTGTTGATGAGATATGGTAAAAATTTGTACTTTCTCCAAGAAGTTTCTTTTTAACGAAGATGTAAAAAGATTAAGAAAAAAGAGAAAGCTCTAGAGGCACATACAGAAACACTTAACACTTCTGAATATCAAGTGACAGTAGAAAAAAAGGGGAGAAAAAAGGGAAGGGAAAGCCAGGCTTTCAATAAGATCAGCACCATTTAAATGTCTGATAAAAAGCCAGATTTTTCAACAGTACTTTAAATAATGAAACACCTTCTAGCCAACTGATACTGTATAAACAGCATTTTTGCCTTCAGAAATCCCAACAGAGCACTAATAGTCCAGCTGAAATATAGCAAAGATATTTTTCCTTTTCACCACAATTAATGGACATTGAATTCCCTCTGGGTACCATGGGTGAACTTCATATTCTCTGAGTGGCAGTTCTGCATTCAAGTACTCACCCCCAGTGCTAGCGAGAGAGAATAGCGCTGATTTGCTGAAGATGAAAAATACAAATTACACGACATATGTAATTTAGTGGTATTCTGAACTGTCTATTTCAGTTCTGCTATATTTTTTTTTTCCCTGAGAGCAAGGTTGTCTTGTGAATAAGCAAGGATTTATGCTTCATGGTGTCACATTGCTTGCTGGAGGGGAAAGGAGGCATGTTTGTCTCTCTAGAAGGATTCTTTCCAGGGCTGGAAAAAACTGGAAAAGGGAAAAAACTCTTTTTGTACAGTCCACAGCAAAATAGTCTCCTAGTACATCCACACTCTGAAAACTGATTAAAGATGGTGTATTTTCACCCAGGTAGGTATCTCCTGACCTTAGTCAGTTTGTCCTCAGTACTCCTTGTGCCTGTTAGCACCCCTCTGCAGCACGCACAGCCAACAGCTCTGCTAGCTTCATTGCAGTGAGTTCCCCCATGTGACAGTACCAGAGCCAGCAGGTTGTCACTGATAACATCAACTGATGGCCACACGGTCACGCAGGCACAGCCAGGGTCTGGAGCTTGTTGTCAGGACCTGTGATTACTATTGATGGTGCCTAAGATGGAAGAAATCCAGCTCAACTGCTGGAGACTTGACTGAGTTTGTAGCTCAGGAAAACACTTTCTCTTTCAAATCAAGCCTATTTCTTGGGGAAATCACTGTTAGGCAGTAAACATTACAACCTTGGGAGAGTCCCTGGGGACAGCAGAGATGCACTTCAGCAAAGGAATTAGCAAGAACTAGGTGGGTCTTCCAAGGCAGTGAGAAGAAAATAAGAATTTTATGCCTTTGGGGAAAAAACACGAGGAGGATCCTAAGCGTGGTGAAGCAGGGAGTTCCTTCAGGAGGGATTGATTGCTTTGTGTAAATGTTACAGGGAACTCAAAAGACTTCACCGGGCAGCTTCCACCCCCTGCCACTTCCCTCTGCCCCTTTCTGGCTGCAATGTTCGTGCTTGGAGGGGTGAGCATCTCCTACTGCCTTGCAGCTCACCAGCCTTGGCACGTGTTGCATTAAATACGTTGGCATGTGTTTTATCTCCCCTACTAACTGGTGCACATTGTGTGCTAGCCCCTGGGCTGGTCCACTTTCTGTGTGCGGCGAGGATGTCTGGCACATTTTCCCGGACACAGAGGCAAAGGTTTTGTGGCTGAACATCCTTGTTTTGGAAATATGGCATCATGGGGGCCTAATTCCTTTGCTGAGAAAGGAAATGAGTCAATTGGGTGTGTGCAACTGGGAAGAGTGAGGAGGAGTGAAGTCTTTGTGTTTGCAGCAGTTTTTCCCCTCTTTTTGTTGGATCATGGCTAAATAAATAAATCAAACAATCCGGTACAGCCATGGGACAAAATCCTCATGTGCAGGTAAATCATAAATATGCTCTGCCAAATCTGTGTTCACCCTGAGTTGCTGACAACACACGTTTTGCTGCTTATTAAAGAACATTAATTTCAGATGCCGTCTGATGTAAAACTGAAAATAGATACAGCTACTCCCAGGGTAGCAGTAATAAGCTAAAGGTTCATGGGGCTCCTAGCTTGCTGGGAAGTGTGCCTATGAGACTGCCCTTGGAAAGGGCTGAGCAGCTGCCAGCCCAGTTTGTTTCAGGCTGTTCCTGCTCAGCCAAGGGAGGAGGTGCCTGTACCCACCCACCGGAGAACACCCCAAAACTCCCTGGGGAGGAGTGGCAATTGTGGCAGCTCTGTTTGCAGAGAAAGATGGATCTCTTCAACGTTTTTAAAAATACTGTTTTTTTTCCTGGTGTCCACCTCTCCCCCAAACAAACAGGCTTCTCTTCTCCAAACCGGGTCCTTCAGTGTCATGCTATCGCTACTGCTGAGACCAGGAGTCCTGCTGGTTTCTCTGCCAGGTCTCTGACTGTGTTGAGGTGATTACTGAATTAGCTCTTCAACTCCTGTTTTCACCCAAAACCACTGTTTGCTACCTTGGCTTCCTCCCAGCCCTATCTGCAAATATTGCAGTATGCATATTGTACTGCTGGCTCACCATTTGGGATATTTTTACCAAGGTTGTTTCCGGCTCTCATTCTCCAAATCTTGATTTTTGAATTATTGCAAGTTTTGCCCTTTGTCATTTAAATGTGCTGCGGTTGAAAGAGATGTAGGAAAAACCCAGGACCATCTGTCTGCTTGCATCACGAGGAGCAGCCCTGCCAGCTTCATGCTGCCTTGAATGGAGCTGGTCAATCCTGGCTCCACTCCAGCGCCCGGGGACCTTGGGGGGGCCGGTGCGGCCCCTCGCTCCCTACAGACCTGTCCGCCTGCCGCCAGGCATATTTGTGCTCGTATTTGTAATCTGCACGTGCACCCATCAGAGACACGACTGTGCTCACCAAAAAGTTTAATGCCAAGTTGTTTGACAAAGATTTTAGGCTTCTGTTATGCTGAAAGTAAATGAGCGTGTGTAACATTGACCAAGGTGTCCTGTTATGGAGCTACCTGGGGAGAAGGGAACTCACTTGTCTACCCAGATAAGCTCATATGTACAGAAAGCTGAATAAAGCCATGCCGTATATACAGAAATACTGCAGGTATGTATTTTTTTTTTCCCTATGAAGGTACCTAGTATGTTAGAATTTTTTACTGGCCACAGTAAAAGTGATACACCACGGATGATGTATCAAGTCAGTGGGAACACATTGTTAAAGTCACACAGGTGACCTTTACTATTTGCATCACATTAGGTAGGTCTTGTCTCTGCTGGGTTTTTCTGCAGATTTTGTAAAACCAGGTCTCTTGGCACTTCGAAAAAGCCTACAGCAACATTTGCCTGACACTTTTTTTTTTTTTTAAAGCCAGTAAAAGGATGCCAGAAGCACACTGAAACAAAGAGGCTTTCTTAAGAGTAGGCAAAACACCAAAAAAAAAAAAGGCAATTAATCAACCAGCCAAGGCCAGTGGTAGACCATGGTCCTCTCTAGGAAAGACTCTTTGCTGCCTGTGTCGCTTGGTATCTCACAGCAAAACCACTCTTCCCTCTGAGTGCCAACTGAGGCAATGGCCTAGGTATTTGACATCAGAGAGAATGGAATTTTCCAAAGCCCAAAATTTAATGGGTTGTTACAAAACAAAAATTGTTTTTGACCTCTTGCTGAAGAATCGAGAGCTAATTCTTTCTATCAGCAGAGCTGTTAATGTGTTGAAAAGGTGATGCTGATTCCTTGATGGCGGCACAAATGAATTAGAATGAGGGAAGAAAAATTGTCATCTTGTACTGAGCACCTCATAATTTTGCTGTCAGTTGAAGAGCTAAGATTACTGCCAGCAGCAGATAATACACAGTGAAAGGAACCAAAAGCATCAAGTTGCAGGGAAAAAAAAAAGGAAAAAGACTAGCATGTGTGCAGTCATGCAGGGAAGGAAGAAAGGGTAATAAAAACCTATTCTGAACAGTAAATTAACCACTTAGGGGAAGACTGAAGATTGCTAAATGCTACTGGATCCTTTATGTTGAAATGAAGATGGAAAAAAAAATAAATACAAGCTCATCCCTGACACTGCTTTTACTGCACATAATCATAATAAACTGATATATTTGTGGTTTCAGAAATCGTGTTACAGAAAATGACAGTCAAGGCTGACGACCAGGGGAAATGCTTCCAAAAATCTCTAATCAAATTTATGAGTAGATTTTGAGTCCACCAGGGAAGTAACCATTTTATAATTGTTTTCAGAGATCATTTGAGCACTTGAACTTGATGAGAACTGGCGCTCATATGCTAAAAGCAAACAGTGATTGTGAAATACACTGTTCTTGTCGTGCTAGTTTATTATGTAAATAACCTGGAGGAGGAACAGAAATAATATCATTTGACCTACACCACTGCCTGAGAAGTGCAGCGTGCAAATTGTGAATGTTATGGTCAGCCATGTAGTTCCCTATTTGCCCTCTTCATATCCCAGCCTAAATAATGCTGTCTTGTTTCTTCGCTCCTAAATGGAAGGCATCTGTAACACAGATAAAAATCTAGCTGGAGATTAGAAAAACTGCAAACAGTTATTTGTAAAACTGTGCTTTGCAGGTAGCAGACCATTTTCTGAATAAGTATGTGAGTAATTCTTTTCTAATAACAAGTACATTCAGCAAGTGTGTGGTCTTTACAATGGTGATTTGAGATTAGAGAAGTGGAAGTCTAAAGCATTCACAGCAAGTTAAAATATCAGCTGTAATTTTTCTAGATCGTCTGCCCTTTATGCGTACAATCTCAGTATCATGATATTCTGACTTGGATTTCACTTGGATTTTCTCCCCTGGTTTACAGTACAGCCCTGCAAAGAGCTGTAAGAGCCCGGAGTTGTAGTCTAACCCCAGCAGGCAGCTCAGCCCCACACAACTGCTTGCTCTTCCCTCCGACATGGACTGGGGGAAATAATAGGAGGGACAAAGGTGAGAAAACTGTGAGTTGAGATACATAACGTTTAAGAAGTAAAAAAAAAAGGAGCAAAGAAAAAAAATAAAATCAAACCCAAGAAAAATAAGTGATGGAAAAACCACAATTGCTCTCCACCAGCCAAAAAATGTCCAGCCAGTCCCCAAGCAACAGCAGCCCTGGAAAATGCTTACCCCATGCTTACCTAAGCTTCTGTGGCTGAACACGGGATGGGATGGGATGGGATGGGATGGGATGGGATGGGATGGGATGGGATGGGATGGGATGGGATGGGATGGGA